>CM049382.1:25247460-25847460 GCA_026937815.1 Etheostoma perlongum
ATCCTGGTGTTGTAAACTCTAACGGCAAAACCAAATCTTGTTACCTGGCACACTAGATACTGAATTACTCCGTCAAAGCGCAGGGACCTAGAATTGGTTTGAGCCATGATATATTGCAGCGACTCAATATATATGAAAACTCACAGAAATGTTAGCTTACTTAAACACAGCTTTCAGCGATTTGGCCTATAAACGTAACTGGTAACTATTATTCTGATCACGAAACTTTACAAACAATCTATTCTAGATTGTTCTAATCTTCTCACAATTTATGAAGAAAAAATCTAATAATACCAGGAGTGGGATTTGAACCCACGAGGACATCTGTCCATTGCATCTTAGTGCAATGCCTTAATACTCGACCATCTGATGTTGTAAACTCTATTGGCAAAAAACAAATCTTGTTACCTGGAACACTAGATACTGATTACTCCATAAAAGCGCGCCAGGACCTAAATTGGTTTGAGCCCTTGAGCATATTTTGATGGCCTCAATATACATGAAAACTCACAAATATTGGCACCCACATAAACACAGCTTTCCAGCGATTTGGCCCATAACGTAACTGGTAACTATTATTCTGTTTGCCCGAAACTTTACAAACAATCTAATCGCCTGATTGATTGGCCATCAACACAATCAATAAGACACTATTCTCTGCAACTATGAAGAAAAAATCTAATTAATACCAGGAGTGGGATTTGAACCCACTTTCGGCCATCCTGGTGTTGTAAACTCTAAAAGCAAAAACCAAATCTTGTTACCTGTACGCTAGATACTGATTACTCCGTCAAAGCGCATGGGACCTAAATTGGTTTGAGCCCTTGAGCATATTTGACGG
The DNA here is from genome assembly GCA_026937815.1 of Etheostoma perlongum. NCBI lineage: Eukaryota > Metazoa > Chordata > Actinopteri > Perciformes > Percidae > Etheostoma > Etheostoma perlongum. The sequence continues at coordinate 25,248,302 of CM049382.1, forward strand.
CCTCAATATATATGAAAACTCACAAATATTGGCACCCACTTAAACACAGCTTTCCAGCAATTTGCCTATAACGTAACTGGTAACTATTATTCTGATCGCCTGAAACTTACAAACAATCTATTCTAGATTGTTCTAATCTATTCTCTGCAATTTATGAAGAAAAAATCTAACTAATACCAGGAGTGGGATTTGAACCCACGAGGACATCTGTCCATTGCATCTTGAGTGCAACGCCTTAACCCTTTCGGCCATCCTGGTGTTGTAATCTCCTAACGGCAAAAACCAAATCAACGCTAGATACTGATTACCCGTCAAAAGCGCATGGGACCTAAATTGGTTTGAGCCCTTGAGCATATTTTTGAGCCCTCAATATATATGAAAACTCACAAATATTGGCACCCACATAAACACAGCTTTCCAGCATTTGGCCCATAACGTAACTGGCTATTATTCTGTTTGCCCCGAACCAAACAATCTTTCTAGATTGGCCATCTAATCTATTCTCTGCAACAACTAGGATAACCCACGAGGACATCTGTCCATTGATTTGAGTAACTCGGCCATCCTGGTGTTGTAATCTCTAAGGGCAAAAAAAACAAATCTTGTTACCTGGAACACTAGATACTGATTACTCCAAAGCGCATGGGACCTAAATTGGTTTGAGCCCTTGAGCATATTTTTGATGGCCTCAATATACATGAAAACTCACAAATATTGGCACCCACATAAACACAGCTTTCCAGCGATTTGGCCCATAACATAACTGGTAACTATTATTCTGTTTGCCCCGAAACTTTACAAACAATCAATTCCTGATTGATTGGCCATCAACACAATCAATAAGACACTATTCTCTGCAACTTATGAAGAAAAAATCTAACTAATACCAGGGTGTGGATTTGAACCCACCACTCGGCCATCCTGGTGTTGTAAACTCCAATGGCAAAACCCAAATCTTGTTACCTGGCACACTAGATACTGATTACTCCATAAAAGCGCATGGGACCTATTGGTTTGAGCCCTTGAGCATATTTTTTGGCCTCAATATATGAAAACTCACAAATATTGGCACCCAATAAACACAGCTTTCCAACAATTTGGCCCATAAACGTAACTGGTAACTATTTCTGTTTTGCCCCGAACTTTACAAACAATCTAATCGCCTGATTGATTGGCCATCAACACAATCAATAAGACACTATTCTTTGCTAACTCATTGCAGGAATGGGATGTGAACCCATGAGGACAACTGTCCATTGCATCTTGAGTGCAACATCTTGACCAGTGCAATGCCTCAATATATGAAAACCCACAACAATGGCACCCATAATCTTGTTTGCAAGACTGGAAGATTTGGCCCAGATACTGATTACGGGCTCCATAAAGCTCCATAACTTGGACATAGTTCTTCTGATCTTCACCAGATTTAATGCATATTACTCTGATCATTGAGGACATATTCATTTACTTTCATTACATAAACACATTTTTTAATTCGATTTTTGTGTTTTTACCTTCTTTTGAACGTTGGCTGTGATTTCAATCTTCTTAAATCTTTACAAATCTGGATGCTCATGGCCAACGTTGAATTTGATGGCTAACAAAATCAATAAGGACTAGCGTCTTGTAGATGGCTGTTGGAAAATCCCACCCATGAAATCCTGGTGTTGTTAATATGTGATATTGAGCCTTCCGCTAGATACTCTAGCCACACCCATGTACACAGACCACACCCCTTTCAAACTTGAACTGTTTTAGCTAGATTCTTTTGAGAGGTATAATTGAACTCAGCAAATTGGCATGGTTTGCCCCACCACATTTAATTTCCTAGCTCAATACTTCAAATCGCAACAAACATTGATTCTGAGTGATACTATGTTAACTAAGCACACAACATTACTCTGTAAAATGTAAGGAAACAGTCTAACTCATACCACAAATGGGATTTGAACACACAAGGACAGCAGTCTATTGCATCTTGAGTGCAATGCCTTAACCACTTGGCCATCCTGGTGATATCAGCTTAGCACTAAATGGCAAAAACAATATGTTTGTCACCTGACACACTAGTTACTGATTACTCCATAAAGAACATGGGCATGGCCTGGGGACCCTAATTGGTTTTAGCCCTTGAGCACATTTTTGACAGCCTAAATATATATGAAAACTCACAAATATTGGCACCCACATAAACACAGCTTTGCAAGACTGTACAGCGATTTGGCCCCTACCTGTAAGCGGGCTCCATAGCGCCTCCCAATGCGTGGAAGGCCTAAACTTGGACATAGTTGTTCTGATTGTCACCAGATTTAATGAAATATTGCTCTAATCATTGTGGACATATTCGCATTTACCTTCATTAGCTCTGCCCAAACGGAAGGCGGACATTTTTATTTATGTATTTTACACTTGTTTTACCTTCTTTCAAACTCTTCATAGGCTGTGATTTCAATCTTCTTTGAATCTTTTGCAGGTAGTATCTGTGGACACTCATGAAAAGTTATCCATAGAATTTTGATCTAAACATAAAGTTGCATTTTCTTGGCAACTATTATTCTGATTCCCCCGAAACTTTACAAACAATGGGGCGGCTGTGGCTCAGTGGTAGAGGTTAATGCATGGGCGGCATTAACTTAGACATTGTTGTTCTGATCTTATTACCTGACACACTGGTTACTGATTACTTGTTAAAGAGCATCCAATCGCAGTACACATCAAATTGCGAGACTGTACAGCGATTTCTTTCCACATAGAAGACATCTATACCAGGAGTGGGCTTTAATCCCAATACACTTTTTGAGCTCGGTTTAATTGGTGATGGTTTGCCCCACCCCATATACCTAAGCCACGCCCTGTTTAATTATCCTAGCTCAATACTTTCAAATCGCAACAAATATTGAATTGGCACCTATGTATTCTATGTTTTCATATAGAATACATCTATAACAGGGGCCTGTTGCACAAAACCAGGATAAGGGATTAAGCCGGGATATTCAATTTATCCTGGATGAATTTAGCTTTAACTTGGTTGCATGAAACCAGGTTAAATTAAACCCAGCCAAGTAACCATGGAGATTTATTCTTTGCGGCTAGCCTGGTCCAGAGCACAGTTCATTCGGCCTTGTCCTTGAGGAGATAAGCGAGTGCACAGGAGAAGATAGAGTCCAGCTGCAAGTTGTTTTCCCGCTAGGGTGAAGGGAGGGTGGGGGGGCTAGTTGAACCATTTCAGTCCAATTTAGGTTGACTCTGAGGAATTTGACCGAATCAAAGTCTATCAATCAATTTCTCTCGTCCTCAGCGTCATACGTGCAGTTCATGTAGTGATTTCGACAGTCCATCTACCTTCTCTGCAAGTCGGGTGGTCACACGAAGCAACTCCACCGACTGAGCCCTGACGGTGTCAATCCCCCCTCGCTTCCACTTCAACTTGTAAACCGTTTAAGCCAGACTCTTGTTAGAGGTATCATTGAACTCAACGAATAGCTCTGCTTTAATTTGTGGTGGTTTGCCACGCCTCATGGCATAAATAATGGAGGATTTCCTGTACATATTGTAAATTTAGCAGTCATCCTACCAGGAGTGGGGCTTGAACCCACGAGGGATTTACCCCATTGGATCTTAAGTCCAACGCCTTAACCACTCGGCCATCCTGGTAGCACTGACACAGTCGTAATGGTAGACATAGCATATACCTCATAGGGCAACTACATCATATTTGTGTTAAGGTGTAACTTGGGTTCGAGAAGTGTGGGGGGACACAAATCAGGGGTCTGGGGGGGGTCCTTTACCAGAAATAGTTTTTGTCAAATCCGGGTATTTTATGTTTACACATAGAATACATCTATACCAGGAGTGGGCTTTAAAAAAAATATCTTTCTAAAATAAAGTGTTATGCTAGTGTCATGCACTGTTTAAATGTTTTCAGGAGGCACAGCGTCCAGGCAGAAGGGATTTCGGGATGTATTCGCTCCCTGCAGCTGAACAGCGTCACCCTGGACCTGGAGGAGAGGGCCAAGATCACACCCAGGGGTTCGTGCCGGGCTGCCCGGGTCACTGCAGCAGCTACGGCTCGCTCTGCCAGAACCAGGGCCGCTGTGTGGAGAGAGCCAACGGCTTCCACTGTGACTGCAGCCTGTCAGCATACACCGGAGTCTTCTGCCATACAGGTACACACACACGTATGAATTGGTGAAATTTAGGGCTGGTTGGTGACATTTGGGGCTGAGATAAATAGCTCTGACATATTATCACCCTTTAAAGTTGTTATGGCTAACAGACAGCAGTTGTCAATTCACACATTAAAAAGACAGAGAGCAACATTAGCATTTTTTTGGAGTTGTGTTTGTGTCCACCTGATGAATGTATATTTACTTCAATATTAAATTTATCAAAAACAGATTCATTTGCATGCTGGTCTGAATTGAAATACCAAGAATTGTATTAAACTTTGCCACTTTTTGTTTAATTTTCTTAAAAACACTATTGTTGCTATGCTACTTCCTCTGATGTAGCACTCACAATGTAATAGGAAGTGTCAAAAGTTTAATATACCAACTCATGATATGCAAGCCCATATCTGCACACTGTAGTCTATTTGCATCTCTGGCCACTCAGGCATGATGTTTCGTCCACCCCTTTTGTGCCAAGCCCCAAACTAATGTGGTACTAATTTACTAATTTGCCATATTCACCAAGTAGAACTGGTCCCTGGGTGCTCAGCTGTGTGGCCTTAAGGGTAAGGCACTGGCCTCATTAACCAGGGATTGTTAGTTTGATTCACATCTGAGCAAAGATATTACAGTTTCAATTGACACATGCTTATCTTGAGTTTGATTGTCACAACACCAAGGCAGGGATTTTACTGCATAGAGGAATTTTTGGTGCCCCCCAAAGAGGTTTTAGCCATCCCCAAAGGACAATCACCAGCACAAATGACCAAATTGTCAGAAATAACAGGAAAATGCAGTGATTTAAGGTAACACAGACACATTCCCTTTATTGTACGCTGACCGACCACGCTACTGCCGTGAGTAGTTGCCCCGCAAAGGCTGATTCCAAGTGAGAACAATCCTGCAAGGTGTATATCAACAATCATTATAAAAGAAATTGTGTGTACATTTTACCTTCTGGCAAGTGCAGGACAAATGAAAAATACAAAAAGTGAAAAAAATGTAATGTCCGCAACACTGCTTTATGTTATTATCATTTAATACAAAAACGTTTCAACCCTTCTGGATCTTTTTTCAAGTAAAAAGCAAAAGGAGACCCAGTAGGGTTGAAATGGTGATTTTGTATTAAATTATGGGAGCATAAAGCAGTGTTGTGGACATTACATTTTTTCACTTAAGTATATCAACAATCAGTTACAGCTTAAAGCCCGTGTTGCAGGTTAGCCACCACTGTTGATTAATTAGTACATAAAACACTCAGGATATGGATATCATTTTAAAAATGTCTCCAAATGGTGTTATAGGCCAGTTTTTGGTCGCTTTTGTTATTAGCAGTTTTTTTTAATGCAATTTGGTGATGACGTCGCGTTGGGGAGGCGTGAAGAAGACTAGCCTCAGTCTAGTACTAGAACTATGGCGACTGACTGGGATGAGAGGTGGAAATAACCACTAATAACACGTATGATGGATCGCAGCCGTATAATTACCAACCTGTCAGAGGGCAAATTGTCCGAGCTAGCCCCAAACCTTAACTACAGTCACAATCAGTCTGACATTAAAAAAGCACATTTTATGATTCATGAATATGAACCAAAACCACATTGTCCAGAAGAAAATGTCCAAAAGCTTTTCATATGTAGCTAGATAGAGCCATGGCTAGTGTTTGGGTCACTGGTGATCATCCAGCGGCTTTCAGAACACTGTGTGTGTGTGTGTGTGTGTGTGTGTGTGTTGACAGATGCCTCTGCGGTGAGGCATCTGTCAACACACACATGCCTCTATCTATCTATCTATCTATCTATCTATCTATCTATCTATCTATCTATCTATCTATGCTATCTATACATCTATGTATTTATCTATAATTAACGCTTTCTACTGCTCAACACTCATCTTCTCAATACTCTCTCTCTCTCGGCTTTCTTCTTTTTGATCTTTGGTACGTGATGTAATGCAGTGCATTGTGGGGGAAAAGAGAATTATGGCAAACCGCTGTAAAATAGTACCTACTTTTTCGTATTATATTCCGTTTTGTGATACCCAACAACATCAAATACAGTGGATAACAGTTAAAATTATATTATTACGAACAAGCAAATTGCACAAATTTGTTCAACCCTGCAACACAGACTTTAAAGTCCACATACATCTTCCCGCAGAGGTGTCGGCCAGCTTCAAGTCGGAGACGTCCGTCAGCTACACCTTCAGGGAGAATCCGTTCGAGTTGAGAAGGAACAGCAGCTCTCTGCCGTCCTCCATCTACTCCGACATGACGCTGAGAGGAGAGAACGCCTCGCTGAGCTTCAGGACCAACCAGAGTCCGGCTCTGCTGCTCTATGTCAGCTCCTACTACAGAGAGTACCTGGCCCTGCTCGTCAACAAGCATGGTGAGGAGGCTTTTATTTTGAAAAGGCTAGAGGGTGTGCTTCCAAGAATTGTGTGGGATGACCAGGGAAGTCATGTACGGCACGTTCTTAATGTACTGTACTACCAAAAAGAAGAAAAAGACATGGAGAAGGCCTTTGTGTTAGTGTTAGTGGACTTATAGCTTTGACATTATGTATATATATTATTATATTATGATTTGGTTTGGGAAATACCTTCCGTAATTGGATCATAGAAGAGGCTTTTATTTTGAAAGAATTTGTTCTTGTGGCTGATGCTCAAGCTTGAGGGGGCGTCCTGTTTTGATTTAAATCTGCTTCCTTGTTAACGGCCCCCTCCCCTCTTTTTTTTTTCCCTTGTGGGTTTCATTTATTTGAATTCTTTTTTAACAAGAGTATTCGAAGCTTAGGATAAGACGTCTGTACTCAAGTTTCTTTCTTCTCTTTATCCACAAGTTTCTTGCTCCTTCCTTTATCTTCAATCCAATGCTCTTCAAATCTTATTTTAACTCTAATTAGTCCCCTTTGTGTTCCTTCATTTCCTTTTTTTGTTCTCTACTATTGTTTTTATCCACATTTTTAAACAAGAAAGTTTCTTTTTCAGCTCTTTGTCTTCCTCCCTGAACTTTTTTCAATTACTTTTCTCTGTTCGTATCGCCACCCAGCCTCTCATCTCACCTCTCCTCCCCCTTCCTCCTTTCATTTTACCCTGATATCGTCCTCTCCTCCTGTCCTTCTTCCTTCCTCTCTCCCCCTCCTCCTCCTCCTCTGCTGTGCTCTGCAGCTTTACCAGATCAGGATGTGTCAGATCTTCCCTCTCCCTGGTTTACCCCGTCAGCCTCTGCTGCCTTTTAATCCGTCCAGCTGGGCTGGCTATTATGTTTTTTGTCTCAGGCTGAAGAAAATGTGTTCACTGGTCTCATCACTGAGACCTGATGAGTGATGCTGGGGGAATAAAAGTTTTGTGGGCTGCTAATGGGTGGCAGGTCAGTGTTCTGCTGAATAAAACAGCAAAAAACAGGAGTTTTAATAAACTTGTGTGCAAAATAATTATGTTGTGAATTTTAGGAGCACTTTGAATTTGAAATTACATTTTCATCATCCAAGAGTCACAATATTGGAACTTTGCTGCCAGATTAGATGTAAATGGATTCTTTCTGATGTTAATGACTCAGAAAAGCGAATGGACAGCAAGGGCATCAAAGGTTTTCATGCTGACAAAAGGAGTCTTCAGGTAAATGCACTTCAACTGAAGTTTCCAATTAAATCCCTGAGAGCTTTCTCTTTTTGGATGTTTTTATATAGACCTTAGTGGTCCCCTAATGCTGTATCTGAAGTCTCTTTATATAGACCTTAGTGGTCCCCTAATGCTGTATCTGAAGTCTCTTTATATAGACCTTAGTGGTCCCCTAATACTGTATCTGATGTCTCTTTTATATAGACCTTGGTGGTCCCCTAATACTGTATCTGAAGTCTCTTTTATATAGACCTTAGTGGTCCCCCTAATACTGTATCTGATGTCTTTTTATATAGACCTTGGTGGTCCCCTAATACTGTATCTGAAGTCTCTTTTATATAGACCTTAGTGGTCCCCCTAATACTGTATCTGAAGTCTCTTTTATATATAGACCTTAGTGGTCCCATAATACTGTATCTGAAGTCTCTTTTATATAGACCTTAGTGGTCCCTAATACTGTATCTGAAGTCTCTTTTATATAGACCTTAGTGGTCCCCTAATGCTGTATCTGAAGTCTCTTTTATATAGACCTTAGTGGTCCCCTAATACTGTATCTGAAGTCTCTTTTATATAGACCTTAGAGGTCCCCTAATACTGTATCTGAAGTCTCTTTTATATAGACCTTAGTGGTCCCTAATACTGTATCTGAAGTATCTTTTATATAGACATTAGTGGTCCCCTAATACTGTATCTGAAGTCTCTTTTATATAGACCTTAGTGGTCCCCTAATACTGTATCTGAAGTATCTTTTATATAGACCTTAGTGGTCCCCTAATACTGTATCTGAAGTCTCTTTCCCAAAATTCAGCCTTGGTGCAGAATTACAACCACTAGAGCCAGTCCCACAATGACCTTTCCTTAGGATGTGCCATTTCTGAGTCTGTAGCTTTTGAGGGGGGCCAAGGTGGAGGCTGGCCTTAACCAACTGCCACTTTGCTCGTATGTATATATTTATATATATACTAAAGGTAGGTAATAGATGAGACGTTTTACGTTTTAAGTGTTAAGGAAGTGTTTTTCACATTTTCACTGTAACATCAGACTTGTGACCTGGACATGTTGGTATCTTTGCTCTTTAACCTGTTTCTCTCAAACAGTACAATGTATAACTGTTTCAGTCTTATTCTGTGTTTCTTTATTTCCAAAAAAAGGCGTTATGAGCTTTCCCTTTATACTGTATATACAGTATGTGTTCACTAACAAGTCTAGAAAAAGAAACCATTTGCAGTCACTCTGTAGACTGTTGGTAGAGTTTTGCACGTTACTCCAATTGTGTCAACTGTCATCTAGCAATCAAAAACATACGTATTTACCCTGTTAGAAAAATGTAAAGATGACAGGACATGATCAAAATGTTAGAAAAACAAAACAATTCACTTAGACCTAACGTTTGAAGTTACTCTGAAGGTGTAGCTGTGGAGGTAAACTCTTTAGTGAGATCTAAAACATAAACCCATGGTTTTATGTGTGTGTGTGTGTGTGTGTGTGTGTGTGTGTGTGTGTGTGTGTGTGTGTGTGTGAAGATGTGCTGGAGGTGAGATACAAGCTGGACGGCAGCCGAGACACTGAAGTGTTGAGGAGCAGAGTGAAGAGCCTGGCCAATGGACAATTACACACTGTGACCATCAGGAGACTGACAGACTCGGTGTCTGTGCAGGTAACCTCGGTTTCACATTACATATCACTTATCACAATTATCAAAATATTACTCAATGCAGGTTGAAGGACATTCATAGATCGCTAGGATGGACTAAAGAGATCTGTCTGCTTATTGCAATAATGCTTATTTCACAAATAGGAAATGTTTTTCGTCAGCATGAGAATAAAAACACCTGACATATTTCAGTCATGTCTGACTGGGCCAATACACTTATTTTTATCAAAATATTTGCCTACACCAGCCACGGAGTAGCATGCTAACAGCCTGCAACTGCCACTTTGGTAAGACTTTACTTTAAGTTCTCTTACAACACATAATGATGCAGTTAAACGCTGTAAATAATGAAATTCTTTATGTGTTTTTGGACATCTTTTTTTGACATAAATCATTATAAGTGTGCCTCAGCCTCCACTAACAGTATGGGTGCACACAGGAGAACTTATAGTAGACAAATACATTAATAAACACTGCCCACAGCTACAGTGTATATAGTGTGTATAGTGTTAATATACTGCAAGTAAATGCTAAATAGGGGGACTTAAAGTTGAAGTGCTGCAACAGCTTTTTGGGCTTTAGGTTTTCTTTCGACTTAGTTCTAAACTGTGTAATGGACTGCTAAATGCAGCAGCTGCTGCTGATGACGTGCGGCTTAACCTTTCTCCATGTTCACCAAATGAGGCACAATCTCAAGGGCTAATACAATGGCATACATACAGATGCACACACGGCAGTCCCATCAACTCCAAGTGTGTACTCTGGTATAGTATTGTGATAATCATCTCTATGATAAAGCCCCCATCAGCACTTTGCCGTCCTGGATGCAGCTATGGCAGAGCAGCATCTTTATCTTCCAAATGCCTTATCTTGTTAACAACAGGCCCAGGTGATATATGAGTTTAACAGGCAGCAGCCTGGATGTCTGTATAATTATCAACACCCTGAGAGGAAATACAAGGTGACCTGAACTTGCCTGGGTGCAGCCTCTCGATTCAATGAGGTTCCAGTGAAATGTAAGGTGCATCTCATGTTATCAGTATATATCATACTGAATCATCCTATTCTTATACAATTATTATATCTCTGGAAACATACTCTAAAGGCAGAAGGTGACAGTTTAGTGTGCAGAAAGATATCTCAACTGCTGTTTACATTGCACTGGGTGTGTATCAGTCCCCAAAACGTAAGTCCTAATATCTCTGGAGCACCTACACAGGTTGAACCCCATCCTGCCATCCCCAGGCCCAAATGCAATCTTTGCATATAAGATATCTACTGCTAGGATTCTCCAAAGTTAGACATTTTTAATCGCAAATTCAACAAAAGAATTCTTCTCTCACAGATCGACCAAAACGCCAGAGAAGACTTCAACCTGACATCTGACGGAGAATTCAGCGCCATCGAGACGTTAGTGTTGGGCAGAGTGCACGGTAAGTGAGGAGGCAGTAAATGCAGAGACAAGGCCTTTTTAGTTAGAGAGCACTCGGACCTACACTCATTTGAGTAACAGCTTTAAGATGTTTGACCTCATCTTCATTTCAGAAAAATTCAAGTGGTGCCGACACTAAAGTTGAGCTACTAATCTAAACTGGAAAACACAGTTACCTGCTAAAAAATATCAGTGTTGATATATTTTGAAATGGTTAAAAATGTTGGGTCGCGAGCCACATTAACCAGCTCTGACTGGTTCCCGAGGCGTTCCCAGGCCAGGCTGGAGATGTAATCCCTCCACCTAGTCCTAGGTCTTCCCCGAGGCCTCCTACCAGCAGGACGTGCTTGGAACACCTCCCTAGGGAGGCGCCCAAAAGGCATCCTTACCAGATGCCCGAACCACCTCAACCGGCTCCTTTTGAACTTTTGATGTGAAAGAGCAGCGGCTCTACTCCGAGCTCCTCTCGGACGACTGAGCTTCTCATCCTATCTATAAGGGAGACGCCAGTCACCTTCCTGAGGAAACCCATTTAAGCCACTTCTCGTTCTTTCGGTCATGACCCAGCCTTCATGACCATAGGTGAGGGTAGGAAAGAAAACTGACTACATTTAATGTAATACTGCACCTGCTGCGACGATTCTCCGACCAATCTCCCGCTCCATTGTCCCCTCACTCGCAAACAAGACCCCAAGGTATTTAAACTCCTTTATTTGGGGCAAGGACTCGTTCCCCACCTGAAGAAGGCACTCCATCGGTTTCCTGCTGAGAACCATGACCTCAAATTTAGAGGTGCTGATCCTAATCCCAGCCGCTTCACACTCGGCTGGCCCTCCCCATCTCGACAAAGCCTTGATATCCTGTCCATAAATACTACAAACAGAATTGGTGACAAAGCACAGCCCTGGCGGAGGCCAACCCGAGTCCGACTTACTGCCGAGAACCCGGACACAGGTCTCACTTTGGTCATACAGAGATTGGATTGGACTTATGCCCCCTCCACAACCCGCAGGCATAGGGAGGCGATCCTCTCATCCACCGGGGTAAACTCCAGCGTAGCGGCGCTTAACCGGGGGCTTGTGAGTATCCCCACTAACTGGTAGCAAGTTCCGGCTCCTTCCCCGGCAGAGAGGTGACATTCCATGTCCCCAGAGCCAGCCTCTGCCGCCCAGGTCTGGTCCGCCGAGGCACCTGACCTTCACTGCCACACATGTGGCAGCGCACCCGACCCCAGCGGTTCCCCACACATGTGGTGGGCCCATGGGATGGAGAGAGAGGTGCCATGTAGCGTTTTTGGGCTGTGCCCAGCCGGGCTCCGCGGCAAACCCGGCCACCAGGCGCTCGCTGTCGAGCCCTCCATCTGGGCCTGGCTCCAGACGGGGGCACTGGGCTTCCTCCGGGCAGGCTCACTCTATCCTCGTTCACTCATAGGGATAAGGTGATGGTTACAGGAGAGGGGTTCCCTGGGATTGGGGGGGACTGTGTGTGTAGTCCTGGACCTGTAAAAGAGGGGGTGAGATTGTAACAGGTAACTGGCTCCGTCAAGACTTATTCATGTTCTCTTTAAGCAGCTCCATCAGAAACGGACAGAGATGTTACACCAGGGGCTGAGAGGCCCAAGGCTGCAGTCACACATCTCTAGGGTTGGGTATCGTTTAGATTTTTACAATTCCAATGTCGAACCGGTACTGTTAAAACAATCCCAATTCCTGAATCCTGAAAAAACGACATTAAAATGCTTTTTTATAGAAGTTTTTTTTTTAACTTAAAGATTATTTAAATGTAACAATATATAAACTTTTTAAAGTACTTAAATATATAACAAGTACCGTAAATTCCGGACTACAAAGCGCACCTGATTAAAAGCCGCACGCTCTAATTTTACAAAGAAAATCAATTTTGTACTTGTACAAGCCGCACCTGAATTTAAGCCGCAGGTGTCCCTCATTATAATATGAGATATTTACACAGAAAGATATTACATGTGAGGATTTTTTTAACTTTTAATTTAATCATAAACAAATACATACTGCAAATGCTTTTTTTTTTTCAAGAGTGCCTATAACACGGCTACTTTTAAATATAAGTACGTATCACATTACGTATGCTTTTTTACTGAACAGTGCACGAACAACATTCTAATATCTCCTAACGACTGGTAAAAAATATATACAGGTATGTACTGCAGCCTACCAGGAAAAGTCATTGATCACCTTCTTCATCTTCCTCCTGCGCACTAAAACCATCAAAGTCCTCTTCTTCAGTGTGCGAAGTGAACAGCCTCAGGATCTCGTCACTCACTTCCGTCTCTTTGTTGTTGCTCTCACTTGAGCGCACGCAATCCTCTTCATCACGCAGCAGCCCAGCCTTTCGAAACCCGTTGGTGATGGTGGATGTTTTGACACGGCTCCACACATTTAGGATCCACTGGCAGACTTGAGTTAAAGATGCTCTTCGCATGCGGCCTGTTTTGGTAAATGATTTCTCACCGCTCGTCATCCAAGCCTTCCACTCAACGCGCAGCGCCACTTTAAATGCCCGGTTCACGCTGATGTCCAGTGGCTGCAAATACTTAGTGGTGCCCCCAGGAATCACAGCTGGAATTGAATTTGTACCTTTCACTGAATCTGTTATATGGGACCTCATGCTGTCCATAACGAGCAATGCTTTTTTTCTGTGAAAAAATCCCCCTGGTCGCTTGGCATAGCAATCTCTCAGCCAATCCTTTATTAGGCTCTCCATCATCCAACCTTTCTTATTGACTTTCACCACGATTTCTTTTGGGAATTTTTCCTTTGGCATTGTCAGCCGCTTAAAAATCACCATCGGTGGAAGCTTTAGTCCAGATGCTGTACAGCTCAGAACACAAGTAAAATGCGTTCTCTCATGGCCACTTGTTTTCAGTGTGATGGACAAGGCACCTTTTTTTATTAACAGTCCGAGTGAGAGGCAGGTCAAACGTCAAAGATACTTCATCCATATTTATGATATCGTCTGGCCCGATGGAATTCTCCGCTATCTTTGTTGAATGAGTGAATTACCCATTCCATTATTTTGGAACCAAAATAAGGAACCAAAATTTGCGTTCTAATCTGGATCGATTCCTAACGGGTTTTATTACCCAACCCTACACCTCTTTGATAAAATCTTTATAGCTTTATATAAATAGCTTTAATCTGAGGCATGCATCAAGTAATATCATTTGGCAAGGAGACAAAATGTTTCTAAAAGTGATGTGATTTGTATATAATTCTGTGCTCAGTTTTATTCAAGTGGTCTTTCACTAGACCATATTCATCAAAAAAGAATTTTGTGTGTTAGTGTCACTCTAAATAGAAACAAGCTTCATGTATTCATTTGTTTATAATTCAAAAGATTACAGAAGATTTTGATGCATCGAATTGTACGGCAGCCTCGGCCACAGATTGTGTGTGAATGGTTCCTCTACTATGTGAAAGCGCTTTGAGAAGTCATTATGACTAGCAAATCATTTAATTTCATTTCCTGGCTAAAAAAACTGCTTGCAGTTTGGGGCATGTAAACTATAAAAAGTCATCCATATTATTGTAAGAGCAAAATTGTCATTAGCAGGTTCATTTCACAATGTTGTCCACTGGTGTCTTCCTCTAAACACCCATATCCAACTGGCCTACCAAGAGCCTGGGTCTGTTCCAGGTTTCTGCCTTAAAGGGAGTTTTTCCTCACTACTGTCGCACTGTTGCTTGCTCTGGAGGAACTACTAGAACTGTTGGGTCCTTAAAATTATGTGTAAATTATGTGGTCTAGTGTGGTCTAGACCTACTCTATCTGTAAAGTGTCTCGAGTTAACTCTTGTTATGAATTGATACTATAAATAAAATTGAATTGAATTGAATCCATCCAAATCCATTGTTAAATAAATCAATACACTGTGTACAATAATACAAAATCCATGTGTCGGACAAAATATACACAGCACATATCTTAGGGAGTAACTAATTCAAATCCTCCGAGATCTTTTGTCATTTTGGATGTGTGTTTTAACCCCGTCATGTCAGTATGTGACCGTTCCCCCCACCCCCCTCCCCTCTGTCCAACCAGAGAAGGCAGAGTCAGATCAGGACCAGAAGAGCAGCAGGAAAGTGGATTTTCTGTTGTTTCCTGCCAACCCTGTCATCCATCAGCCTAACTAATGGACCCAGAAGGAACACGTGGGGGGGGGGAAAGAGTGTGTCTGCTGAAGACGTGTGGAGGCTGAAGTGTTTCCTGCTGCTCTCATCAACATGCAGATGTGTCCTGGTAAAAAACAGTCACCTCTCCGTCATGTGAACAGACACAGATGCAGCTGCTCACGGCAGGAAATTTGCCGAAAGTCGCCTTTCACAGCTGCTGTTTAAATACTTCTGTGGAGGAGCGGGGGTGAATGATGGAGAGATTTGAGTCAATCAAATGAACAGATAGAGGGGAGAGAACACATCAGTCTCAAGGAGTAATAGCTGCAGACTGGAAGCTAAATCATTGTCTGCTGTAATGAGGGTGTGTGTGTGTGCGTGTGTGTGTGCTAATCATTAGAGTCAATGTGCTGCCACAATTGTGCTGCTCTGATAACAGGGAAGTCAAAGACCCTGTCAGTGTGTCTCGTGATTTGTAACGATCGAGTCCTCACACTGGTTAAGAGACTCTGCACGAAAGGACTAAAGTTCAACCACTAGCACAGATAAGTGACATTTTTATTTCTGAGCTCTTTCTTTAACACTGGAACCCTTCCAGTGAGGTAGCATGTCCTCTGAAACCCACATTGCAAAAACACACAGCCAGCCAGTGTCCTCGGGTCAAATGTGGCCATTTTCCAAAGTTTTTTATATCAGAAATAAGGGTTACTTTCATTCCAATTAGTGTTGGAATTTTACAGCATTTAACCTGCTGTGTGCTAAGTTAGATAGCTAGCTAGCTAGATTGCTTGTGAAGGATGTGTCAAACTACTGTTAGTCACAGAAGGACATATGAGGAAAATGAAACAGAAGCATTATAGAACACATAAATATTAAGACATTTATGTGCTATAGCTAAGTCAATAATTTGGTTTTAATACAGTAACGTTAGTCGACCAGCTCCACTGAAGTCAGTATATGCTGACAGTTCCTCCTAGATTTGTGCTACTCATGATATAATTGGTGACCAACAGCCAATCAGAAATAACCCTTAATTCTCAGATTGGTTTGTTTTGTGGCACACTTGTAAAAACTGAGCAGGAATTCTTGCATGGTTGGAGCTTTTTTACCCAGACCCAATAAAAATACACAATAAAAAATGAAACTTAACATATTCCCTTTCTTACATGAAGATAATTTTGTCTAAGTAGATGAATAAATATATTTGACATAAAATGTCAAAGGGGGACATCCTGTCTTTATTGTTGTCAGAGACGTAAGTTAAGTATTTCAACATAGCCTGTTTCCTTGATAGATAGATAGATAGATAGATATATAGATAGATAGATAGATAGATATATAGATAGATAGTTATTGATCCCAATGGGAAATTATAGTGTTACAGCAGCAAAATATTAGTCACACAGCACATAATATAAATATAAATGTAATACTAGGATACAATATACATACATACAATATACATGAAATAATAGGATAAAATACAAGAACAAACATTTGAATATATACAAGTTGGGAATATAAAAATGTGCAACTCCTTAAATAGTATGATAAATATGTAGACCTATTGTGCAGGTTGCACTTAGTGCAGTATAGTGATGTCTCAGAGTCTTATCTAGCACCCAGTGATGAAGTGTTAGAGAGTTTTATTGTCTGTGGTAGGGATGATTTCTTGTAGCGGTCTGTGCGACATCAAAGCTGTCGGAGAAGGTTCTCCGCTGTTGGACCAGTGTGTGTGTGTGTGTGTGTGTGGGGGGGGGGAGATAGATAAGTTGTTCAGTGACCTCCTCTCCACCACAGCTTCAAACGTGTCCTGTTTGCAGCCGATCACGGAGCCAGCCTTCCTGATCACTTTGTTCAGTCTGTTTGTGTCGCTGGCTCCGATGCTGCTGCCCCGGGGGGACACAGCGCTGGCCACAACCGACTGGTAGAACATCTCCAACATCCTGCTGCACACGTTGAAGGATCTCAGCTTCCTCAGGAAATAGAGTCTGCTCATCTTGAGTCTCCCCTTCTTGTAAACAGCAGTGGAGTTGATCTTCCAGTTCAGCCTGCCGTCGATGTTGACACCCAGGTATCTGTACTCCTCCACCATGTCCACGTCTCTTCCCAGGATGCAAAGGGACTGCCGAGTCGTTCCCTTCCTCCTGAAGTCAATCGCCATCTTTCTGGTCTTACCCACGTTCAGCAGCAGGTGATTCTTACCAGACCACTCCACAAAGTCATCCACCAGTGCTCTGTACTCTGCCTCCTGTCCATCCCTTAGACACCCAACAACTTCTGTAGATGACATGACTCTAATATCCAATGACAGATGTTCATTTTATGATTTAATACAGTAACAATATTACATTTCTCCTTTCATTTTCTCTTTTTAAGAGCAACATCAGCCAGTGGGATGAAATATCTCCACTTGTTCCCAATGAAATGTTCTTTGTTTTTTTTGTTGTACGGATTAAACTAATGAGTTAAAACTTACTTATGTTTATAAGTGATATTTAGAGGTGCTGGTAGGCACATTTTTTGAGCCCTGGACAGGTATTAGCTACCCGTTTTTCACTGTTTCCAGTCTTTGTGCTAAGCTAAAGTAATAGCATTTGTAATCTTCTCATCTACCTCTCGACAAGAATTCTGGATAAACATAGAAAAAAATTAAGTTTTATGGAAAACAATTGAGAACTACGTTTGTTTCAAGAAAATATGTCATGATTGTTAGTGTCTGTAGTTAGTTAGTGTAGTGTCCCTTCGCCTGTCTTCCCCCCCGCTGACCCGTCGCCTGTCTTCACTCCCATTGACCCGTCGCCTGTCTTCAGCCCAGCTGACCCGTCGCCTGCCCAACTCTCAGAAGGGTTCTGCCTTCGCCGGCCTGCCCAGTCTCCAGAGGGGTTTCGCCCTCGCCGATGGCCTCCGGAGGGATTCTGCCTGCACCGCCGGCCTCCAGAGGGGTCTCGCCCTTCATCGCAGGCATCCATAGGGGTTTTGCCTTCGTTGTCGGCCTCCAGAGGGGCTCAGACGGACTGCCCGGTCTCCAGAGGGGTCTCGCCCTTCACCACAGGCATCCATAGGGGTTTTGCCTTCGCCGCTGGCCTCCAGAGGGATTCCGCCTTCACCGCCAAAGAGTCTTCGTGGTCTTGTCCGCTCTTCAGAAAGCCTCTCAGAGGGGTCTCGCATTTGCCGCCGGCCGCCAGAGAATCTTCGCTGTCTTGTCCGCCCTTCAGAAAGCCTCTCAGAGGGGTTAAGCCGCGATGAGGAGATCACCTTATATCATGCTGCACTTTTTCAGTTATCCTGGATTTCTTTATTCTACTTTTGTGCAACAGCCCTCTGATGTATTTAGTCCTTGTGTTGTCTTTGTCTGGTGTCGGATCATTGTTGCTTCATGTCGTGCTGTGTCCTTATGTCGTGGCTTGTCTTCTGTGTTTTTCTTCCTGGCCTTCATGGTTTTGGAGATTATTTTAGTGTGTGCCTGCCTGCCAACCTCTGGACACCTTTTGTTTTTTGTTATTAAATTCTGTAATCTGAATTTAACTGCATTTGGGTCCAACCCTTGCTTCTTTATCTGCCTGAAAATAGACAGAAATAGTTCCTTCTTCTAGAGTCTTTTGGAACAAAAAGTCATAATTTCCAATTTGAAGGTGAATTTTTTTTTTTTATTAAACATAAGTCATCTGGTCAGGAACCATTTGCAGTACAATATCACTTCAAGTTTCTGATTCTTCCCTCTCCAGAGTCTGATGATTTGGATCCAGACATGTCCAGGTTGGCGTCTCTCGGTTTCACCGGTTGTCTCTCAGTGGTCCACTTTAACTCCATCAGCCCTCTGAAAGCTGCTCTGCTCCACCCAGACACCAGCCCTGTCATCATCACCGGACCTTTAGTCCAGTCCAATTGCGGCTCCTCGGCGTCAGCCAATCCCTATGCAGCAGAAAACACACACCACCTGTCAGGTAGGCGAGCGGTGGGGGGTGGGGGGGTGGGGGGGGGTTTTAGGTTAGGGTTAGTTTTACTGGACGAACTAAACCGTTCTCACTCCCAACTCGGAGTGGGTTGGCAAAAAGATACTGAAGTCAATACATTTACACAACACAGTATACTGCAGATGCATTTTTATAGTTACTTTATTCACAACAACATAGAGCACTTGAACAGTAATGTCTGAGAGCAATGCTCACCCAAGTAGGATATTAATGATTTTGACCTGAATGACATGACATGAATTCATGATAATTTGTGTACCATTATTATAAAGTGGTACCAATGTACAGTATATGTAGGAATCTGTGAGTGTCTGCCATTTTCTCCCCTTTCTTTCTGTTTGTGTATCTATATTCTTGGTAGAAGCTGCTATTTACAACTGTGTAATGGGCTCATTAAGTATGAACACCTTGTTGAGGAGACTCATGACAATGCACATGATGAGATAATTAACTTGGACCACAGAGGGGATTTCCCAGTGTCTTTCCTCTGTGTCTGGTTTTCATGTAGCTTCATGTTCCCTGAATAAAGTCCTTTGGAGAGCTGCTGCCATATTCCCTGTCTGCTCTGAATGATGATACTGTGATGTTGTCTCTGTATTTGTTTTTCCCTTTTTCTATTGTGACACAAATGCTCTTTTTTTCTTTTTATGTTTTTCTCTCCACATCTCACACTCTTGTTGCTCTCTCTCTTCTCTTCCATCTTCCCTTTCATCTCTTCTACCTTTCTTCTTTCTCCACAGTAGACCAGTCTGGTTCAGTGGGTTCAGGTCAACCTTTAGTCAATGCCATCAGGACTGACTCGGCTCTGATTGGAGGTATACTAAACTCTTTCACCTTGTTTTACTGGGTTTGTATTGGACTTCTCTTGCCAGAGATCACGCTCTATATTTCATTTATGAGCAACATTCTGCTGAAAGCCAGCAAAGGTGTGATGGGCAAAAACAAAATCCATCCGAAGTAGAACGTTTTTGCTTTTTTCTGCCCAGCCAGTTTGATTCAAAGTGATGACTGATTGGTTCTTTTAAGCGTCTAGATAAAGAAAAGTGAGAGAGTCAAATTTCTTCTAAAAGTGTCCATTAAATTCCTGTGACTCTGCACAAAGGGCCACTAATTAATCTAATCCAACCTCGGCTGAAATGACTTGCTGATCAAGAAGCTTTCGCTCTGTTATCTTCAAATGCAAACCAAAGTAATATAGTGCAAAATTGATTTGAGGCGTATTTTGGGATAGCAATTAAATGAAACCTTTTCTGAGCAATACGTGTCAGAACAGAAGAGTCCAGCCGGGTCCAAATGTGTTCAATTCTGTTCACTTAAAGTTTACATCCTCAGGGGAGGGGAGGCAGAGATAGGCAGAAATCATCCCAGTAGTCTCACAAAGCTCTGTGACCAAAGTCCCCTGTGATAGATTACTTTTGCAGAAAGTTGGCGTGTCAGCCAGCTTTCCACACACACACATCAGAATGTCACAGCGCTGCTCTGCTAGGTGTCAGCCGTGGTAAAAGAAGTGTTCAATGTATTTACTTACATCAAAGTAGCACTACCACAGTGTAAAATACTACATTACAAGTACACTTCCTCCATTCAAAATCTTAATTATCAAAATGTCTTGTCTTCTGGGTCAAAATTTAAAACTGAACCGACATGTTATTGTTATTTTTTCACTTTTTTCTGCGCTTTGACGTTTTTGTTGTTTTTTCCCTACGTTTTTGAAGTTTTTTTTCGACATTTTTGTCACTTTTTTCAACGTTTCATATGCTATATCATTCAAATAAAACACCCAAATTCAATGATAGTTGTAAAATGATCATTCATTTATTCATCGTACTTGACTGAAGAGTGTTGTATACAACCATCCACATTATTTTCTATTGACAATTTGGCTAAAAGAAACTCCAATTTCTGATATAGAAACTTTTTTAAAATGGGTCAAATTTTAAGATCAAAAAGTAAAAGGGCTCAGAGTGGCTACTGTCAGTGTTATTTTATTATTAGATCAATATTATTGATGTATTAATATGTAAGCAGTACTTTAATGTTGTATGTCAAGAAGGAGCTAATTTTAACTTATATACTTTATGTTTATTGTAACGATGGATCATAATGTATTAACTGATAAAAGTAGTTCTATGATAAGTGTATGTGATTAGTGTAGCTGAACCGTGCATTTCATGCGTATTTGTGCATTTAGTTTAGAGGTTAGCCCAAAGTAGGGTGACCAGGCGTCCCCGGTTTTGGAATGAAAGAAAGAAAACCAAACCAAACGTAGCCGATAGTCGCACACCCTACACACCAGGCTCAAGACAGCCAGAGCCAGCGCTGCTCAGAGCTCAGAGAGGTTTTAGAAAGCCGTATTTTACCATGCTAAAATCACTGATTATTTACATGGAGTCTGGTGGGTTTAGCGAACGCAATTTCACAGACTTTTATTTTATTTTAAAGGATCTTAATCTTTCACAGAAAGGTTGACTTCCTTAGAAATCCTTTCCATAATGTTATCAGACACTTTGAATATTAATCTGAGTCTGTCAGCGGCAAAACGAGCACTTTATGAACGTAAATACAAGCTGGACAATTATCTTATTAACTTCCATTGTAGCTTGTTTCTCTGCTGCTGACTGCAGCAATCTCGTTTCATACTGCATCAATGTCAAAGGAAAATATTTCCTAAATAGTTTTTATTGTATCCGATACTCAATGAGCTGTTGCAGAAACAAGCCTGAAGCAATAAAGCAAAAGCTGTCAGATTCAGTTTAGTTCAGTAAACATTACAACTTTCCCCTCTGAGGTCTTGTGGAGTACAAGCAGGAAGTAGCAGCAGGGCTGATTCTAGGATCAGACCTTTGGGGTTTTAAGTTTTACAAAAATAAAAACATGACGTGTTTTGGAGGTATACGTATACGCTTCTGAGCTGAAAATGTCCCCGGATTTTGTCTGAGAAATCTGGTCACCTTAGCCCAAAGTAGAGATGCATAATTCCACTATCTCTCTAACAGTATCATGTGTAGATGTAGTGTCTTGTTAGTATGCCAAGCCTACAAGTCCTAGGTCGGTGTGTGGTAATTGCTTCCACTTGCTTGTTATAATCACAATGTGTAGTTTTCTGTGTCTCCAAATGTAAATTACACAATATACAACATGAAACTTGCCTTTTTTAGTTGTTGGAAAGCACTTTAAATGGATCATGACTAGCCTTTTCTGAGTGTTTGTGCCAGAAGCACACCGCACGCTGAAGCCATGAAGGGTAAATTTGTGCCTCATTGCTTTGTTTGGGTATGTGTGTGTGTGTGTGTGTGTGTGTGTATGTGTTTGTGTGTGTGTGTGCACCCAACCGTCCATCCCGCTGTCCCTCCGTCCGTCAGTTGGTCTATCTTTCTCTGTCAAGACAGCCAAGTCACCATAAACCTGGCTGTTTTATTTTGAAATTTGTTTTATTTTGTAAAGTATCTGGCTGCACCGGGGCTTTCCTGTATGTGATTACCTGCCTCACGTGACACCTTCGCTCGCCCTTCGCATAAGAAATAGAGAACCGATCGCTGCCGGACAGAAAGATTGGATAACATGGGCGCCGAAATGAAAATAGGCTATTTGTAGCGCTTCAGCATGCGGTATGTTTCTGGTACAGAAACTGTATTTATGCTAAGTTAGGCTAACAAAAGAACAAACTACCTGTGCTAAAATTGATGTCAATCTTTTCATCTTACTCCTAATAAGAAATTAAACAAACATATTTCCCAACATGTCAGAGTAAATGTCCTGTGCCTTGCAGGTGTCATAGCAGCGGTGGTCTTTGTGATTGTGACCGGCCTGGCCATAACTGCCAGATTCCTCTACCGGAGAAAAGAGACATATCGAAACCACGAAGTGAAGGACGTCAAACAGGAAGATAGTCCAGATTTCCCTTTCAACAACCAAACTGACTCCCAGAACATCTCCACTGAAAACCCAAAGGAGTATTTCATTTAACTGGAGGCTTGATGAACTGACCAGGCAGGGGAGTCCTGCCACGCCTCAGGACTTTACACCGCAGTCAGAGACCCTGAGACACTTGTCTGGCTGCTTGGAATATGGAAAGCAAAAAAGGAGCAATGCACACTGTTTTGTCTTTGACTGTATTTAGTGTAAATACTGATACTAAAGGGCAACCGTGCTGGACTTGTGCAGTGTTGATATCCATGTAAATATTCAAGAAATGTAAACGTGGAAGTGATGTCTACAGCTAACTGTCATGTTGAAAGGTTGCAAATACTCTTTGTTTTTGTCTCTGTGACTGGATTGGTTTGGCTGATGCTAGGAGCATAATGGATGGGTGTTTTCGTAAGTGGAAGTGGTGAATGTGTTTGACCTGTAATTAGCCCCTCAGGAAGAGTACTTCTTTAAGAGTGGTTTGTTAGAGTGTAATTTGTCATGTGCAGGGCTTCGGGGAAAACATAGTGTGCACTCCTTAGGGAGTGTAGAGCCTCAGAGCCCTGTAAAAGTGTCTGAGTCCTCCCCACCTGCAAACATCCACCAAATACCAAGGCATTGTTTTTCTAACTCCAATTCAAGTACATTTTATTTACAGTATCAAATTATAAAAAAAGTTATCTCAAGATACAGATTGAGTAGGTCTATAATTTACAAAGACCCAACAATTCCCCCAAGAGCAAGCATTAGGGGCAACAATGGCGAGGAAAAACTCCCATTTAGGCGGAAACCTCGAGTGGTGAAGAAGGGCGTAGCAGGGCATAGAGCAGGACCACGGCAGCAGCTTCAATCATGATTTAGGTGCCACCTCGATTCAAGGGAAACATAAGGACTCCGTGGAACTAGTTCCCTGGAGCTAGGTCTTCAGAGTGACTATAGTCCAATCATCGCCATGAGCACATTTCTCCTGTTGGAAAAATGTACACTGCAGTCTGGCAACGACTGGTCAACAGACTTTTTACATCGTAGGGATTAGGGCTGAACGATAGTGTTTTAGCATTGATATTGCGACGTGCGCATGCACAATAGTCATAGACGTTGCGATGTTGACGCTAATCCCTTTTTGCGGTTTGATAGAACCTTTTATTGTTCTCCTTTTACATGTTTATTACCAGCGGACCCTTCCCCTTTAAGACAGGTAGCCATGTGGGCAACGTGTGTATGTGATGTTAGTCCAACGGGGTTTGTTATGGGAAGTGAGGCTCTCCATGTGTAGAAAAGCCCCGTAGGCAGCA
The DNA here is from genome assembly GCA_026937815.1 of Etheostoma perlongum. Taxonomy (NCBI): domain Eukaryota; kingdom Metazoa; phylum Chordata; class Actinopteri; order Perciformes; family Percidae; genus Etheostoma; species Etheostoma perlongum. The sequence continues at coordinate 25,272,507 of CM049382.1, forward strand.
GCTGCCGCTGCCACAGTGATGCACATAGTTTTTGATGGATAGTCAGTGAAGCTACAGCAGTCAGTGTTTTATGTTCGCTGTTATTACGGAATAAATCACCTGATTAATGCAACATAATCACAACGTCTCCCGGCCATTTTCCCCACAGAAAGCTGCTACCAGCCAGGCTAAAGCTAATATAGTTAGCCTAAAGAAACAAGGGGTCCGTCTGTCCTAACTAATGTTACGGTTCAGAGCCACGAGGCTGGAAACGTAACAATAATCTAAAACAGAAGTCTTTGTCTGATCTAACGTCATTTCCTCTTATTTAATTGTTCTTGGATACACAGAGTTTGTTGCTAGTGCGCGTGACATGCAGGTCTGATCAGTTTATCAAACTAATGAGCTGGTCCCGCTAGTCGACCACAACCTGAAAGTTAGAGGAAACAACATGCAGACACTGTCATACACTTCAGTCTGGATTGATTATTATATGAATACAGTGGTGTCATGCTAGTCAACCAGCATATTTTTTACCTAATTTCCCTCCAAAATCACTTCAGAAGAGTAACGTTAGTCACAGCGCTGACTTACTTTGGTGTTTGTAAAGCATTAAAGTTCAACAAAGAATGGTTAGAAATTAGAAAAGATCCTTTTTCATTTTCATCTTCTAAGTAGATGCACTCCCCTACAAAATCACTGCAGCAGTTGAGAATGATTTATTATTTACAAATAGAGCTATTTATGTCATCTTGTAAAATTGCTTTTTTCTTTTTTTCATATATCGCAGGGAAAAAGATATCGCAATGTCAGATTTTTTCCAATATCAGGCCTAGTAGGGATTCATTTCCACTTTATTTTTACTCCTTTCTTTTCCTTCTTCTCATACTTAGGCATTTCCTTCCGTCAAATTCTTTCTATTGTAAGATTAAGAACAATGAAAGCAGGGGGGAATAAAACAACAAGTTCCCTTTAATTAAAAGGCTTGTACGAGGTGTTCACTCTATTATAAAAGTTCTCTCGTCCCTGCTGTATGCCGCCTGCTGGTAGCTTTCTCCCCAGCTCTCTGAACGTCTCTGAAGAGTTAAGCTTTGTGGCAACAAACCACTGTGGCTGTCTGTCTTCTTTGTGACAGCCACAGAGATTGCTTGTGTGGTTTTTGAAATGCTAATCTGCTTCGGTCTGGCAGGTGAATTGTGACTGGATGGAAAGCAGAGAGATGATCAGAATGAGACCGAGATTATCTCAGAGACATCTTCAAGCCGACATGAATTTAATAAAAACAGCAAGTCTGCCATTTAGGCAGAGAGAGGATCAACCCCAGCTGGTTATCAAGCCCACAGCACCGTCTCTCTGCAGGACTCTAGAGCAGTGCTTCTCAAACTTTTTTCAATATTGTACCCCCTTTGAGTTGCTTACCCCTGCAAGTACCCCCTGACCAGCGTAAAACGTTTTTGGTTTATAAAGAGGTACAACACAGGTACAGCCTGACCAGGCTCTTCTCCTTAACCTGTCTCTCTCAGTTATGCTGTTATAGTTCTAGACTGCCGGAGATTGACTACCATTTGTAGTCACTGTTCCATTATCTTTACTATGACTATTATAGCCACTGTTCATCATCCCCCCCAACCGGCACCGTCAGACGCCGCCTATCAAGAGCCTGGGTCTGGCCGAGTTTTTCCTCGCCATTGTCGCACTATGCTTGCTCTTGGGGGAATTACTAGAATTGTTGGGACTTTATACTTCATAAATTATAGATTGTGGTCTAGACCTACTCTGTCTGTAAAGCGTCTTGAGATTACTCTTGTTATGATTTGATACTACAAATAAAATTGAATTGAACTGACTGTCCATCCTGCGGCAGAACTAACTGCAGTGCATCAGTCGATTGCTAAGAGGAACTCAACAGGTAACCTTGACAGCCAGACAATCTTGCAGACGGAGCGCAGCTGGAGCACCATGCATAACAATACAGCAAAATAAAATGGTTATCAAGATCCAGAGAGGGAACGTTGAATTTTTTTTACAGAGAACAGGGTGTAAAGTTAGCAACAAGTCGCTAACGCATGCAGTGGTGTGTGCAAAAAAAACGTCAGCCTCAGTATAGTGTCACTGTGAACAACAACTTTATAATCTCACATTGATTGCACATCATTTCATTAAAGGAGAATTCTCGATCACAGTGGAGGCGGGAGAACTGCAGTTCAAAAGTTCAAGAGCTATCGCGCATGTGCATAGGTAACTAAGCAACAGTGGGATCTTGAACTTTTCTAACAAAGCTAAGGAAGTAGACCTGAAACTTTTAACATATATACCTTACTAATCACCTTGCTGCTAGATTTGCCGACTCTTCCTGTACATTTTGTAAACAGAATATTGAAACAATATCTCACCCTTTTTTGTTGATTGAAAAATTTCCAAAAGATTTTGGACAGATTTGAAGTCTTACTTTCATTGAACCCACCAACTTTGTCTACCCCTTTAACCTTAAAGATATCATATGTTACTACAATAATTCAGATTGAGAGTATCCAATTAATTAATTAATTAGTTGTTCTGTATGCAAAATTCTATGTTCACAAGCAGAAATGTTCTAACTCATCTCCTTATTTTATACCTTTTCTCATAGAATTTAAATCTCTATTTAAGTCACTTAAAAAGTTGGATAACAAGAAAAGTATTAAAATTGTGGATACTGTAGTTTTTTTCCCAAAACCTCTGACTAATTGTACATTTTGTCTTCTTGTAATCTTGTTTTGTTTGCCATGTAATGTTATTTCTCGTTTGTATTGCCTTGTATGTAGGTTTTATTTATTTTTTATACGTTTGTACACTTGATGTTCTTGTGCTAGTACTGCTTACCTGATTCTCTGTATACTAAAAAAAAAATTTGGACCTGCTGCAGCCGGCCGCTCTGCTCTTCTGGCTCCACTGTGGTGTCAGGTTACAGCCTGTTTCTACATAATCATTACGTGTGGAAAAAATACATTTTGGAATATTGGATTGTATGAGTTCAACAATCAATTAGTGTGGACTTCACCAGAAAACAGAAAAATAAACAGAGATATGGACACAACTTTCATGCATTTCTGTCACATCTCCAGCAGCCAGATTCACTGTGTTCCCTCAGAAGGAATCACTTCACATGGGTAGGCACTCGTAATGACATTTTGAACATGTTTAGAGGTTAAAAACACATTTAAAACTTGCCCTGTTTAAGCCTGTTTGGTGCTAACTCTAGCAGGAGGATAACTCAGTGTAGACAGCACCGATTGGTTTGGTTTTTCTCTACTGACGCACGTACACGTGTTGGAATTGACCGAATTCTCCTTTAAGTAACAGTTTGTGTGAAGTAGGTAGCTTTCACTAAGCAAGCTGTATTTGTACCATCAACTCCTCTCTCATAACTGTCTGCAAATTATGGGTGTAAATCCTCACTGATGTCACAATTCGATTCCAATTCAATTATCCTGTCAACCATTAAATCATCACCTCCTCAGAATTAATATATATATATATACATGATGTTCATCAAATGATTCAAGCAGTCAGCTGTAAATGAGCTCCTCCTTTGTATTGTATCTGCTCTTAAAAAAGCCCCTTCCTGAATATAGTGAGGTCTAAACACAGCAAACAACAGACAAAATGCATAAAAACTAAAAAAGAAGGGAACAGAAAATCAACTAGCAACATCAGTGGACAAGAATCGATTATGGTCTGTCACTGCATCGATGCAGAATGACCCAGGTTCTTCTGCATCAATTGAGGGTTCATCTTAACACCCCTACTACAAAGTATTCTTCCTTTTCTTGGATTGGTTTATACTCCGACGTAGAGGGAAACAAACTGGAGGGTCCTCCAGTTGAAACTCTCAGGCTGTCCATTCCCTCTGAGCTATTTCCTCAGTTGTGCAAACTTGTGGGTTGCAGTTGATCAAAGTTGGACTCAATGCAAAATGTACTGATTTACTTCCGCTACACCTGGTGATGCTGATGAGTCCAGGCCTTAAAGGTGCCCTGCCACAAAAAAAACATTTTTACTTGCATTTTTTGACATGCAGTATGTCATGTCCATACAGTGAGGAAAATAAGTAATTGAACACCCTGCTATTTTGCAAGTTCTCCCACTTAGAAATCATGAAGGGGTCTGAAATTTTCATTGTGGGTGCATGTCCACTGTGAGAGACATAATCTATGTCTAAATCATTGTATGATTTTCTAACTATTTATTTATATGATACAGCTGCAAATAAGTATTTGAACACCTGAGAAAATCAATGTTAATATTTGGTACAGTAGTCTTTGTTTGCAATTACAGAGGACAAACGTTTCCTGTAGTTTTTCACCAGGTTTGCACACACTGCAGAAGGGATTTTGGCCCACTCCTCCACACAGATCTTCTCTAGATCGGTCAGGTTTCTGGGCTGTCGCTGAGAAACACGGAGTTTGAGCTCCCTCCAAAGATTATCTATTGGGTTTAGGTCTGGAGACTGCCTAGGCCACGCCAGAACCTTGATATGCTTCTTACAGAGCCACTCCTTGGTTATCCTGGCTTTGTGCTTCGGGTCATTGTCATGTTGGAAGACCTAGCCTTGACCCATCTTCAATGCTCTAACTGAGGGAAGCAAGTTGTTCCCCAAAATATCACAATACATGGTCATCCTCTCCTTAATACAGTGCAGTCGCCCTGTCCCATGTGCAGAAAAACACCCCCAAAGCATGATGCTACCACCCCCATGCTTCACAGTAGGGATGGTGTTCTTGGGATGGTACTCATCATTCTTCTTCCTCCAAACACGGTTAATTGGAATTATGACCAAAAAAGTTATATTTTGGTCTCATCTGACAACATGACTTTCTCCCATGACTCCTCTGCATCATCCAAACGGTCATTGGCAAACTTAAGACGGGCCTTGACATGTGCTGGTTTAAGCAGGGGAACCTTCCGTGCCATGCATGATTTCAAACCATGATGTCTTAGTGTGACGTCTTACTGTTATTACCAACAGTAACCTTGGAAACGGTGGTCCCAGCTCTTTTCAGGTCATTGACCAGCTCCTCCTGTGTAGTTCTGGGCTGATTTCTCGCCTTTCTTAGGATCATTGAGACCACACGAGGTGAGATCTTGCATGGAGCCCCAGTCCGAGGGGAGATTGACAGTCATGTTTAGCTTCTTCCATTTTCTAATGATTGCTCCAACAGTGGACCTTTTTTCACCAAGCTGCTTGGCAATTTCCCCTAGCCCTTTCCAGCCTTGTGGAGGTGTACAATTTTGTCTCAAGTGTCTTTGGACAGCTCTTTGGTCTTGGCCATGTTAGTAGTTGATTCTTACTGATTGTAGGGGGTGGACAGGTGTCTTTATGCAGCTAACGACCTCAAACAGGTGAATCTAATTTAGGATAATAAATGGAGTGGATGTGGACATTTTGAAGGCAGACTAACAGGTCTTTGAGGGTCAGAATTCTAGCTGATAGACAGGTGTTCAAATACTTATTTGCAGCTGTATCATACAAATAAATAGTTAAAAAATTATACATTGTGATTTCTGGATTTTTTTTTTTAGATTAGGTCTCTCACAGTGGACATGCACTTACAATGACAATTTTAGCCCCTCCATGATTTCTAAGTGGGAGAACTTGCAAAATAGCAGGGTGTTCAAATACTTATTTTCCTCACTTTATGTGTTTGTGTTATGTGGTGAATGTGAAAATGAACTGCTGCCTCCTCTGTCAGCTATCACCACTGAAAAGAAATAAGAGGAGAAATCAGGCCAATCACAACAGTTGGTCAGTCTGACGTCATGTTGCCTGAGCTCATTCCTATTCATGAGCTCTCCCAGTTGCGCTTGGTAAAGGATGCTGATAGCCAGGCTCTCACTGGCTAGCTGTTAGCCAATCAGAGTCAAGCAGCTTAGCTTGTTGAATATTAATGTGAACTGGAACAAATCGAGCTGAGAAAAAAAACAAAAAAATGTTACAGAGTCCATGATTAAAATATCAATAGCCCCTACTAACAAGTGTAACTAGGTGACATGTTCCTCCGCTGCTGAAAATAGTCAACAAATGCATTGTTTTCTGTGGCCGGATAGCTCAGTTGGTAGAACAAGCACACATATGTAGATGTTGATTCCTCAACAAAGAAGGGTTCCGGTCTGACCTGTGATGGTTTCCTGTGTGTCTTTCCCCTTTCATGTCTGAGCTGTCCTATCATTACAGGCAGATCTGCCCATAATAAATCTTAAAAATGCATTGTTTACTCCCGTTTGTGTACCATTTGCTTAAAACTACTGACCAATTATTTGAGGAAATTATTAAAGGACCCATGGCATGAAAATGTCACTTTATTATTTGTTTTTTAACATTAATAGGCGTTGCCCTCCCCAAGTGGCTAGAAATGGTGATAGGTGTAAACCAACCCTTGGGTATCCTGCTCTGCCTTTGAGAAAATGAAAGCTCAGATAGGCCAATCTCGAATCTTGCCCCTTATGAGGTCATAAGGGGAAAGGTTACCTCCCCTTTCTCTGCTTTGCCCACACATGAGAGAGAGACATCATGGCTTTCAAACGAGCAAAGTGGCAGTTGGTCAATGCCCCCCCAGGTCACAGACTCAAATACTGATCAACTAACATTGTTGAATTTGGTCTTTTGATTAGATTTGTTGACATAGGGGGGAAAAAACTGAATAATGGCAGCCTTATTGTAAAGAAGTGATTTTCTTAAGGGGAAGTGGTAACTTTCTGAAAAAGCACCATTTAAGGTCCTAAGTGTGTTCAGTGTAACTGAACTGTGATGTTGTGAGACATGAATGTGAATGACATGCCATAGAAATATCCAGATTTGACCCATATTCTGGCTGTTTGGTTGTCAACAAAATCCTCTTTGATGTTTTTCAAATGATTTTCATGTAGCCTGATGTTTTTGTGCTTTACAGATGATTCACCAGAGGAATACATTTTAGCAGGATACACTTTAATTGTGCTTGTGGACCACTTTGTTCTCACATTTACATGTGTGGAGGACAGAAAGCCACAGAGCTCTTTCGTTCCTTTTTGTTAAATGAAGCTGACACAAGGCAAAGACTCTCCATGGCAATTTACATAAGCTTGCATGTTTTATATTTGCTCCTTCAAACGCGCAGTGTGGGAGGATACACATCTGTCAGAAGTGACATTTCTAATAGCTGTTAATGTTCTGCAGATGAGAGAGTAATGTAAGCAGTGGAGCATCCAGGAGTAGAGGATGTAAACGGAATCCTCTGTGAAGAGCCACCTAGCCTGTTTAAACCCCCACGACGCCCGAGATCATTCAACTGCCTTTAGATTAGTGATCCCTGGTTGATGCATTCAAATCTCCCCGTAGTGGTTGTTATCCGAGACGAGATGTGAAGCCGAGAGCTGACATCTTCAGCATCATCAGTGACATTAAAGAAAACTTCCACAGCGTAAAGAATCAACTTATCTACTGCCAAACTAGAATGGAAATGTTGGCAGTGCAATGTACAGTTTATGTGGCTAATTAGGAAGATAAAAACCAGTGGGACAAAGCTTCATTTCATTTAAACCTGAATATATCATTCTAGGATAGCATTTGAAAACTCTTTGACATGCTGAATCAACACATTTAACGTGATGTGTCGTTCATCAAGCTCATTGAGGAGGACCTTTGTTCCCAGGGCCATCCAGTTCTTCAACACAGCACAAGGGGGGAGGGGAGAAATTGACACCCCCAAACGTATCACTTGTCTGCTGTACAACTTTCTTATTGGCTATATTAGCCCTCATACATAACCTGGACTATGGTCATAACATCTTGCCTTACATTTTATAACTTATTCCATGTTACATAATGTTCTTATTCTTATTCAGTCAGTCAGTTTAAAGGTTATTGTGTTTATATTCAATCAATATCAGTCAATATTTTATCATGATCTGCACTGTTCAAACCCTGCACTGTTCACTGTTCATCATTACACACAGTATACCAAAGTATCTCACTCATGTGTGTATATGTGTGTATATGTGTGTTTATGTGTGATATATGTGTGTATATGTGTTTGTTGTGTTATGGTTGTCTTGCTACTGAATGCCTAAAATTTCTTTTGGGATGAATAAAGTATCTATCTATCTATCTATCTATCTATCTATCTTTGCCTACCATTGCCTAGTCTCACATTGCCAGACCTTCCTCCACAGCTCTGGAGGAAGGTCTGGCTAGTCCACATAGCATTTACAGAGAGGTGAAAAACTTGCTCTGGTTTATTGGCATTTCTTTAACCAAACACAATCGTCTTGGGCGACGCTAATCACCGACAGAGCCACGGTGCCGCTGCAAAATAGCCCCAGGAAGGAACTTGTTTTGGTGGAACATTTGTACCTTCAAAAGTTGTTTTAGTCGTTAACAAAAAACTCCGATTGGACAGATAGTCTAGCTAGCTGTCTGGATTTACCCTGCAGAGATCTGAGGAGCAGTTAACCATAGTCCTCAGAAATCCATCGGAGGTTAGAACACCAACACAAAAGAAGAGGAAGGGACGGACATTTGGCCAAAAAGAAGGGACATAAGGCGGAATTTCCAGCGACATCAGAGCAATCCCAGAAGTGGAACGTCATGGATATAGACTAGACAGGGCCAGGCCTATCTCCACAGCTCTGTGGAGTAAGGTCTGGCTACACTACAAATACCTTCTGGGATAGAAGAAAAAAACGCTCTGAGTTGTTTGCATTTCTTTCAACCAATCACAATCGCCTCGGGCAGCACTAAGCTCTGGACGTAGCGACAGTGGCGCTGCTGAATAGTCTCGGGAAGGAACTTGTTTTGGTGGACCCTAACAAAAAATGACCCATACAATATTAAACGTTAACTGTTGACACAATACAGTCAAGTGAGCTATTTAAATTAGCTGATACATGATTACACCGCATTAGCTTTTACCAGTGTACCTCCATGTACTTAGTCCACAGCAATCCCACCAATCGGTCCTAAAACGTCCCAGTTAGAGAGGAAATGCCCTATACATGGTCCTAGTGAATCTTTACAATCATCCCCCCAAAGAACTAAGCAGGCCGGCCTTGTTTCCCCATCAAAATTCTTCAAAACTTGCTGAGCAAATAAAATCTAAGAAAAGAAAGAACTAAATTGATTCTTGACATGGTTTTATTTAATATTTCCCACAGAGAACCCAGTCACACAGCTGTGTATTAATCTCATTGATCAATGCTGTGTCCCTGTTGCAGTGATGGAAGTGATGCTCCTCTATGTAACAGCGAGTCTCTATGCTGATTTAATCGAATCACTCTTGTGTTCCTCACAGTGTAGGTGAGCTGAATAATTACACCTGTGGGTAGACAAACTAACAAGATTACCTAATGAAGAAACTCTTCTGAAAACACAGCTGTGTATAAGGGTGGCTATTTTGGGCTACATTATTTTTCCGCATAATGATGCTATGTGACTCATAGTTAGAGCATGTCTCAGATCAGCAAGAAACTCTCAATAATCAGTACAAAAGATTGACATCTGTGTTAGAAAATATCCAATTCTTGCACTGTGTCCATCAAGGGGCAACACCGAGTATACATTTTTTTAGCTCTCAAATTAAAAAACAATGAGTTTTGAGCTGATTTGCTTCCGACTACTTTCTTTGCCATGGTAACAGCTGACGAGGCTCGTGGGTATTGTGGTATTTTGAGCCGTTCAACATGCCAAGATGATTAAACAAATGCATGATTTTAAAGTTGAAATCATTCAAACTTGTGCCAAAACCATAAAGCAGGAGAGTTTTAATAAACCTTAAGACATCAAAGTTCAAAGGTAAATATTTAAAGAGGATTACTTTGTTGCAGTTAATCAAAATTTGCAGTATTTTTTAGAAAAATGTTGGTCTGACTTGACTACCGACGCATTTAAACAGAAGCCTTTCTGGCCGGTGTGGGCAATTTTACAGGCAAAAGTAAAACTGTTGCTGGCAGATTTTATTAGCTGTAACAGCTAGCTAGCATTAACTCTTAACTCTCTCTTAACTTTCTCACTATTTATGTTTCCAAACAGTACTTCTGTGGGAGATTCTGTGGCTAACAAGCCATCACCTTTCTTTTCTCTCATTCTTCTTGACGTCACTTTGACAGCAAACTAATTTACATCTGAAGCATTTAAAGACTCTATTTGTCCATTGTTTATTTCTAAAGAAACATGGCAATGTATAAAAGGCTCCATTACCTTGTATCTCACGTTATGGCTCCGTAGTAGACGTTTTATTGTATAAAAGGCTAACGATTGTGTCACATCTGCGCAACTTTCTCTCGCACAGTTGAGAAATTACCTTGTAGTCAGGCAATCGGGGAAAAGGGAGGGGCATGGAGGCGTACAGTCAATGGAAAAGCCCATAGAGAGTCCATGAAAGCATCAGAACAAAATATTGCAGGTAAGTTTTGATGGATTGAAAATACTTTGGTATGTGGCAAGTGAATTCATTTTAAGTAAAATTTATCCACAAACAGATTTCTTTTGGCACAGCTACCAGAAGACTTACAGCTTTCAGACAGGTTGCTCACGTCACATCTATCGTCGTCAAGCTCAGTTGGAGGCTGCGCTTTTAACGCTCAGCATCACGGAAAACAGCTTCTAATAGACTTCACTGGTCTCCGTCGAAGTCTATGGTGTCACTGTCTCCATTTTGTTCACTGTCTATGGTCAGGGCCTATCAGTTAACTCGGAAGCCCAGTGTATTAATGGGATACTTTGCCGATTTTAATCCAGCTCTGTGTCATCTTTGTGTGGTCAGTGCGTTTGGCTGCCCTTCGTCTCTTTCAGTGCTCATGCACAGCAGGCTTCAGTGTCTTTTGACTTTGTGTCTACTGTAGGACTGAGTTCGAGCCTGTTTGCAGTCTTCCAGTAGGGATGAGCGAGTACAGCATTATCTGTATCTGTATCTGTATCTGTACTCGGACTGGGCAGGGTCTAACCCGAAGTGGACAGAATTTAACCCGGAAGTGGGTCGGGTTGTCTTGAAATGGGCGGGGCTTTAACTGGTATGTTATTTTAAGCATGCAATTAATATGAGTTGATCAGAAATTGTATATATTTATTTCTGATTAGAAAACTATTTACATGACAGCATCGAGCTTCAGATCAGTGGTGTTGTCATGGTAACAAACAAACTATATACGGAACGTTTTGCAATGAATACAACACATGCGGTTGCAATTATGAAGTAAAATGTAATGAACAAGAGTTTTCATACTCAATATAACTTTCTTTTTTTAACTTTTAATTTTTTATGATCAGTGGTTTTTAAAAAAAAAAAATGTATTTCCACACCAGGAATGTGTAAGTGTGTGTGTGTGTGTGTGTGTGTGAGTAAGAGAGAGACACAGAGAGAGAGAGAGAGCGAAAGAGAGAGAAAGAGAGAGGGGGGGGGACTGTGTTTGTGTTTACTTGTGATGTCCTTGACTATTGTTTAAATTGGTTTGATGTTCCGAAACACTTAAGTGTGACAAACATGCAAAGGAACAGGAAATGAGGAAGGGGGCAAACACTTTTTCACACCACTGTAGCAGTAGAGTAACAGTGGACTTTCTCTGCTTTGCCTTCATGTTTTATCCTGACGCTCTGCTGGATGGAACAGATTTCTTCTCTCATAACAGGCTCCTTGGAATTATCCAGCCCACCTTCAGTTCATAATCCGAGCCACTGTGGAGATGTTTCTCACTGTAGAGAATTCAATTAGATGGCCGAGTGTGTCCTGCTTATTATCAGCCCACCTGCAGTGTGGAGGAGATGAGAATCAGTCTCCAATCACTCCCCTCCTATTTGCTTTCCTTCATCTGGCGGAGGTCTAATAATCGCACTTCACTCCATTCATGTGTGGGCTTTTTAATTGAAAAGATAGAAATCATATGAAATAGCTATTTTAGTGAAATTGAATCTGTCATTTCCTTTAATTCATGCATCTCGCCAATACTGTGTGATGCAGTAAAAGCTTGTAAATGGAACTTTAATCTTAGAATTGATACATTAGATGTAGTTTTTCACAATTTTTAGTTTTATTAGACCTGTAAGTCTATTTGTTGAATCACAATTTCTGTTTTTATTGTATAATGCATAATCTAGTTCATGGGTGGCCAGCCATGTAAAATGGAGAGTCTGTAGGTTTTCATTTGCCTGTGCCGGCATGCAACCTGTTACACAGTGTCGAGGTCAGGGGAAACCCACTTACAGTAGATGGAGTGCAGGTGACTCATGAGGAGGCAGGTTTCATTAAATCTCTATCAGCTGATAATGAAACAGTATCAGGAGAGATGATTTCACAACTAAGAGTTGGCAGAAATAGCCCAGTACCTTTTCATCTGAATTAAGCCAAGACATGGCATGTCAAATGTGTGTTTATTAGGCATTTTATGTCTTTATTGGAGAGAGAGGACTTGCAACAAATGTCCCTGGTAGGCTCAACGGCATTGTCAGCGCCACGTCCCATTTTTCCAATTAATTTCTGTGAGCAGCAATGCAATGCATTAAGCTCAACGCCTCCAAAGCTAACTAAAATCTTTTTTAATTGACGGTTGTCAATCTGAAATGAAGACAGATTCAGCAACTGCATGGCCTATAGGTGGTATTTCGGAATTTGCCATTTTTGTAAAATAATAGATTGTATTCAAAACAAGCAGCCATTTTGTTTTCAAATCCGGGAGCAGACAGCCCCACATGACAAGTTCGTGCCATCGGCTGCAGCCATGGCGGTTGAGTGTAAACTGTTTTATTTGCTTTTCAGTGGGCAGTGAAGATCAGTCTTGGGAGTAATTACAGTAATTTTCAATTTCAATTTCAATTTATTTATAGTATCAATTCACAACAAGAGTTATCTCAAGACACTTTACAGATAGAGTAGGTCTAGACCACACTCCAGAATTCACAAGGACCCAACAGTGTCCTCCAGAGCAAGCAACAGTGCGACAGTGGCGAGGAAAAACTTCCTTTTAGGCAGAAACCTCGGTCAGACCCAGGCTCTTGGTAGGCGGTGTCTGACGGGCCGGTTGGGGTTAGAATGAAAAGTGGCAGTTACAATCCCAAAAAAATAGTAGTTGTTAGTAGTCCTTTGTAGTCGGCATAGCAGAGTGTAGCAGGAGGAACATGGCATCATAGAGCGTGTAGGGGACCATGGCGACAGCTGCAACCTCGATTCTGGAGCCTCCCTGATCCGAGGAAACATGCTGGGGGAAAAGAACATAAGGACTCCGGGGAATGACTCCCCAGAGCTAGGTTAGTAACAAGCATTTCTGGGACATGGATGCACATAATTGGAAAGATAGAAAAATAGAGGAGAGAGGAACTAGGTGTGTCACAGGAAGTCCCAGCTGTCTAAAACCACTATTACAGCATAACCAGGAGAGACAGTGTAAAGAGAGGAGCCTGGCCAGGCCACAACTCTCCCAAACCCTCCCTGGCTAGGGGGGGAGGGCACCCAGGGCCAAGGTCATGAGGGTCAGGGCTAAGGGCAGGAAGGTCAAAGTAGGGGAAGGATACAGACCCGGGTTAGGGTAGGGGAGAGAAAGATAGAGTTAAGATCAAGACGGTCAAAGTGGGGATGGGATACAAACCCTGGTTAGGGTAGGGGAAGAGAAAATGGGGGTTAGAGTCAGGAAGTTCAGAGAGGGGGGGTGAGATACAAACCCTGGTTAAGGTAGGGCATATTATTATATATGCCCTAACTATAAGCTTTATCAAAAAAAGGAAAGTCTTAAGCCTACTCTTAAATGTGGAGACGGTGTCTGCCTCCCGAACCCAGACTGGAACCTGGTTCCACAGGAGAGGAGCCTGATAGCTGAATGCCCTGGCTCCTATTCTACTTTTAGAGACTCTAGGAACCTCAAGTAATCCTGCATTCTGGGAGCGTAGTGCTCTTGTAGGGTTGTAAGGTACTATGAGCTCTTTAAGATAAGATGGTGCCTGACCATAAAGAGCTTTGTAGGTGAGAAGAAGGATTTTAAACTCTATTCTGGATTTTACAGGAAGCCAATGCAGAGAAGCTAAAACAGGAGAGATGTGATCTCTTTTCTTGGTTCCTGTCAGAACACGCGCTGCAGCATTCTGGATCAGCTGAAGAGTCTTTATGGACTTTTTTTGAGCAGCCTGATAATAAAGAATTGCAGTAATCCAGCCTAGAAGTAACAAATGCATGGACTAGTTTTTCTGCATCATTTTTTAGACAGGATATTCCTGATTTTTTGCAATATTACGTAGGTGAAAAAAGGAGATCCTTGAAATTTGCTTTATGTGGAAATTAAAGGACATGTCCTGATCAAAGATAACTCCAAGATTCCTCACAGTGGTGCTGGAGGCCAGGGAGATGCCATCCAGAGTAACTATCTCTTTGGATAGTGCGTCACAGAGGTGCTTGGACCCCAGAACAATAACTTCAGTTTTATCTGAGTTTAACATTAGAAAATTACAGCTCATCCAGGTTTTAATATCCTGAAGGCACATTTGAAGTTTAGCTAACTGATTAGTTTCATCCGGTTTAATTGATAGATATAATTGAGTATCATCCGCATAACAGTGAAAATTTATGGAGTGCTTCCTGATAATATTGCCTAAAGGAAGCATATATAAAGTGAACAGGATTGGACCTAGAACAGATCCTTGTGGGACTCCATAACTAACTTTGGCGTGCACAGAGGATTCATCGTTAACATGAACAAACTGAGATCGATCTGATAAATAAGACTTAAACCAGCTCAGAGCAGTCCCTTTAATACCAATGAAATGTTCCAATCTCTGTAATAAGATATGATGGTCAATGGTATCAAATGCAGCACTAAGATCTAATAACACCAGTACAGAGATACGTCCTTTGTCTGATGCAATCAGTAATATATTCCTTTTTACTGTAACGCAGTAATATAACGCATTACTAATTACATTTCAGTAATATTATACCCGTTACAATCTCAGTAAGTTACGACGCATTTAACCCGACATTTTACATTTGCATTTGAAAAACAAAAAAAAGTTGTATTATTTCCTGTTGTTGTATTTGATGGTTGAGGTGACTGCAGATACTGTACATTTGCGAAATGGATATTATTTTCAGAAGTTATTACGTTGACGCGAGCCGTCCCATCTCTGTCCCCGTGGTCAGAGCCAGAACCAGAGATGGTACGGACGATATCTCTGCAGAGGTCTGAGGACCAGTTAAACATAGTCCTCAGAAATCCACCGGAGGTTAGAACGCCAACACAAAGAAAGAGGAAGGTGACAAACATCCGGCCAAAAATTAGAGATATCCGGTGGAACTTACAGAAGGACACAGGAACAATCCTGTAAATGGAACGTTGTTGATATAGACTTAGGTGGTACATACAGCAAAGAATATGTGGAATACAAATGAACGAAGGTGCATTAACAGCCTGAAACATTAGGGGGGTTTGGAGTTCATGCTCTCAACAGAGCATGAACTCCAAATGATCAATGCCATTACTCTCTATCCGATTTAAGTCTAAGGTTGTCTGTCCAAGGCCTGCAGCCTCTTCCTCACAGCTCTCTGCCAGCCTGATGCAGCGCGCAGAGGGAAAACTGAAACTTTTATAGAAAATCAATTTTTTATTAGATAGCGAGGCTGCGAGGTGGCTCGGCCGTAATAACTGATAGGTATCAGGACAAACACTGACTCCTCTGTGTGGAGGCAGACTGAGAGGAAAAGCTGGAAATGTTTTGGAGACAGAAGGGGATGAGTGTGAGGATAATCCTTCTAAAAGTACAGGTCTTCTGTCGGCAGCCATGTTTAAAAAGTTGTCCTCTACTGCTATTTCTCTGTCAAAGATTAGCTCTGTATCTCCACAGACCGTTATTTTCCATTAGAGACTAAACGGTTGTTATCTCCAATTAAGAAAGCAAGGTGGAAAGAGTCGAGGTGCTCCTAAACCGACATTGTGAGGCTGTTGAGAAATCTGATAAATATTCTCTGCAGGCCCAGTAACTTTTACTCCATTTAAACTCGGTCTCTTACTTTTCATTGCCTTTCACCTTTCCTAAATCTTCCAACCCCTTCAATCTGTCTTCTTGTTAGAAGATTTAGTCAATCAGAGGGCAGCGGACAGCCATCCATGTGGCACAATGCAGAAATTAATATCAATCATGACAAGCGTTATCTCAAGACTCAAGAGTAGTTCTAGACCAAACTCTTTAATTTAAACACCCAACAATTTCAGTAATTCCCCCAAGAACAAGCATTTAGTGCAACAGTGGTGAGGGAAAACTCCCTTTTAGGGAGAAACCTGGGAAACCCAGGCTCTTGGTGGGCGGTGTCTGTAGGTGCAGGTTTGGGGTGTGATGAACAGTGGCAATAATAGTCACAATGAAGATAATGGAACTATGACTAGAAATAGTAGTTGTAGTAGTTCATGGCGTAGCAGGGCACAGCAGGATGTAGAAGGGCACTGCAAGGCATAGCAGAGAACTGTAGTGCATAGAAGGACGTAGTAGGGCACTGCAGGGCATACCAGGGCACTGCAGGGCATAGCAGAGCACTGCAGGGCATAGAAGGACGTAGCCTGGCGTAGCAGGGCACTGCAGGGCATAGAAGGACGTAGCATGGCGTAGTAGGGCACTGCAGGGCATAGAAGGATGTAGCCTGGCGTAGCAGTGCACTGCAGGGCATAGAAGGACATAGCATGGCATAGTAAGGCAATGTAGAGCGTAAGCAGGCTTTTTACTTTTAGTGTTGTCACGGCACAACCAACCCTGGGAACTTGGTTTAGATTCAGATTAAAAAAGAAATTGGCTTTGCTAGCACATATGATACTAGGAAAAAAGCTAACATTAGCCGCCTGACTGAAGGTAAGGGACTAGCCCGTTCCTCTTAACCTCGTCAGTCGGTGCAGCATTTAACAGTGTTATGACACTCAGTTGACATTTCACTTGTTTGACATTCAAAATGTGGACATACCATTAACACACACACACTATGTGGGGAAACGTCAGTTAAATCAGAAATACAAACCTCTGCCTCCCTCAGGCTGCTTCCACAGACCCTTTCAGCCCGAGGGCGCGGGTAGGCCACACACACCCTGGCAAGACAGCCATTGATCAAACAGACTGGATTACGGATTATGCATAAAATTGGGACATACTACTTATTCATAACATTGCGCCTTAAACTTTGACCCTTTTGCTCATATATATCCCGCGTAAATGATTCTGTGCCTGATTAGCCAGAAATCCATGCTGGCTTGCATACTGCCAAATCCCAATGATGCAGTAGGTGATCCTGTTATTTTTTCCATAATGAATTTGACATACTATGTATTGGGATATACTAAATATTTTTTCTTGCAAACCAAATGACATAGTATGGGTAGTGGAATGCAAAAAAGATTGGCATGCAGGAAAATACCATGCAGACATTTTTAACAGTCCGGCAAATTGATTTTGAACTTGCTTGTACACAAACGGAGCTAAGAAAGGTTTTGTGTGAAGAATGTAAAACAAAAAAGAGTTTAAGAGTGAAGTTCAATCCCTGCTTAATCCTAATTATGCATACCAGTGAAACATAAAGCGGGTGCAATTGTCGGATTGTTTGGAAAGAAACTTAAGGAAGACAGGACAACTGTAGAGACGAGTTTCAGACGCTGTTACAACATATGACAAGCACTATCTTTGAAACATACTGCTTTGGAACTTCACTACCATACTACATTATTGTCCAAAATATGGCTATAATGAACTACTAAACCCATGGAAAAGCCTCATCGATTACTCAACATGTGCTGATCTGTGCCTGTCAACAAAGCAAAACCTACATTGCAATTATTTGGAGAATATTTCATCAAACTCAACTTAACATCTTTGGGCTGTCAATGATATTGTTGTGCATCTTTGGGCATTGATTTGTCTTCTATGTTTTTTTTCCCCTGGTGAAGTCAGATGTATTGGTAGTCAGGTCTTTCAGACATTTTATATCTTATTTCATATGATTCATTAAGATGTTAATTGACTGTTCTGTGTGTGTTTGGTGTGTCTCATGATGTAGTGAAGGCCTGTTTGACTAACAGCTGAGATAATAAACTGGATGGTTTGGACCACATTAGAGTTCTAAATTAAGCAAAAGACTTGTTTTGTGTGTGGTTTTTTAAAAGAAATTTTAGAAATATTAGTAAATTGCTGTAAGAAGGGGTGGGAATCACCAGAGGCCTCATAATATGATATCATCCCGATACTATGTCACAATACAATATTACCATGATTTTAAACATATTTCAATATTCTGCAATATATTGCAATTTATTACTTACTTAAAAGTTTTCCCAATTTGAAATGAAGGAAACTTTGCCAACATCTGTTTTATCTAAAAAAGATAAATTTTTCAGTTTGTTCATCTCACTTAAATTTTATTGCTGCAAAATGTGATTGTCAAGCAGACAAACACATAATAAAAGAGTGATACCTGGCTTCTGTGTATCGATACAGTATTGGGATGGAAAATATAATGATACTATGCTGTATTGATTTTTCCCCCACCCCTAGTAAGAAGCATCACTTTCTTGTTTGCAGCCTCAGTTCATTAAAAGCATCAGCTCCCTCAGCTCTGTTATAATGTAACTTCATTCAGAAATGTTGTCTCCAGATTGCCAATTTTCTCATGTTTGCCTTAAAGGACAAAACCGGAAATTAAAATGCGTGGGCAAAATGAACCTGGGGATTAAAAACACATGGGTACCAGGACCGTTCTCTGGGATATGTTTTCATGCTAATTGAATGTGACCAGTTTTATTGCAAACCACTAATTAGCTCATAATGCTAGTAGTACACGGGCACGGGTGAAGTAAAAGAAATCACAATTTCTACACCACTAATAAGGCTCAAAATAGCACCACACTTCCACGGTGGCAAAATGAGGGTCCCTACATGTAAACCGAAGCATTGAGAACTTTGAACCGAACTGTCATTTGAAATCTCCCATGGTCCGTTGTTTCCCAATGGGTCGATAGGAATTGCGTTTGGGAAATGTAATTACATGGAAATGCATGAATTATATCTTTTTATTAAAAGGCTATTTTGAGCCTGGTTAGTGGCACCCCGACAACTAGCGTTCCAAGCTAATTAGCGGTTTGCGCACATTTGATTAGCATGAAAACTTATCCCAGAAAACGGTTGGCCCTGTAAACGTGTGATTAACCCCTAGGTTCATTTTGCGCCGGGTTTGTTCTTCAAATGACTTTGACTTGAGGCAATATGCAACAAGCCCAGCCATGCTCAAATTTCCAAGATGGTTATGAAATCCCCCCATGTTTTCAATCATGAATAATTATCCCAGCAGGAAGCCTCCATTTTCCTCCAGGTATCACTTAAGCTGTTCCATTATAGTCAATATAATAAAGCTTTACCTTGTGGCACAGCTCCCTGTCACATACACCTTTAGGCTGACATTTACAGAAGCCTCCTATTTGTTATCTCAAACACAGAGATCTATTTTCTGCTCAGCGGGGCCTCCGTTTTGTTCCCTCTCAAATAACTCTCTGTTTCTCTCTCATTATTTTCCATTTTCAGTTTTTGCTGTTGCTCATTGGAAGTCTGCTTCTATTCAACCAAGTCTTCAAGGGTTTCACTAAGAAGCAGCCACAGCAATTATCGTTGTATTATGCAGCTTCGGTTTACTGCCGTCGTGGAAGAAGTGTTCAGATCCTTCAGATAAGTACTAATACCACACTGTAAAAAATGCTCTGAAATAAAAGTCCTGCATTGAAAATTGACATTAGCATTGACTAATTAAGTATCATCCGGGAAATGTACTTAAAGTATTGAAAGTAAAAGCACTCAATGCAGAAGAATCCTCCCATTTTAGAAACTGGAAACGAGCCAAACAGTTTAATGGTCTAATCCTTAGGGACCGTTCAGTATTTATGGAATGGACCACTGGAAGAAAATAGGGGAGGGTCATTTAACTTTTTTTAGTCTAAGGGGGGGATGGTCACCCAACTTTTATATTCATGGAAACAGCAAAATGTCCAAGTGGCTTGTTTGGTGCATAGTTTTCCATGTAGCTCCATGTAGCTTTCTCAGTCTTGGCCCCCCCCATTGCTAGTGATGGGTCCTTCCCTGTTTAGTCAGCCAGAGACCGTGCGATTTCCCAAAGTGAATAAATCCCGCCTGCATACATAAACACAAAACTGCTTTGCTAGTTCCATCGTGTTGTAACTAAGACATCTGCTGAAAATAATAATTTTATTCATTAGTATGACTTCCATACTGCTTAGTTTAAAAACATCAAAAACACAAATCATTGGAGTGTGAATGTGTGTGCATGTTTATCTGATGAGCAGGTGGCACCTTGTACGGCAGCCTCGGCCACAGTGTATGAATGTGTGTGAATGGTGAATGTTTCCTGTATGATGTAAAAGCGCTTTGAGTAGTCGCTAAGACTAGTAAAAGCGCTATATAAATACAGCACACATTTACATTTACATTTACAAACGTACGGAAACATGGCAGACCAGACGCAAGCTTTTATTTTGAAAAGTCGAAGCTTGTGGATGGCACGCATGAGACGGGAGGTCTCCAGGCTGCAACCACAGCCGACTCAAATATCCTTTCGGTCCCGGTGATTATATGTGAAATTGTGCAAACGACAGCGTTGTCAAGTCATAAGAGAAAGAAGGAGTGGTGGCATGGAAGCTCCCAAATTAACACTCATGTGAGAAATGGAGTTTTGGATCATGTTCAGCTTCGGAGGCTTTACCTATTTGCTAAAATATACAATGACTGAGGAAGCCTAGTGACGAGTCCATAGCAACCAGTTCATGTGTTGAATTTGTTATAACCCAGTGTGCGTTGTACATGGTCTCAATGTTGTGTTTTGTTTCATATGAATACTAGTTTACTAGAGGAGTAACTTAACTCGTATTTGAAGTAATGCAGGAAGTGTGCATTTAGATTCCATACTTATTGTGTTTCCACAACAATGTTAGTGAGTAAATCTACTGAAATCTGTGATGTGTAAGATGAGAAAGCAGAGGTTAGACATGTGTGTCATGGATTTGAAAAAACAGTGGCTATCTTTGCGAAGGCATCAATACATTGATGGGGAGGCACATTTTGGAGGGTTATAGAAGAATTAAGAAAAAAACTCCTCTGGTAGCCCCTTAAATAAAAAACAGTCCCTTAATTTTAATCTTAATGTGTAAATTAACTAAAGCTGTCAGATGATTATAGTGGAGTAAAAAGTACAATATTTCTCTCTGAAATGTAGCGGAGTAGAAGTAGAAAGTGGCATGAAAAGAAAAGACTCAAGTAAAGTACAAGAAGCTCAACATTTGGGCTTAAGTACAGTACTGGAGTAAATGTACATTACACCACTGGTGTACCATTACACCAGGTGACAGTATAGCCTGGCAGTTAGTGAATATACACTACCGGTCAAAGTTTGGGGTCACTTAGAAATTTCTATTGCACTCCATTATAGACAGAATACCAGCTGAGCAGTTTTCAGATTACGTTATGTGCTTACATATTTGCAAAAGGGTTCTGAAATGATTTTTCAGTTAGTTTTTTTTTTTAAATGATATCAGATTAGTGAACAGAATGTTCCTTTGGAACATTGGATGAATGGTTGCTGATAATGGGCAATGTAGATATTGCATTAAAGATCAGCCCCCCCACTCAGATCAGCTGGTATTCTGTCTATAATGGAGTGGTATGGAAATATGGAAGTGCCCCAAACTTTTGACTGGTAGTGAATGTGACATTACCGTTCCATCTGTTGTGTGTTTTGGTGGCTGATGAAATGCTCAGAAAACAGATTTAGGAAATTCTGTACATATGGTCTCAAATGTCTGAGGTAAACATGTTTTTCTGTCTCGCCTCTCTCTCTTGTGATCGTGGGATTTGTATGTCAAACCACAGCAGAATGTGGTTTGAGTAGGAGAGTATGGTAAAGTGTTCCCAGCCAATGCAGACACTTCAAAAGTCAATTTATTCAACGACGAGTCAAAAGAAATGACGTCTTACCAGAATTCAAAGCCAGTACACGTCCACTTAAAGGAACATGAATAATGTATTCCAAATAGATTTAGATAAATAGATAGGTTTTTCTGTATTTATTTGTTTGTTCGCACACGCAGCAGCTTCATTTCCCCACAGGGCCAGGTGAGTGTTAGCTATCCTTGGTTTCAGTGATTGTTTTGTAATGTAGGCATCACAGCCCTGTGAGACTGCAGCCTTGAATAAAGGCAGTACAAATGAAATTGACTTGTAGGAAAATATGGAGCATGCTTAATGCACCAGACCAAGTAGGGAATCGTTTCATCAGTAAGTAGAAAACAACACCAGAAAACTGCAGCAATAAGAAGCATCCGATCCCCCGGGACTGAGACCTGCACCTTACCTTAACCCTGACTGCCTAATTGAAATGCAGCAGCAGTCGTGTGGATATTAGTGAAAAATTCTCTCCACACACACAGTGACAAATTGAAGCTTAAGAGAGGATTAGAAACCAGCTGTGATTGAACGCTCTGTCCAGAGGAAGCTGAGATCATTTCCTTCCCATTCTCGAGCCTTTGGAATCATTTAGTGCAGGGGTGCCAAACTCATTTTAGTTTATGGGCCACATTTCCCTAATTTCATCTCAAGTGGGCCAGACCAGGAAAACCACTCTAGAAAGATTAGAAACTTGATCTGCCACAGAGTTTCTTGTCCGCGGAGAGATGGGTAATATTCTAAGAAAAAAAACCTCTAAGATTATATTGTACATTTAAGCAAAAATAACTTGGATATTCTCTGAGATTAAAGTGGTAAATTTGGAATAGGAATTAATTACTTCTCTATAATTTTCACATTTTGTACAGTCATCAAGTGGGCCTGATTGGACCTTTTGGTGGGCCGGGTCAGGCCCACGGGCCATATATTTGACATATTAGGGTTATTTGGCATATTTTGTGGGGTTTGGGGTGGGGTTTGAGGTGTGAAATGAATGTATTTCAGTTGCCTTACTGCTAGTTGGAGCAAAAAGCCATGCTCCTATGAAGTCAGATTTAGTTTGATTAGATATCACTTTTTTCTTTTTTAAGGTCTTTTGTAGCTTTTTCTTTTATTAGAGCAGCTGAAGAGAGACAGGGAACAGAGGAGACGGAGAAAGAGAGAGAGAGAGAGAGAGAGAGAGAGAGAAAAGGATGACATGCAGCACGAGGCCTCTGGTCAGATTTGAACCCGGGCCGCTGCCAAGTACTCAGCCTACAGGGTGCACTCTCTACCATGTGAGCAAGTGGTTTGTATATTATTTACAAAGACAATTGGAAGACAAACAATTCCAGTAAATTTCCCAAGAGCAACAATTTTCTGCGACAGTGGCGAGGAAAAACATCAAATCTAATAGGTACTCAATGCAGAAAAACGCTCCCATTGTAGAAAGTGTAAAGGATCCAAATAGATGTGTTTAATCATTTAAGCTGGCCATAAAACATCAGATTTTATAAACTACATGTGTTTTGTGTGCAAGAATCTTGATTTGCAAAGTAACTTCAGCTGTCAGATGAATGTAGTGGATTAAAAAGTTTAATATTTCTCTGTGAAATGTAGCGGAGAAAAGTAGAAAGTAGAAAGTGGCATGAAAAGAAAAGACTCAAGTAAAGCACAAGTACCTCAACATTTGGACTGAAGTACAGTACTTGAGTAAATGTACTTAGTTGAATTCCACCCCTGGTGGTAACGCAGTAATTTGGTAATATTATATTTGTTACAATCTCAGTTATGATGCATTTTAACGCAACATTTAGGAAAATGTTATTTTATGTGTATTTGATGTTTGGGTTGACTACAGAGTATTGAGTATTTTCATGTTCTCCTACTTGCCAATTGTACATTTTACTTATCTATTTCAATAGTTTTAGTTACTTTGCATATTCATATTAACTATACAAAATAATATAAATAATCTATGATGTATTATAGTGAATAAAGGGGAGACTTTATTGGTGAAATTCACACACTACCTGCCAAAGTCAAACTTTTGTTTTGGTGAAAGTAACTCAAAAGTAATGCAAAAGTAGTTTAACGCATTACAATTCAGAGACAGTAATATTGTAATATGACTAATTACTCTCAAATGACAATAACTAGTAATCTATAAGGTATTACATTTTGGAACTAACTTGCCCAGTACTGGCTGCAAGCCAGTCAGACGGGCCGTGTATTATTTTCAGTACTATCCTACAGCAATTAAACCACCTTTGAATGACCTCACCATGACACTAGGACATCATTGTATGGAATGAAATGATTTAACACAAGGCTCAACACCTAGAGAGTTTCAATACACTATTGCAGACATGAATACATGGTGGATGAAGCCAGCACTTTCAGGCAGTATGGCAGGGCGATGCATCACATATAATCCAAATGAATGGAATTACCAAAGAAACAGAAACCAACCCACAATAATCAGTCTCATATACTCAACATGACGACCACAACTCGATCAAATATACAAATTACACAATTAGGAATCAACAGGCTTCCCCTCAAATTCCAACCAAGCTGCTGGTGCTGTAACACACATGCCACCGCATGCACAACGCACACACAAACGCACAGCAGCCACTGACACCGCTCCAACCTTCAACACCAGCAGCCATAGGCGCCGATACCGTGGGTCCTGAGCACCCATGGGTGCCAGACTGCCAGTAGGCTACAATAATTTCAAATTAAACATTGCAATTGGTGCTAAGTGGCGCGTCTTAATGGTAATGTTGCTGTTAGTCCCCTGCTCCATAGCTTATCCACCAATCACAGCGTCTCTCGGATGCCTCTTTAGTGACGCCCCTCCATCCCCTCACTATACGGTGTGTGCGTATACATTAGTTAATCAGAGTAAGGCTAAAATGGACAGATTTGTTATTAAAAACAAAACCTAACGCATTAGGTGCGTCGACAACATCCACCACCAGGGCAGAAAGTTCCACCCATGCCCTGTAAGAAGCAGATAACAACAGAGAAATTAGGAGCTACTAGACAGGTGGCATTAATTCTTAACCCTCATGTTGTCCTTGGGTCAAATTTGACCCGTTTTCGGTAAAAAAAAAAAATTGTTGGCACAAAAAATGGGACGTCGAAATAAGAGCAATAATAAAAATATCATAGAACTTTGGCAAAAACATCAAAATAAGCACCCACAACATTGAAATAGTGACAAAAATGTTGGAAAAAGTGACCAAAACGTTTTTTCATTGTTGACGGGAAGACAACACAAGGGTTTATTTCCGCCCGTCTTATAAACTTCTCATCTCCAATCCTATCTGGATTTGTGAGAATTGGTGCTGTATTGAGTTGAAATATAACCTACTTTACGGCTTTATTATTGAGTTAATAGGCGTGTGCGTGTTTGTGTCGGCCACCATCTATTTCCTGAAGCTTTTTTACACTCACTATCTCAGACTAATTTCATGAAATAGCGTATGTATGACACGCTAATTCGTATGCCATTATTGGCGTGTTATGAAGACGCATACTCGCTTTTTTGTGTGTTTATCAATGCTGTTTGGCTTCCATTGACTTACATTACCTTGTGATTGTGTGTGAATTTACGCCGTAGCGAGTAGCATGAAAGGGCAAAAATCCGCTAGGGAGGTTGACCGGGTGGTTCTTTTTTTAGTCACGTTTCCCTAAACTCAACCGTCGCCATGTAACACACCCTACACAACCCCACCCCATTTGGTCTGGCATTTCAGGTAAAAGGCATTTTAAAAAAGCAACTTGCAATTTCCAGGTGGTACTGAAAACAAAAACACTACCCGGGGATCTGGAGGAGGCACAAAATAGAGAAATTAGCCCCTGTATCCTTAAATCAAAGAAGCGGGTTGACTCCCTAACTCGGCTTGACCCCCTTGACTCCCGCACACCTGGCTCCACCCCTGCCATTAAGACACATAGACAGACTAGGGCTTGGCGATAGAAGGAAAATCAGATATTGCAATATTATTGACCAAATACCTCGATATCGATATTCTAGCGCTGACAATTGGTGCTTTAACCAAATATCTTCACACTTAGATTATATATAAACTCTTTGCCTGAAAGGACAGCTGATAGCAAAGGGAGAAAAAGATTTTAAAGGAGGATTGTGACTGTGATTGGCCCTTGAAATTTGTGTACGTCTGAACACCTCCACCAGTGATTTAGGTAGAGCTTTGATTAAGAGTTAAGAGTAAGCGAGCAAAAAACATGAAGGTCCCAGGGACTGGGAGCACAACGCGAGCGTAGTAGTAAAAGTCAATAAACTAAACAAGTTCATGTGACACGGAGGACGATACAAGGGTTGAGGCCGCAGTGGCATCTTCTACTCCCCAGCCGGCTCTATGTGCAAACTGAAGAGGGGCAGGATATCTCTTTTTATCAGTTTTTTGAAGGACTTCATTAAAGTCAAAGAGAAGTCAGGGCCACAGGTCTAAAGTCATCAAGAACTTTGGGTTAGTTGTTTTTGGCCGCTTTGATGGCTATTGACTGCTTCCAACTCTATGGTACCCTCTGTAGGTTAAGTGACAGCTAGAAGATATGGAAGAAAATTGTTCTGCACAGACCGTGTTGCATTGTGGTATTCACGGGTAAAATGTAGGGTACACTGTATGGACACTTAGATTAGCTGTGCGTCGTGGGTATTTTGTAGTCCACTATCTATGAAATTTTACAGCGGAGAATTCGAACACCACTACAACATGGCAAACACACTATATAGTGTTTCCGTTTCCGTTTTCAAACACAGCTAATGACTGAGGAAACAGGGCTCTGCTAAACAGAGGCAGTGGGCCTGACATTCTACTCACAGTTGAGCTGATTGTGTGAACTCATTGTCATACAAAACACATTTTTTGAAGAAAACACCTGCAGTCATAATGAGATTCGATCCATTCATCTCATTATTATTAGTTTACTCATATCCGCTGCAGAAGGAGATAGGGACTCTTACCATCATGTGTGAAGAGTGTACTGTGTACATGTACACTTTTCTGTTCTTTGTATCCATGTTTTACTGGCATGTTTTAAAGTTTGGTGTGTTGCATGTTATGTGGGGGTCTACAAAGTTTTAAGGATGTCCTGCCTCTTAGACTGTATTGCCTAGTTTACACGTGTACCAATAGAATAACCCTTTATTTCCTGTAAATTACATCTGGACCAGCCTGCTGTCTGTTGAAGCGTTACTGCAGAACAAACACCCTGGCCCGGGGGGAGGGGGGAGTTGGGGCCTGTACAGGGAGTTGAACCTGCAACCCTCCGGTTCCCAACACAACTACCTACGGACTAGAGCTGTCAGTCGTCATCTATGTTACCATAAGAATTTCATTTTTTTTTTATATTTAATGCAGCCTGTTAAAAATGTGTAATACTCAGGCCTATGCATTGTCAATGCTACTATCAGCATGTGGTAGTTGTTACATGTTTTGTTCACTAGAGGGACTTCCAACATCAGCCGGGCCTTGAAAGGGATCTACTTCATGGCGCATTGCATTTCTGGCATGCCATTTCCTGTTTACGCTATTTTCCACCACGAGCACACAGCGACAAACAAAAATCAACAAAGAACTCTGTAATGAAACGTTATCTAACGGTTAGGTAACGTTGCTCGGTTAGCACAATGACATCATGTTTGAAAACACACGCTAACAACATTGATAACTAGCTAAGCCAAACGGTGCAGTCACTACTATTTTAGTGATTTATAAGCAACCTGTTTCTTGCAGATTGTCACGTTACAGAGAATACAACAGTTAGAAGGTAATATATGAAGTCAAAGCTAGCTCTGACAGTTGTAGAGCGTTAACTTTAGCTGTCTCCATGAAGCTCCCAGCTAAGCTACTATACTAACTCGCGACGCAATTAGAAAACGAGAACAAGCTAACTAATGACAACATAAGCATTTTGGCTCAGTGGAGGTTGATTTTAAAGTCTTTGTAGGAACCATATATATCCACCTTTTATGTTAATTTAGTTATTATTTATTTTAGTGACTTGGGGGCTTACCTTATACACTAGGTGTGGCATGTCACTGGAATTTTTGCAGGTGTGGCAATCAATGAGATGAAGGTGTGGATGGTGGGGAACAGACAGTTCTTACCGTAGCCGTGAGCACGCCACAGCACTTTATTAATATGCACTGGGTACATTTTTATGTGAAATTCCCTTTTTACCTTTTATAATAAATGGGAACACCACAAAAAGAGACTCAATGCCTGGGCTTGGATCTTTTTGCTTCTCGTTAAGGCCACCATGACATCCATGCCGAGGCTTATTTAGCTGCGGCCTGTCGATCCCCCCTTTACTAACATTACTCCGAACGTTCATCAGATGCGCAGTGAGAAGAGCGAGATTAGCCAACGTTAGCCAATCTATTTATTTTAAAAAAAATCCCATTTGGAATAGTAATACAAATAGTATTGATTTTTTTTACTATTCAAATTATATTCGACTTACGGAATTCGTTCCAACAGCCCTACTATGGACGGAACTACTGCCACCCCCACTTACTTGTCCATCCATCCATCCATCTTCGTCCACTTATCCGGTATCGGGTCGGGGGGGAGCAGCTCAACAGGGGACCCCAAACTTGCCTTTCATGAGCCACATTAACCAGCTCCGACTTGGGGGTCCCGAGGCGTTCCCAGACCAGGTTGGAGATATAATGTCACCACCTAGTCCTGGGTCTTCCCCAAGGCCTCCTCCCAGCTGGACGTGCCTGGAACACCTCCCTAGGGAGGAGCCCAGGAGGCATCATTACCACATGCCCGAAACCCACTAACTTGTTTTGCTCCTTTTCAATGTCTGCATCATGGTCAGTCAGTTTATGTGCTGCTGGCAGTCCTCTCGCTGTCAGGTTGATTGTTTCAATCTATTTATTATGTCACATGGCTCCAGTATGAACTCTGCTGGGACGATTTTATTTCATTTTAAGGCTGCTCCCATAACCATGCTCTGTAACACCCTAGCATATGTCCAAGCAAATGCTTCTGTGGCTTTTGCTCTGCAGTAGAAAAATCCCCGACTGTGCACCACTGTCATATAACACGTTTCACCGGCATATTCTGATTATTATTCTTATTGATTCCTGACATAAGCCACCTCCATTTATAATACGCTGTTGCTATGTGACTTCATGCTCCATTGACAGATAACTACTTTTAGACCAGCCTGTACTGATGGTCTTAGGAGCCATGTTCTGGTAGTGTGTTGTTGCTGTGTCACCAGCACATGGCACATAAAAATGCTGTGTCACTCCTCTTCCACTGTCACAGGAATTTGACATCAAACAAGCCCCTCCTGCACTTAAAAAACAAACTTTGACAAGCCTCACCACAATAAGCTTATTTTACATCAGCATGCTTTGGTTTTAATTCTCTTATCCCAAAGTATATGATTTAAAGGGCCAATTCCACAGAAATCAATATTTTATAAGCCGTAAAAAGTCTTCTTTTGGGGCATTTTAGGGCTTTATTTTATAGGACAGCTGAAGTCATGAAACGGGTAAGAGGGGGAATGACATGCAGCAAAGGGGCACATGTCGGAGATAAACCTGCAGCCACTGTGTCGAGGAGTAATTCTCTGTGTATGGACACGCTCTACAAGGTTAGCTACCCAGGCTCCTGTTAACTGCATTTAATAAGGTCTCTGTTTGGGTTCATTGGGGTTTTCTGTTATTTGTGGTTGTAGATGTAATTTATCTTTCAAGGATGAGGACCAACTGGTTAGTTGGGAAATGCACGTCTGGTAAGGGCTTGGTAACGTTTTTCGATACAGATACCAATGCCCTGACTTTGATACCGGTTCCTGAACAATACTTTTTTAGCTACTTCTACGTGAGCCCTGTCTCTGTGTAACGTAGTTTTTCCTGTGTCTCTACGACGTTTCAATCACAAACATTAGATCTTGGTAAGAGCATGTCGGCTGCTTATTGGCTCACTGACGCTGATGGGATTTGCTCCTTAGGGATTGGCATTTGTTATTGATAGACGAGGCATTTTTCAATACTCAATACTCAATTTCATTGGCAATATGAGGCAATTTGGTCGGTGCCTAGAAAGTATTTAATTTGGAACCCTGCCCTACATCACTTTTCCACCTCCATTAACCCTTGTGTTGTCCTTGGGTCCAATTTGTCCCATTTTAAAGTTTTTTTATATCAGAAATATGGGTTTCTTACAACCATTTTACCCAAAATAACATGGATGCATGCACGTTGTATGGAAGCCATGTAACATTCTTCGCAGGTACACTTGATGATTACTTTAATTGAATTTGGGTTGTTTTAGACAATTTCATAGCATTTGAAAAAAAATTTTTTTAAATGGTTTCGAAACATATCCTGACAATCTTTGACAGATACCAGTCTGTGATTCACTCAACATCCTTTGATCTAAACTATTATTGAAAACTATTATTTTTCTAAACTCAAAAATTAGGTATTTCATGTAAATTAGGTTTATTGACCATGAATTTAAAAAAAAAGCATTGAGAAAAGTGACAAAAACATTTTTGAAAAGTGTCAAGAACAATTCAATCAATTTTGACCCAGAAGGACAATATATTCCTGGTGGATGGGAAGACAACACAAGGGTTAAAGAGCAATACACAGCTGCACTCCTAAGCTTTCCGATGTGAAGCAGTAAGATGAGACATACGGGGCTAAAGCCCCAGAGCAGCTATAGTCCAACACACACTGTTAGATCTTAGGCCACTTCAATCCTCTGTGTTAGTGCACGCCGTCGCAGGCTCATATTTCCATCTGATCCACAGGGCCAGATGAAAGGCAATCACTGTGGCCCGGCACTCTGTGTTTTCACGGAGAAGGTTGGATTATGTTGATTTCCCCGGAGCCTCACATCTCTTTAGTACGGCCTTTTGTTGGGTCATTTCTGTTCAGTTTCTCAGACCTCCTCATTCCTCTGCAGACCAATATGAAAAAACATATGGATCCACAAATAATTCTGCAACTCCATTTATTTTTTGCCAACAATACTCCTATTATACCTGCTACTTTTCTGCTTCTCTCACAATGTCATTTACTTTTTATATTCCTCCCTTCTGTTAAACCACCAGCAGCCATTAATCATGAGTCTTAATGTTTGTTTCTCATTCAGCCTGCACGGCTGCCTCTGCTGGATCACAGCTTGGGTACCCTTCGCTGCCCACCCATTGTGTGCATGTCTCGGCCCCACCCCAGTGGCTCATGGGTTAATCCACTGTCTGTGAGTAAACAGAAGTATCTTAGTCCATCAGTTAATATGTCGCCCCGCTAGCCAAGAGCGCTAATACACTCCCACTCAGTCTTAACTAACTGTTCGCAATCAGAGCACACCAACACTGCTGGTATCATTCTCTATTTGTCCAAATGTTTTATAGAAAAGCTCATACCAGGCCTTAGGCCTCCAGGATTCAAGAGGGAAATAAGGTTGCTAATGATGCTCAATGCAAGTAATCATGCAAAACACAAATACATCGAATTCCGTGTTAAAATGATTATTTTTTAAGGGTTTTCAAGTATTTCAACAAACAAGTTACCACAATGATTTAAAAAGATTGTGACACTTGGGTTTTAAAAAGTCAAAAACATTGCTTATGTTATGAAAACAATGTATTTCTGTTTTATGTACTGTATGCTGCAGCCAGGTTAGAAAATATGATTGAATGTAAGACCAATTTAAGGTCTAACTCCATATCATGCTGTTTTTATTCTCACCCTTTGTCTCTGTGAAGACAGAAACAGCATGAGTAGGTCAAGACAGGCCCTTTTGTCTCTTGACTCACCCCTTCTCTTGCTCTGTCTCTGCCAGATAGATTAGATCAAAACCAAACCTTTGACATATTGATAGAAACCTTCTGATACACAGCAGGAAATAACCTTCTGTCTCCAAACCTCTGTTGTCTTTGACTAGATTAGGAGAAATGGAGTGTTATTCCTGTTAACATGTAAAGATTTGAAATCTTCACACAAGAATATTTTTGATCTGTGACCAAAACTGATCCCAAAGGGGCAGAGTTTAAAGCCATGTCCTCCCTACTTGGACAGCAAAGAGGCCACTGCAATGCGCCCAACATGTCGCCATGCCAACGACAGACAAATGAGAATTGAATACACCTGGTGAAATAGAGTCGCCCCCATGTCCAGGGAATATAATTCTGAAATTTACATTGATGTACATTTTCATCATGCTGTTTGATTAAACCTTTTTGTTAATTTTACATTGGACTCTAGCCTCTCTCCTTCCTCATCAATCCAAAGAACACATTGTTAGTTATTATTTCTTAACACACCTCCTAAGTGTTTGTCTGCTTCATGTCTTGACTATTGAAACTCACATTACATTTCAGAAGAGATTCTAATCATCACTTTCCAGTCTCCTGAGCTCAGAGTTTATGCTGGCTGCAGTAAACGGAAAGATAGGTAGCCTACGGAGGTGACTGGAAGAAAAAAGAATTATATGACGGACAAAACTGGGGACAAAAACTTTTGCGAGATCTTGACTTTGTTTTGCGAGGTATTAAGTTTTATTTGCAATATCTCGAGTTTCATTCGCGAAATCTCGCAAATCCAATAAACAATAAGGCTAACCTAGATAGCTAGTAGCACGCTAGCTAGTATCTAGCTATCACCACGGCATAATGATATCTCCTCCATTTGTCTAAATACATCCATTATTTTTTTTGATAAGCATTACTAATAAATACATGACCAACGTAAAGTGTTATAATGAACACTGTTGTTGACAATGTCAATGACTGCAGGCTAACCTTAGTAGCTAGCTAGTAGCATGACATGATTACTATTGGCATCACTTTTGACGCAGTTTGGTTAAAGAAAATATTGTGGGAGGGCTTATAAAAGGTACATGTTTCTGTGACATGCGTGACAAGAATGGGACAGTTGGGTTTAGGAAAAGAAGAACAGGACAGAGGAAGAGGGTTAGCGTTAGACTAGAACCTGGGCTGCTGCAAAGGACTCAGCCTACATGGGGTGCACGCTCTTACTTCCTGCTTCTTACAGTGCAGGTGCTTTGCTGCTTACTCCTGCCTCTGCTTGCATAGTTTTGCTGATAATCTTGCTTTTCCTCTGAGAGAAACTATGAGCAGTGGCTCTTGGATACTTATAAATCACTGGACTATACATTTTTTGTAGACATAGTGTTGGGAAATTTTATCCATAGTCACTTCAAATCCACTGAGTTAGGATGTAAAAATTTATTAAAGACGCTGCAGACAGACGAAATGCTTTTCCGGGCAGTTAAACGTGCACGGACCAAATGGAAATCCTGCCTAGCGCAGAGATTCCCCAAAAGGCACTTTAACATTGGCGTGCTCAGATAGAAATAGGTTCTCCTTCTGGAGCCTGATTGGTTAGCTATATTATTGCTGGGGCACTCCTTTCTCTGTCTGTCCCTTTGTAATCATTCTCTTCTTGGGAGCCCCCACCTTTGCTGCTTTCCTTTACTTTCTTGAGTAACTGTCTCTTCACATACAACAGGCCTTCTCCCTTGTGTTATCTTGCGTGCTACGGCCTTGACTGTGGTTTAATCTGCCCTGCCTGTACTCTGTCTGTGTGTGTGTGTGTGTGTGTGTGTGTGTGTGTGTGTGTGTGTGTGTGTGTGTGTGTGTGTGTGTGTGTGTGTGTGTCAGTTCCTCCTTTGCTTCATATTTTCTGTTAAAGACGCTGTGCCCCAGCTGCAAAGCACACTCTGTTCTCAGTACATTCTAGCTGTTTTGCAACATTAATGCAAGCACCTAACTATCCAACAATAGCATTGAATACAAGTCAGCTTTTACGTGACCTCACCCGTGTGTCCTTCGCTTCTCTCAAACTGCCACCACCCATACACAATTGATCACTAATTTTCCCACAAATTCCCCCTTTTCGCACCTGCAAGGTGCGAAGACATTCATGAGTTCACTACGTTACCAAAGATCCCCCTTTAGGACTACAGTGTCATGCTCCCGTCCGTATCTTCCGGCGGCTCCTCTATTGTCAGGAGCGGCATCACCGTATAGGGCGGAGGGGCCTTTTTCTTTAGACAATGCGGTGGTGATGAGGCGCGAGATGAGGGTCCGGAGACACGGGATACAGCAGCAGCCACAGGTTACTAAAATAGCAGAGAAAACAGCCAATGAGGTCAAACAAGCAGCAATGAGATTTTTCCATTTTCCAAACATGCTAGTCATCCACCCCTCTAGGGGATTGTCTACACCTGATGCTTCGTGCATTTCCTTGGAGAGGGCACGGAGTTGGTTCAGTGCCCTGGTGACTTTCCCATCTGGTGCGGTGTTGTTGGGGATGACGGTGCAGCACAGATCTCCGAACATGGAGCAGACCCCGCCTTTCTCAGCCAGTAGCATGTCTAGCGCCATCCGGTTCTGCAGGGCCATCAGAGAGGTGGGCGCCATCTGTTCTGCCAAACCTTCAATCGCATCTTTAGTAGCATTGCTTAAGCGTAAAACATTGTAATGTACAAAGTTAATTCTGTCAACATTCTTACTTGGGGTAATAGGAAATAGAGCAGATATAATGGGAATATTTTCAAACCCTGCGGCAATTTTGTCTGCTAGTTTGAATTCCGTTTGGCACGCCTCTTGGTATTCCTATTTAATCTATATAAGTAGGACTTTTGGCCCATGGGTCAAAATCCGGAGCGCCATTGGCGAGAGCGCGCCTTCTTCGCCTTCGGGTCAGCTGGACAGATAGAGAGTGGGTGAATTTCACTTGTTTTCCTACTAGAGAGATGGGCATGGCCAATCGCACCATTGCACACACACCCTTGGTGCGGTTTGGGTACTTAATTTGAGAGTAGATACGTAGTCCCCCACAATAGTAGAACAGTCCCAACCTTGCTATGGGGCCTATGTAACTCTCAGCATTCTGGACAGTAACATTGCACCAATCATGGGGTATGTTTCCTAACTTTATGGTGGTTTGTTCTGTACCTGTGAAATTAAAGCAATGGTATCTGGCCCCTTCCCCCTTTACGGCGGTGAAATAGCCTGGTTTTTCAAATCCTGGAGGGAGGAGGGACCACTCCCAGTGGTTTTGGTCGGCGGGTCCGCGGAGACTGTTCCTTGTGCTTTCATTCCCCACATTATCAATACTACCCCTATTCCTAACATCATGCCAATTAGTATTGTTGCTCCTTTCCCACCCTTTATTCCTTTCAATATTGGGCCCCCTTGTCCGGACTGAGGACTGTCCGGACTCCCCAAGCAGCGCTCAATTGACTGCTGCATTTTTTTTTTTTTTTTTTTTTAGATCGAATCGAGTGTCCGCCAAAATGCGGGTCGGAGGTTTTACTGGGGCACAATGTGTCAGGTGATGTCAAGGTGCGCCTGATTTACCTTTTGACCTGGACCGAGTGTGAAGTAACCTCCTTCACTTCGTACGGACCAGTCCACCTGGGGTCAGTCCACTTCCTCTTGTGAACTTTCAACCCTGACCCAGTCACCTACTTTCACCTGGGGTGATGGTCGTTCGTCCCCCTTGTGCTGACATGCCATCTGCACCTGCGTGGAGAGAGCTGCAACCAGAGATGTCAGTTTTCATTCCTGTATTCTGACTTTTCTACCCGTTGTACATCCAACGATGGCATTTGACCTCCATCATTGGGTGGGCCCGGTACTTTCCTACCCGTTAATATTTCATGTGGCGACAGATGACTGACTTCCCCTTTCTCGGACCTCATGATACCAGGGGACGTACATCTACCCACTTTCATGTGGCGACAGATGACTGACTTCCCCTTTCTCGGCATGAAGACCAAGGGACGTACATCTACCCACTTTAGTTTACTCTCTGCACATACTTTAATTACCTTAGTTTTCTAGTCTGGTTGACTCTCTCCGCCAGTCCTTGGGACTGGTACTGGTATGGATACACCGACCCCAAGACACACACTATTTCTAATTCCACTCCTTGTAAAATCACTCCATTTATTTGCACTTCTTTGAATCGGTGTATCCCCTAGAGTATTTATTTCCACATTCTTCACTTAATCAACTACTGACTAACTATCCCTACCATTCTCCTACCCAACTCATGACTTCTTAGTCAGTGTGTCTTACCTACCGTATTCATCTATCAATCTCCTACCGTTTAAAATATCTCATTAATCATCTACTGACTAACTGTCCCTACCATTCTCCTACCCAACTCATGACTTCTTAGTCAGTGTGTCTTACCTACCGTATTCATCTATCAATCTCCTACCGTTTAAAATATCTCATTAATCATCTACTGACTAACTGTCCCTACCATTCTCCTACCCAACTCATGACTTCTTAGTCAGTGTGTCTTACCCACCGTATTCATCTATCAATCTCCTACCGTTTAAAATATCTCATTAATCATCTACTGACTAACTGTCCCTACCATTCTCCTACCCAACTCATGACTTCTTAGTCAGTGTGTCTTACCTACCGTATCCATCTATCAATCTCCTACCGTTTAAAATATCTCATTAATCATCTACTGACTAACTGTCCCTACCATTCTCCTACCCAACTCATGACTTCTTAGTCAGTGTGTCTTACCTACCGTATTCACCTATCAATCTCCTACCGTTTAAAATATCTCATTAATCATCTACTGACTAACTGTCCCTACCATTCTCCTACCCAACTCATGACTTCTTAGTCAGTGTGTCTTACCTACCGTATTCATCTATCAATCTCCTACCGTTTAAAATATCTCATTAATCATCTACTGACTAACTGTCCCTACCATTCTCCTACCCAACTCATGACTTCTTAGTCAGTCTAACCTACACTTTTCCTATCAATCTCCTACCACGTATTCGTATTTTACTTCACTTGATTAATTACTGACTACTTATCCCTACCAGTCTCCTACCCCATTTATGCTCAGTTCGTGTTTAACCTACACTTTTCCTATCAATCTCCTACCACACATTCATCTTGAAATCTTTAACCCTTTTTCAGGTTTACATAATCCTACCATCCTATCCTGCCCCACATTTGGTCTGTCTGACAATAGACTCTCTGAAACCAGTTAAAATCCAGTCTGATCACACTTGATTTTGTTTTGTCCAATCGCAGAATTTTAATTAAAAAGGCTTCTGCTTACCTTTTTTTTTTTTTGTTGACCGGTCGGTGTGATCAGACCTGAGTCCTCCTGGTCCCGCAGTCAATAGTCCTGTAGGGCTGAATACCCGTACTATACGGGATCCAGCGAAATTTCCCTGGACCTCTAGAAAACCATCCTCTGCTACCATTTTGTTGGGAAATTTTATCCATAGTCACTTCAAATCCACTGAGTTAGGATGTAAAAATTTATTAAAGACGCTGCAGACAGACGAAATGCTTTTCCGGGCAGTTAAACGTGCACGGACCAAATGGAAATCCTGCCTAGCGCAGAGATTCCCCAAAAGGCACTTTAACATTGGCGTGCTCAGATAGAAATAGGTTCTCCTTCTGGAGCCTGATTGGTTAGCTATATTATTGCTGGGGCACTCCTTTCTCTGTCTGTCCCTTTGTAATCATTCTCTTCTTGGGAGCCCCCACCTTTGCTGCTTTCCTTTACTTTCTTGAGTAACTGTCTCTTCACATACAACAGGCCTTCTCCCTTGTGTTATCTTGCGTGCTACGGCCTTGACTGTGGTTTAATCTGCCCTGCCTGTACTCTGTCTGTGTGTGTGTGTGTGTGTGTGTGTGTGTGTGTGTGTGTGTGTGTGTGTGTGTGTGTGTGTGTGTGTGTGTCAGTTCCTCCTTTGCTTCATATTTTCTGTTAAAGACGCTGTGCCCCAGCTGCAAAGCACACTCTGTTCTCAGTACATTCTAGCTGTTTTGCAACATTAATGCAAGCACCTAACTATCCAACAATAGCATTGAATACAAGTCAGCTTTTACGTGACCTCACCCGTGTGTCCTTCGCTTCTCTCAAACTGCCACCACCCATACACAATTGATCACTAATTTTCCCACAATAGTAGGCTATTGCCATATTTCAACATTTTTCTGTGTGAGCGTGGCCTACCAATAGCTCAAGCCTGTCCTACAGTGACTGTAGCTAAAGCTAATTAGCAGCAAGATGCCTCATTTCTCGGTTGATGACTACTACAAACTCCTTCAGAAGATTGCACTTCTAGAAACCACAATTCACTGATTAGAAGTGAACGTGGAAATGAACGGCTTGTGTGGAAATGACACCACTTTACCATGGACCCAAAACAATGGTCAAAAGCATGCTAACACACGGCTAATCAGCACCAACAAGACTACAAAGAAACAGGAGGGCTATGGAACGGGTAATAAATCAACCCGTCTGGTAGTCCTCCCTGGAACTCTTTTGGTGCAAAGCCTAAGAGTAATTCATTTTCCTGGGAAATGGGAGGACGACTAACGGGCAGGGCACAGCGCCCTGAGATTTGTGATACGACTGGCTGGCCTGCATTATCATTCAGGCAGAGCGCCTCTTCAACCCTTGTACTTAGTAGGACACAGCCGAGAACAGCTGCAAAATGGAAAATCAGCAACAAAATGCCTCCCCAACAACTGAGTGTGCAAGTGGATAACAGATTTGCTCCTCTGTTGCAGGACGCTGGACATTCATCTGATGACCTAGATTGCGTCTCATCGTCACACAGCAGGGTAAGGACTGAGAGCAATTCAAAAAGTAAAAAGCTACAGGGAAAGCTAACAACTGGGCCTCAAACTCTGATTGTGGGTGACACTGCTGTAAAAGATTTTCCCAAAGACATGGTGTCTGACTTGACCCAAAGAATCCCGGATATTGTGGCAGCACACCCAACTGTGAAGAACATTATAGGGTCACATGACATATTACAGCAACAGTCTGAATTGCAGAAACGGGACTTTAGGGATCTGCTGAACACAGTCAGCTCCTTAAACACAGATGTGTATATCAGTGGCCCTATAGCTATCTATCTATCAATCTATCTATCTCTCTCTCTATCTATCTATCTATCCATACCGCCAGTGAGAAGAGGAGCTGAGAGATTCAGCCGACTTTTGGCACTCAACAAATGGCTTTCAACTGAATGTACTGTCCATTGACAATTTTAACATTTTCTGGGACTTTTCCTTAACAAGCCAGGAGTAAAGCTGTTCACCTATAACCTACTTTACTCCCCCCCTTTTGACCCGTCCAACACCCCTCAAACCCCTTTACCAACCCCGAACCCTTTGAGGATTCATCGCTCTCTTCACTCACCCTTTACCCTCTTTCCCCCATCCCCATGTTGGAGGTCATTGACCAGATGAAGCAGCTGGTAGATACTGGAATCAAATTTACACCCCTTCTTTTCCCCATCATTCAACCCCGGCAAAATGTGAAACTCCAGGTACCTAACTAAGAATGCTTGTGTGCAAAATCCAGCAAGCATTAACTGATATGTGCCGGGTCCAGGCTGCACACCTAGTGGCACTCATGACTCTTTCCAAGACAAGACGAGGCCCTGTGTTTTCAATTCTTCCTCAATTTATGTTGTGATAGGCAATTAAAAAAAAAAGAATAGCGAATAAGCACTTAACTGCAAACTTAGCAAATTTACCATCCATACCTCATCAGCCACAGCCTGTCCCAAAAAATGAAAACATACTAACACTAGCTTTACTAAACGTCAGGTCTTTGGCAGGAAAATAATTTTCAATCAATGATTTCATTATTAATCAAAATCTAGATTTGATGTTTTTAACTGAAACCTGGTAAGACCTAGGGATGAGCCGGATACTCGGCTGAAACGAGTATCCGGTACGGATAAAGCACTTTTGCCGAGTACAAGTATTATACGAGTAATACGAGTCAATATCTGTGCTCGGATTGAATAAAAGTCCTCAGCTGACCATCTCTGCGTTCTGTGATAGGCTAGTCACAGCGCCCCTCCCTACACACACACATTCCTTGTGTTGCTGTGTTTCTTCAGCTTCA
The DNA here is from genome assembly GCA_026937815.1 of Etheostoma perlongum. NCBI lineage: Eukaryota > Metazoa > Chordata > Actinopteri > Perciformes > Percidae > Etheostoma > Etheostoma perlongum. The sequence goes on from CM049382.1 coordinate 25,312,394, forward strand.
GGTTTGTTTTATACTTCGGTTCAAACTAGTACCTAGTAACCAGGAGACTTCTGGTAACCATGGGGTTTGTTCAGACATAGTGCCTGGTAGAATGTGACTCGCGTTGCATCTCTGCCGTCAGAGTTTTTTTTTTTTTTTTAAACTGCCTGCTGGCTCTAACCAGTTTTTTTGAGTGTCTGAAACTTTATTGCTGTGTTTTATAAAAAAAATAAAAGGCAGTTGCGGTATAAATAAATAATATTACAAATTAAGATACACACACACACATATTCCAACCCCCCGCCCTCTCTCTCTCTCTCTCTCTCTGTAACTCTTACTCACTCACAGACACACAGACACACACACTCACACATACCTGGTGCGAAAATAAAAGAGAACCAAAAAAAATAAAATGATCTCAGTGATCATAGAAAATTAAAAAAAGAAAGTTATATTGAGTATGAAAACTCTTGTTCATTACATTTTACTTAATAATTGCAACCGGATTGTTGTATTTATTGTTGCAAAACTTGTTCTTTATATAGTTTGTTTGTTACCATGACAACACCACTGATCTTGTAAATAGTTTTCTAATCAGCAATAAATATAACAATTTCTGATCAACCCATGTCAATTGCATGCTTAAAATAACATACCGGTTAAAGCCCCGCCCATTTCAAGACAACCGAACCCACTTCCGGGTTAGGCCCCAGTCCGAGTACAGATACGGATACAGATAATTCATGTGGTAAACAGATACAGATACAGATAATGCTATACTCGCTCATCCCTAGTAAGACCATGATAACAGTGCTGCTGTTGTCATCGAGTCAGCTCCCCCTAACTTCAGTTTTATGAGTGAGAATAGAGTGAATAAGAAAGGAGGTGGAGTCGCCATTTTGTTTAACGACTCATTCCAATGTATCTTATGGAAATATCTTATGGAAATTTTGCTTCTTTTGAATATGTGGCCCTTCAGTTAAGGTCTTCCCCTCAAACTATATTTCTAAATATCTACAGACCACCTAAATACTGTGCAACCTTATTTGATGACTTCACTGAACTGCGTCTATCATCTGTATTAACTGACTGTGTAATCATTGCGGGTGATTTTAACATTCATGTTGACAACCCCCAGGAAAGTGGGACCAAAGAACTGTGTTGTGTTTTTGAGAACTTTGGACTGACTCAGCATGTGACAGAGCCCACGCATAATAAGGGTCACACTCTGGATTTGATTATCTCCAAGGGTCTAAACATTTCCAAGGTTGTGGTAACTCCTGTTGCTCTCTCTGATCATTCCTGTAGTTTCTTTACCGGTACTATCTTGGTGCCCAAAAGCAGGTGTATGGTAAAATCTACAAGAAACAGTTGGAGCTGTTCAGGATGTCGCAACTTCCACTCTTGGTTATGGGTAACTGTGGTGGATGGATCAGATGGTAAAGACATATGGTTGTGCCTGTATAGAGCGACCTTATTGGTCAACAAATTTTGAGTTTCCACAAAATGGTAATTGCGCCCCGATAACGTGTGTGTGGCAGCGTCGTATACACTGCTTTTACATGTTTAACTGTTTTTAACTGTTCTTTAACGTTTCATTTCTTAAACTGCAATGTAACTTTTATTTTCGTATTTTATTTTGACTGTTTTTAACTGCTCTTTAATGTTTAATTTATTGTAGTGCACTGTAACTTTTACTATTTTAATCTTTTTATGTAAAGCACTTTGAATTGCCCTGTTTCTGAAATGTGCTATACAAGTAAAGCGGCCTTCCTATGCCTTGCTTTACTGGGGGATCTAGAGGTTGCCCCAGTCCTGTGTTGTTTGACCCATCCACCATCCCACCCTACCTCCCCACACAGAATTTTGGGTTTTTATACTACCTGCTACTGTTGTCTCTGTTAATACTACGTCATCTTACAGCGCCACATAGCTACTGGTCAGGTGTTGTAGGACTTTGGTTTCTAGATGATTGTGTGTACATGGACAATAGGATGTTCACCTGTAACTATAGCTTAAAGAGGAGACAAAAGTCTGTATATCATTGTTTCAAACTCATCAAATGCTTTGTGTGTGAGTGCTTATAGATCGGTTTCCACAACATTTCAAGAGGGTTTTTAAATAGTTTATTTATCTTTTGACACACCTAAATAAATGAACTCATCCTGCAGTTTATCACAAATAAAATACTGAAGTATATACATTGAATTTGTACAGTACTTGAGTAAATGTACTCAGTTATTTCTACCAATGAGACTTGATCTGACATGACATCTTCAGCTCCAGAAGGAAAAAAATATATTTCTTTCAGCAGACTCACTGCACTGTTATCAAGTAATTAGTATCCGCGCATTAATTTAAAGAACATGGTGCGTCATTTACATCTTTTGTCCTAATAATGAAACTATATGAAAATCATTTACAGATGGATGGTGGTAGAGAATACGCATTAGAACTGTAAATCATCCTAAATGCTTGAAAAACTTTGTTGAATATTTAATTTGCTATATTTCTACTGTAATGTGACCTTTTCTAGAGTGCACATATTTTCCTCCCTGCGAAGCACATTTAAATTTTTTTTTAATCAGTGAACAGGCAGCAGCTGTAGACATGAAATGTACTATCTTAAGGTTATATTAGCATACTATATATAAATATATATATATATATATATATATATATATATATATATATATATATATATATATATATATATATATATACACACACAGTACAGTGTTGCTTTGTTTGCCTTAAGCAAACACTGATTATAATCAGTGATTCAGATTACAGTTCCTACTGCAGTCTGCTGCAGAAGATAAAGGGAACATTTGTTTGTGTGTGTGTGTGTGTGTGTGTGTGTGTGTGTGTGTGTGTGTGTGTGTTTGATTGACATTGTGCATGTGTGATGTTGCCGATTTGTTGTTCAAGTGGTGGCATCCTTTAAACCCAACAGGAAGCTCTGTTATAAACCAACATGCAGCCTTTTGTTGCTGCACTTTGCTCGCCAGTAATGGATCATCTCCACGCTAACAAGGGCCATGAAAGAGAAATTAGACTCGCAGAGTGGAGACATTTTAACTCTGCAATCTGCATAATGAACTTTAAACTGCTGAACCCCGACTGTGACTTTCTCCCTGCTTTTTTCTGTTCCTTCTCTCCCACAGCAGGCTGCAGCCGGCTGATAGCAGGCCTTTAGTCATAGAGGACGGAGACTGGATGGTTCTATCTACAGACAGACAGTGAGTGAACTACCAGCTGTGTCTCTGAAGCCAAATCAGCCCTTCTCCTCCTCCTCCGCACCACTCTGCCATCTCACCTCCACAGCCCTTCTTCTGTCTCTTCTTGTCTCGCTCTGACTCCTTCCTGCTCTTCTATAAACCGCTGTCACTCTTCAAATGTCTTCTTTTCCTCTTTCCTTTTTAACTTTCTCATTGTGTGTTGTACGCCCAGTCCTCAATCCTCCCATTTTAGAAACTAGAAACGATCCAAACAGCTCTGTGTTTAATGGTCTGATCATTTCAGCTGGACTTTTAAGCCGTCATATTGTTGGCTAATTTCATTTAAAATTTAAACCATCATATTTCATAAACTACATGTGTTTTGTGTTAATGTGTAAAGTAACTAATTAGGGACCATTCGGTATTCATGGAATGAATCACAGAGTAAAATAGGGGAGGGTAATGTCTTTTTATTCTTTGTTAAGGGGAGGGTCACCCAATGTTTTTTAGTCATAGGGGGGGTCACCCAACTTTTGTATTCATGAAACAGCAAAATCTCTATGTGGGTTGTTTGGTGCATATTTTTCCATGTAGCTCTTAGTGTCGACCCCCCATCGCTAGCAGATGGGTCTGATACTAATTAACTAATTAGTATCCGCGCATTAATGTAAAGAACATGGTGTGTCATTTACATCTTTTGTCCTAATAATGAAACTATATGCAAATCATTTACAGATGGATGGTGGTAGAGAATACACATTAGAACTGTAAATCATCCTAAATGCTTGAAATACTTTGTTGGATAATTAATTTGCTATATTTCCACTGTAATGTGACCTTTTCTACTAAATATTCATTGAAAGCTTCAAACCAGCAGCAGAAACGCTAGGAACCTAAACCATGTCAAATTTAAGTAACATAACATTAATACCTGGTCAAATTTCTGGCAACTTTCTAATGTCTGACACAACTTGGTGTCTGGGACTTGCAGGTGTGGGTCCACAATAGATGCAGGCATTGCCCTGTTATGGCTGGTCGTAATTCTCACATTCTTCACACTTCAGGCACCTACCCCTGTGCACACCACGTTCATACTTCATTTCCTTCTTTCTTGCAGGATAGGGGGAATAAAATAAAGGTCTCACGCTGTGGCTTTCGAGTAAAGAGGCTGATGGTCCTCTAGAAGACACTTAGAATGTGATTTCTGGCACCAATACGTACTCTTCAAATATCCTTTTCGGTTGTGAAATTGTGCAAACGACAGCCTTTTAAAGTCATGAGAAGGAAATCATGAGAAGGAAGAAGTGGTAGCATGGAAGCTCCCAAATAGACGCTCTTTTGAGAAATGGAGTTTTGGATAATGTTCATGTTCGGCAGCTTTACCTATATGCTAAAACATACAATGACTGAAGAAGCCTAGTGACGAGTCCATAGGAACCAGTTATTGAGCGTCAGCGTCAGTTCTGGCAGGGCAGGTAGTCAAGACGCGGCTAACGCTATTGGCCAACAATGTCTCATCAGCTGATCAGCTCCAGCTGAGCTGCATCAGGTGCCGTGAATCAGCTGGTCAACTCCCCTCGCTGTTAAGGGCTACGCTAAAGCAGGGTGCCCTATTTAAAGCAGATTTAGTTGTTCCAATGTCTTAGCCCATGCTGTTGTTCTGCCTTAATCATCTGGTCCTACTCACCCTGCTGGTGGCCATGACTCCTGCCGCTGTTGAAGAGGATTTCTGCCATGTCGACTCATCCAATGACACCCGACCACTGCTGTTTCAGCCGGACTTGGGTAAGGAGACCTGCCCGGATGACACCGCCACCATCCACCGAAGCTCCCGGCAGTTGGCGAATAATCGTCGACTCATCCTTGCATCGACGATTGGCCTGATCTCAAGATTCTGGAGACCTTGTTGGTGAATAGTACTGGATTTATTTGTCTTCCTCTGTGACTCTCTGATTGTTCCTCCGGTTGACATTCTACCGGTGCCTCCTCCCCAGTACTCCGGAAAAAAGCACGTTTTGAAATGTAAACCTCCCGAGACGGCCGGCTGGCCTATTGCACAAAAACGGGCCAGTGGGCATGTTTGTACGGGCCCAAGCGCAACTCCAGTAGGTGAACCGGTGCGTCTGGCGCTGCCTGATATTCAATCTTTCCTCCTCGATATGGCTGCCAGAGTATCTACGCTGGCCTACATCTCTGCCATCCTACCTTCATCGACCCTGACCTCCACCGTCTCTGACCGACGGCACCTCCAGCACCGGCTTCTGTGTTTCTTCTGTAGAGCGGTCATCTACCATTTAGAAGGTTGGGGGATTGATCCCTGGCCCTGCAGTCTCATGTTTAAGTGTCCTTCACACTGTACATCACAATCCAACACCACATAGTCTCTAAGCCTTGTTAAGACCTATAGGGTGTTTGGTGTCCAGTCTAGAGCTCTAATCTCTGCTCTGAGCTTTAGGCCATCTGGAATTGCAATAAAAAGTGCTTAACACGTGCATGGGTTATTTTTCTTCACGAGGATGTGGTATCTATGTGAATCCAAGTGAATCTGGTTGGAACAGTTGTAGCCGTCTCACCCACATATTCACACTGAACCCCTAGTTGCTCCCAGCTATGGGAGTGTAGATGTGTGTGAGTGTTTATCTGGAAAGCAGGTGGCACCTCGGCCACAGTGTATGAATGCATGTGAATACATGCATTCATGAATGAATGGTTCCTGTACTATGTTAAAGTCAGTCCAGTACATTCAGTGTTGTTTGGATATGTGTTAGTAATCCTGAAAATGTGAAACATTCCCATGTGAAAACAGCAGAGTCCCAATGATCATTCGAGAGTGGGTGGTCCTGTTGCGGTATCGGTGTTTTGGAGTTGTTTCTCCTCGGTGGGAGTTCATCCAGAAGCTGCTGTTGAAACTGAGATTATTACAGCTGCTGCTGTTCAACAGCCTGAAGCTGTTTGTCTGATCATTAGTTCACCAGATGTCTGTGCCAACCATTGACTATAAAATTAGTAAACAGAGCATGTGTGACGTCACCCATTGGTTTGTGGAGATCTGCTATGAGTCGTCGAGTTTTTTACGGGTGCAGCCATCCTGGTTGCGGATGTGACGATGTTAGACGAGAGGGAGGAGTGAGGGAGGAGCTTCTTACACTCGTTACGTTACACACGTTACGTTACACTTTTTCACTGGCAATCACATCATAGCCACGCCTTAAAACACCACTGATTTATCGCCGATTTTAAAATCAACAAGACCCTAATTCAACAAATGAACATCCCTCTGTGTTGCAGAAGACTTAAAGCGCCCATATTCTGCTCATTTTCAGGTTCGTAATTGTATTTTGAGGTTGTACCAGAATAGGTTTACATGGTTTCGTTTTCAAAAAAACAACATTTTGTTGTTGTACACACATTGCTGCAGATCCTGTTTTCACCCTGTGTGTTTAGGTCTCTGTTTTAGCTACAGAGTGATACATCTCACTTCTATACTATCAGCTAGATAGTAACTCTTTCTCCAGCTTTGGTCAGTCCAAGGCAGGATTAGCTGGGAGACTTCTTCTAGACAAGGGCCACTTGTGGAATACCTGCACAACAGGGACAGGAAGTATTTTTTCTGGAGATTATGGTCAACTAGTGTCTGTCGTAGCAGTGTTTTGCCATTAAGAATGAGCTAGCATGCTAGTGCTAGCATGTGCTACGATTAGCCACCTCGTCTCGGCTAGTGACATAGAAAGCCGTGCAGATGATGAACAGCTCTCCCGGAGACTGAAGGCAGAGGACATTCAGAAACTGCATCTCACTCAAAACAGCATGGATAGTTTTTTCCAAGTTTGTATGCGTATGGAAGCACCAGAGACTCAAAATAACACCCCAAATCCCAGAAAAAGTGATTTTTTTATAATATGGGCACTTTAAAACTTGCAATTGAGACCATAAACGTGTTATGAAAAATGTTTACTAAGGTAATAAATCAAGTAAGAAGTGGGTCACTTTCTCATAGACTTCTACAGAATGTTAAATCCTGAAAAAAAATGAAAAAGCTAGAATAAGGTGAGGAATAAAAGTGGTTAAGAAGAGTTTACGATGGTTGTCTGAGAAGAAGGGAGAGAGAGACAGCTGACAGAGGAGGAGGAAGCTGGAGAAGGACTGTCAAGGGAATCAGTTTTACGTTTCCCTTTGTTATGCGTCCCAGAGGATCTCTATTCATCTCTCTCTCTCTCTCTCTTTTATCGGCATCTAATACAAATCCCCTGGTTACGTGTCCACCTCCCAGTCGTTTTGCATTTACATTTCAGCCTACGGAGATGATGGAGAATGTCTTTATTTATTTATCCCTTATCTACATTTCTGGCTGTTTTTCATCTCCTGCTTACATACAATCTAATCAGAGAGATTGATCTGTAAACCTAAGCAGCATTACGCCCACCGCCAGATTAATCTCTCTCTCTCTGTTTTGTGGACATGGAGTCAGAAACAGACTGTCCTCAGTGAAACAAACTCCCTCGGGCATTGTGACTCACCTGTCCATCACAGCAGATGAATTAAGCTTTCAAACTCTAGAAACATGACCTTGTTATGCCTTTGTTATAACTACAAATCCTGCTCTGGCCTGTAACTGTAATGCAGCGGTTAAAACCAGGAAAAGACAACACTCCATATGACAATATTATGATATATAAAAATCTAAGACCACATCTATCACAATGTTGATATAATATGGATATATTGTCCAGCCAAAGTTCACTACAAGTTGAAATGGTGAATGCTGATATAGACAGATGGCAAGTCCTGGAAAACAAATATATTCCAATCATTTACTACAAAGTTGCCTAAGTTGCGCGACAAACTGAGACAAACGATTATTAGAATATTTGATTCCTTCTTCTAGAATAAACTACGGTGGTGAACACTGGCAGCAGAGGTTTACTTTGTAACAGCCAAGTGATGGACAGAGGACATTAAAACCAGACTGAGCTGAGGTCCTGGTCATTCTGCTGGAGGAAATGTGAGGAAGGGATGAGGGAAGGAAATGAGGGATGAAGAAAAAAAGATTACAGAGCTCAGCAAGCATTTGATGGCCTGTGACAAAAGATATTTGGGACTCAATTTATTAAATGATGCAGGTAACTGTTTTAGAAAATCAAATCAGGTGGTGGTGAGATGTCAAATCTTGTACTAGGAGAATTTACAGCTTCTTCTCTGGTGTTAACATCGGGAATGTTGATATATTATTTTGGCTATTTCCCAAAGTGTAAATCTCCAGCCTGTTCTTATGAACCATACGTACAAAAAGCTATGAAAAGTTAAATTAGTGGTCCCTGTATCTGAAGTATCTTTTATATAGACCTTAGTGGTCACCTAATACTGTATCTGAAGTCTCTTTTATATAGACCTTAGTGGTCCCCTAATACTGTATCTGAAGTCTCTTTTATATAGACCTTAGTGGTCCCCTAATACTGTATCTGAAGTCTCTTTTTATATAGACCTTAGTGGTCCCCTAATACTGTATCTGAAGTCTCTTTTTATATAGACCTTAGTGGTCCCCCTAATACTGTATCTGAAGTCTCTTTTATATAGACCTTAGTGGTCCCCTAATACTGTATCTGAAGTCTCTTTTATATAGACCTTAGTGGTCCCCTAATACTGTATCTGAAGTCTCTTTTATATAGACCTTAGTGGTCCCCTAATACTGTATCTGAAGTCTCTTTTATATAGACCTTAGTGGTCCCTAATACTGTATCTGAAGTCTCTTTCCCAAAATTCAGCCTTGGTGCAGAATTACAGCCACTAGAGCCAGTCCCACAATGAGCTTTCCTTAGGATGTGCCATTTCTGAGTCTGTAGCTTTTGAGGAGGAGAGAAGGGGGGGTGCAAGGTGGAGGAGAGGGGTGTGGCCTTGACTAACTGCCACTTTGCTCATTTGAAAGCCATGATGTCTCTCTCTCATGGGTTGGCCAAATTTGCTGGGCGGGCAAAGCAGAGAAAGGGGAGGTAACCTTGCTCCTTATGACCTCATAAGTGGCAAGATTCCAGATCGGCCCATCTGAGCTTTCATTTTCTCAAATGCAGAGCAGGATACCCAGGGCTCAATTTACACCTATCACCATTTCTAGCCACTGGGGAACTCATGGTTAAAAAACCTCATGAAGTGAAATTTCCATGCCATGGGACCTTTAAACAGCTAGCATCTACTGCTCCGCAGCCAGAGCTCTATAGCCGATGTCATGTGACCAGTCGGAGGTCTCGAGACATCTAGTATGACAATGTAGTGTTCGTAAGATATTACACGTTTTGGTGTGCATAACTTTTTGTATGATATCGTACAAACACATTCACATGAATGCATTGAAATGTCTTGAAGAGAATTTTTCCCAGTGGAGGAGGAAGTGCATCTCTTGTTTCTACCTTCACTCTCTCTCTCTTTCTGTCTGCATTACGAGCCCTTTGACTCTCTAAGACTCTTTAATAAGTATTAAACTGTACAGAAAGGCGGCCTGATATTCCACAGTAAACATTCATTAAGTATTTCATCAGAAGCGGCTTTCTTTCAAATCCAGTTTATATTACAGGTCACTCTCTTCCCTTGTTTAATCCGTCCTCCTTCTGCAAAATACAACTGATATCCATTTTTTTTTCTCTTGAGCTCCATTTTCCAACGCTTGTGTCTCCCTTTGATAACATGTACAGGGAAATAAGCATTTTGCTGCAACACATACTCAGAGGATTCCCATTTAAACCCTTCCACATAAAATACATTTTAACATCCTTGGCTAGGACAAAGACGAGCCATCGCTCACACCAGTGTATGCTGGGTTAGGGGTATAGTCACTGTGCTGTGGTCTCTGTGTCATTGCAAACATGTTCTTCCACTTTCTCTTCCATCCAATACTGCTGGTGAGAAGACGAGTATCGACTAACGACTGTGATATTGGATGTGATATTTTTGTGGAGTTAGGGTACACAAAGCAATCTGCAGCTGTCCTGCTGCAATTGTTGCAAGAATAGTTTTTAGTCTCTACTGACCAACAATGCAAAGACAGGCACACAGGTTGATTGGCTTCCAAAAGCAACACAGCCTCCCAGGTCTCATCTAATCCATATAAGAATAGCAGTGTATGGGAGAGGAGACACAGCACAGCAGACCTGCATATTTGCAGAGAGGAGAGCGCTGCTGCAGCTTAAAGATTACTCAGAGAGATGGTTGGAAATAAACGGGTTCAGTATAGACTGTGCTGTCAGACAATGATGCATATATACAGTAAATGAAATGTCTGGAGGGCTGGGAGGTTCTGATAGAGGCTCATAACAAATACATATACTCATATACAACATTTTCCCACAGTGGCATGAGTAATTTGTCACAGGCGCTGTGTGTTGACATGGCTACTTTACTACGTGCCCATTTAAATAGAGGCTGTGCTAAGAAGCCCTACACAGTATATTTACACAGTGGAAGAAACTATGTTGCCATCCGTGTTTTTTATTGAATGAAAAATGCCTTATGGAAATAGGAAAAAATCGATTGTGATTAAAATTGTAATTTGTACGTCATGTCATCAGATCGGTAAATGGTTTATGTGATAAACAAGTAAATTTTATTTATAGTATCAAATCATAAAAAATTATCTTGAGACACTTTACAGATAGAGTAGGTCTAGACCACACTCTATAATTTACAAAGACCCAGTAATTCCCCCAAGAGCAAGCAACTAGTGTGACAGTGGTGAGGAAGAAACCTGGGACAGACCCAGGCTCTTGGTAGGTGGTGTCTGACGGTGCCAGTTGGGGGTGTGATGCACAGTGGCAATAACAGTCACAATAAAGATAATGGAACAGTGACTGTAAATGGTAGTCGTAGTCATGTCATAGCAGGGTGCTGCCGGGCGTTACAGGGTGTAGCGTGGCAGAGCATAGGTGGACGTAGCGGGACGCAACAGGGTTCAGCAGGACACTGCCGGGCATTGCAGTCGTAGCAGGGTGTAGCGTGGCATAGCAGAGCCTAGGTGGACGTAGCAGGACCAGGGCATTGCAGGGTGTAGTCGGGGGAGCAGCAGGACCATGGCGACAGCTGCAACCAAGATCTTGGTGCCATCCTAATCCAAGGAAATATGCTGGGTGAAAGAAATCATAAGGACTCCGGGGAGTAAACTCCCCAGAACTAGGTTAGTAACAAGCATTTCTGGGACAGGATGCACACAAATGGAAAGGGAGAGGAGAGAGCATACACGCTGATGGAAACGCCATTACCCCAATAAGTAAGGAATTGTGGTGATGTTTTAACTCATTTTATAGGTGCAACCCACTATAAAACATTATTTTTAATGTTGTTTTCGCCATGTATTTCCGCTTTCTTTGCAAACATGACGCATGTCAAAGAGATATATAAGTGGACAAACTAGGAGACGAGAGACTTCTAAATTTTAATTTACAAGAAAAATATAAAGCCTATTTTAGATAGCAACAATCTAAGAAATGCTATAATTTATCTGCATCATCATAGCGTCATTGTAGTCTTATTACAGCTTACATGTAAAAAGCTTAGATGGCACATGTTACAACTTTGCCATGTGAATAATTTGTAGGTAGACGGCTAGTCAATTATGGCTAGCAGACATTGTTCGTAAATGTTAGCTTGAATGCAAAAATGAATGGAAATACCTTAAAATTTCTCTAAACAGCATGTGATGTCATTATGCACAGGTTTGTATTTGCTTTAGAGCCGAGGGATGGACTGTCTCCCTGCTCGGCTGCTTTGATGGCAGGCCGACAGGGGCAAACTGCACTGCAACTTAATGGTGCAATCCCAAAGTCCGGACTCAGGGACTTTGGTGCTTGTTCTCGCAGAAATTGTAAGAGCTTAGGGTTGTCCCATTTAGGGTTTAATATTTTCCCCGAAAATTAGTTGAATCAGATGTTTGGGCATAAGAACGCAGTTTGTCTATCATCACAGTTTGCAATGATCAATTCTGCTGCGTGATCAAATGAGTTGCATGCGTGACATCTGCTGCAGAGCTAATTATGGAATGCCAGGTGGATTGTCTGTGACTTGTCTTCTGAAAATCTAAGCAACCCTATAAAAATAAATTTTAAAGAACTCCATTATACAAATTAATGAAATGTACTAAAGTAAACCATTGAATGATTCCTAAACCATTCTATTCAACAAAATCCATTCTGGGGATGTTGAGATTTGCATGCGGATGCAAACGGGAATTAATCACTTGACGGTAACAAAATATTTCAAAATATTTGTCATATTTCTCTTTTAAACACATACAACTTCAACTGCAAAAACACAGGGCCATAGGTCGATGGAAAACTGAATTGAAAAAAACTACCATTTAGAATGGTAGTTTTGAAAAATTGGATTGAATTTATGGCAACTTAGAGTACATATTTCTTTTAGTTTACAATGCATTCTCCCCCTGACCTTTTTCTTCTGGAAGTGTGCTTTCCAGAAGCAGAGAACGTTAGACTCAGACGTTTCAGATTTTCATGATAAATTGGCAGCAGATAGAAAACACTCTCTCCACCTCCACGGATGTAGCCTACTGCTGCGTAATGAATTTAGTGAGACTTTATTACCGTTGCTACATTACAGCACCGTAACCTGCATCAATGTTATTGCTTAATAGACACTTTTTTTCCGTTTTATTTCCCGTTTCCCATCATAACCTTTCCCAGGAATTGGGAACTAGTCTTGATCAGATTTCCCAAAAATCCCGTATCCTGGGATTAAACCCTTGTCCCAATGTTAAATTTCAAAGGGCGTGAGGGTTTGGGTACACACTTACCACTTACATACCACTAAGTTCTTTTCGTGAGTCTGCATTGATGCAGACTTCAGGGAATTACCCACAGTTCAAAGCGTTAGGGAAATCCATAAATTACAAAAGGTAAACAACGACCATGGAGCGGAGCAGCCCTGTTGTCCAGCTTGTAGAACAAGAGTTTGAAAAAATTTGGAATTAGCCAGCAGTCTCCTGGGCTTTGGCCGTGCCTTTGTTATTAAAGGTCGCTTAAGGTAACATGTGATTGCGTGAAGTGCTGTCCCAATCCCATATACCTATGTGGCCTCACACACTCACTCAACACCAGAGATCAATTAAGTCTGTGAGTCTTTAGTCCTTAGTCCTCAGGGTTTGGGATTGGACCACTGAAACACACGCTGCAAATACAGAAACAATGCAAAAGGAAACACACACAACCCAAGAAACAGAGACAATGCAAAAGAAAAGCACACAATCCCTGAAAACAAATGCAACAAAATAAAACACTGCATCCAGATTACACAACGGAAGTTCTCCAGTCCTCTAGGGGAAGCGGTAAGTGGAACAGCTTGATTTCCAACCCCACGGGGAGAGAGCGCTCTGCCTTTTTATTACGAGTTTAAGACCTGTCTATGCTCATTGAGTATCACCTGTGACCTGAGCCAATAAACTAGAGACACACCCACCCAACGAGAAAAAACAGATCTCAAACAGGCTTAATATTTAGTCTATGATCTCAAAGCAGTTGCACACCGTATCTCTCTCTGTTGTGTAATCTGGAAATAAGGTATGTTGTTGCATTTGTTTTCGGGCTTTGTGCGCTTTTCTTTTTGCATCACTTCTGTATTTGCAGCGTTTACTATATGCTGTGCATGTTTTGTTAAATGTGTGTTTCATTAAGTTGCAGTGTGTTTGTCTCCTGTCGGCGACAAACTCACTCAGCAGGACAAATAAACTCACTGGGACAAACCTCAGCAGGCATCTGCCATCACACACACGCAGTAACACTGCTCCCTGCTGGATCACACACACCTCTGCCTGAATAATTTTTCAATTTTCAATTTATTTCAATTTTCAATTTATTTATAGTATCAATTCACAACAAGAGTTATCTCAAGACACTTTACAGATAGAGTAGGTCTAGACCACACTCCAGAATTCACAAGGACCCAACAGTGTCCTCCAGAGCAAGCAACAGTGCGACAGTGGCGAGGAAAAACTTCCTTTTAGGCAGAAACCTCGGTCAGACCCAGGCTCTTGGTAGGCGGTGTCTGACGGGCCGGTTGGGGTTAGAATGAAAAGTGGCAGTTACAATCCCAAAAAAATAGTAGTTGTTAGTAGTCCTTTGTAGTCGGCATAGCAGAGTGTAGCAGGAGGAACATGGCATCGCAGAGCGTGTAGCGGGACCATGGCGACAGCTGCAACCTCGATTCTGGAGCCTCCCTGATCCGAGAAAACATGCTGGGGGAAAAGAACATAAGGACTCCGGGGAATGACTCCCCAGAGCTAGGTTAGTAACAAGCATTTCTGGGACATAGATGCACATAATTGGAAAGATAGAAAAATAGAGGAGAGAGGAACTAGGTGTGTCACAGGAAGTCCCAGCTGTCTAAAACCACTATTACAGCATAACCAGGAGAGACAGTGTAAAGAGAGGAGCCTGGCCAGGCCACAACTCTCCCCAAACCCTCCCCCTGGCTAGGGTAGGGGGAGAGGCACCCAGGGCCAAGGTCATGAGGGTCAGGGCTAAGGGCAGGAAGGTCAAAGTAGGGGAAGGATACAGACCCGGGTTAGGGTAGGGGAGAAAAGATAGAGTTAAGATCAAGACGGTCAAAGTGGGGGATGGGATACAAACCCTGGTTAGGGGGGGGGAGAGAAAATGGGGGTTAGAGTCAGGAAGGTCAGAGAGGGGGGTGAGATACAAACCCTGGTTAAGGTAGGGCATATTATTATATATGCCCTAACTATAAGCTTTATCAAAAAGGAAAGTCTTAAGCCTACTCTTAAATGTGGAGACGGTGTCTGCCTCCCGAACCCAGACTGGAACCTGGTTCCACAGGAGAGGAGCCTGATAGCTGAATGCCCTGGCTCCTATTCTACTTTTAGAGACTCTAGGAACCTCAAGTAATCCTGCATTCTGGGAGCGTAGTGCTCTTGTAGGGTTGTAAGGTACTATGAGCTCTTTAAGATAAGATGGTGCCTGACCATAAAGAGCTTTGTAGGTGAGAAGAAGGATTTTAAACTCTATTCTGGATTTTACAGGAAGCCAATGCAGAGAAGCTAAAACAGGAGAGATGTGATCTCTTTTCTTGGTTCCTGTCAGAACACGCTGCAGCATTCTGGATCAGCTGAAGAGTCTTTATGGACTTTTTTGAGCAGCCTGATAATAAAGAATTGCAGTAATCCAGCCTAGAAGTAACAAATGCATGGACTAGTTTTTCTGCATCATTTTTAGACAGGATATTCCTGATTTTTGCAATATTACGTAGGTGAAAAAAAGGAGATCCTTGAAATTTGCTTTATGTGGAAATTAAAGGACATGTCCTGATCAAAGATAACTCCAAGATTCCTCACAGTGGTGCTGGAGGCCAGGGAGATGCCATCCAGAGTAACTATCTCTTTGGATAGTGCGTCACGGAGGTGCTTGGACCCCAGAACAATAACTTCAGTTTTATCTGAGTTTAACATTAGAAAATTACAGCTCATCCAGGTTTTAATATCCTGAAGGCACATTTGAAGTTTAGCTAACTGATTAGTTTCATCCGGTTTAATTGATAGATATAATTGAGTATCATCCGCATAACAGTGAAAATTTATGGAGTGCTTCCTGATAATATTGCCTAAAGGAAGCATATATAAAGTGAACAGGATTGGACCTAGAACAGATCCTTGAGGGACTCCATAACTAACTTTGGCGTGCACAGAGGATTCATCGTTAACATGAACAAACTGAGATCGATCTGATAAATAAGACTTAAACCAGCTCAGAGCAGTCCCTTTAATACCAATGAAATGTTCCAATCTCTGTAATAAGATATGATGGTCAATGGTATCAAATGCAGCACTAAGATATAATAACACCAGTACAGAGATAAGTCCTTTGTCTGATGCAATCAGGAGGTCATTAGTAATTTTCACAAGTGCTGTCTCTGTGCTATGATGAGCTCTAAATCCTGACTGAAAATCCTCAAATAAGCTGTTGCTATGCAGAAAATCACATAGCTGTTTAGCGACTGCTTTATCTCTCTCTGAATAAAACTGCTGAAGTCGGTGTTTCCTAATAAAAGAAGAAATGAGCATCACACACTCACAATGAGGAATAAAAACCCTAACAAAGGTGGTAGCTCGTACCCATTTCTTATTTCTTTAGGTTTATCCAGTCAATACATCGTTCAGGTCTCACTCTGGGACACAATTCACTGCATTATTTTTTTACCAGCAAATCAAAATGAAGCTTCACAGCAGGGATGATAAGACACAACCAGCTGTTTGTATCCATGCATGTGTGTGTGCGACCTGGATAACGCTAATGTTGCCATCACTAACTAGCATACAAGCATGCAGCTATGATCTATAAGAATAAAATGTAACAAAGTTAAGGAAACATTAACATATGGATGATGTTAACCAAGCTGACTGATGTTAATATGAGAGATTCCGTTGTGTAAACTGGATGCAGTGTTTTTTGTTGCCCTCTTTTTTCATGTATTTTTTAAGTCAAATTAAAAGACTAGTTTTCCCAGCAAAGCTTTTGCAGGCGTGATTTATTTGCTTCGTGGTTCCTCTCATCTACAAACCTTACCTAGCAATACAAGACAATAAGCATATGTCATTCACATAAATGTAAATGTAAATGTGCTTTATTTATATAGATCTTTTCTAGTCTTAACGACTACTCAAAGCGCTTTTACATCATACAGGAAACATTCACCATTCACACACATTCATACACTGTGGCCGAGGCTGCCGTACAAGGTGCCACCTGCTCATCAGATAAACATTCACACACATTCACACTCCGATGCGCAGCAACATAATTGCTGTTGACTTTTTTCCTCTGTCATATTTTTTTGGGAAATCTGATTTAAAGTCAACAAATCTAGCTCTTAATTGTGTTTATTATGTGCAGATATTAGGGCTGTAACGATATGGAATATAAAACCAAAATTGCAACACTCAGATCCACAAACCTGTGTCACAGAGTGAGAAGGCAGAATCACGACAAAGCTTGTGGCACAAAAAAAGTTTTATTATGTTTCCTGATAACTCTCCCCCCCCTTCCAAAAAAAAAACGAGGTTTGTATCAAATCGTGGGTCATGAATCATGATACAAACCGAATCCTAGGTTTGGTGTGTCGCTACAGCCCTAGCAGATATGAGGCAAAAGAGAAGGACACCAGAGCCAAAACAACTTTAACCCTCCTGTTGTTTTCGGGTCTAATTTGAATCCTTTCCAAAAAAGTTTCTATGTCAGAAATTTGGGTTTCACTACTTTCATTGAATTTGGGTGTTTTGTCAATTTTATAGCATTTGGAGAAAACACAAATTGGTAAAAGAACTTTAAAAAAAGTCAATAAAAGTGAAACAAACTAAAATGTGAACAAAAAAAAAAATAAAGTGACAAAAATATGAAAAGATGTTGAAAAAAGTAACAAAAATGCCAGAAAGTGACACAAAAGCTTTAAAGATTTGGAGAAAAACCCACAAAAAATATTCAAAAGGCTCAGAAAATGTCAACAAAACGTTGAAAAATTGGGGGGAAGACAAAAGGGACAAAAAAGACGACCATAACTTTGATAAAAAAAGGTTTTTCATTTTAAATTTCCAGGTCGGCGGCAAGACAACACGAGGGTTAAGCAAGCATGATGAGCCAGTTGATGGGATGGGCAGGAAGACTCTTACAAACCTATAGAAATACAGTTAGTATTGATTTTTGTTAAGTCACTTGATTGATCTAATATAAAAAATGATTCAAATATTTTTTTCTTAATTAGATAGGGACAACGAGAAAACCTGAATAACTGCAGTGCTCTTTATTTGTCAGATCAAGCTTATTTACAGTATGTCGTTCATCACATACAAAATGGAACCCAAACTGCTTGAAAAAAGGTGATAAAAGGAATTAATACTGTGAAGAAAAACAACCTGAGACCGCTTATTCTAGCGGTCAGCATCAGTGTTGCTGATCAGCAGTGCTTTGACTGACAGGTGTGGTGTCATTTCTGAACATCTCAACTAATTTTGACAAATAGCTCGGTGCAGCATAATGAGCTGCAGTGGCATTAAATGAGCTTTAATTACTGGCCGTTACTGCAGCTCTGACAGAGTTTGTGGGTTAGGGTTTTGCCCCCAGCAGACGCCGAGCCATTTGGTTTCTAGATGAGCGGAATATGTTGTAGTCATCTGAAAGTGAACACCTCTGAACATCTGTGTAGGGTGAGTGTAGCACGTGTGTACCATGCAGTTATTGTAGAAATATCGGGAATTGCTCCAGCACATGCTTGACTTCTTGTGCTCTCCATATCTCATCTATAAAACATAGGTACTACGTAGGTTTCTCATTATGTTGTAAGATTAAGGATTAAGTGTGGAAGTATTTAAAGCTTTAGTGCATAACTTTTTGATAACAATGAACGTCTGTTACATTCCAGCCATTGCCAGATGAGTTGCTACGAAGCTAATTAAGACTATCAGCTCCACACAACTCTGTATTTCTCAGTATGACTGTGTTCAGAAGATTGTTGCGTCCGGTGACTGTGCCACGCAGAAACTTGAGTAAAGTAATAACCTCTTCTAAAGAGACCATGTTTTTTTTAATCCTCAGTGTCCTCCTTGGCTACTAGCAACTGTGCGCAATCACAGAAGGCTTGTATCATGTGGACGCACCGACGCACCGTCTATTTGTCATTACTTAGAATTCCTCACGGGGAGACAAAATAGACACTGTACTAGTTTTAACTGCATGTTTTAGTTCAGATGTCTAATGTGTGAGTTCAGAGCTTAACCAACTTTTGGGTTTTCTTACTTGCGATTTACAAACCCCTCGATTTAAACATAATGGCCCCTTCCCTTTGTTAATGGGCTTATACTATGCTTTTTTGGCATTCCATTATTGTTATATATCTTTTCTGTGCACATTAGACTGTAGGTTTACAAAGTGAAAAGCACACAAAGTTCACTCCAAAGAGACTTACCTTCTCCAACAGAAAACACTTAACAAACTGCTCTATTTTAGTCCAGCCTTTACTTCAGAGATAAACGTGTGTCACTTTGTAACACGTAATGCTCACCTAGCTGCTAGCGTGGCACGCCCTCATACTCTGCTCCTGACTGGCTAGTACTCCTTACCTAGCTACAGTCAGGGCACGCCCTCAAACTCTGCTTCTGACTGGCTAGAAGTGCTTACCTAGCTACTGAGCACTGGATATCTCTGAGGTTGAATGAATCTGGCTTAACCGGTGGATTCTTTTTTAGAGTGGCATGAAAGAGTTCAAATATGGCTTTAAGTATCAGCCTGAAAATATTTCAAATATAGCTTTGAGTGGACATTTAAGCCTGTCATTTGAAAATACTACAATATTACCCAAGTAACACACAGGATATGTGTTATCTGACTCTAAGGTGGAATGAATCTGGCTTAACAGGAGGATTCCTTTTTAAAGTAGCCTGAAAAACATTTCAAATATATATTTAATTGGACATTTAAGCCTTTAATTTTTAAATACTACATCAGAATGGTCCGATGTTACCTGAGTGACATACTGGCGTGTTGTGTGTGTGTTGTCTCACTTTGAGTTGGAATGAACGTGGCTTAAGGGGAGAATTCTTTCAAATATAGCTTTAATTGGACATTTTAGCATTTAATGTCAGATAGTCTAGATGGAAAAAGGGGTCCTCGCACCCTGGTTTTTTAAAATCTATCTAGTGTCTATTTTCAGAATCTGCCAGGTACCAAGCTGAAATCCTTTGGTGTACCCGATAGGAACCTAAAAATCACAAAATGTAGAGAGTGGCATGACATTAGCCTGAAATGGGCTTTGTTAACGTGCCAAACTGCCGGTTATGGAACATTGGAGAGCGCCATCTCCAACTGCTCTCTTTTTTTTCTCTTTTTTGGAACAATTTCAGTAAGTATTTGAAACTATAAGCTACACCTTTGTAGTCATAACTTAAAATAATTTTAAGTTTTTACTATAATCACAGGCTTTTGGAAATAGAGTCTGTATTCTTGACTAGCAGTGTTTTAGCTAGCTAAATTTTGTTTAATTTTCAAGCTCAAAACGTCATACATACTTACCATGGGGAAAAACATTGTAACATAGCTGAAGTGCCTCCAAAGAGGCTTTGTTCCCTAACATGTATTTTACATGCATATATATTCGATGCATGCAAGGGGGGGCCAAGCAATAAGCTATCATATCTACACAATATCCAAGATATGAGACTCTGAAGCAGCCAGTTCCCCATACATAATAGATATTTGTGAAAAGATTCCATTAACATTGAAGGATTTGCTTTTAGATACAACTGGCTATCACCAAAACAGTTATAAAAGCTTTAAATGTAAAATAGATTGTTTACAAGTGTCAAAGGCTTCTACATCTGATTGTTGTGGTTCTGCTGCCTTTTGTGTTCCATTCTCCCTTTTCCCTGTGTGTCTGTCTGTGTTGTCTGTCGTCCACTAGAGGGCGTCCTACGAGGAACTGGGTCTAGAGGCGTGGCCACTCATTATGCATCCGTCTATCTGCACAGCTGCATCCCATCATCATCATCACCACCACCGCTGTATTTAAACCCGGGCTGACCACCTCTTTAGCGCCAGTTTGTTACAAACCCCTAAGTGGTAACTAGGCCAGTCACATAGTACTCGTTGCGCGCTAAACTTTACTAGCTGACTTTCTTTGTCTTGTCACAGTTCTCGTGTTCCGCCGTGAGCATGTGCAGCCTCCCCAGACCCGCTCCGTTGCAACTCCCATCTACACCTCCACCATCACCTGTACCTCATCTGAGTTTTGTTGGATTAAACTTTTTCTTTACCTTTTCATCAGCACCTGTGTTTGTTTCTGTGTCTGGGTCCAACCTAACCCACTACACTGATGAATCATTGAAAAAGGACTCTGGGCCATGGACCTAATGGTTGCCAAGCACCATTTTGTGTTCTCCGCAGATTGCTACCAGCCAGATTCCATCCAAGCCTAGGAGAGACTCAGGCGTGGCTTTACTGAGAAGTATATACAGTAATTGATGGTCCAAATACCCGGAAGCCCTATGACTTTAAGTCATTCCTTGGTATTGAGCTGAACAAGAAGCAGCTATGTGACCCATTTCTCAAGGTCTGGGGGGAAATGAGGCAGCATCTTGGATTGAGAATAGTATGAAAGAAGTGGTGTGTGCCAACGGGAAATCCTATGACCTAACATCAAATGGAAAGGTACAGTGACAGAAGTCTTAAGCAGTCAACCAATACACAATGCTTTGAAAACATATTTTGGCTCTAACATGACACGTAAACCAAATGGCTCTGCCATTGTGAATATTTGACTTTACACATGTACAATAGCAGATCTTATTTGATGTCTAAACATTTGAAGTCATGCAGCAGTATTTCATTTGTTACAAGTCCAGACTTCTGAGAGTCTTACAGTCGCTTTTAATATTTTGCAACATAATCTGGCTACTTTAAAATTGGTTCTAAACGCTAAAAAAGCTAAAGTCATGACTTTCACTCTGGGAAAATTAACTAAAAACAATGTCCCAACAATTTGTACACTTTCTGGTACAGAAATTGAAGAAGTGTCACATTACAAATACTTGGGTTTTACCATTGACCAATCATTGTCTTTTACATTACATGTCCAAGATTTGGTTAAAAAACTGAAATTGAGGTTAGGTTTTTTCTTTAGAATCAAGTCCTGTTTATCATTTGAAGCAAAAAAGCAACTTGTAAATGCAACATTCTTGTTTTGGACTATGGTGATATTTTATACATGCATTCAACCTCCCAGTGTCTTCATTGAAATTGAAATTGAAATTGAATTGAAATTCATGCATTGGACACTGTGTTTCATGGAGCCTTGAGATTCATTACAAACTTAAAATCTCTCACTCATCACTGTTTGCTGTATTCTCGGGTCAGGTGGTTCCCTCTCCATTCGGCTTTGGATGCACTGGCATCTTTTTATTTATAAGGCAGTATTAGGACTTCTTCCTCCTTATCTGAACAATTACATCCTTCCAAGGTCTGCAGGGACATATTACCTGCGCTCACAGGATCTGTTTTTATTGACAGTCCCTAAAGCCCGCACTGACTTTGGCAAAAAGGCTTTTAATTTTGCAGCCCCATCTGCATGGAATCAGCTTCAAAATGAACTCCAGTTGAAGGAGTTGGTCTCATTTCATTCTTTTCAAGGCTTTTTAAAGGACCTTGCAGAAAGGCAGTCTGTATGTCACTGTTTTTAAATTGATTTAGGACCCAGGTTTTTTATGATGACATTGTTGTTTGAACATGAGTGAAAGTGTGTTTATGTATTTACATGTAAGTGTCTCTGTGTCTATTTGAAACGTGCTGCTGCCACTTGCCAGGACACTCTTGTAAAAGAGATTTTTAATCTCAAGGAGTTTTTTTATCCTGGTTAAATAAAGGTTTGAATGAAAAGATCTATGCGCTGCGGTCCAACCAGGAGGAGACAGAGCCGCATTGTCCTGTACCTCCACCAGGCTGTCAAATGGGGGTACAGATCCTGTGTGGTGAGGACATCTGACAGACATTCTGATGATCCTCCTCTACCAGGCCAGCAAGATCAACCTCTCAATTTACCTTGACCATGGCTCTGGCAAACATTGCATACTCATAAATGTGAGAACTGTCTGAATCACCGGGCCTTGACTACTGTAGCACCCTGCTGGGATTCTTCGTTGGGGAGGACCACTGCATTCAAACGGCAAAGGAAAGGTGAATCCCTGAAGAAGCTAGAACAGCATCAACATCTTAAACTCCACAGTGCTTTCAGGCATCTTGGTGCAGACTGGCTGGTTACAGATGACCTTTAACAGGAGATAAAAGCTTCCCATTTCATTCCACGCTGCTATTAGTATAACATTGTCAAATGAGCTTTTTTGCTGTTTGACCATAGATGGTCAATATGTTCATTTGTATCTGTATGTTTACTTCAAATGTTATGCTGATTTAGATTTTGATAATTGAGTTGATTTTTCAGTCTTTGGGACATTATTTCAGCTTGGTACCTGGCAGATTCTGAAAATAGACCCTAAGGATTTAAACAAAAACAGTCAGATGGCATAAAAAAAGCCGGGGGTGCATGTGGACCCAATAGGCTACAGTACATGCCCACAGACATTTTGACATGTGGAAAGCACAGGTGTGAATTATGAAAGTAGTCATGGCTGAATTCCTGGCATTGTTCACGCTGGAACACAGAACATGCTGAACAGAACAATGTTAGTAAAACCTGTGCTTTCTTGGGGTCTTGTGTGGGTTTTCAGCTTTAAGGGCCCATCATTCATCATTTACTACTAGTTATTGTTCTGTAGTGTATTGTCCTGATTTAGTCATTGTATTGCTTTTTGTATTGTCCATTTGTTTTTCATGCCTGGGTTATTGATTTGTTTTTTTTATAAGTCACTTTAAACTGCATTTTATGTCAAAATATGCAATATAAATATTATGACATTGCCCACTACAGGTCAGCTTATCTGGGGCTAATAGCATTTTTACCTTTGGGCTCACAGTCAGATGTAGTGTTACTTTTTATAATTGGAATGTAAATATACTGTAACTGTAGGGGGGGCATGTACATTCGTGCTCAACATCACTAACCCATAAGTCATATTTTTGGTAGAAGTGATACTTCTACATGGCAAATAATTTACTACTATGTGCAATAGAGTCTTAGAAAACCAATTCACCCAACAGTCATGACATGCTGCTCAGCATAATTGAATCTGTAATTGCGTGTTGTGTTCAATTATTGAGGTGATAGATTCATGTGAGGAAAGAAGTGTCAATTATGGCCCATATTTAAGGAAGGAAGCAGATTTTGTGCATGCTGGTTATAGTGCATTTCACACTGAAATACTCAATCAAAATGGGTCGTTCCAGACATTGCTGAGGAACAGCAGACCTTGATTACAAAGAAAGTTGATTGGAGAGGGGGAAACATAAGTGCAGAAAATTATAGGCTGCTCAGCCACAATGATTTCAAATGCCTTGAAATGGCATCCAAAGCCTGAACGATGTGGGGAAAAAAAGAAAAGGTCAACTACCATTTGAATGGATTGAAGAATAGCCAAAATGGCAAAGGCGCAACCAATGATCAGCTCCAGGAAAATCAAATACTTAGTCACCTGCGAGTAGAAGAAGGCTATGTGAAGCAAAGCTATCAGCTAGAAGCCCACGCAGAGTCCCATTGCTGAAAAAAATATATATATACACATGTACTGAATAGGTTGAAATTTGCCAAAGGACACATTGACTTGCCAAAGGAGACATGGCGCAACATTCTGTGGACTGATGGGAGCAAAGTTGTTCTTTTTGGGTCTAGGGGCCGCAGACAGTTTGGCCGACGACCCCCATGCACTGAACTCAAACCACAGTACACTGAAGCCAGTAAAGCATGCTGGTGCAAAAAAAAATATGTTATGTAAAGGAGGGTTCAGCTTTTGAGGTTGGTTGCATCGGTCAGAATGCATGAGCTGAGCCACAGAGAAGTTTTGTCCATTCAACAGAAGTTTTATTTACTAAAACTTAATGAGGCAAATTATGTATAACAGAACAGACACAGACCCATGGGTCGCAGAACATTGGAAGAAACAAAGAGAAAGCTGAACTTAAGTCAATACTCTCACATGTCCATAACATATCTAGATAAATAATGTTAACAAGAAACAAGGTACAAAGTAAACCACATGCCACCCCATGTGAAGGTGTGGAATAGCCTAACTGACAAGGAGTGCAG
The DNA here is from genome assembly GCA_026937815.1 of Etheostoma perlongum. Classification (NCBI taxonomy): domain Eukaryota; kingdom Metazoa; phylum Chordata; class Actinopteri; order Perciformes; family Percidae; genus Etheostoma; species Etheostoma perlongum. The sequence goes on from CM049382.1 coordinate 25,337,335, forward strand.
TGTTTAAATAAGGAGGGACCAGGTGAACTCAATCAGGTAATTAAGGTGGAAGCAACAACCAATCAGTAGTAAAGACAGGCGAGGAAAGAAAGTGAGGTAGGTGTAGAAAGAGAGAAATGGGGCTCTTTTGTACAAGGATGTTTCCAAAATACTTGAAGAGGTCTTGTTGCCTTATGCTGAAGAGGAAATGCCTTTGAAATAGGTCTTTCAACAAGACAATGACCCAGAACACAGCAGTAAGCGAGCAAAGTCTTGGTTCCAGATGAACAAGATTGATGTTATTGAGTGGCCAGCCCAATCCCCGGATTCAGTCCCATAGAACACTTGTGGGATGACCTCATAAACGCTGTTTTCTGAGGCCAAACCCAGGAATGCAGAGGAATTGTGGAATGTAGTTCAATGGTCCTGCGCTGGAATACCTGTTCAACAGGTGACTCCATGCAACACAGATGTGAAGCAGTTGTCAGAAATAATGGTTATGCAACTAAATAATAATGCAGTGATTCAAAGTAAAGCAAACCCTTGGGACATTTTCAGTTTATACAGTAGATGTTTGAGTTTGTAAAAAAAAATATTCCTTTTTCTTCACTTTCTGTAAAGGTAGAACACAACCTTGATCAATGTTGGTCATGTTTTGATTTGGAATTAAAACCGCAGTGTTCCCAATGCATTGATATTATGGAGTAATAAGCTGCTTTAAGGATTTTGAGCATTATTCACTTTTTTAAAAACACTGCTATTATTCTGAACACAACTGTATATGTAATGTTTTCAAAGCCATGGACAAGTGACCTATCTTCCTATTTAGGCAAATGGGATTTTAAGAAAATTATAAAAAAGAAGAAAAAAAAGGTGAACTCCAAAGCTCGACACTGACCACCAAATCATCCTCAACACTATGCCTGTCTTTAAGAAGCAAGTGTAGTCTGCCTTTCAGGTTGTATTAGAAATGGCTGAAGAGACTCTGAAGTGCTATGATTCTGAGATAGCTGAATATTTCTCCATAATGGGAGTTTGGCAATAAAAGCCCAAAACATGTAACCCTCGTGTTGTCCTCGGGTCAAATTGACCCATTTTCCGATATCAATGTTCTTTTTAATTCCCCAAAATAACATGATTGATTCCACACAACGCTCTTTGGGGTGATTTTGATGGGTTATTTTGGGGCGTCTTATTCAATTTTATAGCACCTGAAAAACAAATTGAAGTGGTTTTGAAATAGTACTGAGTAAAAGTTGACATATTCCAGTCTGATTATCCAGCAGCATACTTTCCTTTAATTTTAGTCTAAATAATTCCTAATTTCTGCTTTTTTAACTCAAACATTACGTATAATTTCCTAACGATGAGGTTTATTGACCATAAATTCCAAAAATAACTGTAAAACTAAAGTTAGTAAGTGTTATGTAGTGTTGAAAACGTCAAAAAAGTGACAAACATTGAAAAAAAGTTCAAAAGTGTTGAAAAAAAGGACAAAAACGTAGGAAAAAGTTAAAAACATCGATAAAAAGAGTCAACAAAATTGTTAATTTTCAATTCAGTGGGAGTGAAATGGTGAGATATGCATTAAGTTGACAGAATGGCACATGTTCCCTCTGTGAGCTGTTCCTAAAGGAAAAAAGCAAGATTGGCCTCGCGCAGGGAGACAGTACAAACAGTACACTGTTCACAGTAGTAAAACAGTTTATGAGCCACATGGGTTTCGACACAGAAAAAGCCACTCTCGTTGATGAAGATGAACGGGCACTTTTTTTTCACACCACTGTATGGCACGGGTTTTGTAATTTTAATGCCAATGTGAGGCAAAAACATTAGCTGCAGATGCCTTTTCAATGTCAGGTAATACAAAAGAATAAACATCAAGGAAATAAAGTCCACTGACCATAGCAGTGTGATACTACCATCTGCAGGGGAATTGCCTATATGACATTACTCTCCTGCACAGAAGTTTGTATTTTCAATATAAATTAACTATGATTATATGTATTTTTTTTCTAATGTATTATCTCCAAAGAGCCAGAAATGGAAGAAGTATTCAGACCTTTAATTTAAGTACCAATACAACATTAAAAATAATCCATTACAGGTAAAAGTCCTACATTCAACATTTAATTATGTGCCAGGGACAGCTGTCCCTGTCTTGAAATAAATAAACTACATTGTTGCCCAGGCAACAGAGCACTGCGTGTGAAAGAGAGGGAAAGCCCTTGAGGTTTTGAAGTTATGGAGATAATAACAAATGCCCTGTCAACAGTGGTGAAGTATTCAGATGCTTTACTTAAAGTGCTCATATTGTGCTTTTGGGCTTTTTCCCTTTCCTTAATTGTGTTATGTATCTTTTTTGTGCATGTTATAGGTTTACAAAGTGAAAAAGCCCAAAGGGGGAGTTACCATCTCCCACAAAAAACATTGTGTCACTTTGTAACACGTTATAATGCTCGCCTAGCTGCTAGCTTGGCACACCCTCATACTCTGCTTCTGACTGGCTAGTAGTCCTTACCTAGCTACGGCGCATGTGCAATGCCTCTCTCTGTAGCTAAAACAGAGAGCTCAACACACAGGGTGAAAAGAGGAGCTGCAGCAATGTGCAGTACAACAAATATATGTACTATACTATGTAAACCTATTCTAATATAACCTCTAAATACAATTTTTAACCTGAAAATGAGCATAATATGAAGTCTTCAAAGTGACTATATATAACTTTTACATGTTTCTGAAACTGTGTAATGTTCCATCTGATGATCATAAATGACCTGTAACAAAAGAAAGAACACTAGTTTTTTAGTTTGCGTTAATACCTCTGCCGGGATCCCCTTTTGTGATCTCCATTGTGGGGTATTGTTGAGAGGGGCTTAAGTAGACCGTTTTGGGATTCAGCAGATAGGGGGCAGGGGGGGCGTAAGAAGTTGTCAATGTTCAAATTGTTTGTCTAAGTTCTTCATCTTCTCAATCCTACCTATAGCACCTTTAACATCTGATTACTTCATCCACCACTGGTAATACGTTATAATTAAAAGTAGGCTGTATCCAACTTTAGTTCATTGGTCCACAAATGTTTCATTTCTTTGTGCTAAAAATCTCCACATTTCATTGTGCAGCTCATTTTACTGCTGTAGATTTGTGGTTTGAGGTCAATTTGTTCCTAAACAAAAAGTTGATATATTAGTTAGTTTCAATGTCTACATGTATTGTAATTAATAGAACTGCACACCTTGCAGGTGTGTTTGGTTTTCCATGCAATGTGAGCTTAAATCACAGCTGCTGTATTGTTTTAACCCTCTGACTGTTGGACTGCTGGTATGTGATGTGTGTGGTATGTTGAGTTGTGTTGCTCAGTGTGTGAACTGCACATGCAAACATGTGAGACTGTGTGAAATGTGAACTTTGTTGTGTTGTTAGGTGTATAACTTATACATGCAATGGTGTTCTGCACAAATAAAGCCCCTTATGGGTATATAAAGTTCAGTGGATTCAATTGAATTTTCTCTGAATGCTCAGCACTAATGCCTAATGCATTTTTTATCTAGCAACATATGTTGTGCTCTATAAAAAGTAGCTATAGGCCTAGAAGTTCAAAATGTGGTACACCATCTTAGTATTTGAAATATATTGGCTTGTTTTAAGAAGAAGAAAAGTCACAGCAGTTTTATCTCACTATAAAGGAAGAGGATGGGAATTGGAAGGGGTATGAGCATAGATTGTATATTAATATTAGTCTATGGGTATGAGGAGAGACACTGTGAGGCAAAATAGTGGGGTAAAATATATTTTTATAAGCAACTTTATTTATTTATTATATTTTATTATCACAGACTAATGTAAAATCGAGCCTGTTCTAAATACTCCGGTACGGTAGGTGGCGGTATGCACCGAAAAAAATAACCGTGGAAAAGAAGAAGAAAACATCAACAAGGAAATACCGGCGTCTGTTCAAAACAGAACAAAGTTATTAAAGGACTCTGCAGCTTTAAGACTCTCTTCGAAATTATTTTAGAAGTAGGGTCAAGCGGGAGGGGAAAAGACGAGTCACTGCGACTTCTCATTAATATTTCCTGTGTTGTGGATGTGGATGCGTCTGCAGTAAGTGTACCCGCACGGTCTGAGGCACTTCCATGCTGGAAGACTACAACACGTGGGTTCCGTGCGTGTTTACTGATCACACAGCCATTGGCTTTAACGAGGAATTCGTAAGTAGCCGTAGCCCGTTCTGTGTGTGTGTGTGTGTGTGTGTGTGTGTGTGTGTGTGTGTGTGTGTGTGTGTGTGTGTGTGTGTGTGTGTGTGTGTGTGTCTATATCTGTCTGTGTGTGTCTGTGTCTATGTCTGTCTGTGTCAGTGTCTGTCTCAGTGTCTGTCTGTCTGTGTCAGTGTCTGTCAGTGTCAGTGTCAATGTCTGTGTCTGTCTGTGTCCGTGTCTATGTCTGTGTCTGTCTGTGTCCGTGTCTATGTCTGTGTCAGTGTTTGTGTCCATGTCTGTCTGTGTGTCCATGTCTGTCTGTGTCAGTGTCTGTCTGTGTGTCCATGTCTGTCTGTGTAAGTGTCAGTCTGCCTGTGTCTATGTCTGCCTGTGTCTGTCTGTCTGTGTCTGTCTGTCTGTGTCAGTGTCTGTGTCTATGTATGTCAGTGTCTGTGTGTGTGTGTGTGTGTGTGTGTCTGCCTGTCTGAAATTAATGGAACTGTAACAACAAAGTAAAGTGTATTGGCTCCAAGTTATCGGCCTACACCAGTTTTTCTCAAACATTTTTTCTGATAAATGAACTCTCAATTTATGGCAGCGCCTAAAAACAAGTAACCCTTCAAGCTTTTAACAGCCAGGAGGTAACTGGGAGGGAAAAAGTCAAGACTAATAAAACATCTGACATGACATGTCATGATGTTTCTTGGGTCAAATCAAGTAAACGTCGTAGGGCTCAACGGTTTGAGGATCCAATCTAATTGTGATTTTCCTACCAGATATTGCGATTTAGCTACATATTGAAGCTTCTACGATCATGATAACTAATAGGACATTTCTGTTAACAATGTGTTATGTAACATTCCAGAGTTATGAAAAACTAGTAAATATGATAATGAAAAGAGAAATCAAAACTGTTTGACACATAACTATTTCAGATTTGACTAATCGTGGTCTTCACAATAAGCTAATAACACTCCTAATAAATCGCAGTTTCCATTTGAAAACGGTTAATTGTTCAGCCCTAAATGAAAACAGTTAAAAGTGTTCTTTTCTGAAATGGATAATATTTTATTTTTTTCTTGTCATATTTCCATGTCACAGAGAGCATGGACTACCTGCCAGATGACAACTCCAGGTACAAAGACGTCGACTACTGGGATGACAGATACAAGACAGAGCAGAGTTATGATTGGTTGGGCAGATTCTCCAAATTCCAGCACCTTCTGGAAAAGCACATCCACAAAGAAGACTCTATTCTGATACTTGGTTAGTAGTCTCATGTTATTCTGATTCACAACACACAGATTAGGCATCACTCACTCGGTCAGAACATATTGGCAACATTTGGGGGCTTTCTGGTAAATTAGGGGTCCCCTAGTTGAGTCAAGCAGGGGACTCAACCCCCCCTCTCCCTAACATTCTTCTACCTTTTATGGTTGTCAATTCTATCATTAGCATCACGTGTACTTTTGTCCAATTGTTTTAGGCATCCATTTGTATAGAATTGAAGGTGGTGTAGTAGAATCATTCTCACAACACATCCACGGGTAGAATTAGCAAACAGTGTACTTTTATGAAGAAGGGAAAAAAAAACATATATATATGTATATATATATACACACACACACACACACAGTGGCTTGAGAAAGTTTACACACCCATGCTAAAGTTGATTACAAAGAAGAAAAAAAAACATCTCTTGGAAATAGATCTTAATGCCTTAATTAGAAACATTAGGATAATTCAACCTTTTATGGACACCAATGTTCTTTGTGAATGAATAATGTATTGTAAATAAATTTACATCCCCCCCCATCATCACATACCCTTCACCATACCAGGAGATTGGCATGGTGTTATTTCAGTTAGCCTAATAGCTGGTTTGATTTGCATTGAGAGATGATGTTATGGAAAGTTCCCCATGCCAATGTCTAGGTATGGTGAAGGGTATGTGATGATGTGGAGGGGGGGGCTACAAATCCGGCTACAAATCCGATCTATCGTAATCGTACAACTCCGAGCATATCAATTCCTTTTATCTCTGCCAGATGTTGAACTTGAGTTAAAGTTGAAGATTACAACATGACAACATCCCGGCTTGTAATATCTGTAAATTGGTAATTTACTAATATTCCGTACACAAGAAGCCAGGTACTTGAATAAAGTACAGTCTACAATAGGCAGAACTATGATTTAAATTAGGAACTATTTGTAAAAAGATTCCGGACAACTTTCGGTACCCTGGAAATCCAGAGTTCTCGCGAGAGCACAATTTGAATTTGCTCAGCGAGTTACTCTGACATCAAGTAATGCTGCTCATTAACTATGCCCTTGTAGCCGAGCTGCACCAATCACATCGGTGTATCTGATGTAGGCGGGGTCAGAGGCGAGCTGAACGCATGACGACAGTCTAATCTACCAGTTAGCTGCTAGCTAAGCGTGTGGGACTCTGGATACGTCACCCAGTGTGTTGTTGTGATTGGTCGTAGTGTTATCCAATTGCGTGCAGTGAGATTTTCAAATGCACGCTTGGTGCCGCCCCTCAAGATGGACGACTTTCATTACTTGATGCCAGACCCTTATCTTTCGGATTTCGGTTTGGATTTCCAGGCTAAACTTTCAGTACTTTTCGGTACAATTTTCTGCATGGACACATTTCCATATACTCTCTCTTAAGGACATTGAAGTTAATTTTGCCATCATTTTTAAATGAGAAGTCACACTTTATTGAAGATTTGTTTTGGCATTCATTAGACTGGAGAGCTGGAGATAGGAAAGAGGGAGAGAGACAGGGAATGACATGCAGAAAAGTGCCGTAGGTTGGAATCAAACTCACGCCCACTGCGGAAAGGAACATAGGGGTCTATAGGGCGCACGCTCACCAGGTGAGCTCCCTAGGCGTCCGAGAAGCCACATTTTATTGCTCAAGAAACTGGAATCCCCTGGGCTTTGGTGGGGAATTTTAAAATGTGTCCACAAGATGTCACTGTTCCCTTAAAAATAAACCCAGTTCTCTTGGCTACCTGCAAACATTTTTTATTTTAAATGGCCCAGCTGCTCCCTAAAACACATAAACAGCTAGAGCATTAACATAGTGTTGTGGCCCCCGGACATAGAGCAGACCTGTATGTGAATTGGAGCTGCTTGAAATAAGCGAGGCAAAAAGTTGGTGGAGGCATTGTCACTATAAACACAAATTCTTCATTGGTTTCCTCTTGGTTGGATATTTAATCCGTTCGTCCTTTTGTGTATTCATTTGTTATTTACCTACTAATATTGATAAAGAGTGCACAGCTATGGACCTGTGTATTACAATGGTTCTTAAAAAACAAGCAAGTTGTTCCCAGAGGTTGATGTAGTCACTGCTGATAGCATGCAGTAAGTTGCATCTTTGGCAAAAGACCAATATTTGACGGTCAAAAGGTTTTTAAGAAAGAAGTTGTAGTCATGCTTTATCATCAGGATGAGTTAAACGCAGATGTGTGTAGGCTGACATGCCAGCTTCATAGTTTTGTTAGACCAGTTATACCTCCACAGAAGCATAGATGGCTGTGGTGGTCTGTTCCTTCCTGATCCGAGCCGTGTGTGTGTGTGTGCTTGCTTTGTTAGGGGAGGTTTGTTAAAGTTGTGTCAGGGAGTGTGTGTGTGTGTGTGTGTGTGTGTGTGTGTGTGTGTGTGTGTGTGAGCGTGTGTGTGTGTGAGCGTGTGTGTGTGTGTGAAAAGGTGAGGGTGGCCTGATGAGGTTGTCATAAACTGGGCTGTTTGCTGTTTTGCAGAGCACTTTCTGCACGCTGATTCAAACCCAAAGGCGCGCCATTATATCTCTTGAGAGTTCTCATCTTTGAGGGCATATCTCTCTCTTTCTCGTTCTATCTCTCTAACTCTCCGGCACACGTTTCTGTCACCAGCACGTGTTGCCGTACACATGCACAGAGAAGCAGCTATGTAGGGAAGCCTGAGATGTGGAGATATGAATAGCTCTGAAAAGCACTTAGACATCACCACGCTTGGACAAATGCCTGCTCTGTAAATCCAAAGGGACCATTGTCTCTCGTATAAAAATGACACACTTATTTACCATCCTTATGGGGGGCGGGGCATAATGTGGCAGAGAGGAGGGCAGATGTAAAGGAAGACTTGAGCCGCCATCGCACTGTTTGTATGTGTATGTGTGTGAGATGGGTGGATAAAGGAAAGAGCGATGGAGGGGAGGTAGATAACTAATCAAGTTTAGTTCACTTAGCTGTCTCAGATGGAGGTGATTTCCATTAAGATACAGCACAGAGAGAAGGTATACAAGGGAGGGAGGCATGCATAGATGGGGTGAGCTGGAGGGATTTGCTGCATGCTGATGACAATTTTGTCTTTTTTATTCCTCAGTTTATCTGTACAGTTTGATACATGTATTTTGCTGACATCCTCAGCCTTCATTTACCTGCTTTCTCCCCACCGCGCTTCTTTCAGCCTGCTTTTTTAAAAATCTGGAGAGACTGGAGAGACCATCACACTGTTCCTGCTCCACTTCTGCCTTTCAGTATTATTCTTTCTTTGTCTTGAACTCCTACTCAGGATTGTATGTGGTTAAAGTCTAGATGAGAAGACTGATACTGCTGCTAATTCAACAGCTTTGCAATAGTCTGAAATGAAAAAAAATATTGTAAGCATGCATGATCACACAGTGTAATCTCTCTATATTATGTTTCAATCATTAGAGAAATGAGTGGTGCTACTGCATTTATTTAATCGCTTACCAACTTTATGGCACCATTAGAAGATAGTTTAAGGTTCAAGATAGTTCTTAAAGATAAGTCTGGTAATATTCTATATCCAGGAAATTGCCTTATTTATTCTTTGTGGCGTTCTATATTTTTCTTATTGTCAACAAATCCTGTGAAAAGTTATGACTAACAAGGAGTGTTGAGTATCCAACGCCATCCTTGAAACACAAAACATATAATTGGCTGTAGCACACAGTTGTACATGATAATGTAATAATAAACCTGGACTCTTTAGTTTATTTTAAGCCAGTCTCAAATGCAGCATACTGCTGCAAAATACTCACTAGTAGTGATATAAAGATATTTAAAATATCAAAACCCTAAAAAAAAGCCGCCAGACTTCTTAATGGCAATATTAACATCATTTGGACATCATTATGTTCATTTTGCACTAAAGATTGTTATACAATGAGAAAGTACTCATTATTTTAATTTGTCAAGTATTTCTTTCACACACGAGTACACAAAAATAGGCTTTACAATGTGGTTATTTCATTCATTGAATTACCAGAAAAAATGCTATATTGTGATGCGTATCGTCATGGTGATATGAAATAACCTATATCAGGATAGCCATATTACCCAGACTAGTTCAAAGTTGCAGCGGAAAATAGTCTCCAAAATTATATATGTAATAATACAGATATATTTGTGTGTCCGGTTTTTAAAGATGTATGTCTTCAGTTTGTCTGAAGACATAATTGTCTCTTCTACAGCGCTGTTCACTCTATCTTGTGTACTTCCTGCTAACCGGTACTAAATCACTTGGTGTTATTTATCGGTAGATACAGTATTGATCCTCTAGTCCCTCATGATAACCAAGGTGGGAAAATCATTCATAATAGCATATCCTGTTGAGAAGCTGCACTGCCCACTCAGACGCCTACTTTCACCACAATGACAATAGGTCAGTGTTGTTTCTGTTAAAGTGATGCTTATTTAGAGTGCAGTAACATGTCTTGGAATAATAGTAATATGTACAACCAGTGGTGGCCTTAAGGTAAGAGAAGCAAGCTTGTGATCCGGAGGTCGGCGGTTCAATCCCCAGACCGACCGGATAAAATCTGGGTGGGGAAAGTGAAAGAGCAGCACTTCCCTCCCTCATTACCACCACTGAGGTGCCCTTGAGCAAGGCCCTTAACCCCAACCGCTCAGTGGCAGCAGATCAGACTGTGGATGTACTCGGCAGCTTCCAGGTATGAATGTGGAACTGTGGAAATGTGATCAGGGTGTTCCTAAAAGTAAAATAAAATGAATAAAAATTCACTTATATTGCCAATGTACGTATTTATTGGAAGTGTGAAGGTGTTAGAATAGAATAATTTCATTATCAGGAATAGACAGAGACCACTGAAGTTATATCAATGTTCATGTTCTTACTTGTGAACACAAGGAGACAGTTTCCACTCTACAGAATAGCCCAGACTGGAAGCTCTCTCCAGCTGATTATTTATACAAAGTGGATGTTAATTCAAAGTCATAACAAAGTCGATGTTGTCAGTTTATCTCATTGGGTCTGGGAATATCCTCCGCCTGCTCTGCCCCCCCCACCCCCGAAACATCCTGTACCTTTCACAAGGACAGACAATGGCTCCATGGTTATCTTGGTTAGAGTGATCAGTATAATGGTATTATTATGCCAACAGTTTTAATAATAATCAGAGAAAAAGTATGTATCATTGTGTTTCTAACATATGTCCTACCAATAGGCCTACTGTTATGAAACAGGACATAGTGAAACCAATATGCCACTGGCATATTCAGGATTTTGAATGGAAAGTATACACCAGCATTGGAAAGTGGAATATTATACAGAGCTGCGAAGATTAAGTTGTCAACTAAATACAAATTTTCATGAAATGAAATGCCAACAATTTTGATAATTGAGTCAGTCATTCTTTCAAAGATTCTCTGATTATAGACATATTCCAGTCTGTGATTATCCATCAACATCCATTCCGTTAATTGTAGTCTGAATAATTCCTACATTCTGCTTTTCTAACTCAAACATTAACATAAACAAGACTAAAGTTAATAAGTTAGTGTTACGTAGTGTCGAATATGTCAAACAAGTGACAAACATTGAAAAAAAGCGTCAAAAGTGTTGAAAAGGGAAAAAAAAACGTAAGAAAAAGTGATTTTCCATTTTGATGAGAAGAAAACATATTTTCTAGTTTCTTCAGTCCTCTATGACGGTCAACAGAATATCTTTGTGTTGTGGACAAAACCTGACATTTGAGGATCCGAAAAGCCCCAATCGACATTTTATAGACCAAGCAACTAATCGATTGATCAAAAAAAAAAAAATCTACAGTGAAAATAATGGTTATTTGTAGCCCTAATATTATTTTTAAAGCACTGTGTGTGTGGCTCACCATAATATGACATAACCATGCTGACTTTGGCTGGGCCGGCTGAAGGCCTTGAGTGGTGTGTGTCACAGCATTGCGTCAAGCAGTCCCTGACCCTCCACCTGACCCGTATGTCTGTTAGCAACATTACCGAGCATTAGCGATGAACAGCTCACACGGTCCAGTTCCTGCCTGTGCCGCGCACAGCCACGGCTCCTGCTTTTATGGCTCGCTCCGGGCTGCTGCCGGTGATGTAATGATCCCACGTCTCCCAAGTGGACAGCGATCATGCCTCGGTCCCCAAGGCGAGGGCTGATGATGTAATGACTCTGTTCTATAGCAGTGAGTGGGGCTGAGATTTGTGTGAGGCGGTGTCCTGGGAGTTTCCATCTGCCTACCATTTAGTCTACATGTTAACATGAGTGCACCTGGTGAAGAGGGCATGACGCATAATGTGTGTGTGTGTGTGTGTGTGTGTGTGTGTGTGTGTGTGTGTGTGTTGGCATCAAAACATTTCAGAATATTTTTTTCACGTGCAAAAGGTTATTAAGGAAAATATTTATCACTGAAACTTTTTCAGAACTGGACACACACGGACACCGACACATTACAATTTTGTTAAAGTTTGAAGTTATGGTTTGCTGCATGTCTATTAATGGTCGTTAAAATGCTGCCCGCTGGTTTTGTGTGGTTGTTTCATTGGTAGCCTTTTTATATGTGTGTTCAAGTATGTATTTATATTTTCTGCTCCACATTAAAAGGTGAAACAATTAGTTGATCAACCGATGAGTCAATTCACAGAATATTAATGCGCAAACATTTGAAATTGATTATTATTTAAGTCACTTCTGAGCTGAAATGTCAAAACAATTTGCTGGTAGCAGCTTCTCAAATGTGAAGATGCTGCTACTGCTTGTCCTTTATGAAAGGAAGGTGAAAACTCTTTGAGTGCAAAAGCTAATTCTTGACCTTAAAAATAGTTAACACAAACATCTTGGTTGCATAATGCCCTCTGACAATCGTTTTCTGGAGCTTTCAGTTTCATCTCAGGGTATTTTTTTGTTGGGATAACAAGCAATTTGAGGGTGCCATTTTGTGCATCTTTTTTATTTTTTTATTGTAAATATGTTTATTGAACTTTTTGTATATTAATATAAACACAATGATAAGATAACAACAAATCTCAGTACAACATTGGTCTATACACCTTTACATTTCACCTGCACCCAACCAGTACAATGAATAGGAAACAAATAAAAGAATAAGAAATAATAATAAAAAAATACACCCCAGTTCTCAGTTCTAGAAGTTCAAAATGACCAGGTTGCAAGTACAGTGTTGAGTTCCCTATGTCCTACAATGAGTAGGACATAGGGAAAGAGGCAGAGGCTACAGTCAAAAGCACTGATGCCACTTGGTGTTGGAAAAGTGAAGATATGGAGCCCAAATATTCATAAACTGTCCCTCTGGAGAGTGAAGCAGACAGGTCAAGGTACTCATTCCATGATTATCTTATGCCAGTTTGATTTAGTAGGGGATTTGTCACTTATCCAAGACTGCTGCATATGTGAGGATGTTATACAGTCTGGTAGAGTTAGCACCCACAATGGTATCTTGACTGGGGTAACTCAGGATTAAAGAAACAGGGTCCATGTGCAACATAACACCAAAGATATTTACCAGATCTTGCAAAACACCCAGCCAGTATGTTTGAATTTTAGGACCAGATACAATGAGCATACGTGCCCACTGAGATTTTACATTTTAAACATGCAGGTGAGAGTTAATTTTATGTCTTTTGTTAGGAGAGATTTGTAAATGGTGCACAATCTTAAATTGCAGAAATCTGGCATGGTTACACACAGATATCTTCTTGGTTTGAGTCCATATGTAAATCCATTTATCTCCATCATATATATTATACCCACCATCCACCTTGCCTGGTAAGATGTTAGGATTGCCCTGAATTGAAACCAATGGAGATGTTAGTCCAGACCTCCCTTCAAGCTTTTGTGTAATAAAACATGCTTTTAATGTAATAGAGATAATAGGGGTTGGTTTTACAATGGCTCCTGGCTGACTTTACGTCCTTAAAGGCCTAACCAGGAGCCTGAGGTCTGTGATTTTTCTAAACTCAGCAAATCAGAAGTGGGATCCTCCTTGACCCAATTTGTTATAAATCTTAAATGGGATGCTAGCTGATACCATCTGATGTTGGGAAGATCTAGACCTCCCTTTGAACTAGGCAGTTGTAGTTTAGCTACTTTTAGCCTGGGCTTTCTATTATTCCAAATGAAGTCACTCAGCCAGCCATTAAGCAGCTTCAGTACCTTGCCTGACAAAAGTAGAGGGATCATCTGTAGGGGATATCATAATCTTGGCAAAATATTCATTTTAATAATAGAAACTCTACCAAGCAATGACAAAAGGAGTGAGGTCCATCTGTCCAGGTCCTTCTTTACGGAGTCTAGGAGGGGGTTAAAATTAGCCTCGTGAAACAAAGGTGTGATGTGAATGCCCAGGTAGACAAAACCTGTAATGGACAATTTGAATGGGGATGAGGGTAGTGTGTTAGTTCTATCTCTAAGGCTTCACAATGGCATAGCCAAAGATTTAGAGAAATTGAGTTTGTAACCTGAAAAACATCCAAACAGAGTGATTACATCAACAAGGCGTGACACAGAAGTTTCAGGCTCCGGCATATAAAGCAAAACATCGTCTGCGTAAAAAGATATTTTTTGTTGGATCTCCCGCAAAACCAACTGTCTCCTAGGCCGTCATCACGTGACCCCTTTTTGGGCATCTTTAATAGGCATCCACTATTTTCTAATATTTGATACAACCGATTAGACAGGTGTATAATCAGCAGGGTTAACTGATCATGGAAATTTCTTTTAGTGCAGCCCCATTGCATATGTAATCTACTGAGAGGATGTTTTACCTTCCCTAAATGTCCTGGATTGCTGCCTCTATTTAGCTCACCCAGTGACATCATTGACCTGCCACTTTCTAGGTTCCTTCAGCTCCTGAGGTTGGTGTAAGCGGTGTTTATTGGCAGCGGGATCCAGAAATACCATGAGAGCGACTGTTTAGTCAGCTGTTGTGTGACTATGTATGGCCCAGTATCCTGACATCAAAGACATTATGCCTTTTAATAATAACCATTACCACATGCTAGCAACAATGTAAAGTATTCCCTCTGTCACGCTCTCTGCCTCTTGCACGCCTCATCTTGCTCATTCATTCATTCCTCACACCCATCGTCTTCTCCCCCCCTACCCCTTTTCCTTGTCGGCCATTGCCTAACTTATGCCTTCCCTGTCCTCCCCTTTGCCTACTTGTCAGTATTTGGTATCAAAGACGTCCACCTGTGTGCCCGGAGCAAGTCCGGCTATATATAGCTGAGATCTGTGGGAGCATAGGACAGTCCAACTGTTGCTGGGCTATTTTGTTGAGCTACGGCTCATTCACAAATTGGCATCCCAGTAAAGACTTGCACATTTCTCGAGTATCTCTTAGCCACTGCTACTGTTTGATCTGTGTTATATTTGTGGGAATGCTGTTCCACGTTTTTTGGTCGTCCGTATCTTCTGCATACGTTCAGCTATTGAAACCATTCAACTTTTAAAATCTTCAGCTCTTTCAGCAGTGACCTGCAGTTTGCGGATGTTTAGCACTGTGGTGCCAACATGTGCCGAACGGATGTCGCTCGCTTGGCACTGCTGTGCCATTACAACACCTACAACTTTCATACTCTATGGCTATTATTCAAGACATTGATATTAATTACAACAATTATCACTTTTCCACATTTCTTACAACTTCACCTTCTTATTCCTACTTCTTACTGATTTAAGCTATTCATCCAGTTTAGCTTTAGCATTTTCAGTTCATTTTAGTTGTTATTTTGTCTTCTGTACGTTTTTGGTCGTCCGTATCTTCGGCATACGTTCAACTTTTAAAATCTTTCAGCAGGTGATGGGACTTCAACTTTTTTTCTACTATTTATACTTTTTTTAAATATTAAGCTTAAGCAGTTTAGCTTTAGCATTTCAATTTATTTAAAATTATGCCACATCTTTTTTTACATTAGTGGTGTTATTCAACTTTTTCAGCTATTCTCAATATTTCACCTTCTTCTTACGGATTTAAGCTATTCATCAAGTTTAGCATTAGCAACTCAGCTATTCAGCATTCCCACGCATTTTCTGCAGGAAATGCATTTTCTAGTTTTAAGTATGATATTGCAATATTCCATGTGTCTATATATGTAATAGACATAATCATTACCGTAGCTTGGGAAAGCTGTGCTCCTACTTCATGCTGGAAGATTCTGCAGGTCAGACATGCAGTTTTATGTTTGTGTACCTGTGTGTCCCTATCGCTGTGTGCACTGGGAAGAAGCTAACCCATGTGCATGAGTGTAATGTCACTTTGTAAACCTATGCAGTATGTCAAACTGGAGGAATGTATAGGCTGAGCAGGAGGATTTTTAGTGTTAACGGGGAGATGGGGTCACAGTCCACTCACATCCTTTTCCTAGAAATGCACACACACACACACACACACACACACACACACACACAGACCCAAAATGCTGATGGGATGGAAAGTCACTGCAACACAGAAAACATGGGGGGAGAGTGGAAGAGATTTGAAGTCAGGAGTTATGTGTTGGCAGCTGTCAGAAGACTCAGCTGATATCAGATATGCTGTTGCTCATGGGAAATTCATCCCTCATTTTTCCTTCTCTTCCCTCATCCCCTCATTTTTTCACTTATCATCTGCTCTATTTTCTCCTTCCAGCTCATCCTCCTATCATGTCCCTCGCTCTCAAGCAAGCTCATCAGCATTCACACTGCAGGAAATGCATTTTCAAGTCAGCATTCACACTATTGTTATTGTATTCTTTATTATTATTCTGTTCCTTTCCATATTGTTTTTTTGTGGGCTTCCTCTCCTGCCTACTTTTGAGCTACAGAAACCAAAGCACATTCATGCACACACCTCCTCCATGCGCTTGGAAAAACAACACTAAAGAGGTTTTGAGGAAAAGGCAGCTTTCAGAGGAATAACAGGACCGAGGGCCTTGGCCATTTTAACGCTTGCCCTTCCTTTTATTGATTGCAGCCCTTCCTTCCTGTGGCGTATGGAGGCGGAGCATGCCTGATCAGATAGGCTTGTATCAGCTCTGTCCTCCCCTGTCACTGCCCCAGTTTTTGCTGGCCGTTGCCGAACAACTTATTCACAGTGGCGTTCAAGGAACATATTGGTTGTATGTATTTAACAGTGGCCTAATTTTGAAGTGATTGCATGTTCCCAGAGGCTCTGACAGTGTCTGATAAGTTTTATATGTATGTCTTGCAGTGATGGATGTCTTGTTGGGTAATAATGAGCAGCAAGGAGGTAGTGATATTTTGTTGTATTGGTTTTAGATTTAACAGTTTGTCAGGTACAAGGTAGTGCAGAGATGAATGGAGCTGCTTGACTAACAAAGACAATAGAGGTTGTTTAGTCTGCAGTGTCCTCTGGCCTCAACTAGAGACACACACACACACACACACACACACACACAGTCGATGCATACAAATTTCTGTACATTACTGCATTGTCTGTCTGTAGCTAGATGGGTTGAAACATCTGCAGCTGAAACAAAACTGCAGTAGATGAGTTGTGTTGTGTGAATGGAGGGTGGGTTGAATGAATGATTGAGGAACAGAGGAGGTGGAGGAGAGTGTATTTTGAAGCAGATGGTTTCCTACTCCCAATTCTCTCCCCTCCTCTCTGTCCCTACCCTCCCCTTTTCTCAGCGTCGGGATTGGCAGTTTTCAGGGAGCCCTCGCCATGCAGCAGTCAGTACAGGAGGGCCAACCCCCCGCATCCCGCCCTCTCCTCCTCCCCCCTCGACTTTTTGCCGCTGTAAGGAGTGGTGCTGTTTATGAATGAGCCCCAGAGCCGCAGAATGTGAATGAAAATAAGAGAGGGAGCGAGCAGATAGGGGTGTGAGCTCAATGAAATGCAGCAAATTAGGGAAGAAAAACGGAGGAAGGATGCTGAATGAAAATCACAAAGGTTGGAGGGAGCAGAAGTGAGGAGAGGGTGTGGTGGTGGGCTATAGAAATGAGGAGAATGTAAAATTGTATTGGAGCGATAGCCACACTTCAATTGCTGTGTCCCTTTAGAGCTGTGTATGTGTGGGATTCTATCCCCCCCCCCCCCCAAAAAAAGTTATGCAGATCAGGGAGGATGCCTAGACCTAACCCTTTTTGCCTATGAGCCAAAAGGAACCTCCACTACCTAACTAACCCACATGCACTGCTTTCTCTGCAAGCTGGTCTTCCGTGCTTTGAATAATAACAGGGTTACCGGGGCAACCAGGCTAGGATGATCGATGGGCCTGGCCCTGATAAACAGTGCTCAGTGTGTGTGTGTGTGTGTGTGTGTGTGTGTGTGTGTGTGTGTGTGTGTGTGTGTGTGTGTGTGTGTGTGTGTGTGTGTGTGTGTGTGTGTGTGTGTGTGGGTTTGTGATGTGTGTGGGAGTTTTTGTTCTGGACACTCAAATTATCAAATATGTGTGTTGTCAGTGTGTGTGTGTGTGTGTGGTTTCTGATGGGGGGATTGTTTTTGTTGTGGGACGTGGTGGTTTTTATGTTTCAGTGAGTGACTCCGTTGTCAGTGACATTAAAAGTACTTGGTGATAGGGCTTGTGTGGGCGGACTGTGTGGATGACCACACACACTTATTCACTTATAGTAATAATATGGCCATTGCAAGGTGAGGGGCTGTTACTCAACCCCACACAGAGTGCAAATTATATAGCCAGCCCATGAGTCACTCTTGCTACTTGATTTGATAAAAGTGACATTATATAAAAGCACCATACGAAACCAGCTTGATTTAGTGCACGCACATTACAGACTCCGTAAAGTTTTGATGCCGATTAAAGATCCCGTGAATTTGTGTGGAATGTAGAATGGTCGGCATTTAACAGTCCCAAACTCCCCCAGCAGTTAGCAGTATTTATATAGATAGATAAAAGCCCCCCCTTTTCTGCACCAGTCCGTGTTAACACAGCCCACCTCCACGAGTCTTACTTATGTGTGTGTGTATATATATATATATATATATATATATATATATATATATATATATATATATATATATATATATATATATTGGTGATTGGCATTCACACAGCCTCCTCTGTCTGCACTGCACACTGCTGCATCAAATTACCCTTGCTGCCTCCCTCCCCTCTCTCACACCTCTTCCCTTCCCCTTGTCTCCCTCTCTCCTCTGCTCCCCCTCCCCCCCGGCAGAGAGGAGGAGCAGTAGGAAGGAAGAGTGGCTGCTGAGAGGTGCATCTGCAGACAAAGTCGCCTCTCAAGACCCGAAGTGTCATCCTGGAGCATTTCTCGCAAAAGACATTAGGTCATCCTCAAAGAAAGGGTCATCTAAGTGTATTCGGAGTCGCACTGCTCTTTTCTCACGAATACAAAGAGACAAGCTTCCCTTGCTGTGACAATCGCTGTATGCCGCAGCACAAAAAGTCACTTTTGAGTAACCTTGTACTCCTAAATCTGTGATTACAGTGACATATTTCGGGCCTACAAATCAACATGTTAGACATGCACACATTCACACACACACACAAGTGCACACACATGCATTTAATTATACTGTGTGCTAAAAGTTGTACAGTTACAGAACTATTACGTCAAGGTTTTTGTTCCTGTTTGTGAAAGAGAAAGACTTTCAGAGATGTCTGTCAGAGAGACAGCAGACGCTGCGTTCAGAGTCTCCATGGCGTCATTAACCTATCATCGCATAGCTCTGAGCAGGGAAAGCCCTGTGTGCTACGTAATAGCACTGTGTGCGTCACTGATGTCCCAGTGTATCTAGCCCTCTGCAGTGACGCACGGTTGCTGCAATCCTGCCGGTAATGTAGAGTTATACACTCACCTGTGATGTGCATCGCTGTGTTGCGGTGTATATTTTGGGATCTGTGAGTCAATCTTCAACAGAGTAAGTAAGGATACTCTGAGTGTTGCATGTGTCTCCGAATTAACACTTCACAAAGATATTCAGATATTAGTTTATAGTACCAATGCTTTCAATCCACTGTCAATGTCAAGTTTAAACTATCAGAAACTGATACATATATACTCTGCAACCCCTTACTCTGTTCTACATACCATTTCTCTACAGTATGCTCTACACGCTAATGTATATTTTGCATTAAGTACAAAATGAAACTGGTGGAACAAGAAGTCACACAGCGTACACCAAAAGACGACAATTGCGATGTGACTTTTGCATGCTACCAACTCCAATGGGAAATGGGTCAATTTGAACAGAGGACAACATGGACAACGTTTCTTTTCTTCTTTTTCTCTGTGTGTGCTTTGGATTTTTAGGAGAGCGCTGCCTTTGTTGGAGGCGGTCCCCAGCACTCTTACATAATACTGCTTGTAATGCTGGAGGCCTCCTGCACCTCCACCTCGGCATCTTCTTGTCAGCCTCCATGTCTGTCTGTCCTCCCGTGGGCCTGTCACCCTCTACTTCTACACTCTACCTTGCCACTCCACCTCCTTGCCTGTGTTATACCTATCTATCAACCTATCTAAATCTACACACACTACTCATGTTTTGGCCCGTCTCTCTTTGTGCCTTCTTAACTCACAGATTTACTCCCTGAGCTTCTGTTTGTCTTTTGCTTATTCTCTGTCTTTGTCAACGCTCTGTTTGTGGACCCACCTCAAGGCGGTCTTTAATTTATTTTTTTCCACTGCCTCGGTAGTTGGTACATCTCTTACTCCATCTCTCAGAGAGAGAGAGAGAGAGAAAGGTTTATATAACACTCCATTTGCCTTGCACACACACATACAGTATACATACACACGCACACAGAGGGATTCTGGATAAAAAGCAAAGTTGTATCCACTTAGAATTAAGATTACACTCAACTCTTACAATCTTACAATCTTTAGGGAAAGCAGTTTTTAATAAACGGACTACTTCTGTAATCTCAGAGTGACTCTGGGAGCTTGTCGGCTATCGTGATGTTCTGTTAAACGTTCTTATTTCTCTGATGTTTGTGTGAATTGACAGCTGAGACTTTCTGGCATATTTGTGGTGGCCTTCACATCTCTTCATATTGTACATTGGGGCGCCTCTTCAGGTGGTTGGTTACTAAAAAACCTTCAACGGCCGAGACTCATTTTGTTCTTGATTTAGTTGATCCTTTAAGGCTTTCTTCACTGTGTCAGTTTTCTGTTTCTTGGATTAGATTTGCTTTTCTTTGTTGCCACCTCTGCCTGTGCACAGTTCAGCACATGGTGCGATACAGTATTGTCATTTGTTGCTGGAACTTGAGGAAGTTAGATCACTTGGAGTGGATTACCTTGCTTATTCAGATACAGCAAGATGAGATTGCATGAAAATAGGAATCACAATTGCCATTTCATATGTAAATACCCTCAAACTCATCTGAACATACATCCTACCATCACCATAGCGATATGGAGAGTCACAGAGACATGCTGAGTCTAACACATCCAATTCTTGACCAGGTTCTGTTATGTATCTAGGCTATGTTGTGTGCTATTTTGTGTATTACTTCAATGATAGCCTTGCATTACCAGACTTCTCCCCACAGCACCTGTGGAGTAAGTCTGACTACACCACAGACACATGCTAGGATAGGAGAAAAACATACTCCGGATTGTCTTGGCCGGCGCTGTGCTCTAAAAGCAGCAAAAGTGGCTCTGCAAAATAGACATTAGACACCCCGCAAAAGAAAATGACACATACAACATTCAATCTTTACATAATACAGTAACGTGAGCTTGACACTTGGTTAAATGTAATTTACTCTTACCAGTGTACCTCCGTGTACTTCGTCCACAGCAATCCCCACCAATGGGTCCCAAAACGTCCCAGTTAGAGAGGAAATGTTAAATTAAATAAATTGCAATGCTTTACAATCATTCCTCAAAAGTAGGCGTGCCTTGTTGCACGATCCAAATTTTCTTCAAAACTTGCCATTTTCAGTGTGTAACTTGCTAGATTGAAGTTGGTTGTTTCCCAAAGCGTAAGGATTTTAAGAACGACAACACACACAGAGCGGACGTCAGGCAATCAATTTATTCTGCGTAGTGATCCCCAGTGGGGAAATTACAGTTTGCACTCTGTTACTCACTACACAGGCGCACACAAGCTCGGGTCCTATGCACAAATGAAGAGATGTCAGAGTGAGTGGGCTGCCATTGAGCGGTTGGGTGAGGGGTGGGGGGGGGGATGGGCATGTTGTCGGTGCCCAGGAGGTAAACTGGCATCTCTCCAGCTATATAGCCTATAAATGTACTTTCATTGGTCCAGACTACTTCATTGATCACACACGCCTGGCTGTGTCTAATGAGCGGACGTAATCTAATGAACGTGTTCAATTTCACAAACAAGTATCAGCAGTGACAAAGGTAAAACAGACACCATAGACCAGACCTGGTTGTGATTGCATAAGCAAGTTTTTTTTTTTCTCTCTAACCCAATTGATTCTTCACAATCACTTTCTGAAAAGTTTGTGCTGCGTCCGATAAACTAGTTGGTCAGCATGCACAGAAAAAGTATAGCTACATCAAAAATTCAGTTATCAGAAGTAGTGTAAATGATTAAATAAATCTTTCATACCCAATATAAATAAATGAAGGACCCAGTTAATAACTTTACATCAATAGTTATGTAACAATGGGGCTCTCTATGCACCGGCCTGTGACCCATGCCATGCTTGATAAGAATTCATGAACACTAATATAGATCCCTCTGAGTTGCTCTCAGTGCTTCTTCTCTGCATTGGTCTGTATATATTACTGTGGGTATTGGTGCTTACGATGAAGTGACCAGAGAGCAAATGAGTGTGTTCAGTGAGACAAGGTAAAGGGTACAGGGAGGGCGAGCTGAGGTATGTGTGTAACCGTTAGAGAGATTGAATTGATTAATGGTGGAAACCACTCAGTGCAGGCTCTGCTCGCTGAAAGCCACCTGTCCCTTCAGTTCCATCACTGCACATCACCAACGTCGACTGGCCTGAACCGCCTCTGCTGTCTATGCTGCTGTGCTTGCAGCATTACCGTGCCATTATTTTTCAACAGATTACGTACAGCATTGCCTTTTGTCAATGTGGTATTAAGATTTGATTTGATCAAGAAGATTTGAATTTGACAGTCAGTCCTAATTACTTTTTGTTAAGTCTATCTACAAATAGGCATGCACCGATCCAACGTTTTCACAGATACCTGTGCTTTAGGTATACCAATACACCACCCCGATATACCCGTATTGAATTATTTTCTGAAGCTACAGTATGTAGTCTGTGTGTTGTTGTTTTTTTTCTTCCTTTGGGCATGTGCAAGTAGGCGGAGTGGAGAGAAACAAGGACATGATACAAACATAGAATTGATTTGAATAGATTGGCTATTTGGGTCAGTATCGACCCGATATCAGAATCGGATCAATACATCCTTATCTATAAACGTTCTTAATTGATTTTCCTGAAAATCTACCATAACATCATAGTGATCATGCCTATATAACTCACTAGCTCCAGCCTCTTAAGGTAAACATTTTACATAACGGTTTTTGTTATCTTCAATTATTGTAAACTAAATTCCTGTGGGGTTTCTTGGACAAAACAAGTTTAAATTTGTCTATGACAAGTGTCTTTTTTTCACTATTCTGTGACATTTAATTGCCAACAATGGAGTATCCATTAATCAAGTGGGGAAAAAGGAACAGGATGAGGATAATCATTAAGCACATTCCTATACAACTCTCTTTATTGCTGTTATTGGATGTCAGAGAGAGACATAAACACAGACAGAAGTTAGTAACTGGGGCTGGAGGTATTGACATTTTCCTTTTCATAGTGGAACATAATAGTCAAAGGGGTCAGGGAATGATGCCCACAGGCTCCAATGCTTGTCATGATCAAATTGCATTGAACCTTCTTTTTTACGTGCCATTTTATTCCCTCCTTCATTTCAACTATCTCACAAAAGTATTACAGTAACAGTGAATAGAAGCAAGAGGAAGCTGCTTTGCTCTCTACTGACGATACATGTTTTACCCAACAAAATAATAATGCAGGATAGCGATGCAGCGATGAGTCAAAAGGTATTTTGAGGGAAGAAGTCTCACATTCGGATGGAGGATTATCTCGTCCGGTAGTGCTAGGATTAACTAGCGCCATTGGAGCATAACAAACAACTGTGTGTTTGCATGGCGTCTATTAGCCTGTACAGAGGATCAGAGAGCAGATGGTTTGGAATGCTCTGTTAACTTAACCTGAGAACTGGGGCCTCGCATACCCCCTGTCATCCCTTACCACACACACACAAATGAAAGAAAGAGAAAGAAAGCAAGGGAGTAAGGCCGTTTTGGTTAGTCAAGTGAGACGGACCCATGAGGTCTGAATCCAGTGTTCTGTTTAATGCAACACACTTAATCAAGACAATCCCTCCCATCCCTACAGTATTCAATCATGTTGGAGTCTGTGAGAGTACCGAGAGACAAACCCAAACCACCCTTGCAAAGTCTGGTACTTCTCTGCCTGTTGCCATGGCTACCTACTCCCCAAGACAATATGTATTTAAAAACACATTGTTATGCATTAATTTTACTGTCAGGCTGTAATAAGAAGGTGGTGGTGGTGTTTCTGTGTGTGAGCTTAATGAGTGGTAGAGCCTCCATGGGCCAGGGATTTAGCATATGCTATGTGAGCATGGCGTTGATACCAAGAGAGTAAGCCTCTCCTCTCTAAGCGTAGCTCCTGTGGCGCCATTTTAATGCTACGAAGCCATCACCTGTAGTTAGCATCCCATTGACTGCCTTTCATTTTGGCACCACTTTGACAATAACTTTACATCTGACACGTTTAAAGACTATATTTTTCCGTTGTTTATTTCTAAAGAAACACAACAATGTATAAAATGCTGCATAGTCGACAAATCACCGTATTGTCAGGAGAAGCTCGCAGACAGTTTCGACCTACATCAGCTGTTTAGGTTCAATTACTAACGTTAACTAGCATGTTAGTTAGCAATAATTAGCCTGTGTTTATGTTATCTCCTAACATATACCTATGCTCTCCGTCTCTGCTGATTGGGAATGATTGAGATTTCTCTTGCACAGCTACCAGAAGACTTATAACTTTCAGACAGGTTGCTCACGTCACATCTACGTCTTCAAGCTCAGTTGGAGGCTGCGCAGTAACGCTCAGCATCACCGGAAAAGAGCTTCTAATAGACTTCACTGGTCTCCGTCCAGAACAACGGGATCCCTTAACTGTTCTGGATCTATGGTTGATACCACGGGGACAGGACGGACTTTATAAAGCATTGGCATGCAATTAGCCGTTTGCTAAGCTAGTTACTGCTAACTGTCACTGCTATAACTATCAAGCTTTCCTGGCTTCTGGCATGGAGCATATGCAGCTCACAACGATAACAACGGCTCATTTACCACTCAAATTTCGAGTCTTTATTTTCAGGCAGAGGTTTACAAAATAAAAGTAGGCTTCTAGCTGGCGACCTATCATTTCTTTACTTTTAGCTAGCTAGTTAATTAGGCAAGCGTTGTGAGTTGCTTGAAAACACTGTGTTCATCTGCTCTTTTAGATACAATACAAGAAGGCATCATTCTTGTATTGATGATGTATATGATGAACATATTTTAAAGATTAGACCGTTATTTCAATCTTACACAACCAGATTTGACTGCTTAACTTACTTCATATTTCATATAAAGTGTTTCCCGTTACAGGAGACGAGGCTTTCAATATGAGGATGAACTGATGTGTTAGCCTTTCTTAGATATTGCTGGCTTAAGTTGCTGGAGTGTGAACTTCCCCATATCCAATAAAGAGCAGGACAGAGATGCTAACGGTACCTTAAACTCTTGACAGCATCCAGGATCGGTTTAGTGAACAGTCAAAGCACCTGTTATTGGGTACATGAAAAGGAGTCAAAAGAAAGACAGGAAGGAAGGATTCAAAAGACAAAGCTGAGCTGCAGATTTTCACAAATCCAACTACTGGGAGGCTATCCAGACCTCGTGTTCCCATACAGATTAAATCCACACACACACACACACACACACACAAAACACACACACACACACACACACACACACACACACACACAAAAAATATACATATTTAAACTATGTCGTCAACCACACATAAACCCAAAGCGGGCTGAGACTGTGGTGTTGCAGGTCCCATGGTGTCTCACCCTCTTTTGGTTGGCTGTGTTCTTCACACTTGTGTCCTAGCCGATGAGGTTTCCACAGTCCCTGTAACAAAACCTAGCTCGGAGTTTAAAGAGCCCCCCTGTCCCATTTGCCTTCTGTGCTGTGCATTATGCTTGGTATGATAAATGTGGTTCCTGTCACAGTATGTGTCTTATCATCATAACATCTATGTTCTTTTTAATTACCCAAAATAACATGATTGATTCCACGCTCTTTGGCAAGTACAAATCTCTACTTTCATTAATTTTGGGGTGTCTTATTCAATTTTATATTTATTTGAAAAAAAAAAATGTAAGTGGTTTTGAAATAGTATTGAGTAAAAGTTGACATATGTCAGTCTGTGATTATCCATCAACATCCATTCCTTTCATTTAAGTCTAAATAATTCCTAATGTCTGCTTTTCTAACCGAAACTTTTCGTAAAATTTCCTATAAATGAGGTTTATTGACCATAAATTCCAAAAATAACTATGAAACTAAAGTTAATAAGTTAGAGTTACGTAGTGTTGAAAATGTCAAAGAAAGTGACAACAAATTGAAAAAAGCTTTAAAAGTGTTGAAAAAAGGGACAAAAAAAGTAAGAAAAAGTTAAAAACATTGATAGAAGATCAATGTTGTTTTTTTTTGTGAAGACAACACAAGGGTTAACATCATTATTTTCATCTTTAATTTTTGCCCTTCGGCAAGTTCTTCTCCCGTCTAATCTTACACTTAACTATTGGTAAAATGCTGTCACCTATTCTTACTCCCAGTACTGCTTTTTGACTCTTTCCTTCGACTCTGTGTCTTTTTCCTTTTCACTCCCTGCTTCTGCCTCCTCTTTTTTTCTTATAAAAGGCTCCTCACGACTCATGGCAGCTGCTCTCGTACCTCACATCTCTGTCTCTTTCTTCCTCCTGTGCATGCTCTATGTTCTGCTCTGTTTCTATGCCTGTCCACATGTATCTGTCTTTCTGTCTCTACCTTTGGCACGCAGTCTTTTTGCTTTTTATCCCTGGCAACCTCTTCTTTTTTCTGCTCTGGAGTGTGTGGCTCAGGTTACATAATGTACATTAGAGAGGGGTGGAGGGAGGAATGGTGGAAGTAAGGAAGTGTGGATGGAGGATGGGGAAGAAGATGCCCTGCTGCTCTTCTCATCTGTAGGAGCAATTGATGCTTGACACGGCAGTCTGCGTCTTTATTTTTTGTTATTAAGTTGATCTGTTGTGTCTGTGTGTCTACATGTTTTGTGGGTCTGTGTGCAGCATTTACTTACTTTTGTTAAAAAATTTATTGTACATTTATTGTTCAAATGGCTCTTTTTCCTCTTGTAAGGCATGTTTTTTGTAAGCCTGTGCAGCCAGTCGAGCTGATTTTCATCTTCAGGAGGTGACATCTGGTCTGCCAGTTCTCTCCTCCCTCCTTTTCCTCCTCCCTCTCTTATCCTTTCATCATCGCATCTCTATCATGATTACACTTTGCCTCGCTGACCTGCGATGATGTAACTACTTTTTGGCAGCAGACTTTACCATCGCCGAGCATTATATTCTCCCATCTTTCAGAGAACTGCCCCCTCTCGGTCTTCGCATTTTTTTTTATGTCTTAATCTTGTTCATAATGCATTTCCCAGCAATATTTCAATGTTGGTAAGGGGTGGGGTGAACAAGATGGATGTGGAGAGACAATTTGGGAATGTTCCCAGATGATTTTGTGCTCCAGTTGTATAACTATAAGGGCTTAAAAAAAAGAGGGGGTAAAGCTCTGTAGAATGTGGATGTTGCTCCTGTTAAAGTAAAGAGTAAAAAGGTGATGGCTAATGGCACTTGGCAGCCTCCAGCATTGGCCACTTTGAGCGTCAAACATCGTCCTTTCTCCAGTCATCTTCTAAGGGATTTTTAGGAGCATTTTTTTCAGTCTATTTGCTACATTTCTAGCTAGGCGGTTCCATTTTACTTGACCAGACAGAATCACACAGGAAGTAATGGCAGGGAAGTCGAGTGACAGTATTATTGACAGTGAGGATCAGCAATGTATTGATTGATTTATAGATTAAGTCCCATCAGAGATACACTGATATTTTATTGAAGTGGCAAAACACAATAGATGCAGCCGCATGACCTCATGATCACGCATGCTGGCTCAGTTTACTATTTGGATTTAATTGTCATTGACTGCTGGGCCGCCCTTGGCTGTTAAATCTTTGCACACATATTCACGAATGACTGTTTCACTGCTGTGTGTGTGTGTGTGGGGTGTGTGTGTGTGTGTTATCGTTTGTTGAGTGCAGGGTGAGTCAGGAGGGGACAAGCTGCTGCTGTGCTCCGTTCTGAAGAAAACTGGCTACTATAAAGTAAAGCTGT
The DNA here is from genome assembly GCA_026937815.1 of Etheostoma perlongum. Lineage (NCBI taxonomy): Eukaryota > Metazoa > Chordata > Actinopteri > Perciformes > Percidae > Etheostoma > Etheostoma perlongum. The sequence goes on from CM049382.1 coordinate 25,365,288, forward strand.
TTAATCTACAGAGAAATGAGAAATCATGCTTGAATTTCTTTGTGTACTTTTCAGGGCTATTATTTGTAATTAAGAAGGATTCTTGTAGAATCTTCAACAGTGGCAGACAAAGGATGAAAAAAGAACTATTTTTATACTCCTTCATTTGGGGGGGGGTTAGTTAGTTTATCTGATGAGCAGGTGGCACCTTGTACGCCAGCCTCAGCGACAGTGTATGAATGTGTGTGAATGGTGAATGGTTCCTGTACTATGAAAAAAAGCGCTTTGTGTAGTCGTTAAGTCTAGAAAAGGACTATATAAAAACAGACCATTTACATTTAGCATGCTAACACAATGGTGAAAATGGTAAATAACTACCTGCCAAACATCACTGTGTCAGCATTGTCATTGTGGACATGCTGACGTTAATATTTGCCTAGGTACAACCTGACAGAGCTCCTAGCATGGCTGTTTCCACCTAATGAAGAATTGTACGGTTAGGTTGTGTAATGTTTTAGCAACATTAAGAATAATTATTCTCATGTGGGTGGCTAGCTAGCTAGTATCTTAGCTACTACATTTAGCTATCAACAGTGCTGCCAACTCTCACGCATTGGCCGTGAGACACACGCATTTGACTGGTTTCACACGCTCACACGCCACACCCCTGATTTCTCATGCTGATGTGTCAACACGGTCGGTCAAATTTCTGAAAGATGAGGGGTTTTTTCACGCGACATCTCAGGTGCATTTCCCCGGCTTCAGGTATGTGCTTTGAGTATTACAGACCCGTCCGTCGCTTTGTGTCCACTCTTTCTGTAAAAATAGAGGTTTAGGAACTTCAGTTCATTTTAGTGGACTTGCTCTGCTGTAGGCAGTGACGCGTTGCATCCCTGTGTAGACCTCCGATGAAGAGCAGCAAACAGCCACCTCTTAAAGCCCATGTTGTAAGTTAACCACCACTGTTGATTATTGGGTACAAAAAACACTCAAGATATGTATATCATTTTTAAAAATGTCTCCAAATGGTCTTAAAAGTTAGTTTTTGGTCATTTTTGGTGTTCGCGGGTTTATGAAGTCAATACGGCGATGACGTCACGTAGGGGAGTTAAGTCTGATCCTAGCACTAGAACTACGGAGACTGACTGGGATGTGGACGAGGAGGAAAGGCCAGCAGCCGAATAATTACCAACCTACCAGACGTGAGAGGGCAAATGAGGAATTGTCAAGATTGTGGGGAATTTATCTCCTTCATTTATCTCCTTTATTTTGAATGTCAACGCAGCAGTGCATCTAATGACAATAGCATCCTGAATGTTAGTTCAGATAGTGACAGGGATCCTGACGTTAGTTCAGATAAGTACTGGTACACTTATCTACATATAGTAATAGAAGGCATCCCCGAGTGTTATTTCTAAGTGTTTACCTCTTCCTCCGGTGAAAACGTGTCGCTGTTTGGCCGGTGCTTGTGTGTGTGGCGGCGAAGCTGCCTGCTGTAGGCGAGCGACCCTCCGGTCGGGAAGCGAGCCCCTCCGGTCGGGAATGTAAATGTGCTGTATTTATATAGCGCTTTTCTAGTCTTAACAACTACTCAAAGCGCTTTTACATCATACAGGATACATTCACCATTCACACACATTCATACACTGTGGCCGAGGCTGCCGTACAAGGTGCCACCTGCTCATCAGATACACACTCACACACATTCACACTCCGATGCAGCATCGGGGCAACTCGGGGTTCAGTGTCTTGCCCAAGGACACTTCGACATGGGACTGCAGGGCCAGGGATTGAACCACCAACCTTCCAATTGGCAGGCAACCGCTCTACCACTGAGCCACAGCCGCCCACAGCGAGCCCCTCTTGTCGGGGAGCGAGCCCCTCCGGTCGGGAAGCGAGCCCCTCCGGTCGGGGAGCGAGCCCCTCCGGTCGGGGAGCGAGCCCCTCCGGTCGGGGAGCGAGCCCCTCCGGTCGGGAAGCGAGCCCCGCGATCAGCTGATCTGAAGATGTCTAAATCCGTTTGTGATATTTCAGGCAGGATCATGGTCCTCCCCAACCAGCACGCACCAGGATTGTAATTGTTTATATTTCAAACATCACGGCAGGTTGATTGTGGGCGACAACGCGGTCGTGTTAGCTTACCAAAACTCTACTGCCAAAGTTGCTGGCTGGCTACGCGACGTTAGCTATATCCGCTAGCATCCGTACAGGCTAACTATAGCCAGTTAGCTGTGTGTGTAACGTAACAAACCCCCATCTCGTAAGAGCGAAGCTTACTATTTTCTTCAATACAATTATGGTACAACAGGTGCACTAATGCCACATGTATGATGTTGACAACATGGACGCATATATAGGCAACACCAAAGGCAGTCGTAGTATTTACCTAGCAGGCTAGGCTAACGCTGTTGTGCTAACGTCCGGCGGCGTAGCGTTAGTCTAAACTTATGAAAAGCCGAACAACACCCCCGTCTAAGCTGTGTTTCACTTTCCCTCCAATATTATTATAAATATAATAAAGTCACATGGACTTGATCGAGACCATAGACTGTTAATATTAAAAGACCAGAAGCCACATTAGGCCAGACCAGTGGTAAATACAACGCAGACTGCTCTGTTATCTCCCCAACGTGAAGTCATGCAATGCATTGTGGGGGGAAAATGAAACACAAAAATGAAAAATTGTGCCCATTTTTTGATATATATTCAGTTTTGCGATATCCAACACCATCAAAAACAATGGATAACAGTTCAAATATTTACTACCAACAAGCAAATTGCACAAATTCGTTGCAAAATTAAACCTGCAACATGGACTTTAACTTTGGGCCTCTGTGTGTGTCAGACGGTCTGAATGAGATCCACCATATCAACGGAGCAATGCCAAGCACAGCAGACTATATTACAACCAATCAAGATACTGGGAAACATTGGGCCACTATTGTGTATTTCTAACCTCTGTGCATCTCTAAATAATTCATTCAATGTTTTATAAAATGAACAAATAATTTTTTTTCATAACAATTAAATACAGTAAGTGGGGAACAGAGGATTAGGGCCAAACATTACTGAGCCTTGGCACAAAACAAGTTTGAGAAAGGCTGTGATATAACACATGCATAACATGAGCCATGTTGTGTCTTTTGTCTTAATTTTCAGTCTATTTTCTGCTGTACCTTGTGGTGCAGAAAGGCCTTGATTGAAGACTTCATTTCCCTCACTACCTAATCTAAAGAGCTTTGGCCACCAGTCCCCCCGGTGTCCAAAAAATGGGGATTTTTATGTATTTAGTTTTAAAGGATTAGAATTTATGTAAAACAGTGGTTCTCATTCTTTAGAATTTCAGTGGTTGTTAATGTTTTATCCTTTAAGAATAATTATTAATAATAATAATTATGGTAGACCAACGTTAATTTAACTTTGGGTCCCCGGTCCCTACACTGAGAACCGTGTGTGTGTGTGTGTGTGTGTGTGTGTGTGTGTGTGTGTGTGTGTGTGTGTGTGTGTGTGTGTGTGTGTGTGTGTGTGAGAGAGAGAGAGAGGTGGACCTATTCACCACAGACCCAAATCTTCTCAGCTGCTACTGTCTCTTCATGTGGCATTATGTTTGGCGCGTTGTCTGGATCACTTCTTATATCATAAGAAGGTAATACAATGTGTAATCAAGTGATGACTGATTAACATTGATTTAAATGCTAAATGCCCTAATACCGGTTGATACTACAATGCAAAGGCTCTTAACCCTACAGTTTTGCCTATATCATGTAAGATATGACTAGACTTTTATCCATTTCTTTACACAAAACCTTCCAGAAAGTGCCATTTAATGGTTTATTTTCCCCAAAAAATTCCCGGGGGGGCATTGTTTTATGAAATCTTTATGCAGGATCGGGAGTGGTCGGCCACAAAACACACAAACACTGTATCTGCTAGAACAAATGTCTTTTAATTCCGCCACAGAATACAGCAAAGCAGCAAGCATATATTACATTCAACACGTGATGCTAATGAAACCTATCATTGGAGCTCTTACCGTGACACAGGACTGGAGAGCCGTCAGCCCGGGCAGAGCAGCATCAACGTAGCTGGGCGTCCGTACGCAACCCGCAGCAGACTCTACTCGGCCAAGGGACTTCCCCGTCTTTTATTCTCTAGCAAACAAAGGATAGTGTGCGAGCAAGGAGGACCAGTCCCTGCTCTCAGCCTATCCCTTGGTGAGTCCGACGTCCTGGTTCGAAAGCATGTTTTCGAAACAGGAAAGCCGCTCTCAAAACATGAGCACGATATGTGACCAAAATAAGTTATACAACTGACCTACTTAGAAAGACTGATAAAACAATGATAAAAACAAGTTATATAAGTGGCCTATTCACAGTGTTTTAGAGTGTTGTCAAGGAGCATAACAAAACATTGTAACATTTTCTCATTATTCCACCCTTTGGTTCTTGACAACATCTTTAATTTTGAAAATAACGTCCCCATGGTCCATCATCGTCATTCAAAAATGACACCCACCATCGTGGACCAGCATACAATTGAGTGTCCACCACTAGAGTCAAAAATCCCACCCTGTCACCAGGAACTTCAATAGTAGTAGAAAACCTATGTTGGTTTACCCAATAATCCACCCATAAAATATCTGCTGAAACAGAGAAATCTGCCTCCATAATAATGTCTTCCACTCCAAACCATCCTTCTCTGATTTTAAGCAGTACTTTCATCTTAATTCTGTGTTTATATATCCTCATATTCAAACGTTGTTTGACCCTTCTGATATATAGGCAGGTACACATATTACATAAGGTCAAACACACTAAGATAATCATTAGCAGAAGCATGGGGGGGTACTGCATATTGTCGAGCTGTAACAGACCGTCAAATATGTCCCACCAATGATGTGCAGATGATTGCTCGATCAGCTTAGCCACATGTAAAACCTTCCCTTGGGCAACGAATGTGGACACTTTGAGACTGGAAACGTTGGACCTGTGCGATTCAATTAGCTTTTGTAGTTCCGTGGAGCTGTTCAATGCGCATTTGAACCGATCCAGGGATACTCGCCAGGGTACCTGCAAAACCTGCCATTGCACCCCTGTTAGGCGAGCAGAAGTACTAAAATTAGTCAATTGATAGGTTGCGTTATTCCAGTACCATATGTACACATTGTTCAAACATCCAACGAAAGGCACCTGAGGTAATTGAGGATGACTCCTAATAGTAGCTACGCACAGAGTATGTGGGCCTATCTGCCATAGCATGTCTCTAGCTGGCTCATGAGTCCAGTCACACAATACCCCGTCTTTGGTTAAACATGGGTTAAGATGTCCTTGTTGTAGCATACATACCACCCCTTTGTCGGCAGTCTCGCATGATTGCAGGTCATAGGTGAGATTTGTCTGTGGGTCAAACCAATCACCATCCATTTTCAAAAACCAATAACCTTGTACAGTTATTACAGGCAATACATAGTAATGACATACAGTAGTGCTATTTCTAACATCATACTGTGTCCAATGTCCTTCACACATGGTTTTATTACATATGGTCTTATGTGGTTCTACGTGCAACCATTGAGAATGACTGATGTTCCACAGCTGTCTCCATTCACGGAAGTTACCAGTGGTAACCACCCTTTTAAACCTCTCCTGTTGTACATGAGCATATATCATTTGCAAATTACACACAGTCCAGTTCAATGCAACAGAAATGTTTGTTAACACTTCTGCTGTCGTATTCCACATCTGTAGTTGCCATTTCAAACCTTTTAGGAGGATCTTTGCTGTTTCCTCCTGCGGAGTGACAACCGTTGGCATCCATAGTCCGACTTGATGGACAGCACGAGACGCATGCTGAGCTGTGTTTGACAACATTGTTCGAGTTGCCTCATTGTCCATGGTATTTGATACACCAAGGATTGTTCCAGTTCCGCCCAATAAAGCATCCCACCATGCACGCTTCGTCCTGGTACATGATGGCAGAGGAGGAAAGACCACTCTCCAATGAACTCCATTAGTTAATGCTGATTGTGCCATCTTTTGGCAGGTATGAGTTTGTGGTGCCAGATGTGTTTGTGTTATAGTGGTAGTATCTGGTAGGGCATAAATCAAATAAATGAATGATGTCCTATTAGTAATTTTAGTAGCGTTTTGTATCCATATCTCAGCAAGATTAACATTAAGATTTACTCGCATACCTCCATTGGTCATACAGCTCCTGTCATTGTTAGATTTATACTGACACAGGCATCCCAAAAAAAATCCCGGGGGGGCAAACATGTGGGTGGCTAGCTAGCTAGTATCTTAGCTACTACATTTAGCTATTAATATCTCAGTGCCAGAGTACTAGTTAAAGTTAGCTAGCAAACATGTGAGTGTCTAGCTAGCTAGCTATCTTACTACATTTAGCTATGAATATCGCAGTGCCAGAGTACCAGTTAAAGTTAGCTAGCAAACATTATTGACACATTTGTTGTGTGATACAAAAGTTGTCCATTTGGACATTTAAAATTTAAACAATTTCAACAGTCTATGGAAGTCTGTTGTTTGTATAGTATTTTATTAGTGTTAAGTGATATAACATGATTAATATTCAGCTAAAAACTGCAGCTGTGTATAAATCTGGAGAATTGTCTGCATCAGGCCAGCTGTGTGTGTGTGTGTGTGTGTGTGTGTGTGTGTGTGTGTGTGTGTGTGTGTGTGTGTCAGGTAGAGGTAGCAGTGGCTTCTGGATTTGTTCCTTAGCCTGCTGCTGCCTTATCTTAGTGGATGTTGAGACTTAGAACCTGTGCTGGCTCCCTCATCAAGTATGCAGTTGGAGTTGATGCTGCAGCAGAGAAGCCTAATAGAGAAAGCAGGAGAGAGAAGGGAGAGTTAGCGAAAGACTCTGAATACGTCATACCACCCGCTCACTTACAGCCTCTCCTCTATTATTGTTGCACTTGCCAATTACTCCTTTTCACACTTGTCTCTTGTCTATCTCAGTCTGCTCTTCCGCATCTCTTCCCTTTCACTCCCTACTCTAACCACTAAATTCCGCTGCTCTTATCCTCATTCATAGCCCCAGCCGTTCACATCCCCTTGCCCTCCCGTTTCTACAAAATGTACTGTCATTTGTACCCTCTCTCAATCTTGTGCAGCCTGAAAGAGCTCTTAGGAGTTTCAGCGGCCCTCTTTACACCGCAGGTAGCCCCAGAACACCACAGAAATGACAACAGTGACATTTCACAGCTCCTCTGGCAGTTCCTGCTCCCATGACCATATAAGTACTTCCTCTTGGCTGAGTGAGTGACATCACAGTGTTGGTCTGGCTTGAGCAGTTGCAGGAAGCAGCAGTGAAAGGCCACCGACAGGTGGAATTGGATGGTGTTTAAAGGGATCCTGTTGGGAGATACTGACCACATAACCTCTGTATCTCTCTCTCTCTCACACACACACACACACACACACACACACACACACACACAGTCTCCCCTGTCCCATGTCCTTTTTCTCACCTCTCACTTCTTGTTTCTTGCTTTTCTCATGGACAAAGAACACCATGTTCCTGATCATCATTTAGTCAGAACACACCGTTGTGTGTTTTTTTCGGTTTGTGTATCTCATGTTGTACACCCCAGTCCGGTTCAGTTCTCAATCACTCAGGGCTGCAGATGCTTCCAGTTCGACCTTCCTTTGCCCGTTATTTTGTATGCTTATGCAGATGACTTAAAGAAGTGAAGACAGAATTGCATAAATGATAAATCTGTTTCTTTATGAAGTATCAGACACGCAGCTGGAACATCAAAGTGCGTGTGTCTGTCAGAGAGAGATAGAGTGTCGACATGAGGCATTGGCATATTGCATGTAGCAGAACACCACAGGAAGGGATGAAGCATGCAGCATTATTAACCATCTTCATCCACCAGCCTGTCTCGGAGTCTGACTCACTCTTCATTAGCGACCTTACTGCTGTCAGCTGCTCTCTGGTGGCCCAAAAACAGACAGTAACACACTATCATGTCAGTGTAAACTACAGTGACTATTTTGGAGCACGACCAGAGTGTCTACAATTTTGAAAGGACTGATACAACTCTATACCATATTTTTCAGATAATATATAATGTAATGCAATGTAGAGTCTGCAGATGGCTACCGTTTGTTTCTAAAATGCTAAGTATATCATAAATTGTCAACACCTGCACTACTTAATACAGAGGCAGACAGCAGGCTTAGTCATTTAACTAGCTGGAACAGATGTTAATGTGCTATCAATGAACATCATTTAATGACTTAGTTTATGCACTGCTACATTATATAAACAAGAAATGCGATGTTTAATGGAGTTGGCAGTTAAAATGGTTTCCATGTGCTCATTAAAGGAAACTGACTGGCCTCCCATTTAAACTTACCTCCTGTTGACTAAGAGCCCAGCACCTTCAAACCTCCCACCCCAACAAACTCCGAGCGCCACACTGAAAATGCTGACAAGTTTTTAAGAAAATTTGGATTATGCAACAAGGCAGGCCTGCTTGGTTCTTTCAGGGAGCGACTGTAAGGATTTACAAAATGTTTCTAACTTTTGGGACCAATTTGCGTGTATTGCTAGAATAGACTATAATAGAACAGATCTTTTATTGTCATTGTTTTCGCAGTTCAGCAGCTCTCAATATGACAGTTAAATCACAGACAAACAGAAATATAGCATTTAAATAGTAGAATATAAAGTAAAAACAAAATAGAAAATTTGCTGTAAATGGAAACAGCAATAAACTGGTAAGAGCAAGTGACAGTTAACCATGTATCAGCTCATTTAAATAGCTCACGTTACTGTATCATGTAAACAGTTAACTTGATTTAATATTTTGTGGTGTTTTCTCACTAGAACACTGTCGCTGCGTCCAGAGCTTAGCGCCTCCCAAGACGATTGTGATTGGTTTAAAGAATTAGATTACACTTTAACACAATGACTGCAGGGAGTCGTGCCATTTCCTCCTGCAGGAATCAATATGCTTGGTCAGCCTTAAAGCACCCACACTGGGCTGGCTCTCTGTAAAACCTGATCCATATGCATATTAATACCAAGGTCAGGCAGCAGAGCCATTTACATATAGACGCAGGCACCTTGAACTGACAAACTCCACTGCCAACCTGGCAAAAAATAATAATAGTCAAGTTTGAGCCTATGAGTGCATGTGTGTGTTTAGTGATTTTGTGTGTGTGTTTGGGGTGTAAGGGCAGGCTGAGGAGTGCTTATAGTTAGTGTGTGTGTGTGTGTGTGTGTGTGTGTGTGTGTGTGTGTGTGTGTGTGTGTGTTAGAAAATTGGGAATACCTGTGCTTTTTCGGCCATTTCATTTTGTCACAGACGGGTCTTGGTAGGTGGGTAATTGAAAATGCCTATACTGCTGTTACCCTCTCTTCCCCATCTACACAGTAATGTGTGTGCGTGTCTATGCGTGTGTATTAATTTGTGTATTTATGTTCTTGTTCCCAGCATGTGTCAGACTACCCACCAACTTTACACTCACTGAGACACTAAGATTTCTTTTTTGGCCTCAATTTGCTGGGAAAGGCAAACGGGCCAGTGTTGTTTTTTATCTGATGCTGTTGCCATTAGTAACTAATGGATGACTGTTTTGGAATAAAGTAACATTTAACTAGGAAGACGTGACACTGTAGTGCAAATTAGGTTAAAATGTAATTTAAATGTATAATTGTGATAATAAGTTTATCCGACTGGTATTTCTGTTGCTGACTAGCAAGGGTAGCAACGTTTAATTGACTTGTCGACTAACACCCCCCCCAGTGTGTACTGCACTGTCATGAAATCTCTGAGGACTCCGCTTGTCTCTATATCTTCCAAGTCTTTCTCACCCTCTGTTTCCATGACTTTGCCTTATCTGTACTGTTATACTGTGTGTTTCTGTTGAGGCAATCTGCACTGAATTCTCATTGCATGCAGTTACAAGGAAGTAGCTGATGGCTCTGTGCATCTTTCATCTTAAGCTTAATACAGTATGTTAGTGGGGAATGTTTAAATAATAGTACAAACTAGAGTAGTTTTTTTGTTTTTTTTTACTTTATCTCCATACACTATCTCCATTGCTTTCTGTCTACTGTATGCGTGTGTGCGCAAGTCACGCTGTATAGGTGCGGTGGATTAGTCGAATATTAAAAGGAGCAGAGAAATGATTACTGCACACATTTGCACACTCATAGTTTCTTGCTGAATCATGACCTTCCTCTCTGCTGCGACACCTCTGACACTGCCAGTCAAAGAGAACACACAGTACACAAAAGACACGCGTGCAAGCATGTACTTTCATGCCAGAATAGCCTGATGGAAAAGTAAATATTGGTACCTCTGTGACTGACTCAGCATGGCTATAATGAATATGAAGGGGAGTGAGAGAGGAAGGCTGGTGACAGGCACAGCTGTCAACACAACTGTGCAAGCGCACAGCCGTGGACAAGCTTCTCCAGTTCCCTGTAACCCAGTGCAGTGACAAGATGGCACACTATTCAGACTATTCAGAAGGCCTGCATTGTGTTTGCTTTGGTGTCAAAATGAACACGATAATACATTTCCACTGTTTTTGTTTCTTTTCTTCCCTTTCTTCTTCTTTCTATACCCTCTATAGCAGATTAAATAATAACACATCCATACTAGACTCAGTATATAGATATATAGATGCCAAGAAACCATCCAGTCATTAGACAATACTATCACTTCAAATACTTTTTGTATCCCTTTTAATATGTTCATTTTTAAAAAAGGGATATGAAAAGGATTTGAAGTGATAGTATTGTATAATGACTGGATGGTTTCTTGGCATCTATGACCTAACACAAATCCTTTTTAACCCTTGTGTTGTCTTCCTCTCAAAATCTACGCTTTTTATCAGTTTTTAACTGTCACGTTTTTGTCCCTTTTTTTGAACACTTTTGACGCTTTTTTCAATGTTTGTCACTTTTTTTGACATTTTCAACACTACGTAACACTAATTTATTAACTTTAGTTTTACATATAGAAAATTTAAACCTAATGTTTGAGTTAGAAAAGCAGAAATTAGGAATTATTTAGACTAAAATTAAAGGAATGGATGTTGATGGATAATCTCAGGCTGGACTTTGTTAACTTTTACTCAATACTATTAAATTTTTTTTTTAAATGCTATAAAATCGAATAAGATGCCCCAAAATTAATGAAAGTAGAGATTTGTACTTGCCAAAGAGCGTTGTGTGGAATCAATCATGTTATTTTGGGGAATTAAAAAGAACATTGATATAGGAAAACGGGTCAATTTGACCCGAGGACAACATGAGGGTTAAGTGCGACTGGAGTCCGAGTCCCAGACTCGAGTCCCTCAACCTCCTTTACAAGGACGTGGCCTGCAGTGACAAACTTGTGTGTGTTCCTCCACTAGTTATTCAGTTACACAGCAAGATCAGATTGCATTATTTGGACTCTCTACCACACACACACACACTCTGTCCATCCGTCTCTCTCTTTCACTCCCACTCTCAATCACCCCTGTTGCTCTCCTTTCCCCCACTTTGTCTGACAGCTGCCCACCCGTTATGTTGGCTATCTTTGCATTGTGCTTAAACACCAGCATTGCACTGCAGCACGTTTTTTTCCGGTTGTTTGACCCCACTAAGGAAAGAGAGGGATTTAAATGCAGACGGACAGTAGTGCTCCAGCTTCCACAATTGAGTTTTTCTTTGATCGGACGGTGAAGTGTAAAGCACTCAGGCTTCTAATGTTCAAAAATGTTGTGTGTAGCAAATGCTTGACTCGTGGTATTGTATGAATTCTGGCAGGGAAGGTAACAAGGCATACATAGTAATATAATGAGGAAGGTGGGTGGCTTTCAATAACGGTTAGTTCTGGCTAAAAAGAGAGCAAAGATGTCTCTTTCCTCTCGAAGCCCCCTGTTCCTGGTGCCTGTTTGTGTATTTGAATCTGAGAGAAGCTTTAGCCTCTGTGCCACAGCAGAGAGACAGATTCATACAATGGAGTCCTTCCTAAAGTCCTCCATCACACACACACACACACACACACACACACACACACACACACACACAGGTTTGTGGCACTATCTTTGTGTTATTGACGTAATTCCCCTTACGCTAACCTTAACCATAACAACTAAAGGCCTAACTTTAACCCTTACCTTCACCCCAACCATAACCTAATTCTAACCCTAATCCTAAAACCAAGTCTTAACCCTCAAACAGCTCTTTAAAGTTGTGGGGTCCAGCATTTTGGCCCCACAAAGCTGTCGGGACCCCACAAGTATACTAGACTCGTGGTTTTTTGATCCCGCAAATTACATTAAACAAGAACACACACACACACACACACACACACACACACACACACACACACACACACACAGGCACAGACTCCATCAAACAGTCACACTGTCACAGGCACACACTTAATTATTCAGTTACTAATTATCTCTTATGCCCGGTTACGTAACAGAGGTATTGTGAGTGGAGGGAAGAAGACACTTGTGAGGAGAACTTGCCGGAAGAGACAAGCTTTTGATTTGAGAGAATTTTATCTGGCCTCGCTGCTGATGCAACTTCTCCAGAGCATCTGAAACTGCTTGAAAAACATGGAAATAAAGGATTTTTATATCTGGTTTAGATGCAAAGATGAGGCTGTGTCCAGATCAGCGTATACATACCAAAACACACAGCAGTCCCTTCATCACTGTAAATGGATGCAGCTGGTGATGTATGGACACAATGTAATCTGAAATATGTAAATGATATAAAACGAGAAGTCATCTTTTTTCTCCTATTTTCAATCTTTTCTTGCTTTACTAGTTTGGCAACTCCCCGTTCATTCTTTTTTCAGTCATGCTTTTTTTTGCTTTCTTTTTCTCTTCAATTTAGTTTGACCTCTATTGCTTTCCCTCTCCCCTTCCATGAGTTCTCTTTCACACCCACTGTTCCTTTTATTTTTAATACCCCTTGCGTCCCCTCTCTCTTCTGGTGTCTTATCTTTGTCCATTCCTCTCCACGTCTCGTCCTTCCTTCCAGAATCTTCTCCACTCTCACCCCTCTGTCTCAGTGTGAGGCCAAACAAGCTGTGATGCTGTTTGGGTCAGCACTAAACTCTACATCTCTTTCTCTCGTAGACACTTTTGGAAAATTGTGCATTTGAATCTCAGCTGACGAGCTGAAGTGCAACACCATGAATGCCTTTAAGGAGAGCCTGTCAGAAAGTTATTTCTATTTCTAGAGTTTTTCGCATGTCACCCCTCTCCAAAAAACCCTGCCTTTGAGTGTGGCCGTGTGGAGCTATATATTTGTTTTTGTTTTATAATCTGTTGCCTGATGGTTGGATGACATGTTGTTCAAACTAATTTCTTACAAGCATACCTCAGCCTTAAGGCGTAACTCTCGTCAAAATGCAACGTAGGGTCTTTTTGTGAATTTACCCCATTCAAACTTTTGTTTAAAAGCATAATTAGGATGTAAGCGACACTTTTAACCCTTGTGTTGTCTTCCCATCAAAATTGAAAATCAACACTTTTGTTAACACTTTTTAACAATGTTTTTAACTTTTTATTATGTTTTGGTCCCTTTTTTCCAACAATTTTGACGCTTTTTTTGATGTTCGACGGACTGATTGCCAAACTTGAGGCCGTGGGGGCAGACTGCTCCACCTGCAGGTGGTATAGAGATTGGTCGGAGAATCGGAGCAGCTGGTGCGGTATTACATTCTGTTTATTGCCGTTGTGACGAAAAGGGAGCTGAGCCAGAAGGCAAAGCTCTCGATCTACCGGGCAATTTTGATTCCTACCCTCACCTATGGTCATGAAGGCTGGGTCATGACCGAAAGAAGGAGATCCAGGGTACAAGCGGCCGAAATGGGTTTCCTCAGGAGGGTGGCTGGCGTCTCCCTTAGAGATAGGGTGAGAAGCTCAGTCATCCGAGAGGAGCTCGGAGTAGAGCAGCTGCTCCTTCGCATCGAAAGGAGCCAGTTGAGGTGGTTCAGGCATCTGGTAAGGATGCCTCCTGGGCGCCTCCCTAGGGGGGTGTTCCAGGCGCGTCCAGCTGGGAGGAGGCCTCGGGGAAGACCCAGGACTAGGTGGAGAGATTATATCTCCAACCTGGCCTGGGAACGCCTCGGGATCCCCCAGTCGGAGCTGGTTGATGTGGCTCGAGAAAGATGAAGTTTGGGGTCCCTTACTGGAGCTGCTGCCCCCAAGACCCGATACCAGATAAGCGGATGAAGATGGATGGATGGATGATTGTCAATATGCTGTCCCTACATTTTGGTAGACAGAGGCTGTCTTGTTCAGTTCAAAATACAGATTGAGTAGATGCTCAGAATTTAGGGTCATTTTGAATAATGTTGTGGTAAATGCAAAAGCGTCAGTTGGATACTTGGGTTGCATCTTAGAAAACAACTTGAATGGTAGGAATTTGGCCAACAAGGTAATGAGTAAAGTCACTGGGCTCACAAAGGTTTTAGCTAGAAATTCCAAATTTTTTGATCAGTCATCAATGATCATTTTAGCCAATGCCTTCATTTTAAATAATTTTGAATTTGGATGTACTTCCTGGTTTGAAGGCCTAACAAAACGACTTAAAGGTAGGCTGCAAACAGCACAGAATAAATTAATACGAGTAATTCTGAACCTGGACCATAGGTCTCATATAGGTAGATCACAATTTGTTGAGTTTCGTGTTACCATGTCAAGACTGACCATAATCTATAAAATATTGTTTGGTAGTGTCCCAATTTTTTAGTCATGCCTTATAACTAAGGTAAAGGACACACACAATGTTTCCACTTGGGGCAGCATATCTGACCTGTGTCCATAGATTTTAGACTGTGTTAAAGGAACCTTTGCCTAATATAGGGGCAGTTGAGTAAAATCAGTTAGATCTGCAAATTAAAGTAATTTCCTCACTGAACTCATTAAAAAAAAACAGTCAAAGCCTGGTTATTAGAGAGGGTTGCGGAATAGAACAAAAGGCAAATTACAGTTTTTATTTTTATGTATTTAAGTAAAATGTTATATTTTGCAATGTTTATTAGACATTTTGTAAGTGTCTTGTCTTGCCCCTGGTATTATGTGATGTTCAGCAGTACACAGCTGCTCAACCTTCTCTTAAGTTACCAGCTCGCACTAGCTAGCTAGTTCCAATTAACTTTGAAGTAACAGCACACAGTAAGAGAGTCCAAGTTTAAGATGAAAACTTTTTAATGTACACAAGGCCATGGATACGCATTGCTAAGCCTCTATCATGATTGACAGGTTGGGTATAGTCTCGACAGGTTATTGTCTTATATCAAAATTAATGGCACAATGATTTACAAAATCAACATCATGCTGTATTGAAGATGACTTGAAACAAGCATTGGAGGCCTTACATGTTTGTTAAGGTAATAAATAAATCGGGGAAGAAGTAGGGTCCTTTACCAACAGAATTCTATAGAAATATACTTCTTTTTTAAGATTATTTTTGGGGCTTTTCCCTTTGTTACAAAGAGATAGTGGATAGGCATGAAAGGGGGAGAGAGATGGGGGATGATAGGCAGCAAAGGGCAGCAGGTCGCATTCGAACCTGCGCCGCTGCAGGACTCAGCCAACATGGGGCGGACTGGGTGAGCTAGAGGTCGCCCCAGACATATTTCTTTTAAGAGCCAGTAGAGTCGCCCCCTGCTGAAAGTTAGGTAGAATGCAGGTTTAGGCACTCCTGCATTGGCTTGATTTTTAACCCCTGTGTTGTCTTCCCGTCAAAATTGAACATCAACACTTTTGTTGACGCTTTTTATCAATGTTTGTAACTTTGTCTTACTTTTTTCTCCCTTGTTTTTAACACTTTTGATGCTTTTTTCAATGTCACTTTTTTTGACGTTTTCAACACTACGTAACACTAAGTTATTAACTTTAGTTTTACAGTTATTTTTGGAATGTATGGTCAATAAACCTCATTTATAGGAAACTATACCTAATGTGTGAGTTAGAAAAGCAGAAATTAGGAATTATAACTAATTAAGACTGGAATATGTCAACTTTGACTCAATACTATTTCAAAAACACTTCAATTTGTTTTTCAAATGCCATAAAATTGAATAAGACGCCCCAAAATTAATGAAAGTAGAGATTTGTCCTTGCCAAAGAGCGTTGTGTGGAATCAATCATGTTATTTTGGGGAATTACAATTGGGTAGTTAAAAAGAACATTGATATAGTAAAACGGGTCAATTTGACCCGAGGACAACTTGAGGGTTAAGGCATGAAAGATGCTGCTTGAGTCAGGCAGTTATTATAACAACCTGAGCCTTTCATGGAAAAAACAAGCACTTTTAGTGGATGTAAATTGACAGTGCATAATAGCCCAATAGGATTACATTTGCAGCCCCTTTCAGTCCCGGCCCCTCGCTCAACACTGGACCAATACAAGCCCAGACACTAAGCATACACTTGCAGCCACATAATTAATATGCATGCACACACACAATCACACACAAAAATAAACACTTTTATAGGAGATGCAGGTGAACTTTGTGAAGTGTCACCGTTGGCATCAGTTCACCTCGGGCTAGCCCAGAGCCTGCAGGGTGTGCGGGGGTGGTGGGGCTCAGTGTTGTTGCTAGAGCACATGTGAACATCTCCTTTCATCAGCACTGGCTACAGTCCACATCCTTAATGTGTCTAAACCAATCTGGGTTTGTGAGTGAGTACCCTGCATGCCTCTGACATCATGGAGTTTCCACTGCTGTGCTCGTCTCACCTCAGAGATAGCAGCTTTGATATTTCAGACCACTGGCTCGCTCGCAGGGGTTCCCCACCCACCATCCCTCCTGACCATAGATGGACTCTGTTCTGTTTATGTGGACGGGGGTCACCTGATAGCCCATAAGGTCAAATCTCCAGTTCACGTTGTGTAAGAGTCAAGGGGCATGACTGTAAACCAATAAAATGACTAGAAAGGAACCTTAAATCTTAGCTGACATGTTTGGTGTGAGGACGGGCTGGCGTTGCATAACAAATTACGATGTGATTGCTTCGTTTTGGACACATTTTTGTGTTAATGTAAATGCAGATTTTCTGGTGAAGCAGCTCTTTCTAGATGGAGAACAAGCTTATGCTAACATTTTATGTTATAATCATAAAGTTCTGAGATTACCAATGCACACTTTGCTGTAACAGTATCCAATATACTTGTGCTATAAATGAGGTGAGCACCCACGTATGCAGCCATCTTGATGATTTACTGCAGCAACGTGTTGAATGGGGTCATCCCTTGTGGAAAATCCCAGAAACATCAGCAGGTGTGGGTTACATTTTTGAATTTTAGGTTTTTATTGTAGGAGTTACGCTGTTTGCAATATGATCATGTCTATTTGTATCTTTTTATGACATGGTCTTTGTGGATTGAATTAACAATTTAATTTAGGAAAATACTTTCTCCTGTAGTGTGGCCCCTTTTCCTGGTGTTAGGTAAGCCTATGAGCATCAGAGGAATGCTGGGTTATTTCAGTGGGTACCTCTGGGGCTTCCTTTCCTGTCAGAGTCACATGTCAAGCTTTTTCTTGGATATCAAAGGGTTTGTCAGGTCAGTCATGCAACCTGATGCCATTGTTTCACCGAGCATCTCTAAGTCTGCAGGAACGAGCCACCTCCATGTTTGGCCAACATTTCTTTCCGTGCTAGCAGATGAGGTATTTTTCTTCTCCTATTTATAAAAATAACAACCTTGTTTGTGCAGAGTTTCCTGTATAAATGGACATGAATAACAAGAGACATTGACCCTTGTGTTGTCTTCAAGTTGACCAGGAAACTTGTTTTTTGGGTCAATGTATTTTTCAACGTTTTGGTTGTCTTTTTTGACACTTTTGTTGCTTTTCCTGATGTTTTTGTATATTTTTTTTCAATGTTTTTGAAGCTTTTTTCCCACATTTTTGTCACTTTTTTTCCCACATTTTTGTCACTTTTTTCACTCACTATTTCCAAAAAACAAGTGTGCGCTTTTTGACGTTTTTGTTGGAGAGAGCTGAAAAGGTCCACAGATATGTCTCCATATTGATCACAATACCCTTCATACAGTTAACACAGGCAGTTTTTTGAACATTTTTTTCAACATTTTTGTCACTTTTTTTCAACATTCTTTTTTTTTTTTCAAATGCTATAAAATTGAAAAAATAATTTTAATTTAAGTAGTGAACTGATCATTTATTTTACCTGTGAAGAGCGTTGTAGGGAACCATCCAAGTTATTATTTTTTTGACGATTTAGTTGAAAGAAAACCCCTATTTCTGAATTGCTTTTTGAAAATGGGTCAAATTTGATCTGAGGACAACAAACAGTTTACACGTACCACAAACGCATGACGGATGTTCACCACAGTTTGTTTTTTGCCGATTGGTTACAAGTGGTATGATACTTTATAAGACCAGGACTCAAATTTTCCATCACACACATATGCACACTCACACAGCCAGCAGAACGAGGTGATATGACACCTCTAACTTTAGTCTCCTTCTCTGCTGCTCTGGATAATCCAGTTAGGGTGCGTTATCAGGGGGTTATAGCTACCTCGCTTCCTGCTGGAAGGAAAACAGGCTCCAGACTGGCCTGGCCTGGTTTCCTGAATAAACCTTTGTCACACAAACATGTGTGATACATACGCTGTAGGATCTCCCCCATCGCAGTACACTCTGTGTTAGGGCTGCACCATATGTCGGTTTCTTTTATCATCACTGCAATATCAACTGCCGCAATATAGCCTCAAAAAGCTGCAACAAATTACGACAGACACTGATATCTTTTGTCTATAGGCATAGGTCATGCAACAATTGAAGACCGGAACAACATCTCTGAGTGGGGATCATAGACAGTTAAAGAAATGGACCAACAGATCCCGTTGTTCTGGACGGAGACTAGTGAAGTCCATAGAAGCTCTTTTTTGGTGATGGCTAGGCGTTACTGCGCAGCCTCCAACTGAGCTTAAAGACGTAGATGTGACATGGGCAACCTGTCTGAAAGTTGTAAGTATTCTGGTAGCTGTGCAAGAGAAATCTCAATCATTCCCAATCAGCAGAGACGAGATGTTAGGAGATAACATAGACACAGGCTAATTAATGCTACCTACAATGCTAGTTAACGTTAGTAATTAAACCTAAACAGCTAATGTAAGTCCAAACTGTCTGCAAGCTTCTCCTGACAATACGGTAATTTGTTGACTATGCGACAATATTAGTGTATTACGGAAGTAGCGGAATACTGAAAGCAGCAGAAATGCAAAACTCTAACCTTTTTTTCAACTTGTGATCTTTCCCAATTTCAAATGACGTCCCCAAAAGGAAACTGGTACACTTTAATATCTGTTTATTGCAAGTAGTAGCGTTATCGCGATATTCAACAATGTTTCCTCATCTTTCCTCAGCCCTCGTGTGTGTGTGTGTGTGTGTGTGTGTGTGTGTGTGTGTGTGTGTGTGTGTGTGTGTGTGTGTGTGTGTGTGTGTGTGTGTGTGTGTGTGTGTGTGTGTGTGTGTGTGTGTGTGTGTGTGTGTGTGTTCGAAAGCACCAGCTGGTGTCACAGACCCAAAATGAGAGTAGTGTCTTTGATGACAGCCTGGCAACTATAATTGTCATGACAACCCCTAGGAATGACACCCAATCCTCAGAGCCGAGTGCATGGAAAAAGAAAACCCACGCACACACATAGGTGTGTCAGCGGGGGGAACCCTTTGGAAACAATGTCTGGCATTCTTGGGGATTTGAGAGGGGGGTGCAGGAGGGATTTCATCCACTCTGGAGAGTACCAAACCTGGACATGAAACATAGCAGCACACCCTCATTCTCACAATAAACTCAATAGTAGATGTGGACCGGTTGTCCTTGTTTCCATAAAGGATGATGCCACCGTTTGTTATGCTGTTTTTGACCTTTCTTGAAATCTCCAGTATTGCTATCAGTCATATATTGTCTGTCAGGTTGCCTCTCCTCCATGCAAAATGTACTTTCCAAAGCTGTTGTTTGCTTTTAGCACACATAAAGTGAGATTACATTAAGTTAAGTCTCTGTAATTCAACTCTGACACATTTTCTCATATTCACAATCATCCATAGAGAACGATTTGAATGTGACAAGCAGCGCTGACATATTTCCTCCCTTGTTTTGAAGCCAACGTCACGTGGGATAGCCATCAAGGGCTCCAGCCCTCTGATGTCTGGAACACACACACACACACACACGCACAAACACCACACACACATCACATATCGAAATCTGCAAGAATATGCGGCACAGTGTGGTCTTGCTTTCTAATGTTTTAATGCTTATATGACAGGTGTTGCTTCTTTCCTTGTCACTTTTAATTCAGTTTTCATAGTTCCTATCTGCTGTCTACGTGTGGTAGACATAAACATGTTATGAGTGTACAACATACATGTAATGTTTCAACATACCGTACACACACATACACACAGACACCTAAATGGGTTTAGTGTGTGAAGCTGTTAACTGAATCTGTCTTATACGCATGCACACGTGCCCACAAGTACATGAAGCTTTTGGAGGCTGGTAATTGGTTGAAGTGTAAGGTGATAACAAGCGCCAGACACATGCTTGCAATGTAGGTGTCGGTGCCAACATACTGCCGGAAGTCACAGCCCCACCTATCACACTCCTGCCCCATTCGCAGGCGGATACTGTTAAAAACAGAAGTACACACACATAAACACACACTTTCATTAGTACAAGATAATATCAACATTTCCAAGGCTAACACACATGAAGTTTACCTTTGCTGAAACTGAATATGTGTCAAGGTAGTAGGGGTGGGAATCACCAGATGCCTCCTGATATATCATCATGATACTTAAGCCACGATACAATATTATTGCAATTTTAAACATATTTCTAATATCCTGCGATATATTGCAATTTCTAACCTTTTTTCCAACTTGTGATCTTTCCCAATTTCAAATGACGTCCCCAAAAGGAAACTTTGACATCTGTTTCATGTAAAAAGAAACATTTCTCTGTTCATTTCACTTCAATTGTCTTACTGCAAACTGCACATATATAATATATAATAAAAGATCCGTACTTGGCGCCTGTGTATCGATACAGTATTGCCACTGAAAATATTGCAATACTATGCTATACTGATATTTTTGTTTATTTATATATACAGTGGGTACGGAAAGTATTCAGACCCCTTTAAATTTTTCACTCTTTGTTTCATTGCAGCCTTTTTCCAAAAATCAAAAAAGTTCATTTTATTTCTCAGTAATGTACACTCAGCAACCCATCTTGACAGAAAAAAACAGAAATTTAGAAATTTTTGCATATTTATTAAAAAACAAAAACTGAAATATCACATGGTCATATGTATTCAGACCCTTTGCCGTGACCCTCATATGTAACTCAGGTGCTGTCTATTTCTTCTGATCATCCTTGAGATGGTTCTACACCTTCATTGGAGTCCAGCTGTGTTTGATTATACTGATTGGACTTGATTAGGAAAGCCACACACCTGTCTATATAAGACCTTACAGCTCACAGTGCATGTCAGAGCAAATGACAATCATGAGGTCAAAGGAACTGCCTGAAGAGCTCAGAGACAGAATTGTGGCAAGGCACAGATCTGGTCAAGGTTACAAAAAAAATTTCTGCTGCACTTAAGGTTCCTAAGAGCACAGTGGCCTCCATAATCCTCAAATGGAAGACGTTTGGGACGACCAGAACCCTTCCTAGAGCTGGCCGTCCGGCCAAACTGAGCTATCGGGGAGAAGAGCCTTGGTGAGAGAGGCAAAGAAGAACCCAATGGTCACTGTGGCTAAGCTCCAGAGATGCAGTCGGGAGATGGGAGAAAGTTGTAGTAAGTCAACCATCACTGCAGCAATCCACCAGTCGGGGCTTTATGGCAGAGTGGCCCGAAGGAAGCCTCTCCTCAGTGCAAGACACATGAAAGCCCGCATGGAGTTTGCTAAAAAACACCTGAAGGACTCCAAGATGGTGATAAATAAAATCCTCTGGTCTGATGAGACCAAGATAGAACTTTTTGGCCTTAATTCTAAGCGGTATGTGTGGAGAAAACCAGGCACTGCTCATCACCTGTCCAATACAGTCTCAACAGTGAAGCATGGTGGTGGCAGCATCATGCTGTGGGGGTGTTTTTCAGCTGCAGGGACAGGACGACTGGTTGCAATCGAGGGAAAGATGAATGCGGCCAAGTACAGGGATATCCTGGACGAAAACCTTTTCCAGAGTGCTCTGGACCTCAGACTGGGCCGAAGGTTTACCTTCCAACAAGACAATGACCCTAAGCACACCGCTAAAATAACGAAGGAGTGGCTTCACAACAACTCTGTGGCTGTTCTTGAATGGCCCAGCCAGAGCCCTGACTTAAACCCAATTGAGCATCTCTGGAGAGACCTGAAAATGACTGTCCACCAACGTTTACCATCCAACCTGACAGAACTGGAGAGGATCTGCAAGGAGGAATGGCAGAGGATACCCAAATCCAGATGTGAGAAACTTGTTGCATCTTTCCCAAAACGACTCATGGCTGTATTAGATCAAAAGGGTGCTTCTACTAAATACTGAACAAAGGGTCTGAATACATATGACCATGTGATATTTCAGTTTTTGTTTTTTAATAAATATGCAAAAAATTTTAAATTTCTGTTTTTTTCTGTCAAGATGGGTTGCTGAGTGTACATTACTGAGAAATAAAATGAACTTTTTTGATTTTTGGAAAAAGGCTGCAATGAAACAAAGAGTGAAAAATTTAAAGGGGTCTGAATACTTTCCGTACCCACTGTATATATCCCCCATTTCCTCCTCCTACTGCACTGTTTTTCTTTTTTCTTTTGCCTGTCTTTGCCACCCCCTCCTCCTCCCCCTCCTCCCCCATCTACACAACCTATGAGCCATCTGATTCAAAAGGTGAAATGCAGCATTCCGTAGATTATTTTCATCTCGTCTTGATACATGAGAGGCTTCCCTTTTCTTTGGTCCTCTTTCATTTCCCTCCATGGCTTTCATCCAGTCCGTCACCCGGTGACGAGCTACAAGTTGAAACCTTGTTGCTTGTGACAAGTTTGGTGCAGCCTGTCAGAATAGGCGGCTTCCCTTCTAAACACACCAAATGGTCGCTCATATAGAGTGTGTTCAGGTTTCCATATCTGCTCTGCAGCTTGATCAAATAGAAACTGTGTGTACATACTGTATCTGTCTCATTGAATCACAGGAGGTGGTCCCAGTCATAGCGGTCTTTTGCCATGATAGGAACTTGCTTTTTCATGATGTTGTTTGCTATATTGATCACACCATTGTATACTCATACAGAAAAACATACTGGAGATTGGTTTCAGTCCTCTATCTCCTCATCTCTCCCCACGACTTTGTCTACTGTCCCAACATTGTCCCATGTTCACTTGTCCGTCTCTCTCCCTTGTTTTACTTTCAGGTTGTGGAAACAGCAGTATGAGCGGCGACATGTACAATGCCGGCTACCACTCCATCACCAACATAGACTACTCCTCTGTGTGCATCAGTACAATGAGTGCCAGGTATAGCGAGTGCCTGCGTATGACCTGGCATGAGATGGACGTGCGGCAGCTCTCCTTCCCCAATGCGTCCTTCGATGTCATCCTAGAGAAGGCCACGCTGGACGCCATCATGGTGGAGGAGAAGACACCTTGGGAGGTGTCCCCTCACACTGCAGGTTTCATTCACCAAGCACTCTCAGAGGTATTGTTAAAAATCTGTGAATCCTGACTGGTTGAATATTTCTTAAATTGAGATCACAAGTTTTATTGGAAATTGGCAAAATATACGTCGGCACACATTAGAGCACTTATGTCTCTGTCCTGTTGTGTTCTATGTCTGTGTGTTTGCGCACTTCAACAAATATGCCAAATGTCAACTGTCATTGCTAAATAATGAAGTCCAATTGTCAAATACTGTTGTTACGGTAATGCTAGTAGATCAGCTTTTCAGCTGCATCCTTTTTTCAGTGGGGTTGAATGCTAAAAACGTCTCCTGTGTTGCAGAATCGAATCAAAAAATCAATGAATCAGAGAACAAAGTTGTATATATTTGTGTTATTCTCAAATGGAAGAGTACAGACATACAGTAGCACTGTGTCTCAAATCATTTACACTTGCTATTTGGAGTATATAGTGCGTTTGACCAAATGCATCGTCAAAACGTTGAGTGTGGAACGCTGGACACTACATCTTTGCTACTTACTGGATGCTGTGGCACCAACTACGTTTTTTAAAACTTGTGAATATGGCGGGTGGGGAAGCTGCAGTGGTTGGGATTGAAATGGCGAAAATATAAGTACCACTATACTGCAGTCAGAAAACAAGCCGGGATATATTTTGTTGGGCTGCAATAGGTGGCGGTAATACCCACCCTGCTGCAATTTACCATTTCAAAACCAGAAGAGTCCTTTCCAGCCGTGTGTGATTCGAGACTTAAATTGACGCACTACAGTACGTAGTGTACACAGTGTACCAGGGCTGTAGTACTCGAGTCCGGACTCAAGACCGTTTTTCTACTGTCTCGGACTTGTCTTCAACTCGCTAGCATTTGGCACCTGGACCGAGTCCAGGTGTCTTTATTATGTTGATAATAATATTGGAGGGAAAGTAAAACCCAAAATGACTGTCATGCATAAGACCTTTTTTTCTGTCCTGGACGCGGTCTTGACTTGTACTCGAACCTCTTTGGACTCGGCCTTGACTTGGACTCGACTAGTCCTGGTTTTGGACTTGTCTTGGACTCGACTAAGGTGGTCTTGACTACAGCCCTGCAGTGTACTACATGTGAGTGTACTCATGGAAGTATCCAAATTGAGACACACCTTACTTCTTCTACTCTGTTGGGACAATCTCTGTTCAAAACAAAGTTTTAGCTCCTAACAAGCCAGATTCAGCAACTTCCATAGTCTCTTTAACAAGTTTCAGGATGCTTTTCAGCAGTGATATACATAACAAAAACGCTACTTGAAATATTTTCTGTAGGTTTTATTTGACTGATCTAGTATCTACCAGTCAGTGTTCAAGCTTTATATGCCTATGGTGATTTGAATGCTCTGCTACGGTACGATTTTAGCTGTAAGTGACTTCTCCCTGATAGTCAAATCGGTAATAGTGGCACTTCACATTTCCACTCCATCTCCACAGCCCATCAGTTGACTTACATGGTGTGGAGTGCCCTTCAGCTGCTGGCTGGAGCACTAACCCCCACTGTATCAGTGTGACAATGACAATGTTTTGGCCATTAGCCGTGCTTGACCCTAACACACTAAGACAAGATAATGCTGCTATCAACTGAAGTAGGTGACTCCCGAGCTCTGAATGGGAAAGAAAGACGCTGCCGCCGTTTGGAGCACTGCCAAATGAGTTGGAATTCAAAGTTTAGTTTGTAATTGCAGGTATAGTTTCGGCTGAATACGCTGAATATAAAATTACAGTAAATGCAGCAGTGGGAAAGGTCAGCCTGTGTGAATCATTTGAATGGAAGCAGGTAGTGAGGACTAAGTGCACATTTAAACTGAAAAAATACTGGCCTTTTAAACTGATATTTTAAAAGTACACATATATGAAAATAGGATTTTGCAGTTGAATGTTTCACTGAACATGACTGTCAGGCCTTTGAGTGAGAGGCACCAAATTTGGAACGTAACTCCATGGGGTACCTTTTAATTGAAAAATAATCAGTAATGAAAAATGGGTTACTTGCAGCTCTCGCAGAATATGAAAGAAAAAAGAAATGTTTCATCTGTGATGTATGACATTTGTACGAGAGGCTGGGCCTTTTACTGTAGCACAGGGCTTTCCTGAAATACAATATGTGTCACTTGGCACAGAAAAAAAGTGTCTGCAGCGTTGTTGGCATAGACTGCAGGAACTAGCAACAACAGCATTTGACTTATTATGTCCAACTTTATTGTCATCTTACTCCATTATGTGCTTGCACTCACTGCAGCCACGCAGTGTTCTTTGTTTTTTTGGCGGTCCGTATAGTTTTCTCCATGCAGTTCTATAAACTGGGTGTATACATCAGTATTTCCTGTGTGAGAAGTCAGTTCCACCCCTTTAAATGGACTGGACAGTCGAGAGATTGGTAGTCAGTTGAAACCCAAATTCCGTGCAAGTTGGATTTAGTTTAAATTTTTAGTTTTTTGAATAAGTGACAACCTTAACCCTTGTGTTGTCTTCCCGTCAAATTTGAAAATCAGCACTTGTTTTGACCTTTTTTTTTTTTAACCTTTTTCTTACATTTTTGTCCCTTTTTCAACACTTTCAACGCGTTTTTCAATGTTTGTCACTTTTTTATGTTTTCAACACTACATAACACTAACTTATTAAATTCAGTTTTAAAGTTATTTTTGGAATCTATGGTCAATAAACCTCATTTATAGGAAATGAACCTAATGCTTGAGTTAAAAAGCAGAAATTGGGAATTATTGAGACTAAAATTAAAGGAATGTATGTTAATGGATGATCACAGACTGGAATTTGTCAACTTTTACTCAATACTATTTCAAAAACACTTCAATTTGTTTTTCAAGTGCCATAAAAGTGAATAAGACGCCCCAAAATTAATGAAAGTAGAGATTTGTACTTGCCTAAGAGCTTTGTGTGGAATCAGTTATGTTATTTTGGGTAGTTAAAAAGAACATTGATGTAGGAAAACGGGTCAATTTGACCCAAGGACAACATGAGGGTTAATTGATACATCACTGTGCAGTCACGGGGTGAAATAGATGTCCCTTTTAAACAAAGTGATCGGCACAATGCAGTGCATGCATTAATGGCATTTATCATTGAGAGAAAATGGGGCCTAAAAAATGTTATCAGACTCAAGTATTTAAAGGATCTTTTGATCACCCCAAATCAACCTTGGAGTTAATGCTTCAAGCATAAACAAAGGCATAAACTATGCTGCATATGGGCCAGGTTTTTAAGGACAGCATCTGCCAATAGCCACACACACACACGCACATGCACAAAGACATATAGCGTGTCCTGGGTGTTTTCCTCTAACAGAAGGAAGTATTAAAGAAGGATCAGTGGGTGAGTTTGGGGGACAGATGGGTGGATTTGACTTCTCTTCAAAAGAAGTGAAGCCAAACTCACGAAGCAGCCTAGTTTTGAAAGCCATTACTGCAAGAAAGCCAGTCATCACATGCTTCCCTTCACACCATCTCTTCTCACTTCTGCCTCTCACTCTCTGTTTTCCTCTCATTTCCACTGTGGTTTCTCTCACCTGCTCTATGCTAAGGGCTGTGTGGAGATGTAATGTGTGATTGTGTTCATGTTCTCTGCAGCGTTGTGCATCTTTGTGTGCAAATACTGGTTTTGTGTGTGTGATCCCGGAGAAGTCAGTAGCTCTCTGCACTGGTGTATTATTCTCTCTTACTGTGTCTCGTATGGGTACAGCAGTCACGATTTCAATGTGAGAGGATGTATGCGTGTGTGTTTTGCAGGAATGTGGGAGGTGGGTTCAGAGCCTACATTCATTTCTTACCACAAAAAAAAAAAAAAATTCTCACTAAATGAAAAAGGGGACAGATGGAAAAGAGGAGAACGCAAAAGTAAGGCGAAAAGGAAAGAAAAACACTGAAGAAGCAGGAAAATGGCCTCAGTGATGAAAAGATAAGATCCCTGAAGGATCTTTTGCTGAATTTACCTCTGAAGAAGGGATTGAATAGAAAGGGAGAAAAAGGAGTGAGAGGAAAGGGATGGAAACTGCATTACAGCACAGGAGACGGGAGAAAAAGAAGGGGGAAAAAAGGAGACAGAAACGGAGACTGACAGCCAGCTAATGAGCAGTGTGCCCGCGTGAGACCGATGCAAAGAAGGAAGCAGAGGAAGAAGGAGGGGAGGGAAAAGAGTGGATAACACTTTAATCTTACATCTGCTTTGAGAGTGTTTTCTTAACAATCTGGTTGAGGTAAAAAGCAAAGACAAATACAGGTGACAGTAAACAATCGATACCACGTCACATCGATACTTTACATCAGCATGATAAAAAAAAAACCATGCAGAAACATGTATGTTAAGATAACGAAAGGTAGAAAATGCAGACTACAAACACATCATCGCTGGTGCCCGTCCATCACGTGCATCCTGTATATAGAATCATGGTACAATATGTGTACCACACACACACACACACACACACACAATCTTACAGCAGAGACTGTGGTGCACTGAGATGTGAAATTTAGTTTACTGCCTGACATGCTCTGTGAATCCCTCTTACTGTTGCTATGGAGACTCCTTCATTGGATATCATCTCAGTCTAACAGTTTTAATTGTTAACCTTTAGTCCTCTTGAAAGAGGTAAAGACTAGTCCTTGGGCTTGTTAAAAAAGATAGGAGCTAGTTTCAATTGCTAATCTTAGAATGTGTAAAAGTCTTGTTCAAAGAAGTATATTTTTAAGTTTTTTTTTTTTTTTACTTTGACCTCGATTTATTGCTTAATGACACTGGAATGAAGATTAATTTGTAAACCACAAATTTGCTAATCCTGCATAGTGTCAGTTCATTAGTGGGATCATTTGAATTAACGCCAGTTTATTATGTGCAGCAGAAAACTTTAAAGCCGAGAATTCAAAACTTTGTGAAAAAGAGAATTGTTGGTGTTTTGTGCGGACTTAGAAATGTTCCCTTTTCTGAAACTGAAAACAAATTTTCTTTGTGTTGTGGAGAATTTAATGGGCGTTTAATTGGTTTGATTAGCCCGAAAATGTCAGTTTGGTAAAAAAATTGTTACTTGTATTAAACACATTTATTCAGTTGAAACTTTTATTTGGTACTGTTACGGCCCCTCCCTTTTGGGTTAGTTTAGGCTTCTTGTGTTTGTGTATGTAAATTTGACTGTGTGGTGGCCCGGAGAGGATTGGCCTGCGTGATGGCTCCGCCCACTTCCTTGTTCCAGGCCTTGATGTTGATTGACACCACACATGCGCTAACCAGCACACACCGGGCCGTACCTTATGCCGTAGTGAACAGTGTAGAGGGGAAATAACATGTTATCAAGCTCCATATACTTTAAGCAAACAAGAGAATGCAAAGATATATATATATATACACGTATGTGTATATATATATATATATATATATATATATATATATATATATATATATATATATATATATATATATATATATATATATATATATATATATATATATATATATATATATATATATATATATATATATATATATATATATATACACACATATACATATATATATATATATACACACATATACATATATATATATATACACTCACCGGCCACTTTATTAGGTACCCCATGCTAGTAACGGGTTGGACCCCCTTTTGCCTTCAGA
This sequence comes from Etheostoma perlongum, assembly GCA_026937815.1. Classification (NCBI taxonomy): domain Eukaryota; kingdom Metazoa; phylum Chordata; class Actinopteri; order Perciformes; family Percidae; genus Etheostoma; species Etheostoma perlongum. The sequence goes on from CM049382.1 coordinate 25,394,616, forward strand.
ACTGCCTCAATTCTTCGTGGCATAGATTCAACAAGGTGCTGGAAGCATTCCTCAGGGAGTTTGGTCCATATTGACATGATGGCATCACACAGTTGCCGCAGATTTGTCGGCTGCACATCCATGATGCGAATCTCCTGTTCCACCACATCCCAAAGATGCTCTATTGGATTGAGATCTGGTGACTGTGGAGGCCATTTGAGTACAGCGAACTCATTGTCATGTTGAAGAAACCAGTCTGAGATGATTCCAGCTTTATGACATGGCGCATTATCCTGCTGAAAGTAGCCATCAGAAGTTGGGTACATTGTGGTCATAAAGGGATGGACATGGTCAGCAACAATACTCAGGTAGGCTGTGGCGTTGCAACGATGGTCAATTGGTACCAAGGGGCCCAAAGAGTGCCAAGAAAATATTCCCCACACCATGACACCACCACCACCAGCCTGAACCGTTGATACAAGGCAGGATGGATCCATGCTTTCATGTTGTAGACGCCAAATTCTGACCCTACCATCCGAACGTCGCAGCAGAAATCGAGACTCATCAGACCAGGCAACGTTTTTCCAATCTTCTATTGTCCAATTTCGATGAGCTTGTGCAAATTGTAGCCTCAGTTTCCTGTTCTTAGCTGAAAGGAGTGGCACCCGGTGTGGTCTTCTGCTGCTGTAGCCCATCTGCCTCAAAGTTCGACGTACTGTGCGTTCAGAGATGCTCTTCTGCCCACCTTGGTTGTAACGGGTGGTAATTTGAGTCACTGTTGCCCTTCTATCAGCTCGAACCAGTCTGGCCATTCTCCTCTGACCTCTGGCATCAACAAGGCATTTCTGCCCACAGAACTGCCGCTCACTGGATGTTTTTTCTTTTTCGGACCATTCTCTGTAAACCCTAGAGATGGTTGTGCGTGAAAATCCCAGTAGATTAGCAGTTTCTGAAATACTCAGACCAGCCCTTCTGGCACCAACAATCATGCCACATTCAAAGTCACTCAAATCACCTTTCTTCCCCATACTGATGCTCGGTTTGAACTGCAGGAGATTGTCTTGACCATGTCTACATGCCTAAATGCACTGAGTTGCCGCCATGTGATTGGCTGCTTAGAAATTAAGTGTTAACGAGCAGTTGGACAGGTGTACCTAATAAAGTGGCCGGTGAGTGTATATATACATACAGTGAGGTAAATAAGTATTTGAACAGTCTGCTATTTTGCAAGTTCTCCCACTTAGAAATCATGGAGGGGTCTGAAATTGTCATCGTTAGGTGCATGTCCACTGTGAGAGACATAATCTAAAAAAAAATCCAGAAATCACATTGTATGATTTTTTAACTATTTATTTGTATGATACAGCTGCAAATAAGTATTTGAACACCTGAGAAAATCAATGTTAATATTTGGTACAGTAGTCTTTGTTTGCAATTACAGAGGACAAACGTTTCCTGTAGTTTTTCACCAGGTTTGCACACACTGCAGAAGGGATTTTGGCCCACTCCTCCACACAGATCTTCTCTAGATCAGTCAGGTTTCTGGGTTGTCGCTGAGAAACACAGAGTTTGAGCTCCCTCCAAAGATTCTCTATTGGGTTTAGGTCTGGAGACTGGCTAGGCCACGCCAGAACCTTGATATGCTTCTTACAGAGCCACTCCTTGGTTCTCCTGACTGTGTGCTTCGGGTCATTGCCATGTTGGAAGACCCAGCCTCAACCCATCTTCAATGCTTTAACTGAGGGAAGGAGGTTTTCCCCAAAATCTCGCAATACATGGCCCCGATCATCCTCTCCTTAATACAGTGCAGTCGCCCTGTCCCATGTGCAGAAAAACACCCCCAAAGCATGATGCTACCACCCCATGCTTCACAGTAGGGATCATTCTTCTTCCTCCAAAGAAGGTTACTGGAATTATGACCAAAAAGTTCTATTTTGGTCTCATCTGACCACATGACTTTCTCCCATGACTCCTCTGGATCATCCAAATGGTCATTGGCAAACTTAAGACGGGCCTTGACATGTGCTGGTTTAAGCAGGGGAACCTTCCATGCCATGCATGATTTCAAACCACGACGTCTTAGTGCATTACCAACAGTAACCTTGGAAACGGTGGTCCCAGCTCTTTTCAGGTCATTGACCAGCTCCTCCCGTGTAGTTCTGAGCTGATTTCTCACCTTTCTTTAGGATCATTGAGAACCCACGAGGTGAGATCTTGCATGGAGCCCCAGTCCGAGGGAGATTGACAGTCATGTTTAGCTTCTTCCATTTACTAATGATTGCTCCAACAGTGGACCTTTTTTCACCAAGCTGCTTGGACAATTTCCCCGTAGCCCTTTCCAGCCTTGTGGAGGTGTACAATTTTGTATCTAGAGTCTTTGGACAGCTCTTTGGTCTTGGCCATGTTAGTAGTTGGATTCTTACTGATTGTATGGGGTGGACAGGTGTCTTTATGCAGCTAACAACCTCAAACAGGTGCATCTAATTTAGGATAATAAATGGAGTGGAGATGGACATTTTGAAGGCAGACTAACTGGTCTTTGACGGTCAGAATTGTATCTGATAGACAGGTGTTCAAATACTTATTTGCAGCTGTGTCATACAAATAAATAGTTAAAAAATCATACATTGAGATTTCTGTTTTTTTTTTTTTTTTGATTATGTCTCCCACAGTGGACATGCACCTACGATGACAATTTCAGACCCCTCCATGATTTCTAAGTGGGAGAACTTGCAAAATTGCAGGCTGTTCAAATACTTATTTTCCTCACTGTATATATATATAACAATATATAACACACACAGTAGCTAGAATAAGTTTACACACCCATGCTAAAGTTGATTAAAAAGAGGTGGGGGGGGGACTCTGACTGTTCAAGAGTTTGGAGTATTCTTCTTGGAGACCTTGAATGGAGTCCTGTATGGGGCTCCAGTAGGGGACTCCATAGTTCTGCTGGGGGACTTCAACGCACTTGAACATAGGGATGCTCATAAGTGGACTCTGGACAGACCTGGAAAGCCCAATCATTGGGAATTTCTGAAGGAGGCCCCTGTCCGATGGACTTTCAACTCACACCTCCGGCGGGGCATTGAACCGGAGTGGACAATGTTCAAAGTTTCCATTGCTGAAGCTGTGGTGGAGAACTGTGGTTTTAGGGTCTTAGGTGCCTCAAGGGGCGGTAACCCACGAACATCCTGGTGGACACCGGTGGTGAGGGAAGCCGTCCGACTGAAGGAGTCTTTCCGATATGTTATCCCAGAGGACTCCGGAGTCAGTTGCAAGGTACTGATGGGCTTCTGGAAAACCGTTTGCCACCCACCTCAGGAGAGGGAAGCGGGGAACCATCCAAGCTGTGTACAGTAAAGATGGGATCCTTGACCTCAACTGAGGAGGTAATAGGGCGGTGGAAGGAGTACTTTGAGGAACCCCTAAATCCAGCTGATCCGTCCTCGTTGGTAGATGCAGAGCTGGAGGATGATAGGGGATTGTTGTCAAGTTCCCTGGTGGAAGTCACTGAGGTAGTCAAACAACTCCACAGTGGCAAAGCCCCAGGGATTGATGAGATCTGTCCAGAAATGCTGAAAGCTCTGGGTGTGGAGGGGCTGTCTTGGTTGACACGCCTCTTCAACATTGCGTGGAGGTCTGGGACGGTGCCTAGGGAGTGGCAGACCGGGGTGGTGGTTCCCCTCTTCAAAAAAGGGGACCAGAGGGTGTGTGCCAATTACAGGGGTATCACACTTCTCAGCCTCCCTGGTAAAGTCTACTCCAAGGTGCTGGAAAGAAGGGTTTGGCCGATAGTTGAACCTCGGGGTCGAAGAGGAACAATGCGGATTCAGTCCTGGTCGTGGAACAACGGATCAGATCTTTACTCTCTCGCAAGGATCCTGGAGGGAGCCTGGGAGTATCCCCAACTGGTCTACATGTGTTTTGTGGATCTAGAGAAGGCGTATGAGGCCATGGTTCTCAGCAGGAAACCGATGGAGTGCTTTCTTCAGGTAGGGAGTGAGTCCTTACCCCAAGTGAAGGAATTTAAATACCTTAGGGTCTTGTTCGCAAGTGAGGGGACAATGGAGCAGGAGATTGGTCGGAGAATCGGTGCAGCTGGTGCGGTATTACATTCAATTTATCACACCGTTGTGACGAAAAGAGAGCAGAGCCAGAAGACATAGCTCTCAATCTACCGGTCAGTTTTCGTTCCTTCCCTCATCTATGGTCATGAAGGCTGGGTCATGACCGAAAGAACGAGATCCAGGGTACAAGTGTCCGAAATGGGTTTCCTCAGGAAGGGGGACTGACGTCTCCCTTAGAGATAGGGTGAGAAGCTTAGTCATCCGAGAGGAGCTCGGAGTAGAGCCGCTGCTCCTTCACGTCGAAAGGAGCCAGTTGAAGTGGGATGCCTCCTGGGCGCCTCCCTAGGGAGGTGTTCCAGGCACGTCAAGCTGGGAGGAAGCCTCGGGGAAGACTCAGGACTAGGTGGAGAAATTATATCTCCAACCTGGCCTTGGGATCCCCCAGTCAGAGCTGGTTAATGTGGCTCGGGAAAGGGAAGTTTGGGTTCCCCGGTTGGAGCTGCTTCCCCCTCGACCCGATACCGGATAAGCGGAAGACGATGGATGGATGGTTATGACACTGTTGTCTAAACCCACGCAATCGACATATAGACACACTTGCAGACGGCATCTTGGAGGTTTGTGATCAATACTGTATGGCGATGTAACCAAGTGGTGTTCCATTTCATTGGTTTCAAGGGCTAGGGGTAAGGGGTAGGGGTAAGATGGAGAAATGGGATTTGTCTTGACCAATTCAATGTATTAATAGAATGCCTGTTTTTTTTTCACAGCTTGTTGAGCTTCGTTATTTCACATCTAAGGTGAGGAATCTCTTTTCTGAATGAGAGGAGTTTTGTTCTCAAGCTGATTCATTAGATTTCTGTGCTCCGTTTCAGGCACATTTTAGCCAAACCTCAACAGCAAGTGAGCAAGGAGTTGGAGATAGAATCATGAAAACCCATCATGGTGGGTTCATTTCATGACATCATCCTGAGCTGGTTTAATGCAGACTGTCAGACTTTTATTGACATTGATTGGTTGTCTTTGGCTCCTGCTGTGCAGAGTTCTCCCATGCTCCATAACCGGAAAGCTTGGCCGCCTGCCGGGAAGCTGGCCCCTAAGGAATATTCATATTAGGACACACACACACAAACTCACACGGTCATGTCAGACATACACATATAAGCTCTAGTCTTACTGCTCAAATAGCATTGAACACTATGGGCTTATAGATGCTGTTGTATTTTTTTATGCAAAATTGTGTACTGTATGTGTGTTTATATGCTTGAGTTTGTAAACCTACTGGCTGCTTTGCAGGTGCGTGTGTGAATATGTGTGGATTGCCACACAATCATGCTTTTGTGAGTATTTTTTGTATGCCTCCTATTGTTTGTGTGTGTGAGTGTGCTGGCCCAGTGAGCTCTGTCCCTTTCTAGCTCCAGCAGAGGGAAAGTAGAGCAGTGGAGCATATGTGAGGGATTGCAATTCTTGTTGCGCATGTGTAGAGATATGAGGATGGGATCAAAGAATGGGTGTGTTTTTTTGGTGCTTATCTGTCTTATCTGTGTGGCTTTAAAAAATGTCTGTATGTGTGCATGCATAATCACAGATCTGCTTTTATGTGTGTGTGTGTGTGTGTGTGTGTGTGTGTGTGTGTGTGTGTGTGTGTGTGTGTGTGTGTGTGTGTGTGTGTGTGTGTGTGTGTGTGTGATAAAAATGGACTAGTGAGCCGAGGCCTCCCTGCCCTCCAGCGATTTTCACACAGTTCAGGCATGATTCTGTGCACAAGTGCTCAGTCAAACATACACTCGCCACTCACAATGGTAGATGCCCCCCCCCAAGACACATAAATACACACCACAAACACTACCGTCAAAACAACACAGATACAGTGTATATGTGTATAATATATTTATTCTATGCCATGTTTACTGTTTATTACATTGAATATCACAGTATTTCGGTGTTCTTCAAGGAGTACCTGATAATTAAAATCATTATGTCTGATTAGTTATATTTGTTGCGTCATCACAGTCAGTAAAAGTTGGTTTTATTTACTTCCTTCTAGAGCTGGTTGATATGGAGAAAATCAATCAAATCAAATCAATTAAATGTGGATTTAATAATGTAAATGGGTAAATGCAAATAATATAACAGCTAGAGCAGCCTGTTAAATTCAGAAAATTACATCACTTTAATGTAATGTAGCCCTTAAAACCAGGTAAAGACACTTGACACTTATAACACACACATATACATACACACATATACATACACACATATACATATATATATATATATATATATATATATATATATATAGTGTGTGTGTATATATATATATATATATGACCTATAACAATTTCTAAGAGTCTAGTCCCGTGTCACAATCTCAATATAATATTGATATATTATCCAGCCCTATACTTCCTTCCCTTAGTACACATTTTCTACATATCCCCTTTTTTGTCATCTGTCCCAGTTTAATCCAATGACCTCATGTTCAGTCTTTTTATCTGTGGATACTTTTGTTAATCCAGCGTTAAGGTTTGTACCAGCAGTGAATAGGGAAGCCCCCAGAGCCAGACGCAATCCCTCTGTTCCCTTTTACACACACACACATACATACTCACTCACTCACCACAGACTGTTTCTTGTTTAAAAGACCAAACTGTCTGCATGGGTAAATTTTCTATAATGTGCTGACATGGGTGTGTGTGTGGGGGGGCTGTAAGCAATATAGTTTGGTTATATTAATATGATATGATATAATATTAATATGATGGTACATACTGGACTGTATGTGCACAATATTGAGGGGGAACAATATAATTTACAGTGTAGTAGTATTGATGAGAAAAATGGTAGCACAGGGTGCTGGTGGAATGTAACTTGTACATGAAACTACAGTAAAGGTAGACACAGAATGTCCTTCCCAGCTCACCGTTGCCTAGACGACCAGTATCCTCTACAGAGCACTGTTCAGATGGAAACAACGGACGCCTAAAGGAGGAAGATCATTAATTGGAATAAGAGAACATAGGAAAGAGGGATGAGGAAGACTAAAGACAGGAAAAGAGAGAAAGTGTAGCTCGGCAGAGGTGTGGTCAGAAAATCTGAAAAAAAACTTACACTTGGAAATACATTATTACAAAGGTGTGTTATAGTGTTACTGTCAATGTATCTTTTTAGGTCATCATACTGATAATTGTAATGTATACAGTGGAGTGGAATGCACTTCTTGTAGAAGATTAGTAGACCATGCAAATTTCCTGTGTGTGTGTGTGTGTGTGTGTGTGTGAGCCTACTCTACCTTATCACTGTTAGTCAGTCCGTGTACTGCAGTGGTTGCCAACCAATCTTTTTTTGTCGAACGTAGCTTGGCAGCCCTGCCAGATGAGTTCAAGTGCCCCTACATCAACATCACACGTCATGTCCTAAATGTGTTTGTTTTATAGTTTATTTTAAACTGGATTTCTTTTGGCACTATTAATAATAAAACCAAATATATTGTTCCAACCTATTTTGTCGTACAAGACACTCAGTGCTGTTAAAGCTTGTAGACTTCGACTCTTTATTGATCCTTTTAGGATGACTCCCGCAAGGAAATTGAATTTCCAGCAGCAGATTTCAGCAGCTTACAAAATACTTCAATAGAAAATAAAGAGGTATAAAAAATGCAGTATAGAAAATACAGTATAACAATAACAACAACAATACCTTGTTAGCTATGCAAGACCTTTAGCATGAATTAGCAGTTAAGAGCAGTTAATATGAAGGTAAATATGGTGCAAAAGTGAGAGCGCGTAGATGCGATGTGAGCACTTGTAAAATATGACTTGAGAGCGTTTTTTTTTTTCTTTTCACTTGAGTCACTTTTCCAGTACAACCACAACTCAGTGATTACAACCTCTCGAATCTGTCACTGCAGCGTGCTCTCTTGCATCACACAGCGGCGAGTCTGCGCTCTCGACTTTTGCAACACTTCTTGCGGTACATTTGGTGCAAAACTAATTTGTACCTGTGGACTTAGTTTGTGGAGCTCTGAGCCAAAAGAACGGCCGGGGACAGCAGGGTTTCTATCGCCTGATGAGGGACAACACGTCCGGCTTATTTATGTAGCTTGAAAGTTAGTGTAGTGTCAATCTGTCCACAAATAATGCCACTGGGTGTGGCACATCTGAAGCCCTTTCCAACTCTTGCTGGTGCAAATAATGAAGTCCGCCGTCGTCGTACGTTTAATCCTTTATTGTACAAAAAGTTTAGATAAAAACACATACAAAAAGACCTACCTGAGTGATTTAAAAGCCGAGAACGACAAAACCTAAAAACATTACTTTCACACGGCTGAGGTTGAAAAACTGTGTGGCTTCCCTGATCCAGATCTCCCAACTACCTCACCTGTGATTCCCTTTATTACCTCTAATTAGCACCTACACACAGGTGCGCAGGTGACGTAACGGACAACCATTCACGCAGACCTACCGCACACACGCACATCAAACATATATAGCCAAATTGGCCATTACACACCGGCCCCTAATTGTTACTGTATAGTAACATAACATAACAATTTCCAACATTAGTAATGTAGCCAATGACAAAATTAATCAATAATGTCCATAGTGAAAGTGTGCATTTATAGTCAATGTTCATGGAGTAGGTAACCCCAACGTAGAGAGTTCTGCTTTACAAAAGCCTTAATCAGCTTCCAGTGGAAGACAGATCTTTGTGATCGGTCTCAAGTATGTTACATTTGGTCAGGACTTTAACAGATCGCACCAGTCCTTGTGCGTCTGGAAAGGTCTACAACACTTTCCTAACAGCCAGGATCCACGAGGAGCAGTAAAGTCGGCCACAAGAACAATGTCCCCTGCAACAATGCTCCCTTTGTCCTTTGACCACCGTTGCCGCTCCTGTAGCAGTGGCATGTACTCCTTCATCTCTGTTCTTCTCCCATGGACAATCTCCAGCTCTTCTTTCTCACTCTCGGATGCATCTCCAAACTCGTCTCCGTACCGAGCCTCTATCTGCTGCAGCTCCTGCTCAAGCTTAGACATAGCTGGACGGCTGCTCTCAGTCTCATTGCCTCTTTTCACAGGTCCATTGATAATCCAGCCGAGTGAAGTTCTGACGGCATAAGGTCCTTCACCATTGCTGTGGATCACTTGCCATGGTTCCATCACTTTTGGAACATTGGTCCCAATTAAAAGCTCCACCTCAGCATCGATTACAGGAATTTCCACTGAGCTTAAAGCCCATGTTGCAAGTTAACCACCACTGTTGATTATTGGGTACAAAAAACACTCAAGATATGTATATCATTTTTAAAAATGTCTCCAAATAGTGTTAAAAGTTTTTGGTCATTTTTGGTGTTCGCGCGGGTTTATGAAGTCAATTTGGCGATGACGTCACGTAGGGGAGTTAAGTCTGATCCTAGCAGTAGAACTACGGTGACTGACTGGGATGTGGACGAGGAGGAAAGGCCAGCAGCCGAATAATTACCAACCTACCAGACGTGAGAGGGCAAATGAGGAATTGTCAAGATTGTGGTGAAGTCTTCTTCATTTATCTCCTTCATTTTCTCCTTTATTTTAGCAACGCAGCAGTGCATACAATGACTTTACTTTTTACTGTCAGTGAATAGCACCGAGTGAACGTCAACGTTTTCTTTCGATCTAGTGACAAAGATCCTGTCGTTAGTTCATATAAGTACTGGTACACTTATCTACATATAGTAATAGAAGGCATCCCCGAGTGTTATTTCTAAGTGTTTACCTCTTCCTCCGGTGAAAACATGTCACTGTTTGGCCGGTGCTTGTGTGTGTGGCGGCGAAGCTGCGGTGGAGAGCGGGTGCTGTAGGCGAGCGAGCCTCCGGTCGGGAAGCGAGCCCCGCGATCAGCTGATCTGAAGATGTCTTAATCTGTTTGTGACATTTCAGGCAGGATCATGGTCCTCCCCAACCAGCACGCACCAGTATTGTAATTGTTTATATTTCAAACATCACGGCAGGTTGATTGTGGGCGACAACGCGGTCGTGTTAGCTTACTGAAACTCTACTGCCGAAGTTGCTGGCTGGCTACGCGACGTTAGCTATATCCGCTAGCATCCGTACAGGCTAACTATAGCCAGTTAGCTTTGTGTGTAACGTAACAACCCCCCATCTCGTAGGAGCCGGCTTACTATTTTGTTCAATACAATTATGGTACAACAGGTGCACTAATGCCACATGTATGATGTTGACAACATGGACGCATATAGGCAACACAGTCGTAATATTTAAAGGCAGTCGTAATATTTACCTGGGTGTACACTTCAGGCTATCTCCAGTCCTGAGATAACATGACTGTTGTGCAACAAACTTTTCAGTTTATTGTGAAAAGCCGAACAACACCCCCTTCCTAAGACTGTGTTTCACTTTCCCTCCAATATTATTAGAAATATAATAAAGTCACATGGACTTGATCGAGACCATAGACTGTTAATATTAAAGACCAGAAGCCACATTAGGCCAGACCAGTGGTAAATACAATGCAGGCTGCTCTGTTATCTCCCCAACCCTGAATGCAATGCATTGTTGGGGGAAAAACTGAAACATGCTTCCTGCTGTGTGTGTGCCCATTTTTCGATGGATAAATTCAGGATATTTCAGATATCCAGGAATGACCATGAAAAACAATGGATAACAGTTAAACAAAAACAAACACCTTTACTACCAACAAGGAAATTTTTCTCTGTGCAAAATTCCATTTTGGGAAAATTAAACTTGCAACATGGACTTTTATTGGTTCATCAAGTAAGCTTCCTCATTTTGTTAGTTTCAGGTTGGAACTGTTGCTGTGACGGAAGACAAAACTCTTACACTTTTCCTGTACACTTCAGGCAGCTCAAAGTAGGTGTTTCCAGACTAAGGGCAGCTATCTCCAGTCCTGAGATAACATGACTGTCAACAAACTTTCTTGATTTATAGTCCTTAATCACTGAAACCTTTAGCACTCCTTCCTCCTGACCTTTAGCTTCCTCATGAGTCGCCCTCCATTTAACAGAAAAGTGGCTGTTGGATGCCAGGATCAAGAATGCATATGTAGTTAGCAATTTTCTGCATTCTTTGCCTTAATCTGTACAGGCACAATTGATGGCTTCAATGCCAAGACACTGTCCTGTGCTCCTTGTTCTTTGCCCCTAAATGGCCACATGTCTTGGGAGAAACTGCATGTCCGTTTCCATGATGCTTCCTGCTGTGTGTCCTCGGATGTTGATTTTCTTCTCCTTTGAATGGATGTGAAGGATGGTAGGATATTTCAGATTACAAAAGTTGCAGGAATAGACGTTATGACAATCCCTGCCAATGTGTCCCACAGATAAACACCCAAAACAAACACCTTTCTCCTTCAAGAAGGAAATCTTTTCACTGTGCAGCAACTTCTCCATTTTGGGACACAACTTTTGTGATCCTCTTCACACAGCAGAACAACACTCTTATTGGTTCATCAAGTAAGTTTCTCTCCCATTTTGCGTTAGTTTCAGGTTGAGAACTCCAGCTGGAAATGAAGTAGCAAAACTGCTTCCTTTTCCTGTAACGCGTACTTTGGTGAGATTTGTTTCCTTCTTTAGACTTAAGGGTTGAGGTAAATCTGTCCTGAATGTTTCCAAAGAGTGGGTTGAAGCAATAGCCACTTGTCTTTCAATTAAGTTGACGACATCACTGAAACCTGCTTGGCGACTGTGCTTCTCCTGAAGCTTGTTTGAAGCAGTGTTTGCTCCATTTTTCCCTCCATTTATAGGGTAGCTTTTCTTTAAGAGCAGCTGTTGGATGGCATATTCATCTTTGACATGTATGCAGAATGTCCTCCATAGCATTACAGCAAACTTTTTAAAAAACAAAGCAAAGGCTTACAAATCTTCAATGTCTTCTGATTTTACTGATGGCCATCCAAAACAGTTTTGTTTATGTATGCAATGGCTATTTTTGTTTATTTAATGTTCTTGTAAGAACCATGTCCTTGTTTTTGGTATCCTCTGTCTGGTGGCATTTGTTGACAGCTTTAACCATTCTTTTGTTTTGGTTTCATCCTTTGGTATTTGATATTGTTCCAAAAAGTATAAACAGTCCATGTTTGCAAGCAGCACTTTCCCTTTCCAATCACCATGCTCAAATGCTTTAATAAATGCACTTTACTCAAGAGGATTTCCAACAAATGTTGGTATATCTCCAGTGGAGGTAGTTTGATGACAAAGAATGTTTTGCACTAGTAGAGAGGTTAAGTCATTCTGTCGTTGCATGATGGAAAGAAGATTGCCTTGGTCCAAATTAATTTGCATCAGGTCAGCATGTTGAATGGATTCCTTTGTGTGAGGTATTGCATGATAGGTTTCCTGAAACAGTTGCGGCATGCTTGAATGGGAATTCAGAACATGAGCTCTTGATCCAACGTTCTGTGAAGGTGTTTTTTTATGCCCAGTCCACAAATAATCCCATTGATATGGCAGTTTTGTCAATCCTTTATTGTAAAAAAGTGATAAAAGATTTGAATCTTTAGGCTGCGCCTCCATTAGCACTGCCGCCTCCTATTGGTGAATGATTGAATTGATGATTTGGGTCTTGTTGAACTGATTCCATAGCAGTGGGTCTGAGTGAATATTTGCATTTAGAACTTTTCAGATACAAATTCATTCCATCTGATTGAGCCCTGGCCATTACAGTTAGCGTTAGCTAACTAGCAGCCAGCCCGCTTCTAAATACAGTAAATACCTTTTAATTATCTCAACACTTTTTAACAGTCACACTGAAACATTGGCGGTGAGCTCCAGGGTCCTGCACCCGCAGACGGACCACCGTCAGTGGGACTCGGCCAGCATGGAAACATAGCTAGAAAGCTCCGCTGCCGACCTCGACCTTATCTGATCGCCAGCGGGACACGGAGAGCTCCAGACCCGGTAGCAGCGGCACAACCCCCCTGGAGCCCACCGCCAGTGTTGGTGGAATAGCAAGCTAGCTAGAGTTTGTTGTGATTTTATTCAGGTAATGTGATTATACTCAGGTATTGTGATTAAGCTATGCATTAGCAAACGAAACAAAGACCATGTCAGATATTGAATAAGAGAGAAGTATGTTGTATCTTGTGCTTGGCACGGGTGGGGGCGACATCCTGTTGTAAGGTCAGTCCGAGGTCATGCTGATTCCACCATCAGCACAACACAGTATCCTCTCACAGAGAGACACCCAAAAGCACACATAAACAAAGATACATTCCTGCAGACTGAGACGGCATGCCGCACCCACCCAGCCATAGAGTTACTGTTGCTATGACGATATGCACCGCCCAGTGACGCTTTTTGACCAATAGGGCTCCCTTAAGGAGAACCCATATAACCTCTGCGCACCTCTGTTTAAGCGCCTTTTTTGGGACCTCTGAACTAGTCAAGTTCCATTAGGACCGTGCACGTATGACTGTACGGAATGCATTGCTCTGATTAATATTATACTACAATAAATACTTTAAGTGGTATAATCTAATTAGGCCTAGAGTGTCTTCTTGTGGACAGCCAAGTGGTTTTCTCCAACAAGTTCACCGCCAGTGTTTCAGTTGGACTGTGTTGAGATGATTAAAAGGTATTTACAGTATTTAGAAGCGGGCTGGCTGCTAGTTAGCTAACGCTAGCTTTCAAGCTACATAAATAAGCCGGACAGAGTTGTCCCTCATCTGGCGATAGAAACCCTGCTGTCCCCGGCCGTCGAGGTCGGCAGCGGAGCTTTCTAGCGACGTTTCCACGTTGGCCGAGCCCTACTGACTGCGGTCCGTCTGCGGCTGCAGGACCCTGGAGCTCACCGCCAGTGTTTCAGTTGGACTGTTAAAAAGTGTTGAGATAATTAAAGGTATTTACAGTATTTAGAAGCGGGCTGGTTGCTAGTTAGCTAACGCTAGCTTTCATGCTACATAAATAAGCCGGACGTGTTGTCCCTCATCTGGCGATAGAAACCCTGCTGTCCCCGACCGTCCTGTTGGCTCAGAGCTCCACAGACTAAGTCCACAGGTACAAATTAGTTTTGCACCAAATGTACCGCAAGAAGTGTTGCAAAAGTCGAGAGCGCAGAATCGTAGATGCGATGTGAGCACTTGGAAAAGTGCTCACATAGCATCTATGAGTAGGCCTACAGATTTTTTTTTACAAGGTCTCAAGTCATATTTTACAAGTGCTCACATCACCCCCCCCGAGTAAGGAGTTGTAGAGTATGATGGCATGATGGACAAAAAAGTTCTTGAGACTGTTGGTCTTGCACTGTTGGCTCCTCTGGGTGCTGATGATGGTGTGCAGGGGGGTGGCAGGCATTGGCAATATTGTCCAGCAGTTTGTCCAGTGTCGTCCTCTCTGCCACCTGCAGGCGGTCCTGGGCATGTTGTACCTGGGGTCTGAGGAGGTTGAGGAAGAGCCGCTCCAATGTCTTCATCAGGTGTGAAGTGAGTGTTCAGTTTTGTTGCAAGTTTGCATTCAAGCTACCACCACTGGGATGTTTCAACTATTGTTCCATAACCTTTCATTTACAATTTCTCTGATCAAAATACATGGCAGTGACCACTGACCCCCTGGTGTCTCCAATGGTTGCTTGGCCACCAGTCGTCTACGCTTAAATTTTTAGACATGTCAATCAGTGAGCTTTAGGGGTGCTGGTACTCTGACTTTGTTTCCTTACGACAGAGCCAGGCTACCTGTTTTCCCTTGTTTCCAGTCTTTGTGCTAAGCTAAGCTTACCGGCTGCTGGCTTTATGGGCAGACATGACTGTTGTATCAATCTTCTTCTCAAACTCCCCTAAAAAGCTAATATTAGTTAGTTGTCTGCAGTTTCTGGACTCTCTTTTGTTCATCAATCACAGAGTGTTAGAATGCAGGAGCATCAATACAGACACTTTTCTCTTATACAATACAAACACTTTTCACAGTCAGAATACGGCAGAAGGAAAAGGATGCTTGACTGAAATGTTACTGCTATGTTCTCCTGTTAAAAGTTATAATTCCAGTTAAGGAGGTTGGGTCTGTGTTGCATTCATTGCAGTCAACACCCCTGTAATCATCATGTTTGTCTCTAATACACATGATTAGCTGTTCATGAGAGTGCTATTACTCCAGAGTATATGGTAGTGGCAGCGTGGAGGGGAAGTCAGAGGAAATTATCCCACCCAACGTGATGGTAAAAATCGCTCTGACATAAAGGGGTCGACCACAAACCTGTTTTTTTTTCTGTACATAATTTGTGTGTTTGGATATCTGGGGAATCTGATATGCATCGTTGAGCATTCACGAGAGAGCAATTGTTTGCTTGTGTGTCTGTGCATTGACATGTGTTCATGCACGTGAGGGTGTGTGCGAGGTGTTTTTGGATAGATACTGTAGGACTCAGCCAACTGTGAAAATGGCCTTCCTACACACAGTAAGTCAATCAATCCTGCAGTTGGGTCACTTTCTCTCCTTTACTGCATTTTATTTTTCTTCTCCTTGCACTCCGCGAACATTTCGCTGTCCAATGAAAGCTGGCCTGGGTCGATGGCTCATCCTAGTGATCTTCTATCTGCCCGCACTCCAGTCCCACAGCGCACTCACACAGAAGACTCTTCTGCTGGCAGTGATCCAAACAACAAAATGCTCGTTCCCTATCAATAGACCAAAATTACTTCCTCACTTTTGAGCTAATGGGCCAAAGCAGACAGCAAAGGTAACATGTATTTGCTGCTTTCAAGAGTGGATGAAGGAGGGAGAGATCACAGATTTGGACCCTTGTGGCTTGACCCTCTTTCCAGAAATAGACCCATTTACTGCAGGTACAAACAGATCATGTAACCAATTGTCAGATAGTCCTTTTTGGCACCACTTTGAAGAGACCTTGGAGAAAGCTTCTGTAGATAGCCCCCTTTTTTAATGATATTTGTGAAGATTTTAATGTAGTCTGTAGTGTTCCTACATATTGTCAGATATACAAGTGTGTTTTTCTCAACATGCAGTAGTTAAATAACATTTCGCGTAGGTTTTTGTGTGGTTCTAAAGGTGGGAGTTGTTTTTTATTCAGATTTTGCTCAAAGGTTCCAGAATCACTTTTATGATCAATACCGCATAGTATTGCGATATTTTCAGTGGTAATACTGTATCGATACACAGGCGCCAAGTATGGATCTTTTAATATATATGTGTTGGTCTGCTTGACGATCCCGTTTATCAGCAATAACATTAAAGTGAGATGAACAAACAGAGAAAATGATCATTTTAGATAAAACAGATGTTGACCATGTTTCCTTTTGGGGACATCATTTGAAATTGGGAAAAATCAGAAGCTGGAAAAACAGGTTATAAATTGCAAAATATTGCCATATGTTTAAAATTGCAATAATATCGAATTGCGGTAAAAGTATCGTGATGATATCGTATCGGGAGGCGTCTGGTGATTCCCACCCCTAGTATTCATTGCCTTGCGAAAGTATTCGGCCCCCTTGAACTTTTCAACCTTTTGACACATTTCAGGCTTCAGACATAAAGATATAAAATTTTTATTTTTTGTGAAGAATCACCAACAAGTGGGACACAATTGTGAAGTGGAACAAAATCTATTGGATATTTTAAACTTTTTTAGCAAATAAAAAACTGAAAAGTGGGGCGTGCAAAATGATTGGGCCCCCTTGTGTTAATACTTTGTAGAGCCACCTTTTGCTGCGATTACAGCTGCAAGTCGCTTGGGGTATGTCTCTATCAGTTTTGCACATCGAGAGACTGACATTCTTGCCCATTCTTCCTTGCAAAACAGCTCGAGCTCAGTGAGGTTGGATGGAGAGCGTTTGTGAACAGCAGTTTTCAGCTCTTTCCACAGATTCTCGATTGGATTCAGGTCTGGACTTTGACTTGGCCATTCTAACACCTGGATACGTTTATTTGTGAACCATTCCTTTGTGGATTTTGCTGTATGTTTGTGATCATTGTCTTGTTGGAAGATAAATCTCCGTCCCAGTTTCAGGTCTTTTGCAGACTCCAACAGGTTTTCATCCAGAATGGTCCTGTATTTGGCTGCATCCATCTTCCCCTCAATTTTAACCATCTTCCCTGTCCCTGCTGAAGAAAAGCAGGCCCAAACCATGATGCTGCCACCACCATGTTTGACAGTGGGGATGGTGTATAGGCCTGTCGCGATATTCAATAAATCAATTAATCGCATGATAATTAAAATTAGCTCGATAATTTTTCTGGCCGCGATGAATGCCATTTGCATGCTTGTTTGTTTTCCTCGTCTCTCTCTCTCCCTCTCTCTCTCGGGTCCTTAGAGTAACGATGAGTGAACCCTCATGTCAGTCACTTGTTAGTCGCATGGTGTGTGGGGAGGCGGGACTACTGGCGTAGCCTACCACAGAGTGCAGCTAAAGAGCCGCGTGAGAAGTATACCGGTAGGCACTAGGCAGAGAGAAAGCTAGTTGCGAGTTCGAGACAAAACGATGGAATTGGTTTCTAAGCCAAACGCGACAGCTGCAGTGTGGGAGCATTTCGGATTTAAACCGAATGCCCGTGGTGAACCACTGAACGTGTGCGAGTCGGTGTGTCGCATTTGTTGGAAAACAGTCGCAATTAAAAGCGGAAACACAACAAACATGCACATGCATCTTAAACACAATCATCCGCTGCAGTTTTCCCAGTTGGGGAAAAAAAACACAACAAGTGGGCCGTCTTCCTCTTCCCGACAGAGCACAATCACTGGGGCGTTTAGTCGGCAAATAAAGTACAAACAGGACAGTGCGAAATGGATTACACTCACAGACAGTGTAGTTCGCTTCATTGCTAAAGAGATGCTGCCCTTTAGCATCGTCGAAAAGCCAGCATTTCAGACAGTATGAATTGCCTGGGAGAACATATGTGTCACAAACGGCAATTCCACAACTGTACAACACCGTGAAAGACGACATACTTGAGGAGATCAAAGACATCCAATTTTGCTCTGCCACTACAGATATGTGGTCAAGTTCAAACATGACCCCCTATAAGAGCAAAATTTGTTATCGTGACAGGCCTAACTGAGAGTCCATTTTATTTGTTTTTGGTTGTTTGTTCATTTGTGTTCTAGTGTTAAATATTCTTTAAAAATAAAAGTTTATTTCTCTTTGAAAAGGTGTACCTGCATCATTATCATTGTATTAGATGAAAATGATCTCAGAACGACAATATTATTGCTTATCGCAATAATTTCTGAGACAATTTATTGTCCAGCAAAATTTGTTATTGTGACAGGCCTATATATATATATATATATATATAAATAAAAGAATCCCGCTCAGGGTGAGATTGACGAGGTACGACAAAGATGTAAGGAGGAGCCAGGACACAAGGTCCGCTACAATCCAGGGTTGGGTACCAAGCCCCAAGAACTGACTTAAGACCAGGGCAGAGAGATGATCCCACTCTGAAAATCTGCTAGAAGATGTAGAATGAAAACATGGCTTATGTTCCTACGTGAGCATGGATAGAAGAGATAGACAAGAAAGCTCCTCACAATGCATGGAGGGTTCACCCCAAGTCTATACACTGTACACCAAAGATCCAGGAATACATCAGGAAGATGGCTCCAAGTGATGACTTGCTAAGTGAATAAGCAGAACCCCTAAAACAGAGCGTTTCAGGTATATTCAGTCAGTCAGTATAAGATTTTTTAATGTAAACATGTTTTAGTAGAAACCTTAAATCCAAGCATGAATCTGAAAATGAGCATGATACAGTATGTCTCCTTTAAGATACTCTTAATTTACACCACATTTACCTCACCACTTCCAAATGACAAATATTGTCAAGGTTGTTTCTCTTCATTGGCATAAAAGGAAAATTACAAGACTACAGGAGTGCACAAGTGCATTTGTGACACACCGGGAGCTTGTGTGTCCGTTTAAAAATTACTATACCAGCAATTCTTACCACTGACAAAATATTGGACCAGACCAAACAGTGACTTAAATTTAACACTTTATTCTATATAAGTTAAAAATTATAAAAACAGTTCTTCCGTTTAAAAAACACAAGAAAAGTTAAAAGCTGAGCATGGCGGCCCGATCTTCTTGCCGTTAGTTCCCAATCCCTATGACAGTCCGTCGTTAAGTCGATCTCAAAGGAGCGTCCGATTCCACCGAGGGTAGCCTGGGCTCCTCTTCTCTTTCGCCGCGTTGCGATGTCCACACGGCAGACACTGGGGGAGGAATAAGGGCAACTCTCAGTCAAGTACAACACCAAAACAGTTCTTTCCCACACATTCGAGGGGGACAGCTGGAGGACTTTCCTTTACTTATCTGTGCACATGCGTTGAATCCTTTATTCCGGTGACTGGAGTGCAGCCTGGGCTTCTCTTCCCTTTCGTCGCTCCACGTTCCGATCCCCCAGACTCTGGGGGAGGAATAAGGGCAGCTCTCAGGCAAGTACGACACCAGACAGTTCTTTCCCACACATACGAGGACAGTTCCTTTACTTATCTGGTCACATGTGTTGAACCCTCCATTTAGGTGGCTGCAGTCCCCTGTTACTGTCCCCTGTCCTGTTACTTTGGGCTCTGAAGATCACCTGCACTTCCGACGATCCGTCACGGCTGCCACTGCTCTAGCCCGTCCGCTCACCTTCATGTCCTCTCCTCCTCAGTATGCCAACTTCGCTATCCTCCATGCCAGTCCATCTCCACGCTCTCTCGCTCTTCCTTCGTGCCGGTTTCCCCGAGATCTCCTGCTTGCTTCTGCTCGGTCCGTGTTTCCCCGTCAACCCCCCCCTTGATCCTGCTCGGCCCGTGTTCTCCCGTGACCTCTCCCTGTCTGTCTTTTTCTTTCCCCCTGTTCCTTTGCCTCCTTTTCACTCCACACACTGTCTCCCTACCACACCTGCTTCCCATTCAGCTCAGGTGTTCACACCTGTCCTGCATTCAGCTCATTAGTCAGGTCTGAAAGGTAAAGGGGGAGGAGCTCCAGTCTTGTCGAAGTTGTATGGTATATCCACAACAGTTCATGCAATAAAGCTTGTAACATATGCAGCAAACAGGATAAAAACATGTGTACACTAAAACGCTTAACACATGCCATTAGTCCAATAAAACAAACACTATCACAGCAATTCACATGCATTCATGTTAGTGGTACAGAAATCTTATATATATATATATTGGAATCCACTTTTGACACATTCAACTTCTTCCTCATGTCACTCAAACACTCCAGGGCACGATGTAAGTACATTTGCGAATGTAGTGTTATCAGCGCCATGGCCAACCCGTATATTCCGCAGTAACAAAGCGTTAAGGACTGGTACTGTGATACAGCTGAGCACAGAATGCGATATTCCCGCTGCTGATGCTATATACTTTATGTAATGATTCGAATGCCAATATCTGTGATGTAGTGAGGAATGGAATGGAAGGTGAACGCTGAGTCGGAGAGTCAATGTCATCTTTGATTTCTTCCAGTAACTGTAATATTGCATGGCTGCTTAATCTGTAACGCTTAATGTGTCTGTGTTCACTCAACTGAAAAAGTGTGATCCTTGTCACGAAAATCCTTCCAGCTCGTCTCTTTGGCCTATGGCTTCGTCTTGCTCGGATTGCTGCTCCCATTTCACCAGGAGGCATATGTGAGGAAAACCGCTTCCAGGTGCTTTTAAGAGGTGGAGAATTTTCACCGCAAAATAGAGGTGCCCTTTCACAGGCAGTTTTTTTTACATACCGCGGAATACATAATTAGGCGCACTTTGCGCTTCCTGTCCCATCTCTTTATGAGAAACTCCCACTTTCCTCTTGACCTTCCCGTGAATGCATATGAATGACATGGAAAAGCTTAAATTGCCATTCTCAGTTACAAGGTTCTGTGCTTTTACCTCAGTGTTGCCTGCTTGTACATACCTCGTCATGCTTTTACATGCATGTTGCAAAACAAATACGCCTAAAGTGGGCGCAAAAGCGTTTGTACATCTGGCCCTCATTGTACAGTATATCCGTTTGTTTTTATCTCATTTTACGAAGCTAAATCCATCATCTTTTCATCTTCTTAATCCTTCTGCCACAACCCTATTATCTTTAATCATATTTCTTTTTCTCCCATCCCTCTCATCATTGCTGTATGCTAGATACCCTCTCTCTTCAGGCCCCCGCATGCTGCCAGATGTGCAGGGATCCCACTGCTGAACAGCTGGCCACTAGTGCTAAAGACACACATGCATACAGATACTTGAATGGACACGCATAAAAACATCATGCATGTTTCAGCACACACAAAGATGTAACCCTCTGCCCTACAGTGTCACAGCTCCAGATGTGTACACAGAGTTCTTTTTTGCACTGAAAAGGCTCTTTCAAAATTCTCTTCAGGCAAGCAACGTGGCATTGCAACATAAACTGTCTCTTGACAACCTCCAGATAGATAATTATACACTTATTTAACTGACACCTCCCATACTGGAAGAAGCGAGACGCTCTTACAGCGACTTATGCATCTGCAACACAGTAACTGCCAGCAGCTGTCAGCAGGCTTTTTGTCAGACATTGCGCGCACACACACACACACACACACACTATTGTATATGTGAAAAAATGTTATTATGGTTGCTGTATGCCAATAGATTGAAGCAATGAAATATGTAAAGCATGTCCAACAAATGTCCTAATGTCTGCCATTACCCAGATATAAATAGCTTCAACAAATCTTAGCAAGAAAACTTTATTTGCCAATAAAGGAACTTTGATATTAAGCGTTTAATTGCACGTTTTAAATGAATTTATTGTATTTCAATGCCTCATTAACTCAAAAAGTGAATTCATGTTCTGATTGTCTCGTCTTCCAGATGGCTGACTTACGTTTGGTCCTCATAAAATTATATCACCTTTATGGCCTCACAAGTTTACAAAGACAACCTTTTTCTTCAGTTTTAAATCACACTGTCGTCACATCACAAACATAGATCATCAACATAAGCTTACATACGCTGAGATAAATGGATCATGGGATGTCCGTTTGCTACAAACAGATCCCAGAGATGTCCAGTATCACTTTTGGATGCTGTTTTGGGGGTAGTATGGGTTTAATTGGACAGAAGTGGAGTTGTGTAATACTCCCAATAGGGCTGCACGATTATGGCCAAAATGATAATCACGATTATTTTGATCAATATTGTGATCACGATTATTCTCACGATTATTTGTTGATTTTAACCAAAACAAATTTTATTGTCACATAGGCTGTTTATAACTGCTTTTACATCCATATTGTGTTACATTCTTCTTATGTTGAAGATGTTGTATATACATACAGCTGAAACGCATGTAAATGAAAATAAGCTATCTGAAATAAATAGCGTAGGATTTTTTTTTTTCATATGCATCTCTGAGAAAGCTCCTTCAGTTGTTTTTAACAATAACTGATTAAAAGAGCTAGGGAGAGAGGGATGCGATGGACGTACTCACCGAGAGACGGCTGATCATTATGAACTGGTCCAGCACGGGTCAAATGGCGGATACACACAACGTGTGTATGAAATGTCTGTATCGTCACTGCGCTGCATTTTTATGAACTATGATATTCTGGCCCATGGGTCACATCTCTGACCCATGAGCATCTCTGTCCTCTGACCACCAGAGGACACTCTACAGCGTCCCTGTTAGTGATGGCATTGCATAGTCTGTCCACCAGAGGATGCTCTACAGCGTCCCTGTTAGTGATGGCGTTGCATAGTTTGTCCACCAGAGGACGCTCTACAGCGTCCCTGTTAGTGATGGCATTGCATAGTCTGTCCACCAGAGGACGCTCTACAGCGTCCCTGTTAGTGATGGCTGTCCACCAGAGGACGCTCTACAGCGTCCCTGTTAGTGATGGCGTTGCATAGTTTGTCCACCAGAGGACGCTCTACAGCGTCCCTGTTAGTGATGGCGTTGCATAGTCTGTCCACCAGAGGATGCTTTACAACGTCCCTGTTAGTGATGGCGTTGCATAGTCTGTCCACCAGAGGACGCTCTACAACGTCACTGTTAGTGATGGCGTTGCGTAATCTGTCCACCAGAGGACACTCTACAAAGTCCCTGTTAGTGATGGCATTGCATAGTCTGTCCACCAGAGGACGCTCTACAGCGTCCCTGTTAGTGATGGTGTTGCATAGTCTGTCCACCAGAGGACGCTCTACAGCGTCCCTGTTAGTGATGGTGTTGCATAGTCTGTCCACCAGAGGACGCTCTACAACGTCCCTGTTAGTGATGGCGTTGCATAGTCTGTCCACCAGAGGACGCTCTACAACGTCCCTGTTGGTGATGGCGTTGTGTAGTCTGTCCACCAGAGGACGCTCTACAACGTCCCTGTTGGCAACACTGATTATTTTTTGCTGTTATTGTGTTTTTGGTCAAAGCACTTTAAGTTTCATATCTTAAGTTTGTATTTGTATTAATTTTTTTTATCAGAACTTCAATATATTTTGATGTTCCTCTGTTCTGTTAACAAATTATTATTATATTATTTTAGTGAGATTTCATAAATAACTACAAATAACTAATGTTAGGGAAATCTGTTTATGTTTCTGGATATATTAAATATATATTTAATATATATATCAGTATCGGCCTTAAAAATCCTTCCTCGGTCGGGCTCTAGTCAGTTCCTTCAGACTGAAGTCATTGCAAACCTTTTTTCCAGTCGTCCACAGAAAACAGTGATGCATGAGGCAACTGTGACAATTCATAGAGTACAATTTGTCTCATTTCTCTTCCTCTCTTGGTTTAACCATTAGATGTTCCCTCTGCTCATCTCTTTTTTTTGCCTCGCATCACATAAATCTCAGGAGAATATCACAGTTAAACTATTATGCCACATCAATATTTTAAGCTCAGCAATTTATTACTTCCAAATTAAGGCCTCAAGTATTTGGAGGAACTTGGAACAAATAAAGAAAAGTTTGACAATTTGAGAAATGTGCGTATATGCATTCTTGCCGAGAGCTGAGAAGATTGATATCTCACAGTAAATATGAAGCTAGAGTCATCAGATTGCTAACTTAGCTTAGCACAAAGACTGAACTGAACAAACTACAAGCACCTCCAAAGCTCACCAATGAACATGTATCTCATTTGTTCTGTACAAAAACAACAAATCACCATTTGGGGTGGGCGGGGGTGGGGTTTATGTGCCTGACTATTTCTTGGTCAGGACCTGTTGCCTGGCAACAAGAGGAGACTCTAGAAAGGGACTAGTCCCAAACAAGAAATAGTCCGGCACATAACGCCCCTGTAAAATGTCCCAAAATGTCAAACATTTTCTTTTAATATCTGATTTTGAGATTGTATCTACATTGTAAACATTAATCAGGCTACCACCAAAAACTGGAGTGTTAGATAAGGGATTCAATACTGGATTCATCAAAAACTCTAACCCTGCATGTCTATGTTAATGGGGCACCACACGTACAGTACATATTCTGAAAGTAAAAGTATTAAAGTCAATCAATCAATCAATCAATCAAAATGTATTTATATAGCACTTTACAACTACCAGCAGGTATCCAAATGATGAAATGAAAATGAGTTTGAATAGTAACAGTGTCATGGTGAAAAAAGGCAAAGGGGGTTGCATGCCTTTTCTTTGTGTATGAAGTTGACACACACCACACTCTTGTGTTTCTGTAGCAGCCATGACCAAGAAAGTCCGACAGAACTCTCAGGTACAGTTTGTTAGAGCGATTGAGTGAATAAGCCTCACACTACGTGAATAAGTGTGCATCTTTTGTGTGTGTGTGTGTGTGTGTGTGTGTGTGTGTGTGTGTGTGTGTGTGTTTTTGCATCCATCTGTCGGATGGTGCTCCCTGCCAGTTGCTGCCCATATTGTCTGTCACTGACTAGTACACAACGTGCTTCAAGGCTCTGTATGTGACAGCAGTTAAAATAGACTAACCCAGTCCAACTTCAGCCAGGGAGAGATCAGGAGCTAATGGAGCTAAGGAAGGCGGGGTGAGTGCGCAGGAAGACATTAGTCAAATGTAGTCCAAAGGCTGGTCTGTGAGTTTCTGGGAAACTGCCTTTTATCCGGACATCTGCAACATCGCGTGAATTTACGGCTGTGGCTCAGTGGCAGAGCGGTTGCCTACCCCGAGTTGCCCCCGATGCTGCGCCATCGGATTGTGAATGTGTGTGAGTGTGTATCTGATGAGCAGGTGGCACCTTGTACTGCCACAGTGTATGAATGCGTGAGAATGGTTCCTGTACTATGTAAAAGCACTTTGAGTAGTCGTTAAGACTAGAAAAGCATTAACATTTACTCATATCCTATGTGGTTTAATGCGTTTGTATCTTTTGCTACATGGCTGATATTTAAAAAAAAGGTAATTCATATAACTTCCCACTTGGAACTCAAATCAGACGTCAAAGCATTTATTCAAACACATGCACACAAACTCTTGGGATTTTCTAATGAGGACTCTCATTTTTATTCCCTCCGTTGACCTTAAATCATCATCACTACATGCATAACACGAACGCTGTAAACCTGTCTCACCTTGACCCTCAACACTCTTGTATCTTTAAAAACAAATGAGGGGAGTTTGAAATGTCCTCGCCCTTAATGTCTAAAATTCAAATTGGTCCACACAAACATGCAGAGGAAGCCTGTTACTGTGTGTTTGGCTGTAGTGCCAGCCATCAGCCGTCAGCCATCACAGTGCTTATGTAATGTTTGCTGTACAAGCCCAACAGACGAGTGAGATGAATGTCAATGAGGCCTCTCCCTCCTTTTCTCCAATGTGGGATCAACTTCACAATCAAATACTCAAATCCCAAAAAATCCCAGTAATAAACCAGCCAGCTCTGATCGGGGGATGTACTTTAGAGTGAACTGTGCTCTTAAATGGGTGTGACTTGCAAGTTGTGTTGATTTTTGGATAATACTTTGGAGCTCCCGCACTTTACTTTCTATCCATTTTGTTTTCTCTCCCCTCTCTCTGTTTTTATTTCTTTATTTCTTTATTTTGCTTCTCTATCCTTACCTCCCTCTGCCTCTCCAGCAACAAAATCTCCACCGCCCGACTCCCGAGTCTGTTCCAGGGCCTGTTTCCATAGCAACGGGTTTCCATGGAAACTAGGTGACAGTGCAGTGCATCCCATCGTGCCACAGCCAGGCGAGAGGTGTTTTGGAAAAGGGAAAGTTTGTTTTGTCCGCCTTCTGTTTACCGAAATAGAGATGGAAACCGTGGCTTTGATTTTAACCTTTTTAAATCCACCGATAATAATTCATGTATACATTCAGGCAATTTGAATACACTTTGAGTATTTTAGTCATTTGAATCATCCAAGTCTCATCACCCTCCATATGTTCAAAGGTAAAAAATCTTGAAAGTCAATCTTGACATGTTGGGTTTTAGCTTCAAATCAGGCTGCCGAACAATACAGTGTTATATTAATGCCTGTGTGTTCAGCTGACTTGTCCAAAACATCTAATCTCTGAATTTATATATGCTGACCTACTTGTGTCCATCTATAATCTGTGATGTTTTCCTTTTCTCCCCCCTCTCTCTTTTTCGCATCCTATGAAATCTTTACTTTGGTGTCTCTCTGCGTTTATACGGAGAGAGATATTCAAGAGTTTGAAATATCTGCACCACTTGCCAATGCAATTATACAGAAAACGGGGCAAAAAGTGGACTTGGCTTTTGTGTCGCTTCAAATTTAGAAATAGACTGGAAAGAAGAGAGAGCAGCAGAGTTTTCAGAAGACAAAGCTACTCACGTGTAAAGGGATGGGAGAGCAGGGGATGGGATGTTTTCTCGTCTTACATGTTCAGAACAGTTCTAATGCTCTTTAATGCCTCCACTTGGGGACAACTGTATGTGACATGTACAGTATGGATACTTTTGGTACAGCCCGGCGTTCGTGTGAACGTCCCTGTCTGTTGTGGGTTGTGTTTGTAGCCAGATTGTCGCTCCAGTCCTTAATTATGAAAAACAACAGCCTAGGGCCACGCTGAATTTTCACCAATCACAGCTTCTTGAATCCAAGTTGCTCATCCAGTCATTCAGATGATGAGACAGACAGAGGGTCTGAAAACGAGAGTGGCAGATAAGCAGAGCACAAATAAACAGAAGGTGCGACAGAGTGACTGAGCGACCGCGTTACGCCTGCTGCTGTGGTGGTATCAGCTCTTGCTACTATTAATGTTTTGATGTGCTATCGTGCAAAATGATACACACCAATGAGTTAGCTGCATGTTCCTTTAAAACCGTATTCAGATCATATCAGAAATGCACAGTAAAGCATGAAAAATCTTCTTTTTCTCAGTCAAAGCAGCACTTTAGATCACGGGATGGAGGGTGTGAGGAGAGCTTCAGCCCACCCCTCTAATGCTTTAGCTGACCTGGTTTGGGGCACGTGACTAGACGCTGCTCAAACAGTCTACAAGCTGCATATTCTGCCTGCAGGATCTACTGCTGCCACAAAAATAGCTCCAAAGTAATGGCAACAGTTCACCAGTACTTAGCGCAGAGTATAGGCACTATTGAGTGTCTGTTGAATTGGATGTGACATTTTAAGGTTAGACAAAGCAGCTCACAGCAGTGAGCATTTGATTGTTTGTTGTGGTTATTAATTAGATCTAGATGGGCCAGAAACCGTAAATAGAAAGGGGGTGGGGGGGGTGGGGCGGCGCTATGATGCCCGTAGCAAGATTTTCAGTCCCCTTTGGGATTAGGTCTGGGAAAGCACTCTTGATGGTTTGTCATTACTGTCCATAGAAATCAGGCTAATATGCAACACTGAAAGTATGTAGTAAGCTGGACTTAACCCTCCTGTTGTCCTCAGGTCAAATTTGACCCGTTTTCAAAAGGTTTCTATATTATAAATTTGTCAAAATTGTCAAAAGAAATAACGTGTAAGTTCCGTGCAATGCTTTGTACAAAAAAAACAAATGATCACTTGAAATGAATTTAGGTGTTTTATTCAATAGTATTTGAATTATTTTTTTTGTATAAAAGAACGTTGAAAATAGCTTAAAAATGTGGGAGAAAACGCAGAGAGTGACATATATAACGTTGAAAAAAGTGACAAAAATGTCGAAGCAACAAAAGTGTCAATGAAAAAATAAACAATTTACATTTTGAGCCACAAAAACAAAAAGTTGCAAAGACAACACAAGGTTTAAGGCATATTTCACAATATGCTACTTACATATTTTAGCCTATTAACTATAATGCATCTTGCTTTCCATTGCTACTAACCATTACCCAAACTAATCTATCACTTTTTATTGTTTTTCTTACCTTCTGGCCAGCCAATGGGTTTTATTCACTTGAGTGAAGCTCTAATCATCTCACAGTTAAACATTAAAACTTGCTTGACATAGTACATTACAGTACAGTGAACATTTAATCTGCAATAACATTGAACTGAGCAGAATAGATTTACATACTCCCAATGACGACTTTCTGGATGTTAGCATTATGCCACACATGATGATATTGATCTCCATAGTACAGAGGAGCTGTGCAGAAGTAAAGGGAAGTGACTGAAGGAAAAGTCTCCAGTTGCTAGAAGCATATCCCAGTTTGTTCTTGTTTTGCTCATGAGAGGACTGAGAGCTTACAAAGTTCCATAAGTTATCAAAATATAGCTGGAATACTGATCTGCCTGTTGGAATAGCACAGCTGTGGAGAGAAAGCATTTACAGTCACACGGCAAGCAGCCAGCAGCAGCAGGTGGTCAGTGGTCTTGTTTTTTCTTTGAATTTGAAAAAGGGACTGATGGATGGAAAAGAAAATCCAACAATGAGCAAGTTGTGACTGTGATGCTGAGTTAAAACCTATGTTTTGTGAATGTTAGTATTTAGGCCTCGCATGCATCTTCAGTGTCAGCATACAAATATCCCAAAATAAACCGGATTCATACCTGATTGCAAAGAAGAAGCAGTCAGCAACACCTTTTTTAGCATCTAAAAGAGTTTAGAGTTGTTGCAACAAAAGTTGTTGCAACAAAAGCTGAACAAATTTAATATTGTATGTACCTTTTATTAGAAATTACAATTACACACAAGTCTGAACTACACACACATGCTCAGTACCTATACATGCACTAAATGGCGAGATGTCAGAGTGGAGAGGTTGCCCCCGAGAAGTTGGGGGCCCAGGAGGTGAACTGGCACCTCTCCAGCTACCAGTCTACCACTGTACTTTGGGCCATATGTGGATTTGAACTGGCGACCATCCGGTTCCCAACCCAACTCCCTACGGACTGAACTACTGCAGTTTCTTGTTTTTCACATACAAACACACACATTATTAAGTGGTTTTAACACTCATCATACACACATACATACATTCAGTGTGTGTTACCCTTGAAGGGAAATATGATTCAACCTGGGTGATCAATAAGTGTGTCTATTTTGACTAATGGTCATTCGCTACCGGGGTTTTAGAGACCCTTTGCAGAACAACATATATTGGGAAAAGCAGCGTAACCCAAATTCCCTTACCAATCAACTAAGAAATAAGCCCTTTGGATACTGCCTAGGAATCTACTGTGGGGACTTGTGGGCTCACCAATCTAGCTGCATGCTGGTTTGTTTAAATGTGGGGCGCTGCTGATTTAGCATGTGGGGATGTTGGGATGCATTCCACAGCAGTTCATTCTCTAAAAGGGGCCGCTGTGGCTTAGTGTTAAAGCGGTCCTTGGGCAAGACACTGAACCCCGAGTTTTGGGCGTTTTGAGCGTGTTGAGCGTCAATCTGAAAGTTGAAATTTTTCAACTTTATGGTAATGAGCTATGACGCGGTTCAGCGGCAAGCAGCGGCTAACGCCAGCCGCCAATCAGAATATAGAAGTCCTTCACGCTGACTGATTCCGACGATGTAATCTTTTCGTTCCTACCAAAACATTTGTTCCGAGGAAAAATGGAGGAGAAGCTCATCATCGCCGTTGCTGGGTTTCCTATCATTTATGATATGACGTTGTTTGCGTATCGGGACCAGTTTAAAAAAAACGAGGCATGGGGAAAAGTAGCCGAGATAGTCACTGTGTCCGGGGAGTTGATGATTCATCATCTTTTTAACGAGGGAAATGAGCAGTGCGCCGTAGCATGGTAGTCTTCCTTGCTTGATGTGAATGGTACAATCTGTTTTGCAGATCATTTTACCCTTATTAAATGCGCAAAAGTTAAAGTAGAAGTTAAAGTAGAAGCGAAATATTTACGAAAGCGGGAAGGCAATTCAGTTGCTCACAACACCGATTTGACCAATAGCGCTATACGAACGCCGCCACGTCAGAGCGGCCGAAGCGTCTGAAAGCGTCCCCGTACTTTTTGACAAGCGTCCTTGGAAAGGCGGCCAGAGCTTTCTTGCAGCTCAAGTCGCTGGCGGTGTGAACGTACGGCTACTCTCCACTCACTGTGGGAGTCCAGTCCAACCAGGTAGAAGTAGGAAGACACATCAAAGCTGCGGCCGCCAGTCTGTCAATCAGTTTTGGCATCCCTCACCAACTTCATCCATCAATCTACTCTTCTTGTCAGGATATTAATAACAATCCCAGGCGTCTTTAATGACACCAACGAGGTGTTGTTGAACAGCAGCTGTCCAGACTACTGTACTGTTGGTTTGGCATTGCCAGGAAAGCCAACTCTCTTATGGGGCCTTTCACCTTCCAGTAAATGCTGTTTGCAGACTCAGTTCAGACTCCCTTATGACCCTCTCACAGGTACTTTCTGTCAACAGCATTGTTGACAGAGAGTACCTTTTTTAATTGTATTTATAAATGGGTTTGTTGGCTACTGTATTGGGAGTGCTGTTTCGCTGCTACTTTCTATGGCTTGTACGTCAGTGTGTTTTGGCCTGATATGGGGCAGATAGTCAAATATATTAGTTGGATAAACTTCAAGTAAATAACTACTGTGAGGGAAATAAAATAGTCATATTTAATGTCCCTGCTCACCCACACGTGTCACAGGGTGAGCAAGCCCAGTAAGGAATACATCTATTTTTCATTAACTTATAGTCTGCGACTACCATTTTCTGCCCCTTTCTCTCTAGTCCTTACTGCTTTAATGTAAATTCAGTTCCTCCTCATCCTCACCTCACAGTCACTCACACCACACTGGGCTCAAACCCATCACTTGTTCCCTGAGTCTACAGCTCTGACTGCGACGGCTGTAATACTTGCTGTATAATGAGACAGTAGAAGCACGGTTAAAGAACAGTTTTATGATCTAGTAGGGTCTTGGCCTGGTTTTGTGTGAAGAGCAAGTGCTGCCTTATAGTTTTGGCATTATAACTGGGAAGAACAAGAGTGCTGTCTTACAGCACATCGGCTGGAATGGAAGATAATTGCGTTTTTGCCCAGATAGGGGACAATTTTTGGTTTTAACACACCTTATCCTACGCTCTTGTATAGGCCGGACGTTTGGGGACATTCCATTATGCGTCACACTTCCTTTTTCTTGACCTTTTCTTGATAAACCTGGTTTTTAAAACACCAAACCTGGTTGTCTTAGCCAATTTGATACACATTACTGCTACGGTTGTTTTGTTAAAGGGGCTGTACTCATCATTCAGAACATTGATATAGCAGTAAACAAATATTTGCATGTAAAGTGTTAGCGGAGAAATGGCATCCTTAGCAGAGAATGAAGTCACACTCCCTCTGTGTGGGTTGTAATCTGAGCTTTTCTGTTCTTGTTTTAAAAGCCGGTCGGTGCATGTTAGTGTATGTGAGTGTCTTGTGTGTTATCAGACGCCGAGGGCCGTGACAAAGCATCGGTTTTTGACAAGTTGGAAATGATCTCTTAAGAGCTGTGTGGAGACAATCCCAGCCCACTTCTTTGTCATTATTTTTGAGTACAGCCTTCCAGTCTGTAACCGCTTTCCATTCATTTGCATGCGACAATAAAATCCATTGACACACTTAATTGAGTTGTGAAATCCATCACATAGAACATTAAGTCTGCATTATATTTGCCAAAATGACAGCAGAAGCTTTTTCCGTCGGTGTGCAGTGCACTTGTGGGAAACCTGTGAAAAAGAGTCATCACTAGCAAATCCTTGCAACCGTGATTGACACTGTCATGTAGTTTTGCATATATACAGTATGTAATCAAGCACTGGTGAAACATTCTTACTTAAACAAGCAGATTACTAAATGTTGTACTGTACTGTACAGGTCATTCTCCTGCAAATAAAGCCTGCTGTACAAAATGCCCAGAATGCATGCTGACCAATGGAAAGCTTCCATCCTTTGAAACTTATTAGCTCCATCTGTCTTGTTTCACAAAAATAATACACAGCTGCTGGCTTGTTGCTAATATTTGGGACTTTTCTCTAGGCTCAAGCACCAAGAAATTAACCTGATGACATACTGTAACTGGTCTCAACAACAAATCTAATGGTGGCAAGTGTTTTTGTTTTAATCTTCTTGGTCCTTATTTCAAATGTCTACTGTAACATTGATCCCAATCTGGGAATTTATGTTTTATTGTTACAAATAATGTATTGGTTTATAGCCTGGCAATAGAAGGTCATTCACAGGCTCTGCCACCCAAACCGCTGATGTTACATTACTTCTGAATGGAGAAACAACCAACCTGTCTAAACAGGAGGTATGTGACAGCAACTAATTCAAGTACAGTAGTTTTGAGAACATGTAGGAGGTGTGGTGATAAGAATTAGCATCAAGTTTTGCTTCAGGAACCATCAACTTATCCTATATGTTATGTATATAGCACACACAGATGAGCAGACACCTTTCTTACACCTAAACTTCAAGAATAAATTAGCTATCTAGCTAGGTAAGTTGTCTAGGTTTTTCATGTAAATTTTTTTCAGGTTGTTATGGAAACTGGCCGCCTCCGTTTGCAGCAGTCTAGGGTTTGCACCTCTAATTCACTCGGTAAATTAGTTTTACTGTTATTCAGCACAACTTGCATACGGCAACAAGCTGACACTAGAAAAACATCTCGACAATTCATGTTGTGCTCTGTGGCGCTTCAAAAGATCCAATGTGATCCAGTGAAGGACAGTGTGTGCCAGTGTTCTCTTGCCATACATGATACATTGGCCCGTTACTGTAATTTCTCTGACAAGCACCACCTCAAATGAATTGGTTTCCCTCAGCAGACCCGAGTGTTGCTTTGCTCCTCCTCTCGTCTCTCCCTTTCCAGCGTGGAAACTGACAAAGGTTAAGACAATTTACTTGGTGCACTCAGGAGTAAATGTGCCTCTCTATGATAATTGGATGCTAGATTGGTTGTTTTGTTTTTTCCTTGATTAGCCAAGCAAGCGAAGGAAAGCAAAGCAAAGGAGACCTACTTTTGGTTTGTTGTGGGATGAGTCACTGAAAGGTCTCCAGTGGGCTGGGACCTGTGTGGGAAGAGTCTCTCTGGGCTTCTGGAACAATGGCGGTTACATTTTGTGTCTTACAAATTATCTATTGCTGACACATTATGGTCGATATGCTCTTGTCGAACCAAATTCGGACATTGGCCGGACAAACGCTAAGGTTTTTTTTTTAGGCCCTGTGTCCACCAATGGGTTGTCTCCCAGCTGAACACGCCCAGCTAGGAGTGCTTGAAAGCACTTTGGAGGCGTAGCTTCTTTTTTTGGCTGAGATGCTTTGGTAGAGTCTGGTACAGAATATCCACGGAAGTTAAAAGGGTGGCACAAGGTGGAGCACTTGCTCCGGCCCTTAAGGGAAGGCTGAAGCACGTAGGCAGAGAGGACAGACCCGCCAGTCTATGTGGCCAGCATAATTAATTTCCCCTTCGTTGTTGTTCAGCACTTGTACATCTAAGATGTGACGGTTGGTATTTGTGGTATTTGCCCATAACCCCCTTCCCCCCGACAAGCAGTGACGAGTGTCTTACCCAAAGTTGAATATTTTTCAACTCTCGGCGACCAGAAGGCAAGGCCAAATGTGGAGCAGCTCAGCGCAGAGTAGAAGCTTAGCGGCTCATCACACTGCTTCCATTCCGTAGTGTAAATACGCGTCAATCCCATTGCAAAGAATTCAAAAAAACTTTTGTGGACACACAATACCAGGGAGAGTGCTCTATGTCCAATTTAGATCTAGAGATAACAGCAGATTTTGTTTCCCCATTGACCAAAAGATTTGTTGAAGAGTAGGTACAGAAGACTTTTAGTCAATCCAGATTTCCTTTGGTTGACTACAACCCTTACACATAAGGCCAAGAGAAATGAAAGACCTTTCCAGAGGCCAAGACGAGGCCAGTTCCTGGTGCTAGGCACGTCTTGGTGCCCTCGGTGCAGAGTATGCAGGGATGAATGTCTCTGATTGGTCAATGAGAGAGAGTCATTACTTTTTTACCACGGGCAATAGTTTCAATTTCTAGTGACAGTGTTATAGGAAACGCTGGGGGCTGTTGTAATACTACAATACTGTGATGAGGGGGAAATATTTGTTGTAATATTCATGGTCAAGTTAGAAAGAGAGAGAGATAAAGTGAGACCAACACAGCCAATATTCCCAAAGAACTACCACGGAAGTGGTTCCGTTGTCAGTTTTTAGTGGCTTCCCCGTGCTACTGGCCCACTGAATGGACAGGACTGTGTTAGTGTGCTTCTGGAACCTCCACCAGGCTGTCCTGTCCCCCCTTCCCATCCCGCGGGAGACCCCTTCAGCAGCCAGACACACTGGCCCATTTTACTTCCCTTTCTGCCTCCCTCCTTCTCTGCTTCTATTACTGTGTCTCCCTCCATCTCCAGCTGCTGCCAAACGCTTAATCTCTCCGGCTCGCTAACGACTTTATTGAAGGACTTGTTTCTCTTTAGGCTCTTGATCTGTCCACAATGTCTGTCTCTGTTGATTGACTTCTTCCATTTCCGTCCATGTTGTTTATTATGGAGTGTTTATGGTGAAAAACTAATCAAGTAAAGTAGCAAAATATTAGCTGTGTTGTAACTTGCAAGTGTTGCTTAATAGAGAATGGCTACAATAAACTAATTACCCAGCCGCTGCTGATGCAAGTCTACCCACAAGAACTTAATGGATAATTATATGTAAGAGCAAGCGAGGGCTTGATAAGTGTAATAAGTGTCCTGGGCTTTTAAGCGTCAGATTTAGAGCCTGAGGAAACAGAGGCACAGAGGGAGGGAAAGGGAGCGAGCCAAAAAGAGAGGGGAGCACCCTCCCCCCTTTTACTCGTCCTGCTTCGAAGCCAAACATGTCACTGTACCAGCCGCTTACATTTTGCTCCAGTTTCTCTACGGCTTATATTCCTCGGCTTATAGTTTAGTGACTTTTTTATTTTTTTATTTTTACAGTTCTGAAAAGCAGATGAGTTTATTAATTACACATTTGCTGACTCTGTGCCTTCCTATTAGCACTAAGTTTTTCACAAAGTCTGCATCATTTTTTTTAGCATACTGCACCAAGAATAGCAAACATTGCTTAATTAATTTAGCTTCTTTAATCGCAAGGAAGGGATGCTTTGTATCTGTGACTGCTGTAAAGTAGTGACCGTGGATGTGGAAAGTTTTAACAATATGAAACACAAGCAAAATGCTCACACACAGAGACACAGGCTTCGGAGTCTAGGCATTAAAAGCAGTGCAAGGATGCTGGGAGCACGACAGTGGGCGGGTGTGGGTGTCTGAAGTGTGTCTCTGTCTTTCTCTGCCGGTGTGAAAAGTAGCTCAGTAATTAAAGCAAACCTCTCTCTCTGGTCCCCAATGGAAAGGGAAGGCAGAACGGGTGAGGAGGCTGTGAGAGGGAGTGGGAGAGATGAAGAAGAAAGGAGACATAAAAGCCAGAGACAGTTATTTTTGATGAAAAGGGAAGAAAGGGAGGTTTAATTTTAACTCAGTGTACCGGCTGCCATAAGGGGAGAATGTGAAGATGCTGATAGGTTAGACAGGGTCCATGTACTGACATGGACACACAACACACACACACACACAAACACACACACTAACATTGCATCTCACAGCGTCGGCACACTGTTATAAATGTGCCTGAAAACAAGAGTTTCCCTCATTTTAAGGGAAATGACCACTAAAAAAAATGCTTTAATGGATCAGCAGTGACCCCACTTACTGTCAAAAACGTTATTGTAGTTATAACAAATAATAATTCCTTGTCTTTATTGAACTCCTGCATTAACCACTAATTAGGCTCCTGAGAAAGACTTTTGTGACAGGCAGTCAGGCTCGTCGGCAGACTCAAATTCCAGTCAAATGTTGTTTGTTTCCACTGTGAACATTCAGTGTACTTGTGTGTACTTGGAGCTGTTTTCTCCTACCAGCGCAGCTTGTTATCCAAACTTTTTTGGCATCTCGTCACTTTCACTGTTCTGCCGCCTGGTGTTTTTTTTTTTTCTTGAGAGGTGTCCCGTTCTGACCTAAATACGTTACTGTGACCAGAGATAAACTTCAGTCGTCATGACAACGCGAGGTGTGAGAGGGAGGGATGCGCCTACTTGAAAGGCAGAATGTTGTTGTCTTCCTAAGTAGCCGAGCCTATATCAGAACAGATATTCAAGAAGCTATCAAGCCTCCAAATCTCCTTTTTTTGAATCAGTCTCAGCTCTTTCTATAATGTTCACTCGAATTGCAATGCAAGGGTGGATACATGCTGAGGGAGAGAAAGGAAATGGAGAGAAGGTCTCTGATGTATAATTTATCTGTGCAGTGGGTGGGCGGGGGGTGAGCTGGGGGAGGGGAGGACAGGAGGGTAGCGGGGAGGAAATTCGAGAGAGGGAAGGTGGGCAGAATGAGGGAGGCAGGGAGTTGGAGGGTGGAGAGAAAGAATCCTACACTCATCAGAATCAGCTTTATTTGCCAGGTATGAGGACATATACGAGGAATATTTCTTTGGAGCATCGTTACTCACACTGTGCTTACACATACAAAACAACCAAAACAAAAATATACACACTAATATATACACAATATATACATACTCTAAACAGAAACAATATAGAGGCATGAGTGCAATGAAGAGATCAATAAAAAAAATGTAAATGTGGAGCTTAGTGCAAAGGATACTGGGGTAAATAGTATTATGTTATTATATTACAATATGAACAGTATTAACATATGAACAGTTATGTATTAGGAAATGAGAATGATGAATAAATAAAAAAAATAATAAGTGAGATGTGAGAATGGGAATGATGAATAATACTAAATAAGTGGAATAATAAGTGGAACCAGTAAACAGGTGCTGTAGAGACAGTGTTACTGGGTTATTGACCAGAATTGAACCTGACACTGTGGGTCAGAAGTCAGCTCTTCATCAGAGAGATGACTTGTGGGTAGAAACTATTCCTGAGTCTGTTGGTTTTGGCGTACAGTGCTCTGTAGCGCCTACCAGAGGGGAGAAGCTGGAACAGGTTGTGTCCGAGTTGAGATGGGTCTGTAGTGATGGTTCCTGCCCGTTTCCTGACTCTGGAGGACTATAAGTAATGGACGGAGGGCAGGTTGGCACCGATGATCTTTTCTGCTGTCCTAACTGTCCGTTGTAGTCTGCTCCTGTCCTTTTTTGGTGGCAGATCCAAACCAGACAGTGATGGACGTGCAGAGGACAGACTGGACGATGGCTGTGTAGAAGTGGACCAGCAGCTCCTTAGGCAGGTTGAGCTTCCTGAGCTGGCGCAGGAAGTACATCCTCTGCTGGGCCTTTTTGATGATGGTGTCTGTGTTGGGCTCCCACTTCAGGTCCTGGGATATAGTGGATCCCAGAAACCTGAAGGATTCCACAGCAGACACAGGGCTGTTGAGTATGGTGATGGGGGGAAGAGTGGGGGGTCTCTTCCTGAAGTCCACGATCATTTCCACAGTTTTGAGCGTGTTGAGCTCAAGGTTGTTCTGACTGCACCAGAGAGCCAGCTGATCCACCTCCCGTCTGTAGGCCGACTCATCACCGTCCCGGATGAGGCCGATGACCGTTGTGTCGTCAGCAAACTTTAGGAGTTTAACAGATGGGTCTCCTGAGGTGCAGTCATTGGTGTAGAGGGAGTGGGGAGAGCACACACCCCTGGGGGGGCACCAGTGCTGATAGTCCGTGTGCTGGATGTGATGTTCCCCAGCCTCACCTGCTGACTCCTGTCAGTCAGGAAGTTTGTGATCCACTGACAGGTGGAGGCTGGCACAGTGGGCTGGGAGAGTTTGGTGCTGAGGATGTCCGGGATGATGGTGTTGAACGCCGAGCTGAAGTCCACGAACAGGATCCTTGCATATGCCCCTGGGGAGTCGAGGTGTTGCAGGATGTAATGCAGTCCCAAGTTGACTGCATCATCCACCAACCTTTTAGCCCTGTAGGCAAACTGCAGGGGGTCCAGCAAGGGGAGTGTGATGTTCTTCAGGTGGGCCAACACCAGTCTTTCAAAGGACTTCATGACTACAGATGTCAGGGCGACAGGCCTGTAGTCATTTAGTCCAGAGATGGAGGGTTTTTGGGGACTGGGATGATTGTGGAGCGTTTGAAGCAAGAAGGAACTTCAGATAGCTCCAGAGATCTGGTGAAGATCTGAGTGAAGATGGGGGCCAGCTGGTCTGCACAGATTTTCATGCAGGATGGTGTCACACCGTCTGGGCCAGGAGCCTTTCTGGTCTTCTGCCTCTGGAAGAGCTGGAGCTCTCTCCAGAGGCAGAAGACCTCTTCACAGATCGTGAGTGCAGGTGAGAGGTCAGAGGGGGGGAGGTGACAGCGTACAGGTGGGGGAAGGTGACTGACTGAAGTGTGAATTGGTGAGTTGGTGTGGGGAAGGGGAGTGACTGTGGTCTTTTCAAACCTACAGTAAAAGCTGTTCAGCTCGTCAGCCAGTCGTTGAGGACCAGCAGTGTTGGGGGATGGTCTCCTGCAGTTAGTGAGTGTCTGCAGGCCTCTCCACACTGACCGAGGATCGCTGTTTTCCAGCTTATTAGCATAGCTCCTCTTAGCTGCTTTGATCTCTTTGGTCAGTGTGTTCCTGGCCTGGTTATACAGGACTCTGTCCCCACTTCTGAAGGCCTACTCTTTTGACTGACGGAGCTGCGTGAGTCTTGCTGTGAACCAGGGTTTTTGGTTGTTGTATGTGCAGAAGGTTTTAGTCGACACACACATGTCCTCACAAAAGCTGATGTAAGATGTCACAGTGTCAGTTAGTTGGTCCAGATCACTGTCTGCAGCCTCAAAAACACTCCAATCAGTACAGTCAAAGCAGGCCTGTAAATCCAGCGTTGACTTGTTGGTCCATCTTTTCACCCTCTTTATAAGAGGTTTAACAGATTTTAGTTTCTGCCTGTATGTCGGGACAAGATGAACCAGACAGTGATCAGAGAGTCCCAAGGCTGCACGTGGGACAGAGCGATAGGCGTCCTTTAATGTAGTATAGCAGTGGTCCAGTGTATTAGTGTCCCTGGTGGGACACTTAATATGCTGTCTGTACTTTGGGAAGTTCGTGGCTGAGCTTTGCTCTGTTGAAGTCCCCAAGAACAATGATCAGGGAGTCAGGTTTTTTTTCTCCACGTTACTTATCTGGTGGGCCAGGTGCAGTAACGCCTCACTAACACAGGCCTGAGGTGGGATGTAGACGGCGACCAGAATGAACGAAGAAAACTCCCGCGGTGAATAAAATGGTTTGCAGTTTATGAATAGTGACTCTAAGTGGGGGCTGCAGGATTTTTCCAGCACTGTGACATTTGTACACCAACCTTCGTTTATGTAGAGACAGAGTCCGCCTCCCTTTGTTTTCCCCATGAGCTCCAGTACGCGATCCGCCCGGTAAAGATTGAATCCCGGGAGGAGAAGTGCGCTGTCCGGGATGCGTGGAGTGAGCCAGGATTCGGTAAAGCAGAGGGCGGCACATCTACAGAAGTCCGAGTTAGTTCTGTTGAGGAGCAGCAGTTCATCCATTTTGTTGGCCAGAGAGCGGACATTCGCCAGGTGGATAGAGGGGGAGCGCAGTGCGAAAGCCCCACTGCCTCAGTTTAACAAGCGCGCCAGCACGCTTCCCCCTCCGGCGTCTTCGGTGGATCCCATAGAGAGCTGCTGCGCCTCCAACTAATAACTCCGAGAAAGTTCCAGGTTCGGAAAATAGCGGTGGAATAATATCAGGAGTTGAAAGTCCAATATTTAAGAGCTCAGAATGTTGGCAGAAAACAGACAAAATACACAAAAACATGAAAAGCACAATGGAGCGTAATCCAGAGGCGGCCATCTGCAGCGCCATCTTAGTTTTTATTCTGCGCATGTTTTTATTCTGTGCATGTCTAACATGCTGGTTGTCCCCCCCCCTCCCTGCTGTCTATTATGCAAAGGCATGGTCAGTGCATCCAGTTCTTAGCGCCGCCTAGGGTGTTTGTGATTGGTTTAAAGAAATACAGGCATTTTCACTATCATCTCATGTTTTCCTTGTTATTAATTACTGTGCAAAGTACTGTTAAATACTTTCTGTTGGATGATGTGTCTGTGTAAATGAATATGTGTGATCAAAATAATGCCCGTTTATGATGTTGTTTTGCTCTTGTGCATATGGAACACCTAGACCAAAAAGCAAACCGCTATCGTTGTTAAATAATACATTTTGTTTCTATTTTTGCTTTTAAAACATGTTCCCAAGGAAGACACTGTGCTTCGCTCAGGCAAATTTATACCCGCTTCTTCAGGGCAGATGGTGCCTTATAGCCAGTGACTATAGCGTGTGCACATTTGGCTCTTGAAGGCAGGAGCTTGAAGAAAGAAGAAGGGATAAAACAGGGATGGAGGGATGAAGGAAGCAAAGCAGGCTGTTGCACCCCTGGAGGGATGAGCAGATCTGTTTTGTTAGAGGGCCGGCGTTGAGACCTCGTTCTCTCCCCCCCGTCCTCCCTTCTATCTTGATTCTCTCACCACCCCTCCCTTTTTCTCCTCGTTCCTCTCACCCACACTTTCTTCGTTTCTCTGTTTTCTCACGTTTTTGCCATCCACATGCCTGGCAGCAGGCTATGGTTGAGGTGAAATAGAAAGGAAGAGAAGCGGTTGATTTCAACTGCATATTAGATTCCGGGAGGGCAGGGGGCTGCAGAGCTGCAGGAGACCAGTAAACAACCACAGAGATGATGGGAGGAATTTTATAAAATATGATATGAAAACATGACCTAAATAAAAAGTACACCTCCTCCTCCCTTTCTTTCAGCTGCAGTTCTAGTATGTCTTTGTACGTGCACATTTAAGGGCTGCACATACTGCATAGCCATGCATGTTAGTTTGTTGGCACAAGCGTGTGTGTGCTTTTGTGTGTGTGTGTGTGTGTGCGCGTTTGCGTGTGCGTACGTATGAGTCTGTTGACCAGAGATAGCATTCTTTGTTGTCTCTAACCACTGATCAGCTCTGCCTCACCCACACACACACACACACACACACACACACACACACACACACACACACGTACTTGGAGGATACACCTCTCACTAACCTACCTCTAAAGCCTCCATCATTGGTTAAGAATGGACAAAACCATAATAATTAATGGCAAGCAACAGTGTTTTGATTTTAATATGTTTGGCTGAAGGAAATGTAATGCCAGGATGGACCACCACATATTTTTTGTCTTTTCAGATGGCCACTGTGTCATATTAGGTGATCATAATCAGGCTAATTACTGCTAACTAACATGCTAGTTAACGTTAGTAATTAAACCTAAACAGCTGATGTAAGTTCAAACTGTGAGCAAGCTTCTCTTGACAATACGGTGATTTGTCAAATATGTATGTATGAATGGAAGTCAATGTAATGCTAACAGCAGGTGATGGCTTCGTAGCATTAAAAGGGCGCCATGGGAGCTACGCTTAGAGAGGAGAGGCTTACCCCCCTTGGTCATAGCTTGCCGTCCTTGACTTTTTTAAAACTGTTTAGAAATGGATGTACATTGCTGGGATAGAGCCTGACATTCTGCGCGCGTCTCACATGCCGGGAACGAGATCCAGGGTACAAGCGGCCGAAATGGGTTTCCTCAGGAGGGTGGCTGGCGTCTCCCTTAGAAATAGGGTGAGAAGCTCAGTCATCCGAGAGGAGCTCGGAGTAGAGCCGCTGCTCCTTCGCGTCGAAAGGAGCCAGTTGAGGTGGTTTGGGCATCTGGTAAGGATGCCTCCTGGGCGCCTCCCTAGGCAGGTGTTCCAGGCACGTCCAGCTGGGAGGAGGCCTCGGGGAAGACCCAGGACTAGGTGGAGAGATTATATCTCCAACCTGGCCTGGGAACGCCTCGGGATCCCCCAGTCGGAGCTGGTTGATGTGGCTCGGGAAAGGGAAGTTTGGGGTCCCCTACTGGAGCTGCTGCCCCCGCGACCCGATACCGTATAAGTGGATGAAGATGGATGGATGGAGGCATATTCACTATTTTTTATTAAGGAACATTCGTTACATTCAAGCCATTGCCAAATGAGTTGATACACAGCATATTAAGCCTATCAGCTCTGCGCTTTGGATTTCTCAGCATGGGTATGTTGCGCAGAAGCTCAAGTGAAGTGATGCGCTTTACGTCACTGCTAAGAAAGGACAGTTTAGCTTCGGAGACAAAGAGGATGTTGCATCTGGTGAAGGCATGGCTGAAAACCCAAAGAAGTGCCCACAAAATGTTTCAGTCAGTGATTGTACTGTAAAGAAATGACCTACACATTCAGCAGAAGAACTAAAATCCCCCAAAAAGAAAGTGACAGACGGCAAAGACAAACCAGATAACAGTTGGTGTAGCTTTTCCTCGTTGAAGATCGCTGAA
Organism: Etheostoma perlongum; assembly: GCA_026937815.1. NCBI lineage: Eukaryota > Metazoa > Chordata > Actinopteri > Perciformes > Percidae > Etheostoma > Etheostoma perlongum. The sequence continues at coordinate 25,437,319 of CM049382.1, forward strand.
GAAAAGAAAAGGGACTGAGGTCAGACAGGGATGTCGCCTAACTAGTCTTGAACAGGTTGGTAATGGGTTTTTAACGTATTAGCGATCACTGTAGGCTTGCGTCATGTGGATGCACCGACAGTGTTGGTGTCATTACTTAGAAATCCTCATCAGGGCGACTACTCACCATACAGTAGATTGAAAACTAGGTGAAACATGAGAAAGTGGAGATGCCGGAAGCAAAGAGTTGAAGTTAAAATTGAGATTAAGGCTGTTAAATGTCCTTTAAAGCTCATATAAATAGCTGATAAGTGAACTTTGAGTTGTGATTTCTAATACTTCCTACCAAATTCCGGGTCATGAATGAACTCTCATGCTCAGTTTCTTATTAATGTTTTTTTTCTCAAGCATCTGTGCCATTACAAATAGATCAGTGTCGATGCAGGACAATCATGAAAGATACCTTTCCAATCCCAGATGAACCCAGATTATGTAACCTGAAGGTCCTGCAGAGTGATATCACAGAGTAAGATGTGACCACCTGCCACCCTGTCCCTGTCGATAATCAGCTATCTCATTCAGTATCCTGAAGCGAACCTGATCTCAGAGAGGAGAGAATGGAGATACAAGAGGGATGAATATTATTATTGTAGTCCAGTGAGGACAGGAAGACAAAGCAATGAGAAAGAGAGCCTGCAGAGCAGAAGAAATGTCATTCTCCCTGAATCGACAATGTATCTTCTCTCCGAGTAAGGCGAGAAGGTCAGGTAGGGATTTGGACTGACATATATGAAAGTTAATATTTCAAAGGTTTAGACAAGTTCATTTGTTTCTCACATTACAAAGACTGTTTTGGTCATGTCTAGAAAATTAATTCTTAATGGGGTGTTCACAAAAAGCAGGGCTTGACATAAAGCTAAGATGTTTTACTTGCCCACTAGTATGAAATGGAAAATGTAGGCCCTTTTAAAAAAAAAAAATAAAATCAACAGGGATTTGGACCATTATTATAAGTGATTAATATACAAAACAAAATACATATGACATAAAAGACATATGACATACAATGACATAGGTGGGACGATTCTAAACAATATACAAAACAAACAATTACACGTTGGAAAAATTCTAACTTATTTCCTCAATTACTGGAGGAACAGGCACTTTTGGCCTTTTCAGCAATTGTGCACTGCTTGTGCCTTTTGCTGTTATCATGAGCCTCTAGATGTTTGTACTTTTACACCATCCCCACCGAAGAAAAACTGTCTTGGTTAGTCTTTTCACGGTTCCAACAATCACTACCTCTGGTTTGGTCGAAATTAGTCTGACGTTCCACTTCGGGTATTGCTCCGTTGCCGATCGCCTCTTTTTCAGCCAAACGTCAGTTACCCTCCGTTTTCTTTGTGTTGAAATTTTAACAGAATTGGTTGACAAGTTTCCCTTTAACTCACTGTGTTAATTTGAATATATTCTGTCTCTACACACCTTTCTCTTTGTGCTGTTATTGGCCTTTTATTTGTGCTACTAGGTTACCTCGCATGACACGTCTGTCACTGAGCAGCCACTCTCATTCACAAGATCACATTTATTTTCCACCTGCCTGATGGAACAACTTGCCCAAACACATAGTTTACTTCCCACAGGGCAAGCGTTAATATCAAGCGCTGAGACAGGAGACGACACATTCTCACTAAAAAGTTGATTGACCCATTAACACATTATTGACAGTCCCTAAAGGCTTTTAATTTTGCAGCCCCATCTGCATGGAATCAGCTTCAGAATGAACTCCAGTTGAAGGAGTTGGTCTCACTTTATTCTTTTAAAGGCTTTTTAAAGGATATTGCAGAAAGGCAGTCTGTATGTCACTGTTTTTAAATTGATTTAGGACCCAGGTTTTTTATGATGACATTGTTGTTTGAACATGAGTGAAAGTGTGTTTATGTATTTACCTGGAAGTGTCTCTGTGTCTATTTGAAACGTGCTGCTGCCACTTGCCAGGACACTCTTGTAAAAGAGATTTTTAATCTCAAGGAGTTTTTTTTATCCTGGTTATAAAAAGGTTTGAATAAATGAATGAAAAAGACATATTTAGGAAATTAGACTTGATTCATATCAAAATATCGTTAAACATCTTAAAATGCCAGTGGGATGACCTAACATTCCTTATGGCAGTCTGAACTGCAGATCTCATGTTACCTTCAGTACACTCAAGACAGGTCAGGTCACTCTGACACCTGCTTCTGCCACGGCACTGAATAATTCAGGAGCGACTATGATTGTGTGTGTGTGTGCGCGCAAGAGTTGAGGAATGGTTTCATTGGAGTGTGAGTGTGTGAAGATGGGCGCTAACAAAGTGGTTTCCGCTGTCATCTTGGAGAAGCCCTGTGGCCCACTTAGGATCGGCTTACAGATGTCAGACTCAGAGTGGATGTTGAAAACTGACTCAGTGTTTTGGGGATGCGGTTTCCTTACTCCAGTGTTTTGGGTGTAACAGCCAGTGAGCCCTCCTCCACCCGTTGATTCAGGTGAGAGACTCTACATTAGACACTAAATGAAACCCGTGTTTATCTATCAAAGTGAGAGCACATCATCACATGTGAACAGACCTGTCATTGTTGATCCTTTATTGTAGTAATACCACCGCTCTGATGTGTGGGTGGAGGATTTACAACGGGCCAGAGCTGTTCTCCTAGTTTGCCTGCTGATATACAGTACATACAAAATGTGTATGAATATGACTCATCACACTCAATGCTTCATCCTCCTCCTCATAAGGATTTCCTGTGAAATGCATACATGCGTGCCCATGGTTAGCATGAGAATCTCTGTCAGTGATGTCTCCTGCAAACACAAAAAGTGGGATGGGAAAATGGGGTGATGTGTGACCCTGTGTCAGTTTGTTAAAAATGGTCTCAACCCTCGTGTTGTCTTCCTGTCAAAACTGAAAATCAACACTTTTGTTGACGCTTTTTAATCGACGTTTTTAACTTTTTCTTACGTTTTTGTCTACGTAACACTAACCTTATTAACTTTAGTTTTACAGTTATTTTTGGAATTTATGGTCAATAAACCTCATTTATAGGAAATTACACCTGATGTTTGAGTTAGAAAAGCAGAAATTAGGAATTATTTAGACTAAAATTAAAGGTTAGTATGTTGATGATAATCACAGACTGGAATATGTCAACTTTTACTCAATACTATTTCAAAACCACTTCAATGTTTTTTTCAAATGCTATAAAATAAATAAAACAATAAGACGCCCCAAAATTAATGAAAGTAGAGATTTGTACTTGCCAAAGAGCGTTGTGTGGAATCAATCATGTTATTTTGGGGAATTAAGAACCTTGATATAGGAAAACGGGTCACTTTGACCCGAGGACAACATGAGGGTTAAGCATAACAGAATTTTCAGATCAGCTGCCTTCCAATGCCAACCTAGCTTCCAAGCAGTCACGGTTATAGCCAAGCTGTTTGCTATACTTCAGTGTGGTCTTGGGTTGCAGTGACGTCAGTCCTCTAATCACCGAGACATAAGGCTCTGAAGTTACACTGCACAGGTACACAGCGTGCACCCATAAATTGCAGTTTCATGAGTAATGGCTGAAGGGGTGAAGTCAGAATGATGCACCTTGTTAGCTCCCACCCCTGCTTTACTCATTCACCCATGCCTCCAGAGGGCTCCAACTGTACTGGTCTGACAAAGGTTTTAGGAAACTATCAGAATGTCTTTTAAGGAAAACAAGAACGGTGCGATCACCTTATTTCATAGTTAGTTTTGAACTTGATATGTTTTTTAACTGATATTGAAAAAACAACTGTGTACGGGTAAATAAAACCTGCCTGATGTTAGTGACCCATGTGAGAAGACGCCAACCAGTATATTTCACTCAGGTTTGGTAGGGGGGAACCAATGATCCCCTCAGCCGTCTTGACAACCCGCTGCAGGTCCTTCCTTCCCGCACGGTGCAGCAGTATGAAGGGTGCTCTCAGTTGTTTTGGCTACTTTAGCAGAAACATTTAAAGTAGGGTAACAGTTAGCCTAGAGCTGTCAAAAGCAAAACTATATGGCTTAAAACAACTCCAAAGATGTCTTATACATGTTGTATTTTATGTATGTAACAAACCAAAAAGGTGGTGGTGTGGTCAAACGAGGAGTCGGCTTATACTGTGGAGCTATTTCTGTTTCCTACTGGATACTGGACTCATACTGGACATACTGGATTCTATTACCTTTCAGGGAAATAGCACAGAAAAGGAAAGGAACGTACTGTATATGTACATATAGTTTCACTGTTGAGCTATTTCTTGGCAAAAAAAACACCTGGCTATAAGATTTGGTTAAGGAACAGTTGAAATGTCTGGACAACCTTGGGAAGTTAACCCTTGTGTTGTCTTCCCGTCAAAATTGAACATCAACACTTTTGTTGACGCTTTATATAAATGTTTTTAACTTTTTCTTACGTTTTTGTCCGTTTTTTCAACACTTTTTTTTCACTTTTAACACTACGTAACACTAAGTAATTAACTTTGGTTTTACAGTTTTCTTTGGAATTGATGGTCAGTAAACCTCATTTGTAGGAAATTATACCTAATGTTTGAGTTAAAAAAGCAGAAATTAGGAATTATTTTGTCTAAAATTAAAGGAATGGATGTTGATGATAATCACAGACTGGAATATGTCAACTTTTACTCAATACTATTTCAAAACCACTTCAATGTTTTTATCAAATGCTATAAAATTGAATAAGATGCACCAAAATTAATGAAAGTAGAGATTTGTACTTGCCAAAGAGCATTGTGTGGAATCAATCATGTTATTTTGGGGAATTTAAAACAACATTGATATAGGAAAACGGGTCAATTTGACCTGAGGACAACATGAAGGTTAAGGTGTTTTTTTGTGACTCATGGCTTCAGCTCTTAATTCTTCCAACTCTGCCATGTTCTCCCTTATCTTATTACCCTATCACCCAACGCTTTTTCCCACCATTTCTGTGCATTATATAACCCATTTCACCCCACTCACCGACCCCTCCACTCTTCCTCTCGCTCCTCCTCCATGTCACAGTGGAGAGTGAATAATTCATGTTCAGGCTACTCGCTGGTGGAGATAAATCATGTGAGAAGAGCCGAGCACACTTGCTCATCTCAGTGTCTCCTCTCTCCAAAGTCCAAAGGGGGGGGGGCTTCGTGGTACAGACCAAAACTACCATCCCAGCTTTTACCACAGTCACACTTGGCTCAACACCACTTCCCAGCCGTCCATAGGCACCATGCAGCATCTTCTCATACATCCATGTACTGTATGTACAGTGTATGGCATTAGGGCCTCTTTAATTAGCTTATAAATGATATCTCCAGAACAGTTTCTTACATGTTTATTCAGTTAACTGATCCCTTGGAAAAGTAGATGTCCATATGGTGTTAATTGCTAATATAACATTTCAAAATTAAACAATTGCTTTTTAAGTCTTAGCTGCAAAGTTCCAAGTCAACTGCAGGCCCAAACTTTGTTTTTCTGGTCCTAAATAAGTAATTACAGAACTTTAACATTAGAAACATCTGATTTTAAAAGACAAAAGTTTGGCTACCAAATCCTGAAATCCCATCAATTTTTCTACCACGCTAACATTGTTGAGGGCTTATTCACTTTGCTTTTTATATATTTTCAAATGGTACCACTTGATGCTAGCTAATATTAGCTTAAGCCATAGCTGGACAGAGAACACTGTTAGCCTCAACTCATCTTGTCTCAAATGTTGAAAGTCATTATGTCTTTGTATGTGGTCTTTAAGCCGCACTTTTGCCATAAGTCATTTTATCCTACCGTGATAATCCGAGGTGTCACCTATTGTCTCTGCTAATTTACCCTGCCTGGCAATGGCATCTGCAGTCATCCTCTAGCGATGCATTAGAACGATACGTTCCAGTTTGCATGTTTGAGGTATGAAATACAAAATATGTGTTGCTCACTGCTCTGGAAGACTCTGTCCCTTTACTCCCACACACACACACACACACACTTCTGTCTCTGGAGAAGCTAAATGTGTCTCTGCATGCTTGTGTTTGTGTCAATTTTCACATAGTCTGTGTGTACTGTTGTTTGCCTGAGCACTGCATTCCCCTGAAGCTTATGTGTCCTGATGCACACGTGTATCTCTCACGAAGGATCAACACACTGGAGTGTTGATAGACCCAAAACAACAATTATTCATATGAAGGGACCCTCACAGTCCGGTGCTGTCACACCGTGTTATCAGACTGCATGGCTGCGCAGCCAGCTCTGTGGACTAAAAAGCTTGGTGCTTAACATTTGCTCTGGCTTACAGTAATGCAGTGCCATGTGCCTGATTGGGGAGATGCCGGTTTGAGGGAATTTGGTATTTGGCAGATGTATCCGTCTATCCGTCAAACAAGTTTTTGTGACTCAGCTTTGGGTTTAATTTAGAGCATTGCATCTCCCACAGCACTGCCTTTCCTTAAGGAAAACTACCTAAAATGCCTAAAACCTTTGCTGCTGATGAACCTTTCATATTGGGTTATCCAGCGTATAATTGATCTTGGCGAAGATACTGTGATGACAACAAACTCCAAATGATTCGACAACTCTAGCTGCTCAGGTGCGATATATTGCAATTTGTAACCTAACTTGTAATTTTTCCCAATTTCAAATGACGTCCCTAAATGGAAACTTTGTTAACATCTGTTTTATCTAAAATTATACAGTACATTTCTCTCTTTCTTCATATCACTTCAATTTTATTGCTGCAAAATGGGATTGTCAAGCAGACAAACTGACCACCACATAGTATATATACAGTGCCTTGCGAAAGTATTCGGCCCCCTTGAACTTTTCAACCTTTTGACACATTTCAGGCTTCAGACATAAAGATAACCAACAAGTGGGACACAATTGTGAAGTGGAACGAAATCTATTGGATATTTTAAACTTTTTTAGCAAATAAAACAAAATTATTGGGCCCCCTTGTGTTAATACTTTGTAGAGCCACCTTTTGCTGCGATTACAGCTGCAAGTCGCTTGGGGTATGTCTCTATCAGTTTTGCACATCGAGAGACTGACATTCTTGCCCATTCTTCCTTGCAAAACAGCTCGAGCTCAGTGAGGTTGGATGGAGAGCGTTTGTGTGAACAGCAGTTTTCAGCTTTTTCCACAGATTCTCGATTGGATTCAGGTCTGGACTTTGACTTGGCCATTCTAACACCTGGATACGTTTATTTGTGAACCATTCCTTTGTGGATTTTGCTGTATGTTTGGGATCATTGTCTTGTTGGAAGATAAATCTCCGTCCCAGTTTCAGGTCTTTTGCAGACTCCAACAGGTTTTCATCCAGAATGGTCCTATATTTGGCTGCATCCATCTTCCCCTCAATTTTAACCATCTTCCCTGTCCCTGCTGAAGAAAAGCAGGCCCAAACCATGATGCTGCCACCACCATGTTTGATAGTGGGGATGGTGTGTTGAGGGTGATGAGCTGTGTTGCTTTTACGCCAAACATATCGTTTTATATTGTGGGCAAAAAGTTCGATTTTGGTTTCATCTGACCAGAGCACCTTCTTCCACATGTTTGGTGTGTCTCCCAGGTGGCTTGTGGCAAACTTTAGACGAGACTTTTTATGGATATCTTTGAGAAATGGCTTTCTTCTTGCCACTCTTCCATAAAGGCCAGATTTGTGCAGTGTACGACTGATTGTTGTCCTATGGACAGACTCTCCCACCTCAGCTGTAGTTCTCTGCAGTTCATCCAGAGTGATCATGGGCCTCTTGGCTGCATCTCTGATCAGTCTTCTCCTTGTCTGAGCTGAAGGTTTAGAGGGACGGCCAGGTCTTGGTAGATTTGCAGTGGTCTGATACTCCTTCCATTTCAAAATGATCGCTTGCACAGTGCTCCTTGGGATGTTTAAAGCTTGGGAAATCTTTTGTATCCAAATCCGGCTTTAAACTTCTCCACAACAGTATTACGGACCTGCCTGGTGTGTTCCTTGGTCTTCATGATGCTCTCTGGGCTTTCAACAGAACCCTGAGACTATCACAGAGCAGGTGCATTTATACAGAGACTTGATCACACACAGGTGGATTCTATTTATCACCATCAGTCATTTAGGACAACATTGGATCATTCAGAGATCCTTGCTGAACTTCTGGAGTGAGTTTGCTGCACTGAAAGTAAAGGGGCCGAATAATTTTGCACGCACCACTTTTCAGTTTTTTATTTGCTAAAAAAGTTTAAAATATCCAATAGATTTCGTTCCACTTCACAATTATGTCCCACTTGTTGGTGATTCTTCACAAAAAATAAAATTTTTATATCTTTATGTTTGAAGCCTGAAATGTGTCAAAAGGTTGAAAAGTTCAAGGGGGCCGAATACTTTCGCAAGGCACTGTAATATATAATAAAATATCAATACTTGGCGCCTGTGTATCGATACAGTATTGCCACTAAAAATATCGCCATACTCTGCTGTATTGATTTTTTTTGTGGTAGAGGTGGCTGCTGTTTCGTGGGAATTAAAATGGAGTGGGTCTTGGTGGGAAATTCTTCTAATACTTTTCCTCTCCTCATTTCTTATTCTTCTCCCAGATCAGTCGCTGCCTGAAGCCTGGAGGACGGTTTGTCTCCGTAACCTTCGCCCAACCCTTCTTCAGGAAACGCCTCTATGCTCGCACAGAGTACAACTGGTCAATTAGGAAGTACAGCTATGGAGAAGGCTTTCAATATTTTGTGTATGTAATGACCAAAGGAGAGGAGCTTAGCCCAGAAGATGCAGCTGTGGAGAAAAAGCTACTGGAGGACACCAAATCCACACCTACCAGGGTCGCCACAACACAAGATGAAGATGAGGAAGACTTCCTGTCTAATATTGGTTTCATTTAATATTTAACTCTATGCTGCGATAATGACTTTAGGAACTTCTCCACCCTCGCGAATACAACAGAAACGTCCTCTGTTACTCAAAATGTCTACATCACCGTTTTAATGGGATTAGGTAAGAATTGGCTACTATATATTTTAGTAGTTATGGTCTGGGCATAGATGTTCCTTTGGGCTACCTTCACATTGCTACGTTATGGTTTAAAAATGAATATTGGCGCCTGAGTACCTCACCTGGTGGAGCATGCAGCCATATAGGTTTACTCCTCGACCCAGCAGCCGCGGGTTGGACTCCGATCTGCGGCCCTTTGATTCATGTAATTCCCCCCTCTCTCTCTTTCATATGTTCAGCTGTCCTCTCTAAATAAAGGCCTAAAAATGGCCAAACAATTCTTAAAAAAAAAAAAAAAAAAAATACATAGCAATGGAAATGTAGCCTTAGACCTCTTTGGGAATGGATTTAGACGACGCACCACCAGGGAAAATTACTACAAATAAAATCCATAATGCTATATATAACATATTCTGTCATAATAGCAAAGAAAGTTGTCTGTTTTTAATTTACCAGATGATTTAAAAATTCATGGTATGTCGCGATACAGTTTACATTCCCAAAGGAACACTTGATACAGTAACGTATAACCTGGAACAAAATCATTTTTGAGACTAATTAAAAACATTTGAATTCCTAACTCAATTCAGTAAATTATTCCGGACATGACCACAGACGGAGTAGGGACCCGAGGGATACGAGAGGGTCCTGAAAGTGAAGACAATACAAGGGTTAAGAAGACAAAATGTATCATAAATAATCATATCTTTTGGAAAACAAAAGATATGATAAAACATTTAAAAACCTACCTATATTACAGTGGGGGGACCAGCCAATAATCCTAGTGTTTTTGACAGAAAGTCACCTACGTGTATGAAAATATATAGATTACCCCAAACTGGCCTTGTGCCTTTACCCACCACTTACCTTATTTTAATTCCAAAGGCCAAGGGAACTTTATCAGGATGCATAGTATCCTGATCCATGAAATAACTGGCCTTTAATAATACAAATCTGCCTGCTTCTATGGGAATTTAACATAGTGGTGTGTATACTTATGCCCCCTGTATTTTAACATAGTGGTGTGTATACTTATGCCCCCTGTATTTTAACATAGGGGGGTGTATACTTATGCCCCCTGTATTTTAACATAGGGGGGTGTATACTTATGCCCCCTGTATTTTAACATAGGGGGGTGTATACTTATGCCCCTGTATTTTAAGAAAGAACATTTATTTATTTACAATACATTATTCATTCACAAAGAAAATTGGTGTTCTTAAAGGTTGGATTTTACCTCATTTTTTAATTATGGCATTAAGATAAATTTCCAAAACATGATTTTTTATTCCTCTTTTTAGTCAACTTAAGCATGGGCATGTAAACTTATGAGCACCACTGTACATAAACATTGTTTTCTATATGTTTTTATATGATTGCATTGTTTATAAAGTCAGTTTGTAATTGCAATGGAGTGATGTTTCTGTTTGTGTCGTGATTTTCTGAAGCTGCTACTATTACTATTACTATTACTGTTCTAGTGCAGTTCATATTTGAAACGTTCATATTTTATAAATCAATTTTACACCCCAGTGTCCTTAACTATTCTGTCTGACTGTATATCAGAAAGCTTCAACAGTCTCAGATTCTGTGGTGCAGCACAAGCCTGCCAGTGTTGTGCAATTTGCAAGACAAACTGGCATGTCTAGACCAGGTACATAACAGCAGCGCTGGCCTGCATGTAAAGTCAGTGTTAAAGTCTATTAATATGTCAGTCAGAGTCTTCCCTTCTGTTGGGGTTGTCTGCGTCTGTCCCATATCTGCTTTAGATTCCAGACAAATGCTGCTAATGGAGATACGCATAGTTTGACACACCTGTCAAGCACGACGGCATTGCGTGTGGGCACATACACACGTACTGTACAAATAAGTAATAAACCAACCTGCGTGTTATTTGTTGAGGAAACATGAGATGAGTCTTGGGTCTTGTGTGTTATGCTGCTTAAATTTAGACCAGAGCAGAAGAGAGAGAGGCAGGCATGCAGACAGGCAGGAAGGCTGGTGACTGGAGGAGGGGGGGGGGGCACATTGATAAAGTAGAAATCATTTATTTTTAATTCTCCACTGAGATCTAATTACCGCCTATTTTTAAGACTTGGAAAAAAAGGTGTGTGATTTTTCAGATGGCTCTTCTTTCGTTCCGTGATTGTCTGCTGGTGTAATGCGGCAGTTTGTTTAACTTGAACTTTGATGTTGACAAAAATTACCACAAGCACTATTTAGTAGCTGTTCTGGAGCTTTTGACCCCATAACACGATCTTCCTCAGCAGGCCGAGTAAGCCCATTTGTCATGGCATTAACTGTTGGCTAAACCCCACCCACGTTAGTTACTGTTGCCGTGCTTGTTAAGCTTTGTGTTATATGGGCAGTTATGTGGTGGGATTGTTTTATTCTGGTTCCAAAGTCAAGAATGCACTTTTAACCTCAATCTGTTGAAAACAGAATGATAAAAAAACATTTTCAGATATTCTTTTTGTGTCTTTTATACTGTGATCCTATGTCCTTTGATGCGATTGACTAAAGCAATCGTATATTCTCCTACTATATAAAAATACACTGCACATATTGAAATGTACCCCTACAGACAGTGGTCTCATCTCACCCACTCTGACCACAATGTGGTTTCCATGGTGACAATTGGGTGCAATGACCTGACTACCTGAACAAAAAAAACAGGGCAGGGCGGAAGACAGGAGGGTTGTTATGTAATTGGAAGTGGGTTTGATATCGCCAATAGGTGGTTCAGAACAGCTCCACTGCACCACTGGGACATAAAAACAGTTGATAGATGGAAGTTGGGTATGTCCCTGCACATGGAGAGAGTTATTTGGATTGAGTTATTCCCCACCCCCTTTTTACTCGGTTGGATTTACACTGAACTAAATGATAAAAGCAACACTTTTGTTTTTGCCCCCAAGACTTTATGTACACAAAAGGCTTATTTCTCTCAAATAGTGCTCTAATATTATATTGTTCTGTCTAAATCTGTGTTAGTGAGCACTTCTCCTTTGCCGAGATTATCCATCCACCTCACAGGTGTGGCATATCAAGATGCTAATTAGACAGCAGGATTATTGCACAGGTGTGCTTTAGGCTGGCCACAATAAAAGGCCACTCTAAAATGTGCAGTTTTACTGTATTGGGGGGGTCCAAAAACCAGTCAGTATCAGCATCTCTCTCGACTTGACTGCAGTTTGTTGTCGTAACCGACTTTCGATGGCGTCTGGCACTTTAGAGAAGTGTTCTCTTCACGTATGACCCCTATGAACCCATGAATGAGGCGGATGGACAGATTTGTGAACAATATTTGAGAGGAATAAGCCTTTTGTGTACGTAGAAAAAGTCTTAGATCTTTTAGTTCATTAAAAATGGGGGCAAAGTTGCATTTATAATTTAGTTCAGTGTAGTTTAGTCCTGCACCTTCTTTTTGGCAATAAGTGAATATATTGAAATTGTAGCAGCAGTTGTTATTTTGGTTTAGTTTTCAGCTCCCTTTGTGGGGCTGACTGACCTGCGATGGCAGAGCCTGACAGTGAGATTTAACTAGACTGGACTTAAGTTATATAACCACAGAGCAGGGCATGGGCCTAATGCAGAGGTGTGTGTGTGTGTGTGTCAGAATCTTTCCCTCCTGCTGCTAATTGTCCTCCATGCATGTTGCCCGAGGGCAGCAACAACCCTAATCTACTGCATGCTCAATGCCTTTCTCTCGTTTTTTTCTGTCTCTCTTTCACTCTCTCAGTCACTCTTCTCACCACTCCACCACTCTGCCCTCTCTGTCTGCATCGATTGGCTCCGATGCTTTGATGTGTGGGTGTTTTGTGAGGGCACATGCAATTCAAAAGGTTTACTGCTTGCTTTAACCGAACACCTCTGGGTTTGATCTGCCTCATTGTGCTCTTGTTTAAAACTGAATCCCGACACAGCACTACTGCCTGTTTAAATTGAACTGCCTGCTATTCTGGTTTCTTACAACCAAGGTCCTGTTTTTGTAGTTTTGTTTAGGACCAAGTTATTTTCAGAGCTCTGGGAATGCAGCAATGTTAACTAGAACTACCGCCAACTAGTGAAGTGGCAGTTTGTGCAGACTTGTTTAATATGTAGTGAAGACTACAGGCATATAAAGTGTATAATGTATCATATAAAAGGTATTGGGTGTATTTTCCTGTGAGACAGACGGACGGACAACGCAAAAATATAATGCTATTACCAGCAATAATAAAAATGAAGCCAACAGGGCAAAATAAATGAGGGTTTTGAACACCCCACTGGGTTGGTCAAATTTATACAGTAGGGTTGCTTGCTTTTAATTTTAACTTAATATAAGTGGTTTAGATCAGTGGTCACAACTTTATACATCTGAGGTGATTAGGGAGAGAATGAAATATCCATTTCTTATACACAGATTTGTTCACTTTTCTGACTTTTTTCTAAAAATTCCCTTTTCCTTGTTAAATACTACATAGGTTTATCCTTTCAGGTAACCAAAAATGATTCACATTTGAGATTGAAAAATAACTGTTGTAGATTTTTCACTGCTTACAACTTTATTGTAAAAGATAAGAATTATGGAAGTAATACCAAGCGGTAACCTACAGCCAGTGTAGCCAGGTATAGGTTGGATGGAGGGACTCAGCAGTTACTCTTGTCAGTGGAAGCCAGTCTGCAGTAGATTTAGTGACAACTAAGAGAAAGCGTTGTATGTCTGCCCATCTCCCTTGGCCTTGGGGCAGCGTAATGGTATAATATACGGTATGGCAGGCTTATGTAATCGGAGGAGGAATATTAATGGACGTCCACTCAGGATCGGACGAAAGTGGAATCAGATCAAAGCTCTTTGTCCTTATTGCACACGCGCAGTTTGAACCTGTGCTGTGAGTTGTGTGTGTGTGTTGTGTACGTTAGAGATAACAGTACAATGGAGCTTAGCATTTACAGCAGTCTGCTTTAACATTTTGTCTGTTGTGCTTGTATTTCCATCCAGTCTTTCCAGTGACTGGGGAGGCATCTACAGCATGTCTGTGTCGGCCCAGTATGGCCTGCCCTCCCAGCCCTTCTGCCAGGTCGGGACATATGAGCCACCAGGGTTACATCAACAGCTCCAGCATACAGTCAACTCACCGCTGACCCTGGCTTTTGGAAAATGAAGACTAAAAATATGTCTTATCAGAGAGCAGTGGCTCATTAGTTGTTGCCTGAGATTTTGCAGTCAGACATCCCACATTAGAATTTAAAGTTCTGATGTTATATTATCCTTGAAATGTTGTCAAATTTTATTTTTTACTTGTAGTTGGAGCCAAAGCCTGATACAGATACTGATACAGAAATTAAAGGACAGATCTGAATAAATAAATTGCGAGTCATTACGTACAGTATGCAGACGCTTCTTCTTAGCGCTAACTAAAGTTGCAAAGCATTCTTGAGTATCTGATACAGAGTTTCTAAGAGTTTTTAAGATTATAATATGCAGACTTTAGTTGTAATGAATCAATATGTCATCCACTGCAGAAGTCTTGTTTGTGGACAGCAACGGAACACAGAGGCACTTTGGCAACACATACATGTCTGTGGGATACATTTTTGCTGGTTTTGATCTCTCCTTAGGGGAGTTTTTTACCTCCTCGCCGGCGTCAGCATATTTTTTTTTTTTTTTATATGTCCATCCGTCCCATACTCATCAATGCAATACTTTGGTGGTCAAACCACAACTCAAGAATTCCTATGCTAGTTGTGACAAAGAGTTCATACAAATGACATTATAATAACCAGCGTAGCGTTTAGTACGAATTTCAGGTGTTATTAGTCAAGGCCATAGTAAAGTAGCAGGGAAACAAAAAGGGCGGAACCAAAGTGCGGGAAACAGTACACCGCGGCGTTCAGGTGACGGACACCTTCCCCGTCTCTCAGACAGAGATTTGGCGACGAAGAAGGCGGTTCATTTACTCACTCGCTGTCTCTGAAATTCTGTTTTCCAGGTTGGTACTTGGTAAAAATGACAAAGCTGTTTGCCTTCTGAAATGTGTATGGTGTACTGAAGCTGTGGTGGGTTAGCTATGTAAATTATGATGTGTAAAGCCGAGTTGAAGTGCCGCATCTATAACCGCGGGAAACGGGTTTCATTAACAATACAGTTAGCGGCTAGCTAAACGGTGTGTAATGGGGTTGTATGTGTTCCCACTCCCTGATGATTTATTTTGTGGTTTTTTAAAATATTTTGACAAGATAGTTAATGTTAAAAACGTTTGGCACTTAAAGGGGAGTTCCTCCTACAAGTTAGGATTGTATTATATTGAAATGTATTATATTATAATGTATTGTGAGTTAAGCAATTGTCCCTAGGTGAATGATGGTCTGTTTGTTTTCTGTTAAAGAGGGTTTGTGACTTACATTATAACATTAGTATAATATACAGAAGTATAGATATGGCTATATAGAGTAAAATATGAGTTATTTTGACATTATTATTATTATTATAACGATACAGTAGCAGAGATATTTATTTTGTTATGGGTAAGAGTGTGTAACAAAGAGTGTGAAAGAGTGTGGAAGATTTTGCCCACTGAAGGTAGTATTAAAGTGCTTAAATTAGACAAACATGTTTACACTAGAGAAATGCTTTTGGATATTGTTTTATGAGAATTTGTAATAAAGACAGAGATTTGGCGACGAAGAAGGCGGTTCATTCACTCACTCGCTGTCTCTGAAATTCTGTTTTCCAGGGTTCTAATCGCAAGAGCTGAGTAGTGAATCCAAATCAACATAAAATCATTTGTTACTCCAGTTACTTATCTTTGAAACTCGTAACATAATGCTACAGGAAGAGGCGGGGCGCAGAGCTTAAATAATTCGATATCTGGCCAAAATCTGTTGGCCCAGTTCTGGCCTTCCAGCGCCGCCCATTACTGTGAGAGGTGTAATTCCACAGGATGGAAGACACGTGCGCACACAGGCGACATCCACAACAACAACAACAATGTGATCGATAGCACTATGTGTTCATTCAGTGCAGTGCTGATGTTATCAGGACAGTCAATAATCTCTCTCCGGAGGGAATGTGGTCGGTTAAACTGATGTTGATGTTCTGTTATTAGAGTGAAGTACAATCCAGATATAAGGATCAGCGCCGTTGTCAGAACATAGCTATTTATAGATGTGTCCTGAGACTGTACTTATTTCCTAACAACAAACAAATTAGAGTGAATATCTGTCATATGTGTAGCGTGATTTCCAGGAAAATTCTCACGAGGAAATGGATTTCTTTTGATGCTGTGCAGGTTTGTGTACCACCAGTGCGGGGGAGGGGGGAGAGGGACTTGGAACGAATGTGGAGTGCTAAGCTAATGTTAAAAACATAACTGAAATTGTGATTTGCTACAACAACAAAAAAAGAGAAATGTTTTGAAAGATAGAATAACAAATGGAATTTTCCATTTGGAATGACGTTTTCCATTGACCAACACCTTCATACCATTTTTTTGTGAGATTGAGAGTATGTGGAAACTAGCAAGCAAAAAGCCAACAAAAAGTAATAGATAAGGGACCGTTCATGTCTTTTTATGCTTTGAGGGGATGGTCACCCAAATTTTGTATTCATAAAAACAGCAAAAATGTCAAAGTGGCTTGTTTGGTGCATATTTTTGCATGTAGCTCCATGTAGCTCTCTTAGTCTCTGCCCCCCATTGCTAGTAGATGGGTCCTTCCCTGTTTAGTCAGCCAGAGATTTCCCAAAGTGAATAAATCCCAAGAGGGGTAAGCCTCTCCTCTCTAAGTAAAGCTCATATGGCGCCATTTTGATGCTACCTAGCCATTGCCCGCCGTTAGCATTTCATTGACTGCCATTCATATTAACGTCACTTTGACAGTAAATAACTTTACATCTGAAGGGTTTAAAGACTCAATTTGTCCGCTGTTTATTTCTAAAGAAACACGACATTGTATATAAGACTCCATTACCTTGTAGCTCACCTTATGGCTCCGTAGCAGACGTTTTTGTAAAAATAGGCTACCACGCAATTCACTGTCGCACAGTAGAGGAATCAATTCAATTCAATTCAATTCAATCTTATTTATAGTATCAATTCATAAGTGTTATCTCGAGACACTTTACAGATAGAGTAGGTCTAGCTCCATAATTTACAAGGACCCAACAGTTCTAGTAGTTTCCTCCAGAGCAAGCAACAGTGCAACAGTGGCGAGGGAAAACTTCCTTTTAGGCAGAAACCTGGGACAGACCCAGACCCAGACCCAGGCTCTTGGTAGGCGGTGTCTGACGACCGGTTGGGGTTAGAATGAAGAGTGGCAATAACAGTCTCCAAAAAAATAGTAGTTTGTAGTAGTTCTTTGTAGTAGTTCATGGCATAGCAGGGCACTGTGCAGCATTACAAGGCACAGCAGGACGTAGCTGGGCACCGCAGATTGTAGCAGGATGTAACATGGCATCGCAGAACGTGTAGCGGGACCATGGCAACAGCTGCAACCATGATTTTGGAGCCTCCCTGATCCAAGGAAACATGCTGGGCGAATCACGGTATAGTACAGGGTAAGCTCGCTGACAGTTTGGACTTACATTAGCTGTTTAGGTTTAATTAGTAATGTTAACTAGCATGTTAATTAGCAATAATTAGCCTGTGCCTATGTTATCACCTTACATATACCTACGCCAGTAACGTGCGGTGATGTCAGAGGCTAGGCACTGAGTTATGAAAGCCAGATTACCTAATTTATAGTTTAAACTATAGCAAGCGCGGCACACACGCACGGTCGTTATCAAGAAATTTCCAATCAGGGTGACATTCTCTCTCTCTCTCTCTCTCTCTCTCTCTCTCTCTCTCTCTCTCTCTCTCTCTCTCTCTCTCTCACTTTCAAGTTAATGTCCAGCATCAGAATGCAAGTTATGCAACCATCTTTGTTCTAATTATTGCACAGCGGCCAATTATGTTTTTCAATCCCAGTCAGCAACAATAAAAACACACACTGCTCATTGCCACAAAAAGCAAGCTCATCTTGCTTTGCAAGGAAGCAGGTTGCATTTATCAGATCCTTCAATACCTCTCGGTTTTCCTTTACCTTTTCATTATGGTAGGTTATATTCAGCCTCTTTTGCTCATCAAGTGCAAGGTCGATTCAAGATTTACCAAAGGTTTTCAGCGTAATTTGACATGTGAGCTGACGATTTTTCATTCTTAGTTAAAGCTGCGGGCAGGTTGTTCAGATCCCAGGACCCCGTAGAAGTCCAGTCGCCGACTGTTAGCACAGCCACATAGCCTGGCTGTGCTAACATAGCCACATATCTTTTCTTCCACACCAGTCAGTTTGAAAGGATTGGACAATTTTTTGTCCATTTTGCTGTAGTAGTCCATCTAAGGCTGGCGTAGACATCCATCTTGCTATTAGTTCTTTTATTAAATTAAAATCGAGTAATGAGAAATTCCTCAATACTGTGATATCGGCGGACACCGCTGCTGTCATTTTGACTTAGAATTTTAGCGGGGATTGCGCTTACAACGTAGCTGGTGTAATGACGTCAGCTACGCAAAGGGCCAGTAATATCTCGATTTTAATTGGTCCATGTTTTATATGTAACGGAGATGATTACTGGCATAACATGTTAACGTGCAAAGGCACAGCAGAGTTGTATAATAAACATATAATATACACACATATATAATATATATATACAGTGAGGAAAATAAGTATTTGAACACCCTGCTATTTTGCAAGTTCACCCACTTAGAAATCATGGAGGGGTCTGAAATTGTCATCGTAGGTGCATGTCCACTGTGAGAGACATAATCTAAAAAGAAAAATCCAGAAATCACAATGTATGATTTTTTAACTATTTATTTGCATGATACAGCTGCAAATAAGTATTTGAACACATGTCTATCAGCTAGAATTCTGACCCTCAAAGACCTGTTAGTCTGCCTTCAAAATGTCCACCTCCACTCCATTTATTATCCTAAATTAGATGCACCTGTTTGAGGTCGTTAGCTGCATAAAGACACCTGTCCACCCCATACAATCAGTAAGAATCCAACTACTAACATGGCCAAGACCAAAGAGCTGTCCAAAGACACTAGAGACAAAATTGTACACCTCCACAAGGCTGGAAAGGGCTACGGGGACATTGCCCAGCAGCTTGGTGAAAAAAGGTCCACTGTTGGAGCAATCATTAGAAAATGGAAGAAGCTAAACATGACTGTCAATCTCCCTCGGACTGGGGCTCCATGCAAGATCTCACCTCGTGGGGTCTCAATGATCCTAAGAAAGGTGAGAAATCAGCCCAGAACTACACGGGAGGAGCTGGTCAATGACCTGAAAAGAGCTGGGACCACCGTTTCCAAGGTTACTGTTGGTAATACACTAAGACGTCATGGTTTGAAATCATGCATGGCACGGAAGGTTCCCCTGCTTAAACCAGCACATGTCAAGGCCCGCCTTAAGTTTGCCAATGACCATTTGGATGATCCAGAGGAGTCATGGGAGAAAGTCATGTGGTCAGATGAGACCAAAATAGAACTTTTTGGTCATAATTCCACTAACCGTGTTTGGAGGAAGAAGAATGATGAGTACCATCCCAAGAACACCATCCCTACTGTGAAGCATGGGGGTGGTAGCATCATGCTTTGGGGGTGTTTTTCTGCACATGGGACAGGGCGACTGCACTGTATTAAGGAAAGGATGACCGGGGCCATGTATTGCGAGATTTTGGGGAACAACCTCCTTCCCTCAGTTAGAGCATTGAAGATGGGTCGAGGCTGGGTCTTCCAACATGACAATGACCCGAAGCACACAGCCAGGATAACCAAGGAGTGGCTCTGGAAGAAGCATATCAAGGTGCTGGCGTGGCCTTATTTTCCTCACTGTATATACAGTATATAATGTGTTTTTAAGACTTTTGCTTACAGATGCTACATGTAGGCCTACTGTATGTTCTGTTCTTTCTCTTAAAAAGTCGCCATGGTCCCGCTACACGTTCCGTTCTGCAATGCCATGTTACATCCTGCCATGATCTGTGGTGCCCAGCTACGTCCTGCTGTGCCTTGTAATGCCATGAACTACTACAAAGAACTACTTCATTCTAACCCCAACCGGTCGTCAGACACCGCCTACCAAGAGCCTGGGTCTGGGTCTGGGTCTGTCCCAGGTTTCTTCCCAAAGGGGAGTTTTTCCTCGCCACTGTTGCACTGTTGCTTGCTCTGGAGGAAACTACTAGAACTGTTGGGTCCTTGTAAATTATAGAGTGTGGTCTAGACCTTCTCTATCTGTAAAGTGTCTTGAGATAACTCTTGTTATGAATTGATACTATAAATAAAATTGAATTGAATTGAATTAAAAAATGGTATGCTAATCACAGTCACTGTGCTGAGGTGATGTGCTCTGTTGTTTTTTCTCCTTGCCTTTTCTCCGCAGAGTTTGATGTTCTTTTTTGTCATCTTCTATTGAATTGTTAGTAATATGTATGTGTATGTATGTATGTATAAATATATATATATATATATATATATATATATATATAAAAACCAAAAGCCATACCAAAGAATCACACTAACATGTTCTTTCACCATTTATTAATTCACCAAATACAGTGAAAATGGCATCATAATATACAATGACTCATTCTTAGAATGTCATGACATTTTTGCTGCTTTTTTGCTTCGTAAAACGATGTTTCATTGTTGAAAATATTAAGGTTTCATGCACAACAAACCATATCCAGTTTCTTTAAAATAATGGTACAAAATAAACTAAATTAAAAAAAAAAAAACTGTAATGTCCAAAATCGGTCAAATAACAGCGTGTTATTTGAGGATACTCGTAAACAGTGCAATATACTCTAAAACTGCTATTTTCTAACAAATTCATCAACGAAGCTCAAGTCACAGTATACGATTTCTTAATAATAGTTTAACATTGATGTGTGCAAAAACCCCAGACACATTCAGTTAGTCTTTAAAAAACGCCCGACCGCTGATATAGAATGAAACCAGTCCACCAAAATCTTACATAGCTTCCTCCATGAAGCCTCGTCTCATTCTGTATATCCTCTCTGAAGTAGAAGTATTTTTGTTGATGAATTGTAAGACGATAGACTAGCATATCATTTAAATAACAAAGATTTAGATATAAAAATACAAATATGACTTTTGTTAAAAAGAAGCGTGCCAAGGTAAGAGAAGTGGCACCTGCGTTGGCACCGGAGTGAAAGTTCATGCAAAGAGGTGGAGAAAAAACACACAGAGGACAAAACACGAATAATAATAGCAAAATTGAAATAACCAATTAATGGAAATATAATTTTATCCCATCAATTTCATGACTATTATTTTCAACATGTACTACAATCTCCACAACTTTGCTGGCCTCTGTAGATATCTGAGCATTTGAAAATGCAAAAAAAGAAATAGAAGAAATAGTGAGGGGGGGAAAGACATGTGCAGGTGTAAATCAGCTACATGAAAGTGCTAAGCTGCACCTTTAACCACTGATGGGTAATGCAAGAAGAAGAAGAAGAAGAAGAATGTTGTCTGTGGTTCAGCTTTAATCTGTACCCTAATGCTCTTTAAGGGCCAAAAACAAACAGGGCTTCTACTACAGAACATATTAACATTGCACCATCCTCGGATATATATGTTTTTACATACAATGGGGCTCCTCTAATCAGCAGACTCAATAGTTGGGTTAGCAGCAACAGGAATGCATTGGACCAGTGCTGAAAGGACAGCTCCCTTGAATGCACCGTCGCTTGCTGGATCAACAAAGCGAAGCCTAAAGGAGGGGGGAGTAGGGGAGGGTAGGGGGGGCATAACCTACCTACTGTACTGTACAATTTATTGAAATAGGGCTTTGATTTAGCATCTGCCTCCAGTTGCAGTATTGTGTTGCTTACAGCGCTTTTGGAAAGGAAGAAGAGATGAAGTAATGACAAGTTCATCCATCATTAAAGTCAGCACAGGTTGAGACACAGAGTCCGCCATCTCAACAGGAAAATCGGGATTCGTTTGGAGAATTGCCAGCAATCCCATGATAAATCTTGGTCTTTTCCAGAGTCTCTCTTTCTCCAATTCTTTCTTTATCACTTTCTTCCACATTTCTCTTCCTTTAGCCTTCTCCATTTCCCCCTTTCGTTGCCTTCCCCCCCTTGCCTTTCGTCAGTCACCCCAGCTTTGCTTCGTGCCGTCGCTTTTCTCCTGCAATCCTCGAACATGCACAGCCGCTTCAAGTGCTTCAAATCGGTCATCAAAATGAAAAAAGTCCGCAAGGCGTCGGTCCCGTTTAAACGCCGGGTGAAGACTTGTCTGTCATCCCCTTCAGGACCTCGTCTATCCGGTCATCCTCGATGACCACTGTGAAGAGACAAGCGCAGAGGACAGTGAGACCAAGACAGCAGGACATGTCTATATCCTAATATCCCAGTCAAATAGTGACTTCATTGTGAATATATTTTTTATAATGTCAACTGATTTTTATGTATGGGCCTATAGTGGAAGAGTAAATGGCGCACTAAATAAAGCTTTTGCAAGTAATAGAAAATGTGACTGTAGTGCGGGTCGCAGGTGAATACATTAATACATTAAAGCACTATTGCAAAGCCCCGACTTCGGGTACGCGCACTTTGTGAAAACAACTCATTCCCGGGAACGGCGACGAGCCTGGCTTGTTATCCTCACGGTGGAAACCTATTGTACAGCATGGGGTGTGTCCTTACATGGAGGACATGTCTCGTGCATGTATATAAACAAATGAAATGTCCTCGTCGACAGCAAGAAGTATCCTGTTGCATTTTCAAATAGCACTATCAAAAATTGGGTATAATGAAAAGATATATGAATAACATCGTGTAGAGCATCACAATAAACTCACTATTTTCCACATTTTCCATCACGTAAATAATTCTGCCCATGAATGAGTTATTGTGACAGCATGCCGAGTGTCAGGTCTTTATTTAAGCATCCTTTACCTCGCTTGGCTCGGCCGATCTGTCCCAGCTTTGGGGGTCTTTTCGCCTGCGACGCAGCGTAAAAGGCGCTCGAGTCCTGCAGTCCGCAACTAAAGGACATCTGGCTGACCTCGCTGTCCGCCCCGTAGCCGCTCATTTTCCCCTCGTTGTATGGCAGCACCTCGGACATGGTGGCACGATGGAGGATCACCAGCGTTGATTGGCGAACAAAAGTAGATAAAAGTGGCTTTATATGCGCAAATAAAGCCGTAGTTCCGTTTTGAGTGTGTGCAAGCTGCAGCGGTTGGTGCGTTGCTCCTGCTCTGTGATCCTTTCTGGGTGTTACTCGATGTGGATAAGGGGCCACCAGCGTCTCAGGTCCGGGTGTTGTTGTGGTCTCGCTGCGGTCTCCGGATGTGTTGCAGCTGCAGGGAGAGGGGCAGAGAGGGGTTGTGTTCGCCTGTGTTGAGGGCTGATGTCTGGTGAGGGAAGTGGGAGATCCCGGGATCATAAAGGAAACCCAGGCAGAACGGTGAAGTCATCCATCCGGGTGTGTGTGTGTGTGTGTGTGGGTGGTGGTGGGGGGGTATAGAGTAGAGGAGCAAGAGTGACATCAACAGGCGAGAGATGAAAGTGAAGGGCCCATACTGAAGAAGGTTTCAGGCTTGGCTGTTCTTTATATCTGAGGAAAATGCACCATTCTATAGAAACATGTGGTGTGTGTGGTAAAATAAATGGATACCTCAGAGTTCCGATTGTGAGCCTACAAAATAGAACCATTATGGGGTATTATTTTCTATCCAAGATATACTATAGGACTATGAAGTAGGTAGGCTATTTCTTTGCATGGTACTAATTACATTTACAAAGTGCTACTGTACAATTTCCAGGTACTTGTACTAAAGTATTTATATTTTATGTAACGTTATATTTCTAGATTACACTTGTTTTTTTTAAATATTTTTACTTATCATACAATTTACATATTAAGGTTTACAGACAAAACATGTGATTTTCTTCCATCATTGAAAGTAGTACAGCATAGCATGTACAGTATGTAGGCTCAGACAGGGAATCAGAGACAAGAATGGCAGTTACTGTCTATGTTATAAGATGACAAAATATTAAAAAAATAGATAGAAAGATAGAATACCACTTCATTAATCTCACACAGGAAAATTAAAGGGGCGCTGCCCTCTGCTTATTATGCACACAATGTACAGTAGAGGTCAGTTTACTACTTATGTTGAGTATGCAGTTGTATATTTTGTCCTCTGTGGGTCTGAAGGAGCGTTCTAAAGTAAATTAACCCGGATGATGTCATTGTCACGGTTTGTTTTTAGAGACTACAAAGTTGGCTGCATCATGGGAAATGTAGGATTTAGGTTTTTTGACTAAAACGCTGGATATTGTCTGACTTTGACCGTTCTTATGTCTCTTCCGAGTCTCCCAAACATTATGAGTGAAATACTAATGTCACAGCAGCGAAAGAAAGAAAGTGCAAGGACAGATGCATAAATGTATTGATAAGAGAAAATTAGAGACACTAAAACACAATAGATCAATATACTGTATTTTGATTATTATACAAATAAGAAGCATGAAAAATAAACATCACATACAGTACATTATATAAACTAGAAAATAGAGAAATATTGAATATGGTCCTGGTTTTGTCTACAGAAAATACATGTGAATGTCTCATTTCAGGACCATGGACAGAGACAGTATAATTTATACATTAGCTGCACTTGGAATTACGTCATTTTCCCCTGCGATGTTTTGGTTGCAGCCTGTGTTACATCCCTGCTCACAGCATATGGTGTCTCATAAAAATGTAAAACAATGAGCTGATAGAGAGCCTATTTTCGGACTGAACCTGATTTAACAACTCAGGCCAGCTGACCTGTCTATAAACATGGAAGCCAGTGAAGCAGTGTCAGTGAAGTCTGCATGTCCAGTGAAAGCTACCAGCAGACACTTTTTGAGATCAGTGCTGTTGGACATTCAATTCATAATAATTCAATAACAAGAGTTATCTCGAGACACTTTACAGATAGAGTAGGTCTAGACCACACTCTATAATTTACAAGGACCCAACAGTTCTAGTAGTTTCCTCCAGAGCAAGCAACAGTGCAACAGTGGCGAGGAAAAACTGCCCTTTAGGCAGAAACCTGGGACAGACCCAGACCCAGACCCAGGCTCTTGGTAGGCGGTGTCTGACGACCGGTTGGGGTTAGAATGATGAGTGGCAAAAACAGTCCCAAAAAAATAGTAGTTTGTAGTAGTTCTTTGTAGTAGTTCATGGCATAGCAGGGCACTGTGCGGCGTTACAAGGCACAGCAGGACGTAGCAGGGCACCGCGGAGCGTAGCAGGACGTAGCAGGGCACCGCAGAGCGTAGCAGGACGTAGCCGGGCACCGCGGAGCGTAGCAGGACGTAGCCGGGCACCGCGGAGCGTAGCAGGACGTAGCAGGGTACCGCAGAGCGTAGCAGGACGTAGCAGGGTACCGCAGAGCGTAGCAGGACGTAGCAGGGTACCGCAGAGCGTAGCAGGACGTAGCAGGGTACCGCAGAGCGTAGCAGGACGTAGCAGGGTACCGCAGAGCGTAGCAGGACGTAGCAGGGCACCGCAGAGCGTAGCAGGACGTAGCCGGGCATTGCAGAACGTGTAGCGGGACCATGGCGACAGCTGCTACCATGATTTTGGAGCCTCCCTGATCCCTGAAATGCTCTTGGAATTGCAAGACTAAAAGCCTGAAACATGGCCCATATAAAGCACATTACTGAGTCTTAAGGGCGTTTCTGTTAACAAGCATGTTGGCTGCATGTCTTCTTTGGAGGCAGATTGACCCAAAATGTTTGTTTCCATGCATGGAAAAAGCAATCCCAGAACTATTTCCAATTCACATTTTTCTCTCATGGATCCACACTCAATGTATAAAGCTACATAATGCATTAGAGATCGCTAAATCTACCTTTCTATCTGAATGTAATTCCCCCCAGGTGATTCATGCAGGGGGTTCACATGACGTCATCAGTCAGCGACACAGTTGGAGGCTGCGGGGGGGAAAATCTGACCTGCTGCCCCACATGGTGCCATGCACTGCTTCATCTTTACTATTTAGGTGTGTGTGGGGGGGGGGGGGGATGTGTTATACCAACTGGATGCCGCTCTTTCTTAACCCTTCCCGTATCCCACCGCCTTGTTAACCCTTGTGTTGTCCTCCGGAGTCAAAAATGTGACATTTTTGTCCCTTTTTCAGATTTTCTTTTTAGTTTTCACTACCACCACCACTACTTTTACACTACTTTTTGGAATTCATGGTCAATGACCCTCATTTATATAGAATTATACCTAATATTTGAGTTAAAAATGCAGAAATTATGAATTACACATGACTTTAGTCAGGAATGAAAGTGATCAATTGGATTTGCAAAGAGCGTTGTAAGGAATCCAATCCATATTTTTGTGGTTATTTGGTTAAAAAGAAACCCATATTTCACATATAGACATTTTTTAAAGGCGTCAGATTTGACCCAAGGACAACAGGAGGGTTAAGTCCAGTGCACTTAAGTGCAAGGACACCTCATTTAGCTGCCTCTGTTTAGTTCAATTGATCTTTCTCAGTCCACATGCTGTGATTTCTCCTTCTCTGTCCCTTTCTTTCTCTTTGTCCATCTCTGCCTCTTTAGCAGGCAGCAGTCCTTAATGAGCAGGCTCACTCAATCAGTCACATCATCTCTTACAAGGGCCCCATCCTTAAGAAATGTGTGTGTGTGTGTGTGTGTGTGTGTGTGTGTGTGTGTGTGTGTGTGTGTGTGTGTGTGTGTGTGTGTGTGTGTGTGTGTGTGTGTGTGTGCGTGCTCTCGAAGCACTGCCTTCAATTATAAATGAATCACTATGCTGAGTCACTCACCTTCTACCCTCGAGCAGACCAGGTGCTGAACACACACACACACACACACACACATATTGTGTAGGCTATACACACTAGCTTAGGAAAAGCCCAATAACAAGCGTAGACACCATATGCAGTCATGGACTACATAAAAGCACTGTGTAGGTCTATTATCTGCTCTCCTCACCATGAACATTATGTTGTTTGTTCTCTTTTGCATAAACATCCTCCAATGGCTGCCCCCCCCTCCCCCTCAGCCAAAGCTGGGATAATAACTTGGTTATTATTGCTTGGTCAAAGTGTTTCATGTTTAATTAAAACTTGTCACCAAGTTCTGTTCTAAGAACAAAGTTCCTACATTTCTTTATTTGCTGTATTTGGAAGTGTGAGGACTGTTAAAGGATAGCTTCTACTCAAGTACTTAGCCCTTTACTTTATATTTACATTTTATAGTAATTTATACCTATACTTTACTACATTTTGGAGAGAAATAGTGTACTTATTACTACTATTTTCTATACAAAACAATGATCAGTTAATAAAATATGATGCATTGTTACAGTTTAAAGTACACATATGTATCTGAAGCAGTTAATATTAGCTTTTAAAATTGCTGACATGTTAACGCACAATAATAATTGTCCAAAAACATGATAATACACCACTGACAGGCCATACTGCATAAGCATTTGGAGAAAAAAAATTGAGTGGTTTTGAAATAGTATTGAGTAAAAGTTGACATATTCCAGTCTGTGATTATCATCAACATCCATTCCTTTAATTTTAGTTTAAATAATTCCTAATTTCTGCTTTTCTATCTCAAACATTAGGTATATTTTCCTAAAAATGAGGTTTATTGACCATAAATCCCAATTATAATTGTAAAACTAAAGTTAATAAGTTAGTTACGTAGTGTTGAAAAAAAAAGGTTGAAAAAAGGGACAAAAACTTAAGAAAAAGTTAAAAACATTGATAAAAAGCATCAACTAAAAGTGTTGATTTTCATTTTGACGGGAAGACAACACAAGTGTCATTGCTGCTTTATCTCAAGTAAAGGATCTAAAGCTGTATCCATTTGTCCTAGATTGTATGCGTGTGAAGTGTAGGCTATTAAAAATGAATGGAATAGAGTGGAAATACATATTCTACCTTCTACCTACAATTTGCATGGGTTCCCTTGCCTCCATTAGATTTACAGTACTGCTGTAAAAGCAAACTGAAGGACCAAACTGATTTATTTTAATATGTAAGCAGTGTGTATTTCCCTATGATAGCATCCATGTCTGGCTCTCCTCAGCGCTTGGTTTGTTGATGAGAGGAGAAGCGCTGCAGTCACACCACTGTCACAAAGTAGGTCACCTATCCCACGTCTCACTGCATGCCCAAAGCAGATGGGTGACAGCGGTAATTGGCATCAGGGACTATAGCACGCTGTGATGGCTCTCTCTCCTGAGATGCTGCATCTCTACCTTTCCTCCTGCTGTCTGTCGAGTGTCTGCTCACGCCAAAGCTTAAAAAAAGCTCCCTCCACCACACCGCTCCCTGTCAGGAGCACAAGCACATACGTTCATGGTGTGTATGTAGAATTTCAAATATCTGGAGCCATGCCAGTTTTATTTTACACTCTACCTGCTGTAGTTTGGCTGTGCTATTTTATTTAACGCTTACTAAAGAAATAAAGTACAATGAAATAAATAATAATATAACAATAAAATCAAAAATACTACATTTATACTATTACTAAAGCCACTGCGCCGTCTGACTACATCATTTGAGACAGAACTACAGCTTCTGCAACCATACTAGCAGATCTATGAGGCTGTACAGTACTGTTAAATGCTAACATGCTAACCACTCTGAACGCACACGTGCACTGACTTCACCGCACAGCCTACAATTTCATTACAGTGCAATATTTAATATTTAACCATTTAATTTCATTACAGTGCAATATTTAATATTTAACCATTTAATTTCATTACAGTGCAATATTTAGTACTCAGGACTTTTGATACACCAAACTATATTTCTGCATAATGTGTATACAAACCCACTATCTTTCTACTATTTTATATATTTATATATTATACATTCCCCTCTCTTTTTTCTGCACTATTTACATTTTATATTTTTATCTTTTATATTTTATACTTTTATATTTTTATATTTTTATATTTTATATTTTTATATTTTGTGTTGCTTAAATCTTGTTGCACAGGTTGCGTATAATGAAAATAAAGGTATTCTATTCTATTCTATTCTATGTTTACCATGTTCACCACTTTAGTTTAGCATGTTAGCATGATAACACTTGATAATTAACACTAAACACGAATCAAATTGCACAATATAAAAAATATGATAATTACTAGCCAATCTAATGCTGCCATTAAATAAATGAGGTTTTACTGAACTTAACCACCTCTGTCTCCACCCTCATCACCACTAATCAGCGTCTACACCCATGAAGCACAGCCAATTAGAGAATAATCATATCATCTAAATTGTTTGTCAGCTTTCAGAGTGGATTAAACAGGATATCATAGTGCATATTAATTGCATGTGACTTGGAAACTGTCTACTGGAGCCAAGTGTCCCTCACTGTCAGCCAGTACAGAGTGTCTCTCACTACCTCAAGTGAAGTAAGGTGGACACCTAGTGGTAGAGGCACCAATCGTTTAACATCATTCAGATCTACTGAAATACGCATAATTAAGCCTAAAGTAATTGTGGCAATGAAGGAAAAAAACAATAACTTATTTATATTTCAGAGCTTTTATTTAAATTAATTTAATGTAATGTATTAATTCAGGACAATGCACATTGATGAAAAAGTACAGCAGCCAGATTGTAGCCTGAGGGCTAATGTCCATCTGCAGTCCATTAGGCAGGTTGGAGTTACAGCAAAAAAATAGTAACATTTAGTATAAAACAAAAAGAAAGAAAGGAAAAGAAAAGAAAAAAAACAGGACAATTCATTAGTAGATTAATTACATTATCTCTATATGAACTATTAGTTTTTTTCCCCCCATTGCACTCACTCTCTCCAAAAGCCCATGTAATATTATTCCTATCACACTTATGCTCCAATGTCCTTTTATTCTCTCAATTATTAGTTGAACATATCAAATGCCCTAAGAGGTCTGTGAGTGCTACAGTAATAGTAATTCCTCAAGAGCCACAGCTGCTGTTCTGCTGAGAGAGCTCATGAAGAATTTGTCAAAGTGAACCCTTGTGACAGCAGAGGAAGATTTACGACATCCTGTGTCCCCCACCTGCTCCCTTAACACGCCAACTCAGGCTGTATGCGCCCCTCTTCACCTTGCACTCCAAAAAACACACACACACACACATTAGTTTTTCACTTTCTGTGCTAAAGAAAAAAAGGTGGGTTTTCATCTATCCCCCCTTCTCCATATCCTCTCACTGCTTGTTAGAGATGACAGAAATAGTAAGCTTGATGACTCACTACACCCAAGTCTTTTCAGACCCCAGGTGCTGTCAACAAGCATGGAAAAATAAAAAAGACTCATCATGAATTCTTATCATCTTGAGTCCTGTGAAACATGTGTATCTATTCAGACATGAACTCATGAACATTCCTAGTGTTTGAAGAGGAGTAGCAGCCATTTGATGTAGCAGCTGCAGTTCAGATGTATGTGGATCGTTAAGAGACGCTAAAGATCGGTACATACATACCGAGCATAATGCAGTATTTCATGGTATCCCCAACCAAATCTGTATTCTAACTTTTGAAGTTGTGTTACTGCTCCATTTCTAAAAAAAAAGTGTGGTGAATACAGCTATACATGACAGGAAGTGCTTCACAATTGGTTCAAAGAGTGATGCTTTATTGTTTCATTTCAACTATCCAACACTTCACACACTCTCGCCTGTTTTTAGTGCATTAATAACACTCACTTTGTCTTGGCAATGAATGGATCTTTGCTTCAATAACGTCCTGTGACTCAAATATGTGAGTGGTTGAAGCAAAAGCTGTGCTCCTTCTGACCAGACGTAAGTTATTCAGATACATACAGTTTATTCCCACTAAGACAGTAGCAGCCATATAAATGACCATAAGGCACAGAACTAACAGGTAGGAAAATAAACATCGCTGTACACTTTTTTCTAATTACTTCATCTCCCTGTGTTTGTTATATACTTACAGATAAAATACCTCACTGAAACTCTGTAGTGAACAAAGTGTTTGCACATTATCCTTACAGTTCACATTATTTTATACATACAGTATGTTCTTGAAAGACAATCTTTATTCTTTACAGCAGTAAGATTGCAGACCAGGTGGAGCAAGCACCAGCCCAACGACCACCGCCTGTCCGCCTGACGACATCCCCTTCCTCTCCAGCTGGAGTGACAGAAGGCTGGGTCAGCAAAAACTCAACCAGCACCAAACTGTGTCACAAAGCACCAGACAGGTAACGTCAGAGGGCTTGAACTGTTTTCTATAGACCCAATCCATGGATGTATTATAATAATAATAATAATATTAAAATAATCGCGGTTTGGTTAACAACATACCTTCCAGGTTGAAAATCCCTGCCTCTATTACACAGGATGACCAATCAGGGACGAGGAACAATTGGATGTTACTCATCTCATTCATCTAAAATGCACGTTTGATGCTTTCGTATGTCAACACTTTCACTAACGTTAGCTCGGAGACAAAACAAGCAAGTCAGTCTGACCGGCGGTGAGATGTTGCTGTTCGTGACATTAGATTTGGTTTATCAAAGATGCTAACAAAGCAACACAGTACAGAAAATAAACACACACACACACACACACACACACACACACACACACACACACACACACACACACACACACACACACACACACACACACACACACACACACACACACACACACACACACACACACACACACACACACACACACACACACACACACACACATATCTTCAAACGTTAAAGTTCCAGTTGAAAATGACAATCTTCCAAATTCAGATCAGCAGCCAGTTGTCTACCTGGAAGTGACTGATGTGTTACAGTGATTAGGTCTATAGAGACTGAGGGTGAGGACACTGGTTCTGACATGATGCAGAAATTATGTGTATGTGTATGTAAAGGTTAAATGAGGAAAGGGCTACTGGAGCAGCCGTATCTGTCATATCTGAAAAAGCTGTACAAACGTAGGTTTGACAAGGTTAAGTGAATGCCTCCAAATTGTCTGTTGAAAAACCTACAGTAAATAGTCACTTAGGGGAGGGAGATTTGCTCTAGACTTTTGAGGTGTAACGCTGGTGCAGTTTGTGTGGCGTTGAAGCCCCACTGAGGTCACGTGATCACACAGAGGCATTAGACGTGATAGAGAGGCACCACTCTGCTGATATCCTGTCTGCATATAGGGCATCGGCGTTGTGGAAGGGCTTGGTAGCAGCTGTGGCAGCAGCACACGTGCCCACACTCTAACAGGATACAGTTCCGTGGCTGACTGAGGCAAATCACACAGGCGTTCTCTATGTATTCCTCTGCCCCGTCTTGAAGGGCCTCAGGGCCCCTTACTGGAGCATGTGCTCTTGGGGCTTCAGCCTGCAGTCTCTCAAATTCCATCCTCTCCTGCTCCCTCTCCCAGCGAAGTTTTAGTTGGTAGTAGTAGCGTCGGCCAACCCAAAAGAGGACCGCTGCCCCTGCCAAAGCAAAGCCAATGGTCAGCGCCTTCCACAAAACAGCCTTGCTCTCTTGCTCTCCCAGCAGGGTGTCAAAGTCTGTAATGCTCAAAAAATACTGTGAGCCATTAGAAGGGGGTCGGAGATTCAGGGTGCCGTCCGTGTCCAGTATCAACTCGCCCACGCCGGTAAGAGTTGTGCCCACCTGGGGGAAAAAAGGGGGCAATATTTGTAAAAATGTATCATTAAGACCCGTTTCTGTTAATATTTGCTCTTGTGGTTTGCGAAAAAATATTTATACCTTGTCAAAAGCAAATTAATTCCGTCAATCATCCAATCATTTGTCATATGAAATCATATAAAATACAATTCCAGTGAAATGTAATCCTGTCAGTTCCTAGATGCCTTAAAACAGTAATAACAATAAATGTATATGTTTACAATGTTACACATTAGTATCTCATCTAAAAACTGACTTTGAGCATTTCCTCGGTCTCCAGTTGCCCTTTAAGCTTCTCCCCACTGAGGTATTGTCCTATGATGTCACCCAAGCCGTAGTTGACCTGGTGGAACTTCTCGTGGGTAGTCTCCATGTGCACTCCAGAGGCCTGCAGAGGGCACAGGACATTGACTGCGGCCTCATTTGATCCCACTAACACAAAGGGCACTGCGTTCACTCTTTGGTGCAAGACTCGTTCACTGTCCGTCCTGCAACAGGTAAAGGGAGGAACAACGAGTCTTTTCAGTCTACAGATATGATGACAAAGACAGAATATCATAAACAGTACATTGGAACTTTGGGGTTGCTTCATTGTTTTATGTGTACATAAATACACAAAAACACCTGAGAAAACTAGTGACATAATTGAATATTTATCACATTGAATAATCTCATTGTGGAATTTTGAAAGTTGAAGTTTGAAAGAGTCTAAAGTCCAGTCAGACTATTCTACTTAAGTTCATGTAACTCTTATGTATATCTGTTACTTTCTATACTTATCTGTATTTATCTCTAATGTTTCTGTTGTACTGCTGCAACAACCGATTTCCTCTCAGTGTGGTTCCATAGTGGTTTATCTTATCTTATCATAATGCTACACTGTATTATTGTCTTGATAAGAGTTCTCACCAAGTGCGTGACAGCCCATTCCACACCAGCCTGTGTTCTCTCAACATAAATTTCTGCAACACCCCGACAAAGTCTTTTTGGAAAGGACTTGTCAGAGGCTCGTCTACTGGTTGCACAGCACCTGCAGTATATATGCACACATGATAGAATATGACACATGATAGAATATGAAAAAATCCATGCTTTCAGATCTTTTCTGTATCAGAAACAGTGAGACGCTGTTTACCTTCGATGACAACATACTGTAGACACGCTCCTGGAGTAACTTTCAAAATGTCTTTGAGTTTTCCATCTATGGTGAAGTGTGGAGCATCCTGACAACACGAGACACAGACTGTTTGTATGTGCAGTATACATACAGTAGTACTGCAGACAGCCTTCAGGTTTGACAAAATATGGTTTTCTGCCACACTCCGCCAGCTTATTTATGTTACTCTTCTCCAGCTTTTGATTTTTCCTTCTGAACTTTTGCATGGTCTGCTTCTTCAGTCCTCTAAAAAATGTATAGAAACACTATGCAACTTGTGACAAAGGGTTGCAAGTAGACACCGCTTCACTCACAAGTCCAGTAGTTTGAAAACAACTGGCCTAAAAGATTGGCCTCTGCTGTAAACACACGTAAAGAGGATTTCAAGCAGTATGTGAAAGCTGAAGATTGTTTACATGGTTTCACAACTAATCCTGCTCCTTTCACAGGCTTACAAGGCATTAACAAAACAGAAAATGAGAAATTCCAAAATATAACAATGTCAAGTTATGTCATATTATGTTACTTGCACATGGACCTCAACTAACATCGAGTTTATCTAGTGTTGTCCGGCTCTTCCTATAGAGATAGTAGCAGATGCCCGAGAAGGCAAGGCTGGCCCCAAGACACGCTGCCTCTGTCATCTTCACAGGAAATCCATCCATTCTCTCTGAGTGTCCTCTCACTGCAGACCTACACAAACATATGATCAAATCAATCAATCGTTTTCTTTATATCATTAACCCTCGTGTTGTCTTGCCGCCGACCTGGATTTTATTTTTTTTTTATCAAGGTTGTGGTTGTCTTTTTCGACCCTTTTGTGTCTTTCCCCCAATGTTTTTGTCACTTTTTCTGAGCCTTGTGAAATGTTTGTGGCTTTTTCCCAATTTTCTTTTTTTTTTACATTTGTTACTTTTTTCGACATCTTTTCACATTTTTGTCACCTTATTTGACATCTTTCTCGCTCTCTTTTTTCCACTTTTTGTCTTTTTTAAGTTCTTTTACCAATTGTTTCTTCTCCAAATGCTATAAAATTGACAAAAAACACACAAATACAATGAAAGTAGTGAACTGATTATTATTATTAACCCAAATTTCTGATAAAGAACCTTTTTGGGAAGGGGTCAAAGACAACAGGAGGGTTAATGACAAAACAAGTGCAATTTTACTGTGCCTATTTAAAAAAAAGGTTTGACTAATGCAGTAGGACATCTAAGTACTGTATTCTGCTAAACTGACTTCATGCTTTCCAGGTTTTTTGTGTTGTACAACATTGTGTGTATTGTGTATGAGTGGGTATTGCAGATGAAAATGTATGTTGGATAACTTAATGTCTGTCTTTGTTAATAGTGCCATACAAAATGGGTAGCAATACATTGAAAGCACATTTTCTATACTATAAGCGTGTCACATAACGTATGTCGGTGATATTATGTTCTTTAAAATATTAATTAGCTAGCTAACGTTGCAACGTTAGCTAGCTAACTAATATTTAGAAGTTAGCTGCTAGCCAGCTAACGTTGTTATAGGCAGCAGGTGAACAGCAGTGACCTCTAAACGTTTTAACATTAGCTCTAGCTAACTATATGAACAATTATAATTAATGTCTAAAAGTATATATGTCTTACTTGTCAAGTACGATTAGAAATGAATCAGTTTTTTGTTACCTGTCAGAGAATAGCAGAGTCAAGTTGACATACTCGGTTGGTGAACGGTGTCGTCCACGTGACGTAGTGATGAAAACATTGCGTGATGACGTACTACGGCGCACGTCATTGTCGGCCTCTTTCCACTCTGTCTCTGCGCCGCCGAGATGGCAGGAGGTGTGCGGAAAAGGTCTGCTGTTTCCCCGTCCCCACTGTGGGGGAAACTTCACACACTGTGGCAGGACAAACACTTGGTCCTGTTCAAGACGGAATACACGTTACTGGTCGTTTCTGTTTTGTGGTTCCTGGAGGTCGGGATCAATGTGTGGGTCATACAGAAAGTAGCATGTAAGTATCTTCACGGCTAGTTAGCATGCTATGGTGCTTTGCCATTTTCAGGACGCATCTGAACGCTAAGGAGCTAGCATTAGCAAGCATACTAACTTACACTGCCACCTGTCAAAGGGAATTTACTGCATTTGCATGGCCATATACAAACGTCTGTTCTCTTCTAGTGTTACGTGACATTCATTATTTCCAGCAGCTGCTGGCTAAAACTTTATGCAGCTAAAGATATGATTTTTACTGGCAATAATCTCAACTCATGGAGGCATGATGAGTAACGTCAACTGCCCACTGAACTTATATTTTAAGCATTTAGTATGTCATCCATGTTATTTTTGACAAATCTACTTATTTGTCTGATGTAAGGCTGTAATTAAAAATAAAATGACAGAATATAATGAAACATGCCTATCAACATCTTGAAAAGCCGAGTTGAGGTCTTCAGTTGTCTTTTTGTCCTACCAACAGTCCAAAATCGTTAAGATATGGGTTTTTGGTCATTGTGTCAAATAATTAATCATAGGACACACCTTTAGACACAGAGAAGTTTGATGGGAATTTGTTTTAGTTTTAAGAACGTTAGACAAATACAAGTTATTTACAATATCAGTAGAAACATTAAATGTATAATAGGAAATACTAAGGGTGGGAATATCTGGGCACTTCATGATTCGATTCCAAATCGATTATTGATGCATTTCGATGCAACAGTTTTTTTTTTATGTACATTTTCATGCGTGATTTAAAAAAAAAACACATATAAATCTGAGTTTGTTACATTTTGCCATATGCAGTATTTGTCACACACAAGTTTTAATGAAATATATAGGCCACATGAAATGGAGAACTCCAAATAAGCTACTAAAAGCTTTTTGGAGGGGGCCCGAGAACAATAAACATACAACAAATAACGTACCAACCAAAAACTCAATTTACCATGGACACAATAAAGACATTTACAAAAAAAATCCAACAACAACACATAAACGATCCCAGCACAAATTGTAGCACTTACAGAATAATGAACAATAAGGAAAAAGCAGTTTTCCCTTGAGACGTTCCTTGAAGATGGAGACAGAATGCAACAATTTCAAGTTTTCGTCAAGCTTGTTCCAAGAGTGTCTGGGGTAAAAATCAACAGTTGTTTTCCATTATTTTTTCCGCCCCTAGGAAGTACAACCTTCCCTTTCAATCGTGATCACTAATTTATGCTCTTTATTGCAGACACTGAGATAGACTGGAAAGCTTACATGGATGAAGTAGAGGGAGTCATCAATGGTACCTACGACTACACCCAGCTTAAAGGAGACACCGGCCCCTTGGTGTGAGTTTTTTTTTAAAGGTGTTCAGTGATGTAGGTCTCTCCATCTTGTAGATAGATGTAGTTTTCAGTGCAGGATGAAATAAGACCTTGTTGTTGCAGGTACCCGGCTGGCTTTGTCTACATCTTCACAGCTCTCTACTACATCACCAGCCGTGGGGTGAACATCCGTCTGGCCCAGTACCTTTTTGCTGCTTTCTACCTCATCACACTGCTGCTCGTCTTCAGGATTTACAACCGAACTAAGAAGGTCAGTCTGTGTGACAAAAGCCTCAGTTACCATGTGGCATTATACAATTTCATAATAATCATTTCCCTTGACATGGAGTAATTATATTTCTTTCCTTCTTCTAATTTCTCCAGGTTCCTCCCTATGTGTTCTTCTTTGTGTGCTGTGCTTCTTATCGGATCCACTCCATCTTTGTGTTGCGGCTCTTTAATGATCCAGTGGCCATGATGCTGCTGTTTGCAGCTGTCAACCTCTTCATGGATGGATACTGGACTCTGGGCTGTGGCCTTTACAGGCAAGAAGCAAAATGCAGATTTCCATCTGGTTTTTCATGGAATGGAGAAATATATATCAGTGTTTTTTTTGCCATGCATTACATGATGAAATTACAACTCAATCTTCCTCTCTTTCTGACAGTTTAGCAGTGTCTGTGAAAATGAATGTGCTCCTTTTTGCTCCGGGACTACTTTTCCTCCTCCTGTCTGAGTTTGGTCTAATCCGGACAATCCCCAAACTTTCTCTGTGTGCGGGCATACAGGTAAAATATTCCCTTTAACCCTCCTGTTGTCTTCGGGTCATTTTTGACCCCTTTCCAAAAAGTTTCCATATCAGAAATGTGGGTTTCTTTCAAACAAATTTTCCAAAAAAGTAACGTGGATGGTTCCAAACAACGCTTCTCACAAGTTAAATAAATAATCAGTTCACTATTGAATTTGGGTGTTTTTTGTCAATTTTATAACATTTGGAGAAAAAACAATTGGTAAAAGAACTTTAAAAAAAAGTGTAAAAAAGAGAGAAAGATGTCAAATAAAGTGACTAAAATGTGAACAAATTTCAAATAAAGTGACAAAAATGTCACAAAAAGTAACAAAATTGTCAAAAAGTGAGAAATGTAAAAACAAAAAAAAGCTTTAAAAATTTGGGAAAAAAACAATGGAAATTTCAAAAAGCACGTTGAAAAAGGGACAAAATCATTGTGGGAAAGCCACAAATGGTTCGAAAAAGACAACCAAAACCTTGATAAAAAGGTTTTTCATTTTAAATTTTGACTCGGTAAAACAAAAATGTCCAGGTCGGCAGGAAGACAACACGAGGGATAACAAAACCAGGCACAGTTTTACTGGTATACTCACGTACTTTTTTTCAGTGTTGTCCAGTTTTGCCAAGCATGGTGTCTAAATGATTCTGTCTCGATATTGCAGCTTTTGCTGGGTCTGCCTTTCCTCCTGGAGAATCCCATGGGTTATATAAGCCGGGCGTTTGATCTCGGCCGTCAGTTTATGTTTAAGTGGACGGTCAACTGGCGCTTCCTGCCAGAATGGTTCTTCTTGAATCGGTACTTCCACTTACTCCTGCTGGCTGCCCACCTGCTCACCGTGCTGCTCTTTGCTCTCCGCCGTTGGAAGAGGTGAGACAGACTTTGGCTGTGCCAAGGGTACTGTTGGCATTATAGCTTGACAAGAGCTGGAATAAATCAGGGGTTAAAGTCTTGCCAGCAAGCATTGGCTCCGTCAGTAGTTGAACTCATCTATTTATTCCAGATATAAAAAGAAGCATGAGTCTCGTATGAATAATCTTATCTCTTACAGGCCAGGAGAAAGCACCTTCGAACTCCTCAAGGAGCCGAACAAGAGGAAAACTCCTGCTCAGAAAAACACAGTTGATCATATCCTTTTGTTCCATTTGAATCTACTCCTATCTGCAGAATACTGTTACTTAAAGGAGAATTCCTGTCGATTTCAACATGTAGCTCTGTTTTGCTTGTTTTTTTAAATTTGTAGAGTTGTCAGTAGTGAGACAAATGAAACCAATCGGTTCTGCCTACACTGTGTTATCCTCCTGCTAGAGTTTGCATGCAACAGGTTTAAACAGGGCAAGTTTAAAAATGTGTTTTTAGCCTCTAAACATTGTCACAGTTTGTCTTTATCCGTTTTATGTTTTCTTTAACCCTTGTGTGGTCTTCCCATCAACCATGAAAAAAAAACAGGGTTTTCAACACTCTTATCGCTTTTCTGACATTTCTGTAACTTTTTCAATGTTGTGGGTACTTTTTTTCCAAAGTTATTTGATATTTCTAATGTTGACATTTCCAGCGCTTATTTTGAAGGCCCATTTTTGTGACTAAAAAAACTGAAAACGCTCCTGACATCCAAGATAGTGTTAGTTCAGTTAAAGGTCTATTGTATTTTGTATGTAGGGTATAGATCAAACCAAACAAGCTTGCACATATAAAAATGTACACCCAAATCCGAAACATTAAAGGTGCTCTAAGCGATGTCACGCGTGTTTTAGGCTACAGCATTTGTTGTCACATACAGCAAACACCTCCTTACCATTGGCTAGCTGCCTGTCCCCAGCACACACTGTAAAATACATCTCCCCACTATCTGCTAGCTGCCTGTCCCCTGAACACACTGTAAAAAACAAATCCTCACTATCTGCTAGCTGCCCGTCTCCTGAACACTGTAAAAAACATCTCCCCACTATCTGCTAGCTGTCTGTCCCCTGAACACACTGTAAAAAACAACTCCTCACTATCTGCTAGCTGCCTGTCCCCTGAACACACTGTAAAAACATCTCCCCACTATCTGCTAGCTGCCTGTCCCCTGAACACACTGTAAAAAACAACTCCTCACTTTCTGCTAGCTGCCTGTCCCCAGAACACACTGTAAAAAACATCTCCTCACTATCTGCTAGCTGCCTGTCCCCTGAACACACTGTAAAAACATCTCACTATCTGCTAGCTGCCTGCCTGCTGACCACTCTGTAAAACACATCTCCTCACAATCTGCCCGATGTCTATCCCCTGAACATACTGTAAAAAACATCTCCCCACTATCTGCAAGCTGCCTGTCCCCTGAACACACTGTAAAAAACAACTCCTCACTTTCTGCTAGCTGCCTGTCCCCAGAACACACTGTAAAAAACATCTCCTCACTATCTGCTAGCTGCCTGTCCCCTGAACACACTGTAAAAACATCTCACTATCTGCTAGCTGCCTGCCTGCTGACCACTCTGTAAAACACATCTCCTCACAATCTGCCCGATGTCTATCCCCTGAACATACTGTAAAAAACATCTCCCCACTATCTGCAAGCTGCCTGTCCCCTGAACACACTGTAAAAAACAACTCCTCACTATCTGCATGCTGCCTGTCCCCAGAACACACTGTAAAAAACATCTCCTCAGTATCTGATAGCTGCCTGTCCCCTGAACACACTGTAAAAAACGCGGTCTCTGTAGACCTCCCAGGCTCCACCAGCACCATTAAAAACAAACTAAACAGCTAATAACTGACAAGAAGG
This sequence comes from Etheostoma perlongum, assembly GCA_026937815.1. NCBI lineage: Eukaryota > Metazoa > Chordata > Actinopteri > Perciformes > Percidae > Etheostoma > Etheostoma perlongum. Next base: position 25,478,019 of record CM049382.1, read on the forward strand.
ATTTGGGGGTGGGGGTTAGTGCAGAAGCACTGAAGGGAGTGGGAGGGGACTGAATGAGGAGGAGGATGAGGGAGGAGAGATACGTCACCACGAACAACACACGGGGTGACGTATCCAGAGCTAAATATGCTTAGCTACCAGCGGAGCTGAGTCGTCATCTGTTGAGCTCGGCTCTGGCCCCGCCAGATACCACGATGTGATTGGTGCAGCTTCCCTTTGGCCCGCCTATATCAGATATACCGCTGTGATTGGTGCAGCTCAGCTAAAAGGGCATAGTTAATGAGCAGAATTACGCGATGCCAGAGTAACTCGCTGAGAAAATTCAAGTTGTGTTGTCGCGAGAACTCTGGATTTCCAGGGTAGTCGTTACCAGCTGTCTTGTCAAACCTTAACAGAATATCACAGATGGTGCTGATTCTCTTCACCTCTAACTTCATTGGCATGTGCTTCAGTCGTTCGTTGCACTACCAGTTCTACGTCTGGTACTTCCACACGCTGCCTTACCTGCTCTGGAGTGGAGGAGTCAAGAAGCTGGCCCACTTGCTCAGGTAAAAGGGAGTCTCAATACTAAAACTATAAGTTGCATTATTGATTAGTTTTGTAAGTCTGACATTTATTTAATTTGTAAAGAAGTACATAACATGTATTTTCTGCTTTCGGGCCCGCTTTGATGGAAACAGATATGATGTAGTCGCCGTCAACGGTACCGTAGAAACAGAAAATTTTTAAGTGAATCATAGGTCAAAATAAATGTATCAAAAATATATTTCTAGGGGAAAGAATCGACTTATTAAATCATGATACATACGGTTCCCCTGAAAATATGGTCTAGGTTAAAAAATGAAATCCTTTAAATATATATATTTTTCCTCCTTGTGTTCAGGGTGCTGATCCTGGGTCTGATCGAGCTTTCATGGAACACTTACCCCTCTACTAACAGCAGCTCAGCTGCCCTCCACGTCTGTCACCTCATCATCCTCCTGTGTCTGTGGCTGGCTCCGCCACTGCCTTCAGCCCCAGCAGAAACACAAGAACACACACCCATCAAAGACAAAAGCCAGTGACCCACAGCATGTTTGGACCAGACGTTGTCTAATCAGCTGCCAAACAGCCTCCATCACCCACCTCTCTTTGATCCTCACACCGGTGCAGAGGAAGGTCATTGAGATACACTTGTTTTTATGAGTGAATACAAGGAGCCATTTAATGCTTCTCAGCCCAGCTCACTGCTAAAAGTGAAGGAAGCTAACGTGTGTGGTTGGAGTCTGCAGACAGATACCTACATGATGAAGTAGTCCCTTGCAGTTGAAGAGATAAAAAGAGAAAGAAAATATGGATTCTCAGGTTTCATTTTCAGATACAGTTCATAATAGGAAGAGTAGAGTGCCAGAAGAAATTGTGAATATTATGCTGCTATTAAGCTGGCCTAATCATTTTCCCTTGCTTGATATTTTCAAAAACTAATTTATTGGTGCACAAATTATCTTGTACATTGTGTTAAGAAGGCAGAATATTAAGGAATATGATTAATATGATATAGAACCTTAATTAATTGCATATATGGCAATAGCCTGCTGTATCTCCACTTGCCCGGTAGGTGCAATATTCTCCAATAAAAGGCCAAAAATCTTTTCCAGTAGTTAGTATAATTTTACACAAATGTGTAAAACTAAGCTGCAGACAATCATGGCTATTTTTCTGATTTGTAACTTAATTCATCTTCTTAGCACATAAGTATTGTGAAAAGTTTGCAGTAGACTGAGACAGCAAAAGTGTGACATTTTATATTAAACAGAGATGTTACGTAACCTTGATGTTTTTTTCTTCTTTTTGCATGTATGGTTTTGTTACACGTTACAACAAATGTCTAAGTTCCACAGTTTTTTTATTTCCTCAACAATAATTTCATTATTTAAGTAAATAATCATCATCATTCCCATTCAATACAGACTGAATCTGATCATACACTTGGCAAAATAATTCACTACATACAGTATATATTACGAAGAGCCCATTCAGGTCAAAGCATTCTTGTGATTGCATAAAGCAATATATTGATTTATGATAGAAGGCCACTTGGTATTTTTGTCACACACATATAAAGTCTTACATCAGTAGAAATTTGCATGTGCAACGTATTAAAATTAACTTGGCACTAGGTTATGGTATTAGTTGATCCTGCAGATAAAATACAGGATTTACTCTTCCATGTAAAGGCGTTGCTACTTACAGTAGGGGTCACTATCATTGGTAACAAGTGATTATGCTAATCAGTAGATGTGGCTCAGTTTCCTTAGAGATCATTGTCTCACATATTATTGGGGTTATAACACAGCATGTTGAGCTTGATGTTCTCGTCCCAGTGGCGCAGCAGCAGGAACAGCTGCCTGGCCGCTCCCTTCAGTCCTGCCAGGTCCACTCCCTCGGGCAGCTCCTGACAGCGCAGCCAGAAGTCTGCTTTTGCTGCCATCAGCTCCCACTCCATGAAGTAGCCGGCACAGCGGTGCTCGAGCCAGGCTAGAGCCACAGCCGTGGCCCAGCTAGAGCCCTCCAGGTCCTCTTGAGCCAACTGGCTGCTTCCCTGGAGGTCACCTGACTCTATTGAAGAGCCTTCACATACATCTGTCTCTGATCCACGACCACTGTCTGCCTGGCCGGGGATCTGGCTCTGAGAGGGGCCAACAGAGAACTCCAGGGAGCCCTCCTCAGAGCTGGGGAGGTCAGGGGGCGAGGTGGCAGGTTCGCGGTCAGACAGGTGTCTTCGACGTGGTTCCAGCATGAGGGGAGTGTCGTCTGGAGTGTGGTGGAAGGGAGGAGCAGTAGGTTTGGCAAGGGAGCAGGAAGAAGGAGAAAAGGTAACATGGTGGCTACTGGTGGCACCGGGGGGCTTGGTAGAGGAGGATAAAGATGGAGCACTGGGATACGTGCAGCGGAAGGGCGGGCTGAGGCTGCGGCGGTGGAGGCTGTAGGGTGAAGCTCTCTTTAGGCGGTCCAGGGGGATCTGGACACAGTCAGAGTAGATCTCTGTCAGAAGAAAAGCTCCTGATGCCAGCTGCAGACGCACCTGATTAGACACCAAATAGACACGTATTAATAGGACTGGGACGATATCCTTTAGTCCTAATTTGATTCATTCACGATATATGGGTGCCAATTTGATTTGTAGTGCCATTTTAAATTATTCCAATTCAATAGCATGGAGTATTGCAATTTTCTTGTCCTCCTTTAACAAAAAGTACACTTGAATTACACTTCTAGAGACAATATTGACAGACAAAACTGTTTTCTAAGACGAATACATATCACATGTCAGTCAGACAGTCTGTGCTTTATTTCATTTGTAAAAAAAGTACATAACCTGTATTTTCTGCATTTTCTGCTTTTGCTTTGTTTAGCTAGAAACGCATATGATGCAGTCAACGTCAGCGGTAAGGTATAAAAAGGTGAATCATTGGTATAAAAAATATTGATTCTAGGGAAAACAATCGATTTTGAAAATCATCGCAAAGAAAATTATATATATATATAATATATATTTTCCACCCCTACAAAATATATATATGTGCATGCATGCTTGTGTGTAGTTAAGTATATACTGTATGTTGCAAGTGGCTGCACAGCTCACCAAGGGCAGATAGTCTGAAACTTCCGTTTCAGGTTGTTTCTCATTTTCTGCAGACAGACAGTGGGACTTGAGAGGAACTTGTTTTCCTGATGAAATAGAGGACCTGAGTCTGCCCAGTGGAAATCTGTAATTTACAAAAAAAAGTGGTTTTGGGGCCTTTGAATATCTATACATTTGGATGTGAACATAATACACACCCGTCACAGAAAAGTGGCTTACTCTCTGAAGTAACCTGAGCACAAACGCTGCTACCATGGCCGCCTTTACATTTTAATGCCACTTTTACAAGAAATATAATTTAATGTAGAAGTCTTACCTGGTGCCAAAGAAGCTCTCCATTGACTTGCTCTCAATAGATCGCTGTGAACGAGTGCATGAGGCGCCTGTTATTGCTGGGGCTGTAGAAGAGTATGCACTGCCCCCTACACCTGAGACAGCAGTGTGGAATAAAACAAATGTATTATGTCATAAGCAAAGGGATAAAGTGATGTTTCCTGAGTGTGTTCAACGGCTCAGTTCACTCTTCACATGACATACTGTAGTTAGTAATTCTTGCTGTAAATGAATTTTATGCCCAAAAAATAGTCCCTTTTTTTAAAGAGACAACTGTTTTACAGTGTGTTTTGTTAATTATCCAAAGCAAAGGGGAAGATATTTTTGGAAGGAAATTTAACTATTGACGTTTTTCAATGCTGTGAGGGCCTAAACAATCCATACACTTGCTTTGTGTTGGAGTAGAGGCAGAAATCTGTTTTCCTCTAGTAATTTTGGTGAATTGAACCTCAGGGGTTAAATCAGGGGAGAGGAGTTCAGATTCAACTCAACTTAAGTTTGACTTTCTGGTCAGACGCCTCTAACCTCGAGGCTATACTGACTCTAGAATGTTTTCACTGATTGAGTCGACAATACTTACTAGAATCCCAGGATGTAAGGCTACAGGGTGAGGCAGGGGTGTCATCTCTGTCTGAGAGATACAAAGATTGTTGATGACCTAAAGTCTTGACAACAGAAATGGGTTGTGGGTCTCATTATGTCTGTCTACCTGTAGAGTTCCAGGTGTCCTCGAGATCTTCGCTGTCTTTGCTGGTACGCCGTCTGCCCAAACCAACAGAATACGCCTTCTGCCTGCGACTACATGACTGGGAACTCCGCCTGTTCCTCACATGGAACCCTACACACACACCGTATAAATCTGTATGTTCCTCATAACACATTGTAAGAACAGGTATTGCACACTAACTAACTATAAATGATATGATTTATTTGGTGCTGGTTAAACTACAGTCAAACTACTTGTCTCAATATTAAAGGTGCGCTCCAGTGATTTTTATTTTTATTTTTATCATTGAGATAGGGGAATTGCAAGAAACAGATTAAAAAAGAATGGTCAAAAACTAAGCAGGCTGGATAGTACTTGTGTAAAATTCATGTGCCTTTCTAAAATATATGACATCATTTTTGTCTGAGTGTGTGTGAGTTGGTAGTATGCCATACCTGTGTTTTGGATGTCAATGCTGTCTGGCAAGCCTTTGTTGGGGTTGCTATCAGTGGTAGTGAAGGCTGTGTACATGCAGATGATGTTACAATGCTTACTGGTCTGGATAGCCTTCATGCGGTATCGCTTAGCTGATCCTGAGAAAAGTAAAGGGTAGACAGTACGTTTACCGTATCATTTAAGATAACGTGAGATGAATGTTTCAAGTAGTTGAGCCTCACCATGTCCAATGTCGCTCTCCTTCTCTGCCATTTTCTCAAAGTCCCTGATAACTGAGCGAGCAGTCAGTTGGTGAATGATCTCCTCCCATGGTCCCTTTCCTTTTCCTTCCTCCCCTCCTCCTTTACCTCCTCCACATCCCTCAACTCCTGGTGTCTCTTGGCCGTCAGGGGTCCAGAGGTGCCCCAGGTCCACAGTGACCTCCCAGGACACAGGTCTGCCGCTCAGCAGGCCGTGAATGAGCGAACGGCACTGACCTGGTGGAGGGTCCTCTGGTGCAACAGCAGTAAAGAGGTACTCTGGGTCTGTGAAGCTGTCCCAGTCCAGAGGGGAGGCGGGGAACAGGAGTCCATCTGAGGGTCAGAGTGAGAAAAAGAGAGATCGAAATGTGTTGGAGGTGAAATAAGAAGGCTGCTTTTCTAAGTACTATAGCTTACTGGAGTCATTGAGGCTTCTACGGGACAGTGTGCTTCCTGATGGGGGCTTTGTCTCCCCATCGCTTTCGTCCAGCCTCCCTCCCAGCGTTTGGTCAAAGGAGACCCTCTCCAGAGCTCTCCTCAGGCGATGCATCTCCAGCTCACCCTGGGGTGACGAGAAACTCCTTGCTGCCATGGTTGAGTGGGCCAGTGACTTGTGCCTCCTACGAGGCTCGTCACCTCCATCCAGATCCCCACTCTGGTTGTTTAAGAGGAAAATTCAAACTTTATTTTTCTCTGCATCCACATATGTCACATATGACAGTATGTGAGGGTTATCTGTTTGTACAGTATCTATTTGGGACATGTTGTACATTACAGTACTTCTGTGGTGTTCCTACAGTACTTTGCCTGGCATTGGTTAGGGATGTACAGTTTCTTTCAGAACAACTTTCAATAAACCTCAAGTAAGAGCTAGAAAGCAAAACATATTCTGACTTTATTGTATTCTGGTTTACTTTGTAAGTCGATACATTGATTCAATTGATCAAGATTTGGTCAAGATTTGTCACAAAGTAATAGGTAGAGAGAGAAAAGAATTCTCTTCCCAGGACTGATAAACCATTTTCTCCTGTCAAACTATTTTGAAGCTGTGGTAAAAGTATGTTTTCATGTCATATTTTGCCTTTTTACAATCAATCGTACCTTTTCTGCCTGATTATCAGGGGTTTCCACTGAGAGGTTTTGCTGCCATACCGAGTCTGCCCAGCGAGACAGTGAGGATCTCTGTTCTGGAGTGGCCATCTTTTCAAGACCTTGGGGCAGAGACCCTGTATCCAGCACTAAACCACTTGATTGAGGGTGGGGCAGAAAGACCCCACCTGCAGAGTCAGAGTTGGACGAGGCGTGTATGTGTGAGTGGGACTGTGTTTGAAGACTCCGCTCACTACTGAGGGAGCAGCGAGTAAGGACATACTGCTCCTGGATATAAGAGCTCTCCTGGATCCTCCTCCTCACGTCGCTGGACCAGTCTAGCGCCACATCTAAAGTGGATAAAATCCCAACATTAACCTCTACAGTATGAGGTGTCCGGTCTTTATTTATATCTACTTAATACAAGACACATTGATGAGTGACTGACCTGGGCTGGTTCCGAGATCTGTGTTTCTGGCACAGGAGAACTCAGAGGAGATTTCTCTGGAAATCTCCCTCAGTGCCTCCTCCAAGTTGGTGCCATCTGCACATGTCACCGCAGGCATTAACTCGGACACAGGGGGAGGGGAATACTCATCATTTGACTGTCCAAAAACTGAACTTGTGGAGCCACGATGTACACCTTTACAGCCCCGGCCTTGAGACTATAAAGTAGTTAGATTAGAGATCTGTTTTTCTATGCACACACAGACACATGTACTTTTAAAGAATGTAGTAATGTATACCTCTGTCTTTTTTGCTTTGAGATTCGTCATATCGTATAGAGTGCAATATCCAATTAGACGATTCCCAGGGTATAGTGGAGGGATTTCATTGGGTGATAGAAAAGCCTCCATGTTTTCTGGCAGATACCAGTCAATCCGTACGTCAGTCAGCACAGGCTCAAAGGCCTTTTTCAGAGACTTCATTAACTGCGGAGATAGATTGATCACATTATTTCTAAATTCAATGCTTTACAATTGATTTTTACAATTGAATAGTGGTTTCCTTAAGTAAAAGTACCAATACATTCATGTAAAAATACTCCAGTCTTGCATTCAAAATCTTAATCAAGTTCAGAAGCATTATTAGCATAATGTACTGAAATTACCCTTGCGCTATTGGAATTGTGCTAGTAGAATTGTATTGCTGTAGCTGGTCGAGGTGGAGCTGGTTTTAACTACTTTATATACAATTAGTTAGTCCCGTGGATCACAAGAAAAATCTGAGATAAAAAGAAAATGCTCAAGTAGAAAAGCGTACTTGAGTAAGGATACTTGTCACCACTGCTAATGGCTTGTGATATGCTGAAAGGCAAATGGGAAGTACTAAAGCTATATGTATTTATCTCATAAGACAGGGAGAAAGCTGCTCCTTCTCAAATGTCTTACCAGCAGACTCAAGGACTGGAGGAGGAAATAGGGCAGAAAGAACAATACATACATACATACATATATACACATACACACCTGGACTCACTTAAATACCTGGTCACTTTAACATTTGACTTAACACTGACACTTTTGACTGATAACTTAAGGTAAATGTCTTTTTATGTCTTTTTATAGACCATTCTAAGATAATGCTTTTAATTGTTCTGCAGTTGATATTTTCTCCGGTTAGGTGGCAGTGTTGCAGTGCTGCTGACCTTGGGCTGGAGTCTCTCTTCATCATCTAAGAACTCAGTAGTCCCTCCTGTCAGTTTGGCAACGCCCTGCAGGAGTCTCCTGCAGGCTCGAGGACCAAGGCCCAGGCCAAAGCATCTGCAGAAGAGACACAGTATTACATCTTTACCACATCCCTTGAGAAATTTCAATTATCATACCACAACTATTATGTGAAAATTGGCTTCACTTTCTACTATTACAGTGCAATGTGTTCTGTCACCTGGTTTTCCCATCTGAACAAATTAATTACTAGCCTCTTGCAACAAATCCGACTTATGTAAGTATATATTTTTGAAACCCTAATGGCATACAGAGGCTTCCATTATCTAAGGAAAGAGAAAATCTGGAGTCATCAAACAGACAGAGCTGTTATTTGGGCGAACAGAGGGATCACAAGCCATTTGGCTAATTGAGAGTTTGAAAAGAGCAGGGGACAGAATCATTGAAAAGGCTGCAATCTTGCTTGTGTGCTGTCTTTTAAAACAGCAAGTCGTTCTGGTTCGTTAGATGTTGTTAGCACTACCAAAATTATATAAATTGAAGACCTATTTTTTAGGACTATGAATACAGATATTAGTCACTGAAACGAAGAAATATTCACATAGTGTGCAAAGGGACATCCAAAATACAGTGTGGAAAGTCAGTCCAGCAGGAGAATACTAATGAAAGATAATTTTGTTTTGTGCATTGCTGAAGGGCCCGAGGAAAACCAGAGGGGCGTGACTCTTACTGCAGAGAAGAGCACTTAACAGGATTACTGGGCGGGACAGAAAAATACCTCAGTCCTTTCTTTTCTTTCTTTCGCAGTGCTTTGGTCTCAGTTCTTCAAGATCACTGTTTGCATGTGTCCCCTCTTTTCCTCTCTTTCCTTCCCCACATGGTGACTCTGTCATTTTTATCACCTCATTCTGCCTGCACTCACTGCACTCCATACCTCTCAGCTTCCTTGTCACCCTCAGTGATTTAATGTCTTATCACACACTAGCTATAGAAAAAATCTTTGGTAGTGTTTTTGCTTCATATTGGATGTCCACCTGATATCTCTATGTACAATCCTTTACACATGATTCCCATGGATTAAACATCTGATTGGCAGTTAAGTTTTATCTCAGTACCTGCCAGCGCATGTGTTTCTGCGGACCAGCTCCAGCACTTTAGCCACATTGCTAATGGATCCATCTGTGATGATGAAGACCTGGCGAGGATATGAACGTTGCATGGGCTGCTGGTATAACCAGGACAGCGCCCCCAGAAGGTTGGTGCCTCGCATGTCGGCTCTCATCCTCTGGACGTACTCGTATGCCTGCATTAGAGTGACCTGTATGCGTACGCAGGGAAAAATAAAGATGTTCTCAGAGAGTAAAGGTGGGAGAAGTGAGCATCAAACAACAACACCTGTCAAACTGCATGAAGTTGCCTGTGCAAATATTGTCGAGATATCAGATTCCCCAATTACCCCGTGAGGGTGGCAAAGAATTGAATCGGCACATCTCTAATAAAGAGAGAGCAAACATACACACATTTGCACCTGCCTTAAAACCACTTCAACTCACACTGTGGACAAACATGCCTGACAGGAGAGGAGCTGGAAGGACATCTTGTGTAAAATGCATAAAAGGTCACCATATGGCCGGTAGTATGTGCGAAGACTGTTTGTCCTTGCAGCCCCTGGTCTGGATATAACCTGATACTCTGCTACTAAGGCAACCCAAGGAACTGACCTATTGCCTGATTAGAGTGTAGAGAAAATGGAACAGATATGCCTATTTGGTCAAAAAACATCTGCTTTCAGGAAACATGATCCAAATGCTCCATGTATTATATTTCACTGAAAATAATGCATATGTAATTAAGAATAAAATATGATTAACAAGACATATTCAGATGAATATCTAATTCAAGCAAGGTTATTGAGTAAAACTAACATCAGTGCAGAGCTTGCTGGAGGTGAACAGAGGCTTGATGGTGGTGCCAAAACCCACAATGTTGAGCATTGTGCCAGAAGGGAGACTCTTCAATGTGACCACCATGGCATCCTGTGGAAACAAGTTGGGACAGACAGGCATGGGCCAGATTAATGTACTGTACGTGCCCAAATCTAATAACTAAACTTTAGTTAGTTTCATGCATTCGTATGTTTTCATCCTGCCTGTAGCTCACCTTCACACGATGGATGTTTGCGCCACTCATGCTGCCACTGCGATCGACAAGGAACAGCAGTTCTCTGGTGGCTTTGTGCAGCTCCAGAGGTTCTCGCAGCAAGTTGGGACAGAAATTAAGCATCAGGACGGGGCTGCACAGAATGTCCTTATGGTATCGCTTCCTTACAAACTCCAGCTGCAGGCCAAGTAGAACATCAGCACATTTTTATGCCGTAACACAGTCTGGGTACATTAATTGGGATTTAACCCTTGTGTTGTCTTCAGGTCAAATTTGACCCATTTTTCAAAATACCTATATCAGAAATAAGGGTTTCTAAATTTAATAACCCAAAAATAACATGGATGATGGATTCCACACAATGTCCTTTGCAAGTACAACAAAAGATAGGATCTCTACTTTCATTGACTTTAGGGTGTTTTATAAAAAAAAAAATTTTTTGCAAAACCAGACTGAACGTTGACATATACCCTTCTGTAATTATCCTTCATTTAAAATGAGTCTAAATAAATCATAATTTCTGCATTTTTAACTTATGAATTAGGTATAATTTCTTATGGGTTACATTAGGTTTATTGACCAGGAATTCCAAAAATTTAGTAAATGTAAAACTGGTAATAAGTTGGTGTTAGTGGTGTTGATACATGGTAGTGAAAAGAAGCGTTAAACGTCAAAAAAAGAGACAAAAACATTGAAAGAAACGAGACAAAAGTGTCAATAAAAGAGACAAAAACATCAGACAAAGTGTTGATTTTCAGGACAAGTACATGGTCGAATGGAAGACAACACAAGGGTTAAAAGGCAAATAAAGAGAGCAAAGCAGAGTGAGTAACTACCAACCTTCCTCTCAGGTTCTGAATATTTTCGAGTGCAGTGAATGAAATCCCGGCGGGAACAGATCTGCTGTTCATACTGGCTGAATGACAGCCTGCCTCTCTCTAATATGACCAATGGGCTGTGAGGTTCTGTGAAAGAGGTAATAAGAAATATCAGTTGACACAACAAAGAAAGAAAGAAAGAAAAAAATAGGGTCAGTTCTCAACTGCTTACCACTGAGGTGCAGAATGATCTCTATGTGTCTGTCATATGGATGCTCCTGTGCCAGGGTGATGTAGGTTGCAGAGGCACTTTGGGCACTGGGGTCTGCATCTGCCCTCAGAGCGTGAGTGGGGCTCTCCAGTCCTACCAATCAGTTTAGGAAGAAATAAAGACTTCATAGGTTTTTAAGCTGTAGTGCATGGTTTCTGACGCACCCATGATGAATTCTAAGTAAGGACGGAAACCATGACAGACTCCATGTTATTTTTATTTCCTCTTCATCTCCACAGCTGAACATTGCCATTGTCCTTTCTCACTTAAGCTGCTGTGCTTATTAGCCATACTGAGAAATGTGTTGAGTTTTGAGAATCTTTATTTCAACTCATTTGGCAATGGGTTGAATGTAACGGACGTTCATTAATATAAAATAGTTGCACACTATGGCTTTAATGAGTTTTTGATGTCATTTTTAAATGTAAGATATATAAACACCAGTCATGCGTATTACATATTAATTTATGTGTGATTTTCTTTTTCTACAGCACGCACTGTCTATCTCCTTTGGATTCTGTGTTCTGGATGTGTTTGGATTTAGGGCCCTCTCTGAAAACCCAATTCATTTTATTGTGTAATAAGATTTCCCACTATTCCAAAATTTCACAATGACTGAGTCAAGAACCACTGAATCAAAAATATCTGAGAAGAAAGGTAGTACCGGCCAGTAGGCAGGCCCCTCTGACCAAAAGCTGGAAGTTGAGTTCATAAGGTGCCAGGTTGGCCACTGGATTGGTGAAGATGGCATGGGCACACTGCTGCTCCAAGTCTAGGGCCCGGTCTTGTTTTCCTGAGGTGGCACCGAAACAGCTGGTTGGTCTGAGGAGGAGAGAAATGTTGAATATTTAGAAATACAAAATACAGCAGTCAGTGACATGTAATTCATTGAGATGTACTGTACAATGTTTGGTAAAACAGTTGTTTGCAACATGAATACCCCGTTTCTTCAGATTTCCCCCCATTTTCACTCTTGCTCGGAGTCATCCGGCCAGTGACGATCGGAGTAAGCAATGTGGGGTAGACGATGCGGATTGCTCCATTTTCTAATGTGGGGAGTTCTAGTGTGGTGCTTATGATAACGGACACTATGTCCATTGGGCCAATGACGCCTGTGCCCACGATGAAGGTGGATCTTTCAAGGTCTTCATCCAGGATGAGATGTCCTAAAGCAGAAATACAGCAGTTACTCACATCATACAACATTTCAAACAGACATAGCGGACCAGGATGGGGAGGAACGGCTGAATCTCATCTTTTATAAATAAAAATCCATTTTTATTTATATTAACCGTTATCAATGTTTTTTGGATCCTTTTCTTGACACTGCAATGCTCTCTCCCAATATCTAAAAAAATTATATATTCATGACAAATACATCAACAAAACATATCATAATCAAAATATCAAAAAGTGTTTGCCACAGGCAGTTCTTCCATAAAGCAGACTGTTAAATACCAAAAACACATTAATCACCTTGTTAATTACTTTACTATGTAAATTAAAGTCCAGTACTCACTGACATGGATCTCAATATATTTTATAAAATGAATCCCACCATATATTAAATACGACCCTACGCCTGCTCTCCAAATTTTTTTGACTACCCTCCCTTCAATAAAACAACTAACAAATAAAAAAATCTAACCTGCTCTTTGAACCCCTAATATTTTTTGTACAGTCCAAAATATAAAATAATTTATTATTGAAATCAAAATAAAGTCTGCAAAAGGGTTACTTGAATCTCTTTGGTGTTGGCTGTATTAAGAGAAATTATTCTGTGCACATGATACCAATAAAAGTTTCCAATAAAATACTACACACTTCAAGTTGATGTATGTTTTTACTAAGTGCCATTTCACCATTAGGCAGGCAGCCAAATCTATTTGTCTCCCTCCTTGTCTGTCCTTGGTCTATACTCACAGAGGCTAAAACAAGACGGAGAAGGGATTTTACTTTACTGGGGCCATATTTTTATTCATGCAGAGACCAGATCATTACAGCAGTGGACAACGGGACACACTACACTATAGTACAAACGAGCATTTTCATCTTTAAGTTAAATACAGGAAGTCTCCGCCACTCCTCACCGTTGGTGCATTGCATGTCGAGGCTGGAGCTCCCACAGCAACCCCACTCCCGGCCATTCCCACAGTGGCCTGCAAGACAAGATCCAGGGCAGCAATCCAAACAGCAGTCCTTCAGCTTCCCTCGGCTCTGGATCTGGACCCCCATCAACCGGCCTGCAATCACCGCCTCAAAGCCCACCACAACCTCCTTTTCCTCGAGAGGGTACACAAAGACACCTAGATGACCAAAACAAAATTTGAAAAACAAAACAATGATTTCAGATGTGCAACCACACTGCAAAGCGTACACACTTTAAAGGTTATAGTTTGTTTTCAAATCACTGATGAGTTGTCCTTGCTATTTGTCCTTTATCAGACTGTCCTCCTCAGAAAGCTCCTTTTGCTTACTGCTAACAGACTGACTGATTTTGGTACTTACTTTGGTAACTTTGAAGCATAGATTTACTTAAGGTGCTTTGCTCTTAATCTAAAAAGTGTTATTACTTCTCCAATGTAACCTTTGTTGTTGAAGGAGACAACTCTTGATCTACAGTTCAAATTATCTGTGGTGTTCCTCAAGGGTCAATCCTTATCTCTCAAATGTTTTCTGTTTATAGCATATTTTTTCTTTCAGTCACATTTGTTTTTGATGAATTTTGTTACTGCTATGCCGACAACACGCAGTTGTACGTCTCAGTAAAGCCAGTAATGCTAAGCCCACATTAAATCCATGTCTCATGATGTTGTATACTAAATCCAGACATCACAACATTTTGTGATAATAAATCAAATCAAAAATCACATAAAGTCTAATTAATCTAGGATAACATAAATCTGCTTTTTTAACTCAAATTTTAGGTATAATTCTATACAAATAAGGGTTATTGACCATGAATTCCAAAAAGTAGTGTAAAACTAGTGAGGTGGTGTTAGTAAAAACTTAAAAAAATGTCTGAATAAGGAACGAAAATGTCAAATTTTGTCCGTTTTTGACTTGGGAAGAACAACATAAGGGTTAATTTCAGTCCATTTCAACTCATATTTATCTCGTACTTTAACTGACAAACATTGCAGTGTATTAGAAAAAATTGAGTTGGCTGCTATAAACATTGGGCTGTTATTTGCTGTTTTGAAGCTTGAGTAAAGTAAGTTGTCTACATATTTTTCCAAACAATCTTTTGTACTTCTTCTGGAGTCAAAGTAAAGTTCTGTTCTAAATACAGTTGATTATTATTACTGGTGCTAAGAGTGTACTCACCTTCTACAGACTCTATGTCAGCATTAGCGTAGGTAAGGTGTGCAGTGATGCCCAGGGAGCAGCCGTTGGCACAGGACTTGATGCAGGAGGCCTTGAGTAGCAATGGTTCCCATGTAGAGCAGTTTCTCAGTCCCACCATCTTTTCTGGGCAGCAACACACCTCTATTGTGCTGGTTGCATGAAAACAAAGGTAAGTGAAATGGTTTGGGCTGTCAGGAAGAGGAATGCGTGAGTGTGCATTTAAATTCTCTCATTTTCCATTCATAGAGCAATCACAGTGATCAAATCAGATTTCTGCTGCAGTGATTAAAACATCTAAACTGTACACTGGTTTCAACATTTTCTATGTATATTCCATGTGACTGCCAGATATCTATTTAGACGTACAACATATTAGCTCTTAGACATGTAACCAAGCTATCTCCTCTCCTCAGGCTCCTAGCAACCAACTGTGATGGTTTAAGTGTAAGAGGCTTGGTCAATCATTAACTTTGCAGGTGAGTATACAACACTATGCATCAAGCCTATCACATGTAACAAGTGGCCAACCTGTATGCAAATCCATGTAAATTTATGACTATTATCTCACACTTACTTAACGACACTGTTAGATAACTGCAAGGACTTGGATAGTAATAGATGGTAGTCAATGCTCTCCTGCTTTTTAACAGAAACTTGGTAACACACCAACTAATCCCAGTTCCTCTGAGTTTCCATTTCTCTAACTCAAGGTGTAAGCAATTCTTCATGACGGACCACTTAATAACTTTAAGTGCAGCAGGTGCAGAGACCAGGGTGCAAATTACAGCTTAGCGAATGGTAGACTGCACAAAACTGTATGTGTGTGTGCAAACATACATGTGTGCAGTTGTGCGTGTGTGTGTTTGCTGTGGTCCAGGTAATGGTTTTTTCACATCTACCTTTCTAACAAGATCAACAGCATCCATCTGGCTCATAACAGGCAAATAATAAATGCCTGGTTTGCTAAAGTAGGACAAACTGATGCTGTCACAATACACACAAAAGTAAGTCTGTAGACTGGGAGAGTCAGAGCTGTGGCAAAACTGATAAATATGCCAGTCAGCTTTATCAGTGGGGAAAAAACAGATAATGACTGATATACTTATTACGAGTTAGTGTCTTTTTAATTACAGGGTATATCAACACATGGTACCAAATTAATTATGTAAACAGTACATACATGCAGCACATACTAACCCTGTAAAGTTAATTCTGAAACTCAAATGCAAATATTTACCAAAAAAAATCACATCCAGTAACACATTTGGAAAGTAACTATAACAGCTGTTATCTTGTAAAATAAAGCATTCAAAGTAAATCCAAATCTTACAATGTAAAAATTCTGCATAATGTGAGGTTTAATTGTTATATCTGGGTTTTTGCAGTAGCATATTGTATCAGACCAAGAGTTGGCTCTCAGCAATACTGCAGTCCCCTTATGGCAGTTACAAGCTCCAGATAACTAGCAAATGAATCATCAAGGAACACTTACTGTATTGTTCAGTGCAGTGTCTGCTAATAGGTCTCTGTGTCCAGTGCCTGCATCACTCCACCATCTGCCTGCAGGTCTCCCAGTGATCCAACGGCTGGACTTTTCCTGGTAGCAGATACTGCTCTCTTCTCTTCCTCTCTCTCTCTCTTCTCTCTCTCTCTCTCTCTCTCTCTCTCTCTCTCTCTCTCTCTCTCTCGCTCTCTCTCTGGCTCCACAAATCCAGCAGTTGCCTTACAACAAAACCAATCATTTCACAGCGTAAAGTCATTCAAATATAGTACAAAACAGTATGATATAAATATGAATATCATTTGTATGCACTAAAAAGTTATTGCTTGTACAACCTACTAGACATTCAAGCAATTAAGACAGACAGCAGCAGCTGTCAAGCAAGCAAGTAATAGATACAACAAAATATTTTTGCTGTGTTCATTTTTATCTATTTATTTATTTTTTAGAGAAATAGCATAAAGCATACATATGTCTTCTTATGTTATGGTTCGCTTCTTATTATACCTTATCTGTATAGTCTTTATTATAGACTGATGTTTGCAATATCACAATAACAAGGTTGAGAGATAGTAAGATTGTTTGTTCTAGTGTGTTTATTAGGTGCACCTGTCCAACTGCTCGTTAACACTTAATTTCTAAGGTCACATGGCGGCAACTCAGTGTGTGTGTGTGTGTGTGTGTTCAAACCGAGATCAGTATGGGGAAGAAAGGGGTTGGGGGGGCTCACTGTCTACTGGGATTTTCCAATCTGTGTCTCCTACTGCCTCCATCAGAGGAGAATGGCCAGACTGGTTCGAGCTGATAGAAGGGCAACAGTTTCATTTTCTCCATCTCCATCTTGAATTGCCAAGCCACACCGAGTGCCACTATCTCTACAGCACTCGAAATTGGACAATAGAAGATTGGAAAAACGTTGCCTGGTCTGATGAGTCTCGTTTCTGCTGATGGTACAGAATACTCCATCTATTTATGTATTTATGTAAATATGTATTTATGTGGTCTCAGTCTGGATTCTGGAGGAAGAAATTCAAGTCAATCACAGTTTCCAATTTCATAAAGGTATTTCAAATTAGGTGGGGTGGTTTACCTACTTTGCAGGCTGGAAATCCATTACACTAACGTTACCTGTGTTAAAAAGATTTTAAATTAGTTTGGCTAGATGATTAACATAACTATATTTTAGATTATATATATGATGTGGTAACGTTGGTTAACCCTCCTGTTGTCCTCGTCAAATTTGACCCCTTTAAAAAATGTCTATATCTGAAATGTTTCTTTTTTACCAAAAAAAAAACATGGTGTGGATTCCTTACCACGCTCTTTGCAAATACAATTAATCACTTTTATTCCTGACAAAACTCATCTGTATGTTCCTCTGATCTTAACTATTAGTCAAAATAATTCATAATTTCTGTTTTGTTAACTCAAATATTAGGTATAATTCTATAGAAATTGACCATGAATTCCAAAAAGTAGTGTAAAACTAGCAAGGTGAAAAAAAAAAGTCTGAAAAAGGGACGAAAATGTCAAATTTTTTGTCTGTTTTTGACTCGGGAGGACAACACATGGGTTAATTAGCTAGCTACGTTACCTGCTGTGTTTATTAGCATTTTTATTGTGTTGTGTAGCCATAAGATAGCTTAGTAGCTACAACTGTTGTTAGCTGTGCTGCTGCTTAGTCCATTATAACCAAGTTAATAAGCTAACGCTAACGCTACTTTGTACGGAAGTCCATTTCCGCCAATGTGATGGAGAAAAGCATTCATGTAAATCATTATTGTGAGAGATTTTCTCAAAATAATGAAGTATCTTACAATAACTCATTATTGATGAGATACTAACTGATTCTTTTGATGTTTCTTGTTAAAATGACTTACATTGATGAGAATGGGTTTCCATAACTTAACATAAAAAAAAATCATGTAGTAAAAAGACAGTTAAGTTAACCCTACCACAGTTTAGGTTAGTTTAGTTGTTATCCATAAAACCCCTCTTACCATTTTCACTTAAAAGTTAAAATGTCAAGTCAGCCTTATTTATATAGCACACACACACACACACACACACACACAGAGCTAAGAAGTTAGCCATAGACTGTTTGGTGGTAAAAGACCTCAACCTGTGGACCTGAAGGTTCTTTCTGGTTTGTATCTAATTGGCATGTTTTATATATATATATTCTTATAGACTTTTGTATACTACAGTACAGAGTTTTATAATCAATTCTAGTTTGAAAGAGATGTAAGAACAGGTGTAATGTACTCCTACGAACATGTGCAGCCACATTTTGAATGAACTGTAACAGCTGATTTTGGGAGGCAGGTGAATAGACCAATGCAGTTGTCTACTCTGCTTGTTATTTATGTATGTATTCATTTGTCAGAGCTTGAGTCTATTAACCTCAAATAATGCAGAACATGGCAGTTCCTTCAGAGGAGAAGAATAACTGTCAGAATGGACTGCAACTCTATATAAAGAAGTTTCAATATTGTGACACTAGATGTCAGCCTTTTCAAATCAGCTGTGGCATGACAGCAGTGGACTGGAATCATCTTTTTCTCCCATTTTTGCTGTTTGGTGGCTCCAAATAGGCACTATATTAAACTTTTAGTTTTGTCTATGGCACACACCAAGAACAACAGAGTGATTTTCATCTTTTCTCTGCTTACGATCTGCAGTTTCTGTTTTAATGCAAGACAAATATCCTTCATTTTTTCACATCGACATTTCACAATTTTGTATTGTCCCAAAGTCAATAACAAAGTCAAACTGTGCAAAATGACTCCCGGCATAATGTTTTATTCTATTTAATATTGACTGTTTTCCTTTACTTGCAGCTTTCAAAGTTGTGGCATAAGAAATAATGACATAATTTAATGTATTTCTCAGTACAGACTTATTAACATATATGTATGTGTATATACAGTATATATATATATATATATATTGCAATTGATTTTACAGTAAGTTTTCACAGTTAAATTCTGTATCTTAATTAAAAGCAGGTGGACAGAGTGAATGAGTGCAACGACGCCAGCTCAATGCTGCTACAGCACGTTGGGAGGCACATCTTAGCTAAAGGATATCCACCTGCAGATGTAGAGTAGCACCATGCCAACCTGCATACCAACCAAAGCCTGAAAGAGCGAAAGGAAAGAAGGGTATGTGGCCAACCAAGGGATTAAGTGCAGGTTTTCACCCCTTAAATTTAACTCAAATGTCAAAGATACAGCCTCCAGTATCACCGACCACAAAGGGGCCAACTCCATGTCATGTCTGGGTTGAGGAGACAAAGGACCCTTCGTTTTGTTCATAAATTCACAAACAGAACCACATTTAGGTTAAAAATATGACATTGAATGACAATTTTGTTTTTAAATTATATTTGCCCTTTTAACTGTATTTTTGCTTGTTTTAACTGTAAGCTGTCCTTGAGTGCCATGGAAGGTGCCCATAAATAAAATGTATTATTATTGTATTATAAGTCAATGGGCCTGCAGTTGGCTTATTATCAGGAAAAAAATATGAGCAGTGTTTCCACATACACCAATCAACCACATTATCATTATCACTCCTATTTAGGCAAAGTGGATATTTCATTATTGAACAGTTGGTGGTTAATGTGCATTTAATGGCAGTTAATGGGATTGTTGAGGTCATAATAGATCTAATTAACAACATGTCTGACAATGACCCAACGCAGGCCTGTGCAGACGAGCTGCTTCTGCTTGACTATTGTCAGGGGGTTCAAGTGTCTGTCTGTGTTGAAATGTTGGGAACCCCTTCTCCGTTGCGTACCCCACTGACCTAGATTTCAATTGTTTCCAGAGTGAGACAATGGGGAGAAATGGTTTCATAATGGACACAATACCTGGGTGTTATTCAACACGATTGTTGCTAAGGTTCTCATTGTGGTGTGATTTTGTACTGAGCATTATGTGTTTTCTTTATGTAACCTGCCCAAGCAGCCAGCCAGGGAAGAGCCTGTGCACCCCACTGTAAATCCCTTCTGGACGGTTCAACAGATGATTGTGCGTTCACATGAATTTCTACAGCCCAGCTAGTCCAATCACTGCCGTGTCAAACACAAACACACTTCTTACTATTTTTCCAAGCAATTTGATACTGAACATTTTTAACCTGAGAGAAAAATGTGTATTTTTGTGGCTCAGAAAAAGAATTGAGGACAAACCAATAGACATCAAGTGAAGCCATCACCTGGGCAAAAAATCACCTTGGGTATGAGTTTCTCATTTGTTACTGACTGTTTAAAGTCCTCCAACCTACCAGAAAAATGCTAACTTAATCTGGAATTAAGGATGAGTCTGTGCACTATGCTTAGACAGTGAAAAACAATTTAATTTGCTGTTAAGCAAGGAAATTGTAAACCCTTGTTAACAGACAAAAGGTGACTTTGCACCTGTTACACCTCTGTGTGGTACATGTGCTTCACAGGACATGGATATGCAACATTTCAGAGTAGGCAGGGCAAGGCAACTTTACTTGTAAAGCACATTTCAGATAAAGGGCAATTCAAATGGCTGTACATTAGGCAAACATACCTAGTTATATTTGTGAGATGATATGCCCTAAATTCAATAAAGGAAATAAAAGCACATTAGAAAAATGAATCAATCAAAGGCGCAGAGGAGGAGAGCAGAGGATTTATAAGATCTAAAGTTGGTCAGGAAGTTGGTTTCAACGATGTTCAGCACAGTAGACAAACGCTGAAGATCTAAGAGACCTGCTTGGAATATATTTTAAAGAACCTTCATGGATACATGAGGTCCCCAAGTTAGTGCTTTATTAAAGGCAGGTGTACTCAAAACTCTAGTCACAGAAAAACATACAAACTGCCATTAATTAAATGAATTAATTATAAAAGTATCTTGATAGAGATCTAGCCCATTTCAAATAAAACAAGTGATTACCCAAACAATAATGCATCAGGTTTAGATCATATAATAAAGTGTAAACATAAAGTGTCCACAATCCTTTGACTCTAAGTATTAATAGTTTAATGTAGCCACCATTGGACAAGGTAGAACATCATCGTTTGTAGAGATAGAGATAGGCAGGCGGAGGTGAAAAAAGAGATGCTTTGTGGAAAGATGAAGGAAGAGTGAGCAAAAGGCAAATTAATCAAAGGACATCAAAGGCAAATGGATTGAGGGAGCGAAGGAATGAAAGAGTGCCGCCCGTTTGTCCCATGCCGTTCCCGCTTCGCTCCGCCTGAGTCGGCTCTCAGATCTCAGGGCCATTGTGTTGCACGGGTGCATGGAGGGGGCTGGGGCACAATGCACACAACAAAACACACACACACACACACACACACACACACACACTAAGAAATGTCTGAACGCAAGGCTTTTTTTTGTCTTACTCTGCCTCCTCACCCTCTTTTTTGTTTCTTATCCTTGCATATGTTTTGGCTGCTTGCAGTTTCTTCACCATGAATGCATTTGAAATAACCAGAGTTGGCTGCACAAACTTTGAGTGAAACAACACACAGTCACACACACTCTCTAACACGTACTGCATGTTGTTGTCAGTATGAACTCAGTGCTGGCTTGTGGCAGCAGTGGACTGCTCTCTTTGATAATGTCCTGCTAGATTCGGCCGCCACTCTTTTTATCCTTCAGCCAGTGAGTTGGCTCAAAGTTGACTCCAATTTGTGCTTCTCGTTTGGGTTTCTGGTCTGCAAAGACTCCTTTCTGTATCCATTTAGACCGTGACTGTGACCATGCCCCTGTCTGATCACTGTAGTGCACAGAACATTTTCTTTATGTCAGTTTTATACTCAGATCACACTTTGCAAAAATGTTAACCATCCAATGTGGTAGCATACTGTAACATGAATATGTGCAGGGACTGCCTTAGAATTTAATAATAAGAACCACACCTGGTTTTGTGTTGCGTAGGGGAATAATGTGTCCTTAAATATGAAGATGCGTTAACGTACAGAGTTGTAGTGGCAGGATCTGGACTAAGCAAACTTGTATGTCTGATTTTGACACATTGGCATCCTCCAGCACCAAAAAGCAACACACTATTTTGGTTCAATAAACAGTGACTATACAAAATACAAATAAATTCCTCAATGCAGAATTGCAACTTGAATGCCCATAAGTTTTAAAATGTAAAGTTTGTACTTTGTCTCTCCTCCTAAATCTCAATGTCTCTGCATACATAACATTCTTTTAGTGAAATTGATAAGAGATCATAGCTTTTAGTTCCATTGTCTTTTATTGTGACTAGTATTGCCACTGATCATCACACCCCCAACCTGCACCTACAGACACAGCCACCAAGAGCCTGGGTCTGGCCCAGGTTTCTCCCTAAAAGGGAGTGTTTCCTCGCCTCTGTTGCACTAAATGCTTGTTCTTGGGGGAATTACTGGAATGGTTGGGTCTTTGTAAATTATAGAGTGTGGTCTAGACCTACTCTTCTTGAGATAACTATTGTTATGATTTGATACTATAAATAAAATTGAGTTGAATTGAATTAATACGGGGTGGTCATAATGCTTTACACATTCACTGTGCTGTGATATTTTTCCAGAGGTAGATCTATCTCACATAATGTTATTTTTTGAGCTGTAAAAAGATGACGAGTTACAGTAACTACACACCTTTATCTTTTTCAAATGTAAGGCTTTAGACACATATGAGCTCATGTGTTCTGTGGCACTTATACTTTTTCTATAAAAAAAATTATAAATGTGTTATTCAGTGTTATACAGGTGCAGTGACAATACACAAGCAAAACTTTTGACAATAAATGCAACAAGCAAAAAAAAAAAGTTGTTCAATGAATGATTTCTTTGGGAATAAAAACATGCTCAAAACGCACTTTTTTTTTACTGTATCTTTATGTAACAAAAGTAAAGTTCAGCAGAGAAAGACAAAAGTGATGTGAACTGACAATATTTTAATGGGACAGATAAAAGACTGTAAGTGATCAATGGAGGCGGCGGCCCAAGTGATGCCCGGGGGACAGCTTTGATGTGGGCATCCTCAGAGGGACACCGGGGACAATGCTCTCTTTGAGGGGCATGCAGAATGGCAGACACTTCCCTCTCTCGCGCTCTCACACTCCGTTACTCAACGTCTCTCCATCTCCTCGCTTCGCTCATGCTGGGACTCTTTGGTTCAGGCGTCTCTCTCACTCTACATTCCTCTCCCCCAGTGTCACATCAGCCCATATCCTTATCTGCATAGTGTTCTCCCTCTTCCTCTCACATTAATTAATTCAAACAACACCCCCTTTCCTGCCACCCAGCCAATCACTCCGCCTTCCCCTTCTCCCCCCTCCCTATGTGCATTTCTCTCTCCCTCCCTCTGTCTCTTTTCATAGAACCAAACCTCTTTGTAATGTCCAGCCTTGGCAAGTTGCGCCCGATTTGCTGTCACAGTCTTAATGAATTCATCTGTTTGTGTATTGGCCATGGGAGCATTTCTCCCTCCCTCTCCCTCTCTCTTTCCTATCCTCACCCCCTCCCTCTTACTGGTGTTGCCCTGGGGACTCTATATATACCAGGGACCACTCCAGGCACCTATTGTTCCTCTAAGTAAACTCACAGACAGATGCCCTGCAGCACAGTGTGGGAGAGAGTCCAAAGAGTCAGGAGGAGGGAGCCAGTTAAGGATTGCAGAGCACAACAAGACAACAAGGACCTGGAAACACTGCAGCCTAGCCTCAGCTCCAGCATCTCTGCATCCTCTTTGGTCATTCGGCGTGTCTTCTGCCTGTCTGCTTGTTGTCACTGTGGAGTGGAGGTCTGATGCTCTGACACCATGCTGCTGCTGATATCACTGCTGCTTATGGGACTCGACTGCTTGCCCTTGGGAGCCCCGACAGGTCGAGAGGTCTATAGGATGCCCCAGAGTGCACTCAAAGGTATTTTTCTAAACTTACACATGTTTTGTATTGTTTTTTTCAATTATGGTAATCAGTGATTACCATGTGAATACCATGTGGTATACTCAAGACTCAGGTCTTGTCCATATCCTGGGCAGGTGGAAAACATATACAGTACTTTGAAATGTCTTCTGGACTAATCTTAATCTTTTTCATCTAATGCATCATAGTGAAACCACTACAAACCAAACACTGGGTGCTTTGAGGAATTAATATCTCTGTAGGGAGTTAAGCGGACAAAACATCTGGTGATACTTCCAATCCTGATGAGATAGCCAGTATTATTAGCTTAAAATTGAATTATGTGCACACACCTTGTGTGCGTTGATACATTTTGGCCAAGCAGCTGACACATACAGTATATAAAGATGTAAGTTTTGTTGTAGGCTTACTTTGTTTTTTAAGTTGGGAGATTGCTGATATGCTTTTATTATTTTACTGATGAGCAGCAGGTGTCTAACCTTAAAATAAATTATACAACACATTTCATTAGACTGATTTTCAGCACTCATCTTCATATGTTTTGTTCTGTGATCAAAGCATCAAAGAATAGAAATATTATCAGTGTGTTTTTGTCTTTAGCCTACAAACTTAGAAACTTAACTCCTGCTGTAGTGAGGGACCTGTGGTCTTCTCTGGTTGAAGTGCTGAGTACAGCAGAGCCTTCATACAAATGTCTGGTGATGGCAATGTGTGTTTAGAGTGTTTAGAACAAGGGGACTCGGGGTCCCAGCCACCCCAGGGCTGCCAGCCCGTGCCCATAGAGCCTGTCCCTGCCTGCCAGCCTCTGCCAGCTCAGCCCTGGCCTTCTAATTAAGTCTTCAATCAGCATTGTTGTTGTTAGCGGCCTATCCTGTGATGTGGTGCGGCACAGAGAGGGGCTGCCGGGTCGGCGGCCTGATTGATGTGTGTCTGCAGAAGCCTCACCAGCGCGCTGAGCGTGAGCTAGCTTCCCTAACACGCTGCCAATGAGCTCAAAGAGCAGCATGAGAAAAACGGGGCTACTCACACACATACCAGAAAGCAGCACCAGTTTATACTAATGCTCACATATACACATAACAAACAACGGTGTTCCATAACGACCTAGATATCCGTCCTATCTTGTTCAGAATTCAGTAATGTACATGCATTTATCATGCGCTGGAGCCCAACCAGGTCAAATATCCCTTACATGTATTTATTATGCGCAGGGAATATCTATTTTTTTTAGCAACACATTGAATTTCTGTTTCAGTACAGTTATATTTACCTCTGTTCTTGTACTGGAAATGTTAAGGACGTATTATACTGTCATTTTTGTGGAATTGTTGGTATAATGATGGTGATGGTTAAATTTGCTAACCTTTACTGTTGTAATGGAAGCATTACCACAAACTTGTCTATGCTACTGTACTGCAATTTCGTGAATTGGCCGACATGCACTATGTCTGCACATCAGCCTGACCATTACATATCGGTCTGGCTCCTGTGTCTTCTTCTCTCTTACAATACCTCCTGTTTTTCTTCCCTAGCTTGTCTCACATTTTGTCTTTTCTTTTCTATTTCCTCCTGTCCTCTCCTGCAGCTCTGTCTGATCGGGGGCACCGTGGTTCTCGAGGCGGCCATGGCTAGTGCCCTGTCCTCTCTCGAGCGTGCATCATCTGAGAGAAGTCAGGCTGAAGCAAGCTGCCGAGGCTGTGTTCCCTGTTTGTTTCAGGACTGTGGTCAGCTGTCTGGGTCCTGTTGTAAGTACAATATTACTCTTCTTACCCTTTTCATTCTTAAGCATCTTGAGTGTCACATTGTCCTTTATTACTAATAAATGCTTTCTCAGTACGTCCATAACTCTCCTTCTCGGCCAACAGCGTCTCCTGCCAATGCCTTATCAGAACCCAGCTGTGATGTCATCAGTAAAGCCCAGAAGCTTCAGGATGAAGCTGAGCGGAGTTGGGCTCTGAGCCAGGCCTGTGCGTACTATCAGCATCGCTGCCCACCTGGTGAACTGAACAAAGAGACCTGCATCAGGATCATGGGTGAGAGTTGCAGCGCCCGTGTCCTCCAGTGCAGCCTGCTTAACACAATGCAGAACCTGGAACCTGCTACGCAGACACATGCACAGGGTGAGGGTATAATTGTATTCAGAAAGAAGTATTCATGCATTCATACAGATAATCTCTGTCAGTGAAGAGGCCTGAAGCTCATTGGCAAAACTCCATATTGGTTTCTCTCTGTCCCAGCAGCAGTGTGTGGTCAGAGGTCGTCCACGGTGCAAAACATCACACAGCCTCGCTCGCGGATCGTGGGTGGCTCGCCTGCTCCTCCAGGCAGCTGGCCCTGGCTGGTCAACCTCCAGTTAGATGGGGGCCTGATGTGCGGAGGGGTCCTGGTGGACAGCTCCTGGGTGGTCACTGCTGCTCATTGTTTTGCTGGGTGAGTGTGCACTGTTTTTTTTCTCTTGCAATTATAATAAGATCTTTGAGATTATTATAGGTGCATTTCTCTCTCTCACTCTCTTGTATTGTCCTGACCTCTGTAGTAGCCGAAGCGAGAGCTACTGGACAGCCGTGGTGGGCGAGTTTGACATCACGAAGACTGACCCTGATGAGCAGCTTCTCAAAGTGAATCGCATCATCCCTCATCCTAAGGTAACAATCCAAAGTGTGGGATACAGTGTCTATAGTGGGATAGGAATAAACATAATATAGTATTATCTCTGCCATCACATCTCGTGGTCTTTATTCTTTAACTTCATTCTTTAACTCATTCAAACTTTCTCCACCTCCTGCAGTTCAATCCAAAGACATTTAACAACGATATAGCCCTGGTGGAGCTGACATCCCCAGTGGTCCTATCCGGCCGTGTCACTCCAGTGTGTCTCCCCTCTGGCATGGAGCCTCCTACTGGCAGTCCATGTCTGGTGGCAGGCTGGGGCTCCCTCTATGAGGGTGAGTGGGAGATAATTGACATTGATTCTTATTTTAGAGTTATTCATAGTGCAGTCTGCGAGCAAGCTTAAATGCTTTTTCTTATCTTTTTGAGAGAATATGTGCTGTTGCTGAAGACTGTGAGTTAGCATATTGACACCTATTTATTAACAACATATAACGTGTTGCAATTCTGTTTGTATCTTTCTCTACAGATGGCCCGTCTGCTGACGTGGTGATGGAGGCCAAGGTTCCCCTGCTGCCTCAGAGCACCTGTAAGA
The DNA here is from genome assembly GCA_026937815.1 of Etheostoma perlongum. NCBI lineage: Eukaryota > Metazoa > Chordata > Actinopteri > Perciformes > Percidae > Etheostoma > Etheostoma perlongum. Next base: position 25,505,342 of record CM049382.1, read on the forward strand.
GTGCCCTTGGCAAAGAATTGGTCACCAATACTATGCTGTGTGCTGGCTATCTCTCAGGAGGCATAGACTCCTGTCAGGTGGGTGCAACAACATTTTCTGAGTTACTTACCAAGTTAGTTACCTTTTTGTTTCTGACACGTTTTAGCAGCACCCAAGCCATTTTTTTCTGTAGACAGACTACAGATAAGTTTCTTTTTTATGACACCTATAGGGAGATTCTGGAGGCCCTCTGATCTACCAGGATCAAATTTCAGGTCGGTTCCAGCTCTACGGCATTACCTCCTGGGGAGACGGCTGCGGAGAGAAGGGCAAGCCTGGAGTCTACACACGGGGTGTCTGCTTTCTCCGACTGGATTCAGACTGAGATACAGAGTGAGTTTCAAGCAACAACAAACCACAGAAACTAAAATATTTTGACTCACAACATACGTTAATATTAAAACAATCAATGTATCTTGTATTAGAGTCATTTGGAAGCAGGGAACCAACATGTCCGGAGCTTTTAAAGACAACAGAAATGACAGAGGAGGAGCAGAGGTCGGAGTTCATCTCTCTCTGTCGCTTCTATACCATGACCTGCCCCCCTGGTCAGTCTGCCAGCGCTTGTAGCCGAATGGCCGAGGACAAGTGCCTCACCCGCTTTAAGAAATGTCGTGAGTACTTTTATTTAAAAGATTAACCTGATGGGTGCAGAACAAAAAAACAAAACACACTACTTATTATTCATGTTGCTTGGAGGTGATGCTGTAGAGGTCTCTGACATGTTGCTCGCTCTCTGCCATCCAGAGTTGCGTTCATTCCTACAAACCCTGTTGGACTTGCTCCAGAGGGCCGAGGACTACATCCGGGACAAAGTCGACTTGACCTTCTTCACCAAGACTCTGCCTCAGCTGGTGGAGCACATCTACAGCACGGCTTTCACTCACAGTAGAGAGAGGAGGGACCTGGGCCTGAGACATGGTTTTACGCAAATTGAAGGTACATGATTGACAGAATTGTGTTATTCCATTTTCTATCCAGGCTTAAAATGCATAGATTAATTCACTTCCTGCAGTGTTTTGCAGTATGACTTCCTCAGGTGCATACAGTATTAGGAAATTGTGTTGTTTTATTGGTCACTATTCTCACATGTGATTTATTACATGTAGAACAGCTAGGTGGAGCTGTGGTCCCAACAGAGCAGGGTCCTACTCCAGTTCCCCCAGCCTTGTTCAGAGAGGTGGGGCCCTCAGTGGATGACTGGGAGAAATACCTGAGAAACATGTCTGAAGACCTGGACACACAACACACTGACACATCCACAGACATCTCCTCCACACCAACAAGACAGGAGGACAACCTTTTCTTACAGGTACATTTCTAAAATGTCCAAATGCAAAGGAGGTTGCATCCTATTACATCACATCACGTGATTTAAAAAAAAAAAATCCCAGCGCATTCTGTTGTTTTAATATTCAGAAAAGATCTAAATCAGTGATGAGGTAGAGGTCAGGTTTATTGATTAAGTATTAATATAAGCCTTGCAATATCAATCATCATCATTCACAAGGAGAAATTCGTAAAAGGTCAACATTGACCCAGTTTGACTAAGGGGCTTGGGACTTTGAAAGGCAAGCTGGGATATGGGAAATGTAGGAAGCCAGTGATTGAAGATGTAGACATGGCAATTAATTTTAAAAATTTTTTTTTTATATGTCATTTCCAGACAGAGGACTCCTCCTTAAATCAGCTTGAGGGAGAATTTCAATCTGTTATCTCAGCTCTGCGCTCCAAACTGTACTCCAGAGCTGCTCCTCCCATCCTGCATTTGGATCCAGTCTACCTCCAGGAGGATTCTCCCAACAGTCCCCCTTTAACAATGTCTTCCACTGGAGCACCAGTCGCCTTCTCCTCCTCCTCCACCCAGGAATCCCAGCAGCCTTGGTCACTTCTAACAGCCCTGATGAAGGAATTTCAGAAATTAAGCACACAAGATGAAGTTGTGACAGACGATGTGCCTCAAAGTGAAACCTCATCCAATAGTGACGCTTCTTCTGATGTGAATTGGAGCGCCACTTCTGAGGATTTTGCTTTTGTTGAGAATGAAGACGGAACAGAATTAAAATCTTCAGGGTTACCGCTCCCAGTGCAGTCGACATCTGTCGTGCAGCCGGGCAACGAGGACACTCAGACAGAGACGACCGCTGAGCCCAGACAAGCTGTTTACACTGTAAAGACTTTTAGCCTTCACAGAAAATACAGGAGCCTTCTTCGCAAGAGGCAGATACCTGGGGCCGGTGTGAAAAGTATGTGCCACACCTTCTAGTTTCTGACATCACAAAATAATCATGTAAATGTTATTTCTCAAATGTTTTTGTTTGTTCCTGCAGTTTGTCCTGAAGTGAGAGAGTCCTCACAGCAAGTCAACCAGGTCAGAGACTCTTACAGCTGGGTCTTAAGCATCCCAAGCAAAAACCTACGCATGAATTTCCAAGAGGTAAATTACCATGTAAAATGGAGAAGTTAAGAGAAGTAAATATGCACTGGTAAAAAGAAAATTTCTAATGTACTAATTTTCTCTCTCTCTTCCTTGTTGGGTCTCTTTTTTGTTCAGGTGTTAGTTGATCTTACCTCCAAGAACGATCGAGGACTTTACCAGGCACGAGTCAGAGCAGTAGTGGGCGGACGACCTTTGACCTTCTACAGTCTTGTGGGCCTAGAGAATGAGTCATTTTACCGCAGTTTGCCAAGAATCATCGCTTTGGCACTGGAGGCACTGAAGACTTAACTTTCTCTAAGTTAATAAAAGACTGACTCAAATGAGAGATGATAGCACGACTCTCACGGAGACCTGTTTGCACCGGAAAAGCCTCGTCATGGGACAGAGAGACGCACATGTTTCGCACACTCACTCAAACTTTACTTCTTCTGCTGTCTCTTGTGAAAAAGCATTGTTTTGTTTTTCCCTTATCTGAGAGCCTGACTTTGGCTCCAAATGAAAACACAACCATGAATGTATCCATCCAACTATTGCCCACCCATCATGCCACAGGATGTTTTTGTATGTGGTTGAAAACGCTGCCTTGTCTAACTTATGAATCTGTACAAAATGATAAGTTATTCATATTGTCTTTTGCAAAGGTTGAGCCTCTTGTGAAGCACACAGACTGTTTATATTATTTGTATTCTTACCTTATTCTTACCATATTTATTTGTATAGAGAAAAGCATTTGTATTTTTGTTAAAAAATGAGAAGAAAATCTATATATCAATAAAGTTGATGCTAAGGCATGTTGTGTTGAGTGTTGTGGTAATCTTTAGTCATCAAATTTTACTTTTGATATTCAAATTAGCTGACAGCAATGTTGCTAATCCTGCAGTATGTTGCTGCTGGTGCACAACCGACACCCACACGTACTCTCTCGAGACAGGTGTCGATGCTAAGTGGTTCCTCTTGTGACCCGAGATTGACCTAAATCCTTCAACCCTTTAAGGGGAAGCTTTCCCATCAACACTGCAGCTGCTGTCCTGTGCTTGCCAGTACCTCCAACCTCCTCCACTCCTTATTTCCAGGACGTGGAATTGTAACTGGACACATAACTAAGCTGACCTTTAGAGTCTCTTATTGTCTGTCATGAGTCAAGTTATTGTGAGACAACTGTTACATGAGGAAGTGATACCCTTGAGGTGCAGGCGAGCCCCGACTTTGCCATAGAATGTGTCTACTGTTAGCTGCCTTGCTGTGGTTGCCAAGTCTCAGCCACTGTTTGATTTTGGTGATGACAGGCTGAATGAGCCCAAAAAAAAGTAACTTCCCAACCAATATCTACCCAGTAATCTGTGTTAGTTTTCTACCTGGTCCAAATGCTAATAGAGGGATACACAGAGATATGAGTGGAACAGCTGAGTAAACACTCACACGTACTTCTGTTGCAACTTCTGCCCGGCCTGGTGTGTTTATGTGCATGTGGGAAGTGTGCCAAATCACGGCAGGGGCAAGTAATTGTGACACACACACATGCAGAGTAATGACACAGAGCCTGGCCAGTCATCACTGAGGGAGTGCTGTAAATGAACAAGACTTATCACCTGTTCACCACTGTCTGGTTTATTTGACTTTCTGGCTGGCAGACATTGTTGCTGCTTTCAACTTCCTCTCTTTATGTTGAGAACACATTTGACAATGGCTTCAGGTGGAAAAAGCTAGCTTTTTATAGATCACTGATGTGCTAAATTCGCCATCACAGAATCCATGAGTGGTACTTTGTTCATGTGGACGTCTGAATGACAACAGCCAGGTGCAATAACAGAGTTAAAATACAGAGTGTGGTTTGATGGTGTACCTTAACACTGGAGGGAAGCCATGCCAGTGTGTGTGTGTGTGTGTGTGTTGTGTGTGTGTGTGTGTGTGCTTGTTGTGACAGCTGGCTATGCAGTTACTGGAAATAAACTCTTGGATTTAACCCTAACAATCATCAACTCCCCCACTAAGCCCCATCCATTCCTCTAGACCACAACCCATCCCATCAGCTTTGACTTTTTGCTGGGAAACACACACACATGCATACTATACACACAGTTTAAGGGCCAGCAACCCCATTCAGTGGTGTCCATGTGTATCAGATTAGACAACGCAAAACACACACTAATGGATTCTGGAACTCCGCTCTGCCTGTCACTCTTTGTGAGGGCTTTTATGATTTCTGCCACAGGTAGGCTAATCAACCCACTTCCACATTCGGGAGACATTATATTACATATACAATATCTTGTCAGTTGTCAGATTTTCAACTGTAATAACATTTAATACATTTGAACTTTCACATACAGTTTACATATTGCTTTCTCTATTACACATCATGTTTGCGTTCTCACAGCCACAATTTTCATTATACTGTAAAGGTTGCAGTGCATCAACTGGCACTGTTCTTTAAATTGGTTAAGACAGATTCAGTAAAGAGTGAAACAATCAATTTCTTGTAGATATAAATTGTTACTGAATTGCTGTGCATTATTTGGCAGGGCATGTGTACAAAGTTGCAAAATCAGACTTCATTTGTAGTGCTGGACCATGTACCTTCTGTACAGCCTTGTCATTCTGGTTAATCTTGTGATTCCGGTTTCACACTTATTTTAGGGGACCATCAGGTGTTTGCTGTGATATCTGATACAAAGTAATGCTAGACACCAACCAAGCAACATTTGTTTGTGGTTAGTAAGCTTGCCAAATGTACCTCAAAGCTAATTAGACAGGTATTGAACTTGCTTTAGTTAGTTTGCTCTTTTGAAAGAAAGGGTTGGCTTGTTTTAATGGTATTTAATTGAATTACACCGAAAGAATGTTTCTTTTTTATTCCTGTCCTGATGTATTCCAACAAAGTGTCGTTGAAAATCAAACTGGAATCTGGATTTAAAAAGGTCATCTACTCATGAACATTATATGAGAGAAAATTGAGCAGGGTACTCCAGCCATACTGCACTTACTGTACATACAGTGTGGTCGAGGGACTCATAAAAGGCAGATTCAACAATAACGGTCAGAATTAAAGTAGCAAAAGCTGAGATATCCATCCATCCATCCATCCATCCATCCATCTTCATCCACTTATCCGGTATCGGGTCGGGGGGGCAGCAGCTCCACCAGGGGACCCCAAACTTCCCTTTCCCGAGCCACATCAACCAGCTCTGACTGGGGGATCCCGAGGCGCCCAGGAGGCATCCTTACCAGATGCCCGAACCACCTCAACTGGCTCCTTTTGACGTGAAGGAGCAGCTGCAGATATCCTGACTTTTTAAATAATCAGAACGCCTCCTCAATGCCCACGTCTTTCAAACTTTCCACGTCCTATCTCCAATTCAGGCTTTTTGTTAATGTCTCAAGCCCAAACTGAGACAATCCTGCTGACCTGTTGAACTTTTTACAGACTGAGTAGAGCTTCTTGTGACAGGCAAACTGGACTTAATATGTTTGATGTCGTGTCCCTATAAATAATACGTTTTTTTTCCTATCACTTGCTTTACTCTCTCATTTTCTTGCAGCATCAGCACTCAACCTTGAAGGGGAACTGTTCAAGGATTTGATGAAGGGTTACAACAAGAACGTCCGGCCCATGGAAAACAGTGGTGACATCACTCAGGTCGACATCAAGATGACGCTTACCAACCTCATCTCTCTGGTGAGTGAGGTTCAGTCTGGGGATTTTATTAGCGTCAGTGGCTGCTCGGGCCTGATCGTTCACATTGCTTACTAAACTATCTCTCCTTAGAATGAAAAGGAGGAGGCTCTGACAACAAGCGTCTGGATAGAAATGGTAACCTTACACACACGTCACCTGCAGGACTTTTTTTTATCTGCTTTGCAAGGATGTTAAACCCACCGTTTGTCTGTATGTAGCAATGGTGTGACTACAGGCTCAGGTGGGACCAGCCACCCAGATCAGCCCTGTATGGGAACATCACCTCTCAGATGCGGGTTCCCTCCAAGAGCATCTGGCTGCCAGACATCATACTGGAGAACAAGTGCGTGCAACAACCTTCACATTTCAACACAATGTTCGGTCTCAGCCAACGAGCCACTCACACCTTCACCAAGCAACTTATCATAAGCAGTGACTAAAGTTAAGGAACTTAAACTGCATGAAAGAAGCATTATTCAACAATATGTCAATAACGGCACTATTAAAAAAAAACAATGCCTCCACAAGGGCAAAAGCCCAGGCTTTAGGCAATATGTTTTCAGGTTGTCCGTCCATCTGTCTGTCTCAAATGTGATATCTTAGGAACACCTGGGTTTTTTCTTCAAATTTATCACAAACGTCCACTTTGACTCAATGTGAAACTGATTAGATTATAGTGGTCAAAGTTTAAAGGTCACTGGGACTTCACATAACACATTTTTGGCCATAACAAGATTTCATACACTAATTATTACAACCTTTCACACAAATGTCTGACAAGATACATTGATGAAGTGATGACATTTTATTTGACCATATTTACCAGTTGAATTGATGACACCAATTTTGGGTGCTCACCTTGAAACTGTGATGATTGTATAGATCTTGTGATGATGTGTATGAAGCTTCAAGGTTTCCCAAAAAATACATTTGAAAGCTTTTTATTAGATTCCTTAAAAGTATTTGGTACATATACATTATATGAGTCTGGACAGACATGGATGTCAACTGCAACTTGACTGAATGGCTAAAATACTAGTTTTAGCCTGCAGTGAATTTTTTGATTTGTCACTTCCTGTAAGTGTTCATACTCCACCAGAAAATCATTTTTGTGTTTTTTCTATACCAATTGCAGCTTCAATATTGTGTATACATACAGTACCATAAGTACTGTATGTTTTTTCAACATATAGTATGTTGAAAAAAGTCATAGCATATTTTGTTAAAATAAGTCATAAAAAGTTATAGTATAGTATGTTGAAAAAGTCATGAAAAGTCATATTATAGTATTTCGAAAAAATGTCATTAAATGTCATAGTATAGTATGTCAAAAAAAGACCTGATATAGTATGTTGAAAAAGTCATTAAAACATCATAGTATAGTATAGTATATATAGTATATATATAGTATATATATACTATATATATACTATATATATAGTATATATATTTCCAAAAAAGTTATAAAGTCGTAGTATAGTATGTCAAAAAGAATCTGAGTATAGTATGTTGAAAAACCTCATAAAATGTCAAAGTATAGTATGTCATAAAAAGTCATGAAAAAGTCATAGTATAGTATGTCAAAAACGTTATAAGTCATAGGATAGTATGTCGAAAATAGTCATAGAATAGTATGTAAAAAAATCATACTATAGTATGTTGAAAAACCTCATAAAATGTCATAGTATAGTATGTCAACAAAAGTTATAAAAAGTCATAGTATAGTATGTCGAAAAAGGTATATATGTATATGCATATACAGTATACAATGAAGAAACAGTGTGTCTGTGTGTGTGTGTTTGCCTCTGGTCTTACCTGTGAACAGTGTGGATGGACATTTTGAGGTGGCCCTTTATTGTAATGCCCTGGTGTCTCCTGATGGCTGTGTGTACTGGCTGCCTCCTGCAATCTACCGCAGTGCCTGTGCCATCACTGTCAACTACTTTCCATTTGACTGGCAGAACTGCACCATGGTCTTCCGGTGAGTAGAGACGAGATCTGTTGGGATTTGATGACTAGCAGTATACGATACTATAAATCTATTATAAAGCACCTTCAATTCACCATGTATTTCTCAAATGTGTTGTCTAGTACAACCAAGAACTTACTATTGAGAACACAGAGGACATGTCTTCAGTGGTTTCTGGGAATTTGTTTTTTAACTACCAACCCGACAAGGACAATTTATAGTTTAACACAAATTACACAAGGAGGAGTTTAGAAGCTGATTCAAGCCTTTAAAAAAAAAAAAAAACTTTTTAAATTTCACAGGTTTTAGCTAAAACATTTTAAATAATTGTAGAACAGGAGTTCCGTTCTTTTCCCCCTGCTATGCCCTGAAAGTATAAAGAAGGCTTTGAAATTGACTATTATGTCAGGTGAAATGTCATTTAAACTAAATAAGTTATTCGTAAAATGAAATAAATTAATAAAACTAGAAAATGCATTTCCTGCAGAAAAGGTTAAAAACTGAAATGTTAAAGCTAAACTGGATTGTTGCCATAATTGCGTAAGAAGACGGTAAGCTAGTTGGAAAAGTGTGAATGGTTTAAATTAGTTTGAATTTCAATGAAAGGTTAAATAATACCAATAATGTATTAATGGAATATTTTAAGGTTTTGTTGAAATGAAAAGGCATACATAGGCATGCCGAAAAAAAGTGATAAAAAAAGTCATAGAATAGTAAGTTGAAAAAGTAAATAATCTCTTGGAAAATCTCTTGAAAAGTACTGTATATTGAAAAAATACATGACGAAGTTTAGTATAGTATATCAAAAAAAAGTTAGGAAATGTCATGGAGTAGTTTGATGAATTCATTTATAAAAAAGTATAGTATGTAGAAAAAAGTCATAGTATAGTGTGATTTTTCCCTGAATATCTGACTTATTTAGCACTTGATGAGAATCATACCACAACCTCAGACCCCCCACCAACCAGTCTTCTAACAAACTGAGCTAGAGAACAAGTCAAATAATTTTAGGTCAAAACAGTCATAAAAAGTCCTGGTATGCCGAAAAATGTAACGAAAAGTCATAATATAGTATGTCAAAAAAAGGCATATGTCAAGAAAAGGTCATGCTGAATGTGTATATGGTATGTTGAAAATAGTTTGTTAAAAATAGTCATAGTATAGTATGCTGAAAAAAGTCATGAAAAAGTCATAATATAGTAAGTTGAAAAAAGTTATAGTATAGTATGTTGAACAAAGTCATGAAAAGTCATATTATAGTACAGTATGTCAAAAAAATGTTATTAAATGTCATTGTATAGTATGTCAAAAAAAGTTATAAAAAGTCATAGTATAGTATGTGAAAAAAAGACCTGATATAGTATGTTGAAAAAGTCATTAAAACATCATAGTATAGTATTTCCAAAAAAGTTATAAAGTGGTAGTATAGTATGTCAAAAAGAATCTGAGTATAGTATGTTGAAAAAAGTCATAAAAAAGTCTAATTATAGTATGTCAAAAAAAGTAATGAAAAAGTCATAGTATAGTATGTCAAAAAAAGTCATACTATAGTATGTTGAAAAACCTCATAAAATGTCATAGTATATCCATCCATCCATCCATCTTCATCTGCTTATCCGGAGTCGGGTCGCGGGGGCAGCAGCTCCAGTAGGGGACCCCAAACTTCCCTTTCCCGAGCCACATCAACCAGCTCCGACTGGGGGATCCCGAGGCGTTCCCAGGCCAGGTTGGAGATATAATCTCTCCACCTAGTCCTGGGTCTTCCCCCAGGCCTCCTCCCAGCTGGACGTGCCTGGAACACCTCCCTAGGGAGGCGCCCAGGCGTCATAGTATAGTATGTCAAAAATAGTCATAGTATAGTATGTCAAAAATAGTCATAGTATAGTATGTTGAAAAAAGTCATAAAAAAGTCACAGTGTACTATGTCAAAAAAGTCTTAGTATAGTATGTTCAAATAAGTCATGGAAGATCATAGAGTATATAAGTTATAGTATAGTATGTTGAAAAAAGCCATGAAAAGTCATAGTATAGTATGTGGAAAAAGTGATATAATGGTATGATGAAAAAAGTCATGAAAAGTCATAGTATAGTTTGTGGAAAAAAGTTCATAGTAGGTCATAGTCAGGTCATAGTATAGTATGTCAACAAAAGCTATAGTATTGTGTGACTTTCCTCTGGATATCTGACTTAAAAAAGGATAAGTATTTGATGTGAATATATATGTGTTTATATATATATATATATATAAAAAATATATATATAAAAAATCCCCCTTCTCACCCCTTGTGGGGTGGTATGTGTCATCCTCAAGCTCGGGTCCTCTACCAGAGGCCTGGGAGTTTGAGGGTTCTGCGCAGTATCTTAGTTGTTCCTAGGACTGCACTCTTCTGGACAGAGACCTCTGATGTTTTACCTGGAATCTGCTGGAGCCACTCTCCCAGTTTGGGGGTCACAGCCCCCAGTGCTCCGATTACCACTGGCACCACTGTTGCTCTTACATCTTTTCTAGCTCCTCTTTCAGCCCTTGGTATTTCTCGAGCTTCTCGTGTTCCTTCTTCTTGATGTTGCGATCGCTTGGGATTGCCACATCTATCACTTCTGCCTTCTTCTGCTGTTTGTCCATCAACATGATGTCTGGTTGGTTAGCCATCACCAGTTTGTCAGTCTGGATCTTGAAGTCCCACAGGATCTTAGCTCGGTCATTCTCGACTACCTTAGGAGGTGTCTTCCATTTTGACCTTGGGACTTCCAGCCCATACTCGTGGTAGATGTTCCTGTACACTGTGACAGCTACCTGGTTATGGCGTTCCATGTACGCACTTCCTGCCTGCATCTTACACCCTGCTGTTATGTGCTGTACTGTCTCAGGGGCATCCTTGCACAGTCTGCACCTGGGGTCCTGCCTGGTGTGGTAGACCCTGGCCTCTACTATCAGCCACTTCTTCTATTTGTCTGTGGTACACACCGTGCAACGTGCAACGGCTTGTCCCTCCATGACGGTTCTTCATCTTCCTTGTCCTCACCTTCGGGTTTCTGCTGCCTGAGGTATTCACTAAGCCCTTCATCTTTGGGGGCCATCTTTCTGATGTACTCCTGGATCTTTGTCGTTTCATCCTGGACAGTGGTCCTGACACTCACTAGCCCTCGGCCTCCCTCACTATGCTTGGTGCACAGTCTCAGGGTGCTGGACTTGGGGTGAAACCCTCCATGCATTGTGAGGAGCTTTCTCGTCTTGATGTCAGTAGCCTCTATCTCCTCCTTTGGCCAGTTTATTATACCAGCGGGGTATCTGATGACTGGCAGGGCGTATGTGTTGATAGCTCAAATCTTGTTTTCGTTCAGCTGACTTTTCAGGACCTGCCTCACTCTTTGTAGGTATTTGGCTGTGGCGGTCTTCCTTGATGCCTCCTCATGGTTTCCGTTAGCCTATGGCACCCCAAGGTATTTGTAACTATCCTGAACATCTGCAATGTGGCCTTCTGGTAGTTCAATCCCCTCAGTTCTGATCATCTTCCCTCTTTTTGATACCATGCAACAACACTTGTCCAGTCCGAACGACATTCCAATGTCATTGCTGTAGATCCTGGTAGTGTGGATCAGTGAGTCTATGTCTCGCTCATTTCTGGCATACAGCTTGATGTCATCCATGTAGAGGAGGTGACTGATGGTTGTTCCGCTTCGGAATCGGTATCCGTAGTCAGTCTTTATGATGTCTGGCTGAGGGGGTTCAGGCCTATGCAGAACAGCAGCGGGGATAGTGCATCGCCTTGGTATATGCCGCACTTGATGGTGACTTGTGCAATTGGCTTTGAGTTGGCTTCCAGACTTGTTTTCCACAGCCCCATTGAGTTCTTGATGAAGGCTATTAGTGTCCTGTTGACCTTGTACATCTCCAAGCATTCCAGTATCCATGTATGTGGCATTGAGTCGTAGGCTTTCTTGTAGTCAATCCAGGTGGTGCACAGATTGGTCTGCCTGGTCTTGCAGTCTCGAGTGACTGCTCTATCCACCAGTAGCTGGTGCTTGGCTCCTCTGGTGTTTCTGCCTATTCCCTTCTGGGCCCTGTGCATGTATTGAGCCATGTGCCTATTCATCTTAGCCGCTATGATGCCTGACAGGAGCTTCCATGTTGTGCAGAGGCAGGTTATTGGCCGGTAGTTGGATGGAATTATTCCCTTCTGGGGATCCTTCATGATCAGGATTGTCCGTCTTTGGGTTAACCATTCTGGGTGGGTCCCATCCATCAGCAGTTGGTTCATTTGTACTGCCAGGCGTTCATGGAGTGCAGAATATATATATTCTAATATAATATATATATATATTATATATATATATATATATATATATATTTATATATATATATATATATATATATATATATATATATATATAAAAACATAATATCCGAAAAAATAATATTCACGAACAGTTACAAACAACAATACTGAGACATAGGAACGCGTCCCAGGGCCACAAAAACACAGAGAGAGGAAAACAGGAGAGAGGGAGGGAGGGAGACAAAACAACATGTGCACAAACAGACACACACAAACAGGCACACACACAGACAGACACAAGACAAGGGACCAATCACACACCCAAACAAAAGAAAAGGCTACAGCATTGATTTTAAGGACTCAGCAATGCTGTGCCAAGTGTCCAAAGTCTATGGCTGTGTTTGTTGTCATGACATTATGTCTTCTCCCTGTGTCCAGCTCGCAGACTTACAGCGCCAACGAGATCAAACTGGTTCTGAAAGAGGAGGACAACCACACGCTAGAGTGGGTGGATATTGACCCGGAGGCATTTACAGGTATAGATATTTTATAACTGTTCACAATAACACAATGATTATCTTAATGTAGCAAAATGTCGATCTAATTTGGTTGATGTTGTAAGAAAATGGAGAGTGGGCCATCAAACACAGGCCGGCTAAGACGGTGATCAACACTCAGTACACTAAGGATGAGCTGGAGCACCAGGAGGTGGTCTTCTTCCTCATCATCCAGAGAAAGCCCCTCTTCTACGTCATCAACATCATCGCTCCCTGTGTGCTCTTCTCCTCCCTCGGACTCCTTGTCTACTTCTTACCTGCCAAAGGTATTTTTTTTCACTTTGTTTATCTACTGTATAATCTTAGATAGTCAGACCTCTGTAACGTCAACGTTATCCAAGTCTGGACAAAAGATACCAGAAAAGGGACATCATTTCTTGGGGTATTGTTGTTAGGAGAAGCCTCAGATCTCAGCATCATGTTTTCTCCAGACCTTCAAGACAGAGGTCTGGCCCCACTGGGTTACAGTAAGTCATTAATACATGTTTTTCATCAACACAAAACCTGATTTATTATTGGTTTGTGTTTGGCAGCGGGTGGTCAGAAGTGCACCATGTCTATTGCCACTCTTCTGGGCCAGACTGTGTTCCTCTTCCTTATCGCTAAAAAAGTTCCAGAGACTTCGAGGGCGGTGCCTCTGATTGGAAAGTAAGTTTGTGTGATCACTCCTAGATTTCAGTTTGGTTTGGTTTAACTACAGCTGATCTGAAGAGAGAGAAAGATGTGGCTAATGAACCTTTGACTGCAGGTATTTGATGTTTGTGATGTCAGTGACCACCATGGTGGTGATGAACTGTGTGATAGTCCTCAACGTTTCCCTGAGAACTCCAAACACTCACATAATGACCGACAAAGTCCGAAAGGTGAGAGTGTGGCCAGACCAAACTGTTTTGTAAATGTAATTTCCATTAAGAACCTACTGGATGAACATGCTGTAAAATAAACACAGGTCTATTGGCCGCTGCCTTACCCTTTGACCCTGTTTCCTCTTCAGATTCTCTTAAACATCCTGCCTCGGCTACTGAGGATGCAGATGCAACCCTGGATACCAAACGGTGACAGAGCTTCAGAAACTGGAAGCGGTGAAACTGTGGCTACAGAAAAGAACGGCTTGCTCCTGGTCCCCTGCCGACGCCGCAGCTCCATGACGCTCATCACCAAGGCAGAGGAATATTCTACGAAAACAGCTCGATCTGAACTCATGTTCGCCAGACTCAAAGAAAGAAACGGACTGATGAAATCAGTATTAGAGAAGCTACGTAAGTATTTGCATGAGTTTGCATGTCAAAGTGCACACAAACAGGTTTTCACTCCGTTATAGAAAAACTCAGGAGCAGCTTGACTTGTGGATACATGAAGGATTGGGAGACTTACACAAAAGCATGTAATGGAATCCTGATCAAGGAGGAATGTAGTGCTTTCCCAACTCTGAGGGCCTCTTCCAGAGACATATATCTCTCGCTCAATTTCAACATTTCCCACGTCATGAGTATCTGGTGTGTTTTGTACACAGATGATGGGCTCCAGGGGGGTACAGCTGAGCAGGTCAGTGCCAGCCTGGCACAGGCCTCTCCACAGCTGAAGCAGTGTGTGGCCTCCTGCAACCACATAGCTGAGACTGCAAGGCAACAGAATAACTTCCAGAATGTAAGATTTATATTTTTATATTCCACGGGGTTAAAATCATAACGGGGATAATCTCCAATTTTTCTTCCACCCCCAGGAGAATGAAGAGTGGTTTCTGGTGGCCCGGGTGATCGACAGGGCCTGCTTTATCGTCATGGTGTCTGTGTTTTTTATCGGTACGATCGGCATCTTCCTGATGGGCCATTTCAACCAGCCTCCCTCCTCGCCTTTCATTGGGGATCCTAAGAAGTATCTCCCTCCAATAAACAACCTCACTGATCTAACTGAAAGTGGGATAGGAGCAAACTCCTGGGGTGATTTGGGAGAAAATCTCCAGATTGTATTACTTTAATCAAAGTGGGACTCTGACGGATCTTTCACATAATGACTGGAACACAGAGACTGGAGAAGATTTGGGATCTGTGGACAAAGGTTGCTCAAACATGCTTGTCCATGGTAATAAAGGACCCACTGCACAGATGTTGATCCATGGTGATGCATACAACTGGTATCAGCTGTGACTGATATGGAGGTTGATGATATTTTTTGCATTAAAGTTGTATAAGAAATGCAAGGGTATGTTCCGTTGCTCTTCCTGTTCCCAGATCAGTTTTTTTAACCCCTGTGTTGTCCTCCCGGGTCAAAAACGGACCAAAAGTTGACATTTTTGTCGCTTTTTCAGACTTTTTTTTCAGTTTTCACTAACACCACCTTACTAGTTTTACAGTACTTTTTTGAATTCATGGTCAATAGCCCTCATTTATATAGAATTATACCTAATATTTGAGTTAAAAAAGCAGAAATTATGAATTATTTTGACTAATAGTTAAGATCAGAGGAATGAAAGTGATCAATTGTATTTGCAAAGAGCGTTGTATTTTTTTTAATTTTTTGTGGTAATGTGGTTAAAATGAAACTCATATGTCAGATGTAGACACTTTTTAAAGGGGTCAAATTTGACCCGAGGACAACAGGAGGGTTAATATTAATTGACTTCTCATTTCTATTGATTTTGATTAAATTCAAGGCCATCATGATAAACTACATGAGATATTTGTTGATCACATGTGTAACAGTGAACAACAGTCAGTTGTGCCAAATGAATGCTTTTATCAATAAAAAATACAACTGTAATCTTCTGATGACTCTCAGACATTTTTTAATCCAGCACATAGAAAACAGTGTCACTTCCCAGGCTACCCCTGAAACTCAAAACCACAGCGCAGCCCCCCACCTCTGGAAGCAGGACTTCAATTACATGGCTGAGTGGTGCCTTTCTAGCCCAACAAAAGGTAGATCCGGCTGGTTGGGATGGAAACAGAGTCAGGGGGTGAGACAGAGGGGACAACAGACACACCCACACACTCACAAAGCCAAACATAACTATGTGAATATTCACACAAACACACAGAGGGGTTAAGGAGGATCACCCCGTCATCATGATGCCTCATGGATGTTTTCCTGGCCTCAGCCTTCTCACACTTCGATTATCAAAGTAATCCACCAGAGTCAGGTTGACCACAGATGGTAAGCAAGATACTTCTAATGCTCCATTTTCTGTCTTCTGCAATATAACAAGGGTTATGTTAACCATGTGGGCACCTGTTGTACTCTTTTCCCAACCACTGTCTATATGCAGGACACGAGGATGGGTATTTGGTACTTTGTTGTGGAGGAATATACCGTAGAGGGCTGCATGCAGCTGCAGAATGAGACCAAACTGTGCAAGCTGAGTGTGTGTGATGTGAATAAGAAGGAGGCTGAGGCTGGCTGATGTGATGAAATCACTTTTTTTAAAGGGTCTGCTGTTTATATTGGTGCCATAGAGCTGTCTAAACCTGCAGACGGCTGTAAGGGATCTTGAGTCGCAGTCGAAGAGTAAAATTAAATATCAATTTATACTTTAATGGATTACAACTGCCTGGATCATTAATGGACTTTTAATCAATGATTTTCTTTGAGGTATGGTATGAGTTATTTCCAAAACCGCTGTTCAAAGTAAATACATTTCTTCACTATTGTCATAGCATGTAAGACTAGATCTACTTTATTCTGCAAATGTAATATTTAGAATAATACAAAATGGCTGGACTGGAAGTTATTAAACTCCTTTTAATACTGCCAATTTACAATATATTTTTATGTAACTGAAAACATCCTGGTTAATTGGTTTTTAAAACAGAACAAAAACACATACATTCTCACCCATTCCCCCCCACCATCCTATTACCAGATAAACATGTATCTTCCATTCGACTAACTTACCCACCCATCTACCTCCCTATTCATTGTGGTGCACAGGAATGTACTGACAGATGGAGTACAGAGAAAAAAAAAATAAAATAAAATAAAAATAAAAATAAAAATAAAAATAAAAATAAAAAAAAATAAAAATAAAAATAAAAATAAAAATAAAAATAAAATAAAATAAAATAAAATAAAATAAAATAAAATAAAATAAAATAAAATTGAAAATTGGGGGCGGGGGACTACCATTGGCTCAGGATAGAAAGGAGGGGGTCCAAGGTTTTATGAAATTTCTTCAGGGATCATCTGACAGTATGTTTGATTTTTTTCTAGGTGTAAGAATGACATTACATCTCCTAACCAGGAATCTGTGCTGGGCAGCTTAATAACATCAGCTTGGTAGCTATTAAATCTTCCAACAATAGGAGACACACCAAATATACCAATCAAGGGGCATGGGGGCATAGGGACATTGAGGACTAAGGGTGACAAAAAGGATGTCCAAAAAGAGTATAGCTTAGGGCAAGAGAGTTGCACATGATTTCTGTTAGTCTGACTGTTTATCATTGTTATGAAATTGCTAATTCCACGTATATCTTTAGTTTTACACCATGTCAGCGGTGACCAATCAGCCTCTTCCCTTTGGTGGACTGGAACGAGAGAAGCACATCCAGATGATCTTCAGAGCTTTCCAGAACCGCTGTGGGCCCTCGTGTGAGTGCCACACTCCCTCGCCTAGACCCAAACGCCACTCTCCAGACTGGGAATCTGGTGAGCAGCTGTCAAGTCTGGCTCCTGGGAGGAAGATGCAGAACTGCTACACGCAGCCACCAGAAAAAGTGAGCAGACCAGGGATGGAGGAGCAGCGGCCTGGAGGCGCAGCAGGATCCCACTTTATGTCGGTGCTGGAAACAGTCAGTCAGATACATATCACTGCCAGACCAGAGCTGCAAGGCGAGTAGGAGGGATTATTGTGTGTATTTGTGTGTAAAAAACAATACGTGTCTGTTTGAAAAAAAATAATGCTTATCTATTGTAGGTCCACAGTGTGTTCCCAGGAGGATTTACAGCATCACCACAGGAGGCAGCAGGTCCCAGTTATTTGTGGCTATGGAAGGTACTGGTCCCTGTTCAGTTACATGTGTATTTATCTGCATCTCATAGAAAGAGTAAGTTAAAATGTTTTTTCTTCTTGATCTCTCCCTCCTGTCAGAGAGTTCTTGTGTGTGCCTACAGTGTTGCGGTCCAGCCCGGGCCTGTTCTTTGCAGGGCTTTGACTGTCAGGGCCGACAGGTCTTTTATTTTGAAAGGCCCCTTAGAGTGGACGCCTGCTGTCTCGGCTGCTGCCTGATGGAAATCAGGGCCTACACACCTCAAAAACATCTCGTTGGCTCCGTATGTCAGAGGTACGGCAGTCTGAATCTGTCCCTGGACTGTAACAGTGGTGAAAAGTACAGTTGGTCCTAAAAAGTCATAAAAAAGTCATACTATAGTATGTCATAACAGTCATAAAAAGTCATAGTATACTATGTCATAAAAAGTCATGGTATAGTATGTTATTAAATATTCATTAAAAGTCAGTATAGTATGTCATAACAGTCATGAAAAAGTCATAGTATAGTATGTCATAACAGTCATAAAAAGTCATAGTATAGTATGTAGCAAAATGTCATAAAAGTCGTGGTATAGTATGTCATAAAGTCATAAAAAATGACATAAACAAGTTCTAGTATGTCAAAAAAGTCATTAAAAGTCAAAGTAAAGCATGTCATAAAAAGTCATAACTAAAGTCATAGTCTAGTATGTCATAAAAAATGATATAAAAACTGATATTATAGTATGTGGTAAAAAGCTACATAAATTAGTATGTTGTTAAAACTTACATATTAATACTTAACACCCTTAATAAAAGGATTATCTCTTCTGAAATTACAAAAAAGAGACAAAAGAAATCCCACTATTAGATAACTAAATACTTAATCTAAGTTTTGGAGAGATGTTGCAGTTAAAATACTTCAAATGTAATGTTTCATATTTTTATTTTATTTGGGTGAATGAACCCTCTAACCCCCACTATCAGAACACTATAGCAGTAATCGTAATACTTTACATTCTCAGACTGAACAGCTTGTCGAAAGAGTCTTTTTCCATGTCCCTCCCAGCCTCTGGCCACCCTGCCTGAGCCACCATAGATGCCCAGGCCGGGCTCTAAATAGCACTGAGAGCTTTTATTGTTCCGCCCAGCTGGGGCGTAGTCTAATCCTGGGAGACTTAATGCACAAAACAGCTGCTTGCACAGAGACACACTGACAGAGCTGCGCTGGGCTACATGGGAGGGAAGGAATGCCACATCCCTCCTAATGTGAATGTTGGCTAATGGGAGAAATGGTGGCACCCAGTCTAGTGTAGTCAAACCAAAATACTTCCTTCTTCCTCTGGCCTGAATCTGACTCCAGGGTTAACTGGGGTGGGTGCCTTTGTGTGTCGAATTTAGAGTTTTCCAGGAGCAACACTCGATGAAGTTGTCCCCAATTAAGACTGACCTGGCAGAGGTTTCGGTGACCAGAGATCTACTTGGTATAAATACTGTATTCTCTCAATTGTGCACCAATAAAGCATGCCCCAGTTTGAACTCTTCCGTCACCACGGTTTTGGTGCTGCAGAATCATGACAGCTGAAAATGTGATCAACCAAGCATCAAGGCTGGGCTGCGCCAATGTGTGAAGTACTGGCCAGTGTATCTGCCAGGTTGCTTATTGCACAATTATGTAAGGAAATGTGTTAAGTTGAGTTTTGGCTGACTGTGTTTTCAGGTGGAGCATGTTCACCCCTCTCCTGGAAGTGTGTGATTCAGAAGGAGCCTTGACCTTCCGAATCCAGGGCTCCTGCTGTCCATACCGCTGCTTGTCCAACCAGCAGCTCCAGGTAGAACATTTAAGCAACCCAAAATGAAACATGCATCAAGTGTATTTCAATCAGTATATTTTGCTTTTAATCACACGCCAGATTGTCTCTAACATTGGCGAGAAGATTGGAACAATATGGAAGAAATGGCCTGGCTTCAATGACGACCATAACATGGACCATGAATACTTTGGCTTGGAGGGTGAGTTGTGTCTAAGAAAATAAGATTTCCAATTCCTCGTGAAGTGGTTCCCAACCCTCTCCTGTCATGCCCTCCTTGGAGTACAAAACAAAGTCAATTAGAATTTGATTGACATAAGAATATGTGTTACTTCTCACTTATCTTTCTCATTTCTTTTTTGTAGTGCAAATGAAAATAAGTGACTTACACCTGTTTACAAGTTAACCCCCCCTCCCATGAACCACTGTTGTAATATATTTTAACTTTACATTACTTGTCCAGTGCCGCTGAATATGGAATCACACAATAAACTGCTGCTGCTGGCGGCCACTTTCTTGATGGTAAGTATATGAACTTCTATTAGTACTCTTGCAGGAAGATACCTTCTTGTTGTGTTAAATTAGGCCTTTTTCACAGAAGGGACAGCAGAGGTGAACATTATTTTACATCCATTTAGCTGCTTCAGTTTCAGGGTTCAGGTGTTGTGCATGCTACTGTCATGGTTTACTGGGACTGCAGCATGAAACTCACACTGTTCATGTTTCAGTATTACTTAATGTGTCTACTGTGAAAAAAAGGTTGGTAACACTTTACAGTAAGGAACACAAAAAAGGGTAGTAACTGTTTTTGAAAGAGTAACAAATGATTAGTTACCTTTTTCAAAAGGGTAACTAATCATGTGTTACCCTTCTAAAAAATAATAACTACCCTTCTGAAAATGGGTAACTACCCTTAAGCAAAAAAAGGAACTACCCTTCTGAAAAAAAAGTAACTACCCTTCTGAAAAAGAGTAACTAATCATGTGTTACCCTTCTGTAAAAAAAGTACCCTTCTGAAAAAGGGTAAGTACCGTTTTGAAAAGGAACTACCCATCTGAAAAAAGTAACTACCCTTCTGATCAAAGGTCAATAATGAAATCCCTCACTGACCAACTCAGCTTTTTTCTTTTTCTTACTATTTTCTCTACAGAATTACATGTTCTTTGAAATGAGCTGACTAATGAAAAGGACCAATCAAGACGTTGTAAGTGGGCTGCGACTAGTGAGGAACAC
Source organism: Etheostoma perlongum (assembly GCA_026937815.1). NCBI lineage: Eukaryota > Metazoa > Chordata > Actinopteri > Perciformes > Percidae > Etheostoma > Etheostoma perlongum. Next base: position 25,526,310 of record CM049382.1, read on the forward strand.
CAGCCGAGTCACTTTATAGTACAAGAGACTGCCTCATTTAATTGCATTTGAAATATAACGGCTAATGACACTGTACAAGCTTTAGCAGTAGCTGCATATTTGACATTTATTGCTATAATTCATCAGGTGTACATCCAGCAGTGTTTGACACACACACCTGTACCCATCATCACACCACCAATTACAGGTAGCATTACACTTTTTCAACAGACTATAGGCGCTTTCTTGACATGGTTCCAAAAAATGCTCCCAAGGAATTGATAAAAAAACAAACTGTAACAGACCCTGACCCTGGGCCCAGATTCATTTTTTCTTTTACTACAAAATGGAGAAGGGAGTGAAGGTCAGTGTTTCAGGACTCCTATACACCTTTGTGGACATTAAAGCAGAGCCCACCCCTTGGATTCTTTCAAGGTGGGATAAAGACAAAACAGGAGAAACTGGTTTGGGTTGGGCTTGAGGCCAGGCACAGTGATTCAGGCAGCGTGGCAGTCCATTATTACGATGCCGGTTATACAACCTGCCCAGCACAGGATGGTCCTCATCCTTAGGGATTCAACCTCCAGGTCACAGATAGAGAACCATTGCTGATTCAGTTAAGTGATCTTTTTAAGTAGACTGTATTTACAAATATATCATACACAATAATAATAGTTATCGTTCTAGTTTGAAATGGCCAGAGGAATTATAGTTATAATACAGCACTGTAATAAAATAACATCTACCTGCAACCCTGTTTGAGTCCCAATAAAACAGATTAATACGGATTCATTTTAAATAGCAGGATGTGTGATGTTATGCAAAGCAACACAAGCTGATGTAGTTTATATAACAGATTGGTTTTGATGTATTTTGTCAAGTACACTTTGTTAACAGCTAATGACCAGATTGGAAAACACTAGTCACACGACTTCCCTCTGGTGGCAAGTTAACAGATGTTATAACTCGCATGAATAAAAATAAAAAATACAATTGGAGGCTCTTTCATTCTTCTCTGGTTGATTAAAAATAACGCATTTTTCTTTCTTCGGCATGGTTCAGTGTTCTGTTGACAGGCTTTTCGGTTCATTTCCAATTTGACGCAAAGACGGAATGGTCTTCTTGCTTCTGTTCCCGACTTTTGCTCTGTCTTCATATTACACAGTGCCAATCCACATAGAGGTATTCTTCTCTAGACTCGTCATCCCCCAGCACATAACATATATGCACACCTACACACCACAAACAGAGACACACATTAGCATGACACAAAGTACATCAGAGACAAACTATTTTGCTCACGTCGAACTAACGTAGCAGCAGTTCTTACTCTTGCAGAGGTTGTCTGTGAGGGGCTAACGTCCGCCACTAGGATTCACCAGTCCATGGAAGTCTTCCCATGCTCTGTTAACGAAGGATGCAGCACATCATCATTCAAAATAAACAAAGTGTCTGGATATTTAAGCCTTTTACCAATGGGAGAATCACAACGGCATCAATTCACTCCAAAAGCATATGAAACATGATGGAGTTGCACACATGGTTGTATTTTACTTGTCTTTCTTTTAACACACACACACACTAACAAAGAAAAATGTAAATATACTTTGTCTTTTTTATTTTATAGCTGTGAATGTTTTAATAAAAGCATTTCATTAGTAAATCATGAGTGCCAAAGAAAAGTAATGGAATAATACCAGTAGCCCTGCAAAAAACATTTCACTTTTTTAAAGATTATAATGTTGATCATTTTATAGGTTAAATGTTTATTCTATAAAAAGTCACAAAATGTTGAAAGTTGTTAGTTCCCAGAGCCCAAAGTGACATCTACAAACTGCTGTTTTATCTACATCCAACAATTCAAATTAGAAGCCGCAAATCTTCACACTTGACAAGCTAATTATTGTAATTAAAAATATGAATTACCAAACGTCTATCTGTGTGAGTTGTGAGAAACATTGTTTTGTATCTGCTCCTTGATGCAGCACTAATGCATTATAGTGTAATCCCAACAGAAATGTGATCAAATGTAAAGTTAGTGAGCATGCATACATGTATGTGTGTGTGAAAGAGATAGAGAGAGAGAAAATAATAAAACGAAGAGACATACATACTTAATGCTGTCTGTGTGAGTCTTGTACTCCATGATGGTGTTGGGAGGCAGGTTGAGGACTCTGCGCAGGGTGTCCCTGATGCGGGCAGTGGTTGCCCGGTCGCTAGCTGTTTTGTTCCAGATGGAGATGATGTCCTCCTGGAGAACAGAAGCAGAGAAGGCATGTCTGAGTATACTGAAGAAGGCAGTGACTAGGTGTGTGTGTGTGTGTGTGTGTGTCTTTGTTGCTGTTTTACCTGGAAGCGTACGGACACCACAGCCCCGCAGATCTCCTCTTCAACCATGAACTGCTCACCGAGCATGGCCAGGATCAGGTTCTCCCAGCACCGAGATGCCAGGCCTTTCCTCAGACGGATGATCCACTTTCCACCCATCTTATTGGCATCATCCTAAAAACAACATATGCAGGGTTTCAGAGTGGGCATTTTATTTAAAAAACCAAATAGAATTATCACTGCTCCGCAGAAATGGCCGGGGCCAAGTCACGTTACTGAGTCAACCTGGACTGTTAATCAGAATCAGGTGTGTTAATGGAAGGACACATTTCAAATATGCAGGGCTGTTGTCCACAGCACAATTCCTAATTAGATATATGATCATCTTGCAACACCAGGTGCTCGAACTCAGGACTGTTCTAATCTCGGGGAGCCATTATCTGGGTGATGTCACAAGTGGTATTGCAACACCTAGTAGACCAGGAGCAGGCTTGCATTTCAGGCTCGAATTTTAAACTGCTGTAAAAACTTATTTTCTCATTAGAAGATTCTGATAATTTGTGTACTTGGTTAAGACAACTTAGAGATAACTGTGATTTATTTTCACAAAGATCAACAAATGCCAAACTGATGTTTAAAGATGCTCTATTTTGCATTTACCTGCCATGCGTAGATGAGATAGATAGATTTTGAGATAAACTTCTGAAATTGTGCACACCAAACCTACAGTGATCTTCAAATGTTGTGATTTTTTTTCCATGAACATCAACGATTTAGTTTGAAAGAAATTGCAGGATTTGTTTATACTACTGCATGCAGTAAAATGTTTTAATAGACTGTTGGTTTAAGTTTTGATAAATCAAAAACTGAAATTTGTGGAGGACAGTCTGCGGAAGAAGTTCCCCAAATTTGGTGTCAATTGAAACCAAACTGTGGGAGTTAAAGAGTTTAAGAAGTTTTGTGGTTTTTGCAAAAAGTAGAGTGATGGTCTTTAAAATTGCGACTAGGATCATAGTTTCTGCTCTATTGGGGCCACTATTCAGCATAAGTTGTGACGTTGTAGCATGTACGGCTGATTTGCTATGAATTTTTAGAATTTTGGATAGCTGTTGTAGCGCCACCATCAGGATAATCAGAATCAGCTTTATTTGCCAGGTATGAGGACAATATATACACACTAATATATACACAATATATACATACCCTAAACAGAAACAATATAGAGGCATGACTGCAATGAAGAGTTCAATAAAAAATATTTAAATATGAAGCAATTAATAATAATAATAATAATTAGCACACAAATCGCACTGATGGAGTCTGGCATAGAACTGGACTTTTGTGCAAAGTTCGGTGAGTTTTTGTTCATGGGAACATGAAAGAAAAAGATGAAGAACAAGAAGAAGACAGGCAAAAACAATCCTTGCAGCTTTACTGCTCATTCCCTAATTAAATGCATTCTGTAGTGTACAATGTCTCAGAGCACCTACCTCCCACATGGGTTTAATACCCTCCTTGAAGAGGTGAAAGTCACTATGGCCTGTCAGGTCGCCTGGCCGGATCATGTGACTGTAGAAACGCCAGAACTGCTCCACCTTGGGAAGGACAGGAAACGTAAAACATCAGGGCTGAACGATTAATCACTTTCAAATCAAAAATAAGATATGAAAGAATGCAAATAGCTAATCTTGAAGATCAAGATTAATCAAATGTGCAATATTTAGCTAAATGTATGGGGTAACAACTTTTTATTATATTTACTGTTTTTTTCATAACATAAATGCTAGAATGTGACCTATCACACAGCGAAATGTCCTATTTTCAGTGGATTTTTGATTTATTTTTTGATTACTTTGTTTAACATGGCCATAGGTGGTGCAATATGTGGATGCTGCTATTGAACTGAGGCATATCAGAATTATATGATAAAATGTCCTGTGTTTGACTTCAATGTTAATTCATGCTAATAAAAAGTTTGCTTAATGCTCCACGACATGTCTTATCTGTGACACAGTGAATGCTGAACTTTAGATAAACCTTTAAAAAAAGTGATTTTATCCCCATATTGTTCAGCTCTAGTTTACATCAACATGAGTCAGGGTAAGCTTGTACCATAGATTTGCGCTGTCTAGGTAAGGTGATAAACAAAAGCAAATGAGTGTCCAGTTCCTATCTACTGTACGCCCCATCTAAACAGGTCATAAGAAGCGATTTACCGAGGCGAAGCTACCAATCTGTTTAATGTTCTGCTCGTAGCTCTGAGTACTGGCTGGTCTCCCAGGGGTGCGTCTGGAGTACCAAAAGGTGTAGTTGTATTGAAGAGGGTGCTCTCCTGCCCCTGGCACCACCATCTGCAAAAAACAAGAAAGTGACTAAGCTTTACAATTAACTTTGAAGCTGCAAACACAAGCTGCAAACAGGCTTACCTTTTTCTTGGAGGTGTTCTGTTCCTTGTCCTCGTCTTCAGCTTTTTCCTTCTCACTGTCTTTCGGTGAGCCTTGGTCCTGGTCGTGGTCTCCACTGTCATCATCTTTCAGACTGGATTTGATAGAAACAGACAGCAAGATAAAAATGGCTTTGTCTTGCACTGAGTTCATTCAAATTAAGGGGACTACAACTATTACATTGCTAAAATGAATGCTGTTTTAAAAAACATGTGCGGTTTTTGTTTCAACTGTTTTAGAGAGGTGCTGAGTCAACGTTGTGAAGATTCCCTGCGTTAGCTAGGTAACGTTACACCTAATGAACTGTCAACTGAGTGGGTTTTACTTATAAACTGCCACAGTTATAGCTAATTATAGCAAATATGTAGACTGTTTACACATATACATCTGTACTTAAACCACTCTCACCTTGTATATACTGTTAACTATCTGCCCATACTTTAGGGCCATGGAAGTCTAGTTTGTACCGAGACAGTGCGCACATTCCCCGCCTCTAAACAACTACCACACCGAGGATAAAGGCCCTGTCCGCCTTCCGCTAGGATAAGCTACAGCTAACAACATAGCATATCCCCTACTATGAAATACTATGTAATCTCTGTTGTTACTTCCCTTCGTTTTAAATGCACCTGTGTGTGGACATTGCTCTCATATGGGTGCATAAGACAAACGTTATATGTTGCACAGAGCATTCAGGACCATGGAATAAAGCTGACACACCTCTCTTTTTTACACGCAAGAGCCTTCATTAAGGTTACGCTACACCGTGAATTTGCAGCCACGACAGGGGGCCCACTCCCTGGCAGATATTCCACAGAAACTTTTAATTACTCACGCGTCAAATTTGTTGTTCATTATTTTCTAGGTGAGAGTCTTTCGGAGTCCGACCACAGCCTCCTGAATTCCGCAGGAACGGCGGCGCGCACAGCGGACGCACGTGTACGCGCACGCAGTATGTTGGTCGCATAGACAGTGGTGATGAACGTTAATGTGAGAGCTTTCTCCAGTTTTTACCACATTTTAACATATACAAAACCAAAATCACAACAAAATATAGGACACATCAGCATCAACTTATGTTTTAACATTTTATTCATCACATCTTACTTTCAAACATAATGAATACACAGTACCACTCTAATCAGTTAATTATAGCTTTGTAAAGGTCTATGTTAACACTGGCTCCAATTCATAATCACAAACCCTATGACTTTTACACAGACATGGCTACAAGCAGGCACACACCACCTCACATATGCAGCCTCAACACAAAAAGGACTGTCGGCTTCTTCATTTAAACCAGCCTCCTCTGATGTGCGGCATCCCTCGTTTCATCCCCTCCATCCGCCCGCATTTGCGGCAACTTCAAACCGTGGCTCTGTTCAGGTCCAAGAAGAGCTGTGGACCGAGTCTGGGGGGACAAAAAGGGAGCTGGGGGGTGAGGATGGAGGAACAAAGTGGACTTCTTTAGGTCCAATCTGACTTTAGTGTTAGTCCGGATGGTAAGCATGTTTGCTGATGACATACTGAGAAAACCCGGTCTGTGTCTAAGAGAAAAACAATTCAAGCTAGGTAAGGAGCAGAGTATCTGGGGGTGAGGGATGGGAGGAAAGCTCTGGCATGGTATGGCACGGTATGGTGTGGTGTGGTTTGGTTGGCTCTGCTGTCGGAGACCATCCCCTCGCCCCTTGCCCCCTATGCCTCTGTGAGGACCTTCATGAGAAGGCCCTTTGTTCTAGGCCGGCAGGCGCACCAGTGAGTGAATGAGCAAGAGCAGCGGCGGTCCTCTTCAATGGCGGCTGTTTGTTTACACCAGCCAGTCCCGTCATACTTCATTAGCAGCCCAGCCCACCGACAACTTCTGATGTCCTAATCGCCGATGAGTGTGTGGCTGCCCAACAGCCCTGAGCCTCAGCGGTTCAGGATAAAGGGGTTTCCAGCATTCCCGACACACACATTCCCACTATATCTGCCTGCCTTCTCAGTCACTGGCGTACACATACATACACATAAAGTACATGCGCACGTGCACACACACAGCCTCCATGGTGAGGGTGGATGGGAGAACTGGTTCTTTCATCATGGGCCAAGAGGCACTGGGAGGTGAGCTGACATCAGTGAAGCAGCAACAGTCCCAGAGAACTAGCTTTGCATCACAGAGATGTGAGAGATCTGCCGCCAGAAAGAGACAAAAGCAATACAGAGCGATCATTCAGTGCTGCCACCCTCTGATCACAATCACTGACTTAAAAATGTGATTTAGGGTAAGCATAAGGGAATTTCCTCCCCTGAAGGCAGGACTAACTGTCAGGCTGTTGCCCCTATCTGCCTCATACTACATCAACCTTCCAAAACACATAACCATCTGATTTGTTGAACTTTGTTGGACACCACTGTGTCCAACAGGTGTCAAGAAAGTTTCTTTACCACAGGACTGCAGCTAATAATACGTTTTTGATAGATATTTGATTGAATGTTTTTGATTATTGGTTTGAAACTTTTGTCTATATGGTTGTGCACTTTTATTCTGAAATTTCTGTGTTAAAAGTGCAGCGTCCTTTAGCCATTTATCTGACTATCGCTCATTGGATAACTGATAAAGATTATCTAGTTATTGTAGAGTATATAGGTTGTGTTTTTACAGATTCTGTAAATCACCCTGATGAAATCACGAAGATTCGTCAGCTAGTGTTGCCAAGTAGCTTTTTTTTCACCTTTAGCACTACATAATGCTAAGTTACTTCAATTAACTGACCTCCTGAATGGCACTTCCCAGTCTCTCCTGGCTTCTCACCACTTTCCTAAAAGAGACGTTCATACGTACGTTCATTATTATTTCTGACAATGATAATAATAATAATACCTGAAGCTACAACTATTATCTGCGTAATCACGTTCTGAGTTCAAGATTAAGACAAAGGAAGAGAGCCAACCTGTGTATTCTGCGAGCCAGGCTGAGGGTGAAGTATGCTGAGCAGTCAGGGTGGTAAGTGGAGGGCACTATGGTGTAAGCTCCAGGAGGAAGACAGCAGGCCAGGCTGACATCCTGGGTGTAGCAGTGAGGAACACAACTGGCTGCTGGATCCTCGTCCCTGGGTAAAGTCGGCTCGGATTCCCCTCCTGGGTACTGCATTCATAGTGAAGATCAAATGCTGAGATACTGTAGACAAAGTCAGCATAATTTAAAGTGGCTGTATGGAACTTTCAGTTTGTGTTGATTCTAGCGGCCGCTTTGGACTAAAGCATTTTTACCACACCTGCTGTCGTAAAGATCTTTTCTTTATGGCGCTGTATTACCCACTCTAGATTACTGAGTTAGCGTTACCAGGTAATAGTCACAATGAATATTTTTCTCAGACAGAAAATATGTTACAGATGCATTGTTGCATTTTAAGTGTTGCATACAGTAACTTAGCATACTTTGTGTTGTGAGATAAACCGGGTTACACTATCACTGTGTTGGGCGCCAACTAGCACCTCTCCAGCTACCAGTCCACCACCATACTTTTAGCCTGTATGGGGACTTGAACCGGCTCCCTACGGACTGAGCTACTGCCAGCCCCAAAAAATCTAATAACTTAGATTATGTAGCGCATTCAGGGTTTCCCGCAGAAAATGTGTTAGTTAAGGTGGTAGGTGGGGTTTTGCTGTCAGACACCTTTGCAATACATGTAGGGACCCTCATTATGCTACTGTGGAAGTATGGTGCTGTTTTGAGGCTTGTTAGTGGTATAGATATAGAGATTTAATTTTACTTTACCCTCTGGCCAGAAGGCTAGTGTTTTAAGCTAATTACTGGTTTGCGCTAGCTTGTTTCAAGCTAGAGACTTGGACCGGAATTGTCCTTTAATATTTGACTGACCTTATAAATGTGAAAGGCAATAGGGTGCAGGTCAGTGTCAGGGCGGCTCTGGTGCAGGGTAATCCTGACATTAACTCCTGATGTCACTGCTGACTCATCACACACTGAAAAAGGGAAGCAAGGGTTCTGCCAGTGAGAGAGGAAGTTCCTGCTTCCTCCGGCCGTCTTTCCCTCAACCCACGAGCCCCGGAAGTAACTGGTCTCCCACTCTCCATCTGTTGTCAATGGCAGGGAAGGCGCTGGACTTTTCAGGGCACTGGGGAGGAGACCAACATTGTCATGTCAGGAATTCACTCACAGCACCTTACACGGCAAAACATGGAAGTAGGTCAATCCATCAAAAAATGTGTGGGGTAACAAATTGACCAGCAGATGTCACCATTTACTTGCGGCCATTATAATCTGTGTGCACAAATAAGTAATAAACAGGGATATCAACTGAATAAATCATGTGCACAAATGTATAGATCATAGAAGACAGATCCAGATAATGGACTGGGCATTTCATATTCCTTGCAGCTATAGCCAAGTTCAATGGCTTGAAATAGAAATTGACATCCACACATATCTCTAAAAGTACCTGAACTGTTAGGTTCAAACCTGATTACAAAAAAAGAAACATAACCTGGACGTGTTGCATGTTTTCCGTAGTTTTTATATAGATAAGATGAGCTTGTTGACTTTCTCCATCTGTAAAGTAGTCCTTACCTGAGGGATGTGGAAGTGGAGGAAAAGGCCCTGATGAGGAAGCGGGCCTCAGCTCCTGGCTGGTAGGTGCTGGGGATGAGCAGGTAGTATCCAGGCTCCAGCTGACCATGGAGAACCACCTCTCTTTGGTAGGCGTGGCAGTGAGTAGAAGCACAAGGAGGTTTGTTCAACATCCGGCTTAGATTAAAACGCCTTTTCTCCACCTAGTGACAGAAAACAAGTGAGTGACATGACGCAAAGACACAAACACAAACCTTTTTTGTCCTATAAGTGATGGCACAAACCTTCCACATGTGTAGAGCGATAGCCTGGTAGTGCTGGTGTGTTGCGTTGTTGCTCTCGTCGAGTGGCGTTTGTGCGGATATCTCAGTGTTTCTCCATTTTCTATGCTGTAGCAGGGACACCAGCACCTCTCCTCTCTCACACACTTTGAGCCAAAACTTTGGGTTGCTTCCGTAGCTGCTGCTGTTTCGGCTGCCACCGGCGGTGTGTCCTCTCATCCACCGGCCAGCCAGCTGGTGCTTGTGTGTCAGCAGAGTTCCTGTCGGAGAGAAGAGATGTCAGGGTTAAAAAAGCGGGGCTCCAAAGAGGTCTGTAAACCTGTAGTCTAAATAATTCCTAATTCCTGCTTTTCTAACTTAAACATTAGGTATAATTTCCAATAAATGAGGTTTATTGACCATAAATTCCAAAAATAACTGGAAAACTAGAGTTAATAAGTTAGTGTTACGTAGTGTTAAACGTAAAAAAAAAGTGAAAAAAGTGTTGAAAAAAGGGACAGAAACGTAAGAAAAAGTTAAAAACATTGATATAAAGCGTCGACAAAAGACTACAACACAAGGGTTAAAAAAATCTTAAATAGGGGAATTACCAGTATATATGCTCTTTAGGTGCCCCTCATCATTGATGGGGTAGCCCACTGTGACATCATCAAACTGGGACAGGAAATTTGTCTCATCCAACCAGAACTCGCCCTCGGCCACCCTGGCTTGTAGGTCCAAAGCAGAAACTGGGTCCACAGATCTCCAACCCACACCACTGCAGACAAAGAAGTAGACTGGGTGAATGCAGACTGTGGCTGTATCCAGACTTGTGGATTGTACAGGTGTGTACAGGTGAGTGCCTAAAAGGCTTTGCATATATATACAATACAATAAATCCAGTCTGCGAGGTGCTATAGCACACTTTCTCTGGACTTTCTACAGATATACGGAGAGCCCACCCACCCTGGGTGCAGACTTCCGACTTGATGTATACAGGTATTTATGTAGAGAGGCTTGATATTCAACCATTCATAACAACACTTTGAGATACAGTTACAATGTCAATGCTAGGGGTGCATGATATATCGACTCAATATTGTTATCGCGATATCACATGCTTAAAATTATATCAAAAGTGTTGTGATAAATATGCAATATTTTGTTTATTTTGTGGAGCGATGTGCCCCGTCCGTTGGCTGTGTGGCTTAGTTGTGTTTGATTTAGAGCTTGTAACGCTACAATGATCACGTTTCATTGGCCAGTTACCGTGCCACTTACACATGTTAGTGCATGTTAGCGCACGGGGCCACTCCGTGACGAACCCTATGACAGTGACATGTGTGCATATTTGGACAGAGTGAGAGTGTACACTACCAGTCAAAGGTTTGGGGTCACATACACATTTCCATTCCACTCCATTATAGACAGTAAACCAGCTGATCTGAGGGGGGGGGCTGACCTTTGATGCAATATCTACATTGCCAATTATCAGCAACCATTCCTCCATTGTTCCAACGGCTCTTTCTGTTCACTAATCTGATATCATTTTAAAAAACTAACTGAGAAAACATTAGAGAAGGCTTTTTGCAATTATGTAAGCACATAATGTAATCTGAAAACTGCTGCCCTGGTTAAAAAAAACAATACAACTGATCTCAGCTGGTATTCTGTCTTTAATGGAGTGCAATGGAAATTTCCAAGTAACCCCAAACTTTGACCGGTAGTGTAAGTGAAGAAATAGATAAAGACAACAAAACGGAACAAATCAGAGAAGGGAAAGAAAAGTTATCCTGTACTGTGGACATGGTTGGAGACATTGTTATTTATTTATTCATGTTGCACCAGTCCAATTTGACTGTCAGTTGCGTTGTACGAAAACTTGTTTTATTTGTTATTAATCTATTTTGTTGCGTTTCCCCATAACCTATAAATGTACATGTTTAAAAATATCAAAATTAACATTGATATCGCAATATTCATAATCAATATTGCAATGTAACATTTTGTCAAAATCGTGCAACACTAGTCAACCCATTGGTCATACCCTTCTCTTAACTATCTCTGAATCTTAACAATGACACACATAAGCAGACACACATGCCTACCTCCCCATCCAGGCCCCTCCCCAGCAGCATCTTCCCCAGGGGTTTCGGATCCTGAGCAGCAGTACTTTGCTCCCTGACACTGTCTTCACGTCCAACCACTCCATGACAGTCAGTGCGTGGTACTGACCCAGCTCACTGGCACCTACAACAGTCATTGAGGTCATCAGGTGAGGTGATACATGATCAAAATCACTTGTGTCTGCATGAAAACACTTCTTTCTGACCTCCGGGACTGCTGTGAGTGGAGCAGCTGAGCGCACACTCGTCTTTCACTGGATACAGAAGGTTCAGGTCCAGCCTCCTCCTCCTGATCTGGTCACTGTCATGTTCTAGTCTCTGCTCCTCCTCGGACTCTCCCAAGCTCCAGCGCTCCGCAACGCCGACGGTCAAATCCACCAGGGCCTCGGACACCTGCCCTGCCCACAGCCGCTCATATGAGCCGTGAAGCCTAGACAGGATGGATTAGAAGGTTGTGTTGATTATAGTAGAGATGTTCCGATACCATTTCTACCTTCCCGAGTCTGACACCTGGACAGTATCCGCTGATATTGAGTACAGAATTTAGCCTATATATTTTTTGAACTGCTAACCCTGTAAGGATGTAATACGATTGCTATCATTGTTGTGCGGCCTGCCTCAGGTTAAAGCCTTTGTAAAACAAATGCATATAATAAATAATAATATATAATATATAATAAAATAACTTTTTTATGATCTAGTTTGACAGTCAGTCTTGATGGAAAAAGAACAGAAATAAACTACTTTAAAGTAGATTTTCTTCTGGGCTAAATTATGTGGTATCAAATCGGTGCATATATTTGCGTACTCGCCAATACTGATACCAGCATTTTAGGCAGTATCGGAGGCTTTTCCGATACTGGCACGGAACAACTCTAGTTCATAGTAGATTTAACTGAGAGATAAGACAGGACATTCTAAAGGTTACTTACTTGGCATAGGCTTTCTCCAACAGGGCTACCCAAAAGGCAGTGGGGGAGTGGCAACGTGAGAAGCAGAGAGTGGAATTGATACAGGGCAGGCGGTCGTCAATGGTCACTTTTGTCCAGTGTCCCTGCTGCCAAAAACTAAACTGGAAGGAGCCCCTGTACCTGCTGTCACCCCACTGGGGCTGGTCTGGGGGCAACACCTACAGAGAGTCACAGACTAAATCAACACAGCAGTGTAGGAGATACTGGAGATAACAGGCTGATGACATGCTTATTCACTGCAACTTTGTCTAACTAATCTATTAAATCTAAATGATAATATAGTTGCTCTACCTTGTTCAGTAGATGTTTGCTCTTGAGCAAGAAGGCGCAGGCACAGAGGAACCAGCAATCTCCCAATAAGCCTTGTTTTGCATGACCCAGGTTAATGTTGTCAGGGAACAGAGCTGGCGACTGGCAGATTTCCTTAAGGTGTGAAATAGACACGAATTGAGACACACTGACTTAAAGAAGACTTTCTGGGATTTGGGTTTTGGGGGGAAAATTGAAAACAAATGAGAAACTTTTCATTATACAGTGAGTGGTTAAACTGAACGTGGGCAAATAATGTTGATCTCAATAAATAATAGTTACGACATGAATTCAAAGTTGTTACCAATTAGGTTAAGGCCTTTTACAACATTGTTTTGTCACACTATATTTTGGTTTAGTTGAATTACAAGATAATATACAGACATAAAAAGGTTCATATACAGGTATTTGCTTTTAGTGAAATACAGAACATAATTACAGAATAACTTCTAGGCACTCTTTCATAATCAAATCAACAGATTAGCCTGTGCCAGGTGATGCAAGGTTATTGGTCGGAAGCCAAAAGGGAAGAGAAAAATTCTTATGATCTGAACAACAGCATAAAAACATTCAACCTATGACAAAACACACGCGACGGATTGTCCCATTTCCTCTTGGCACTGGATCTAACCTGCGGGCGATGCCAGGTGATGTCCGCCTGCAATTTGGCGATGGGCGTGGAGCCGTCGGAGAACAAGGACGTGTCGTCAGAGGGGAAGTCCATGTCCTCAAACAGAGCCTCGCCTCCACACTCTGCCCTACCTGCTTCTTTCATGGCTCCGGCTTCTTTTCAACCTGGATGAACCAGCTGTGTCAGTGGGTAATCCTCAGCCAGCTGTGACCATCCTCATGGCCTCCATGTACATTTGTGTTACACCTAAAATCAAAAGAAATACTTTGAGTATATTTGTGGTTTTCATCTGTGACTGTATAGTGGTTTTAGTTTTTTTTTTCTTTTGGGAATATTTGGTATTATACAGTATGTGCGTAGTGTTATTTTATGACACAACCCAATAAAATCAAACAATATCAGTTCACCTTCCATCATAAGTCCACAGATATTAATATCATGGGACATTCTACCAGAAAGGTACATTTCCACTTCTAAAAATCTTTAATCTTTTTTTTTATCTGAACATTAAGCCATATGAAGGACATGTTAATTTATGAGAAACACATATTGTGCCATCTTAGCCTGTTTTGTGGCTGAAATAAAAGACATTTTTAACAGCATTTCACACCCTAAAATGTCAGGCCCTGTCACAGACTAATCTCTAAATGAAAGGTTTTCTACTGACTTTCTTTGATACAAATAGCATTTTATTATTCATCCCATGTCCCTGATTGTATCTGACATGGTTTTGTAACTCCCATAAGAAATATAAGTGACTTTGTGGTTAATTGTAGTGGATTGTAAGCACAGAATAACATCCAGCTACTCATAAAAAAATTTAAAATGTAAAAATATTACTTTACATCCCAGATTTTAAAAAATATGCAATAGTAGATATGTACCCCCACCTTTGTGTACACATTTAAAGAGATGCATTCATGAATAATTTCTTAAATACACCATTTTTATATCATAATGTCATTTGTGACATGACTGACTTTATGGATTTTATTGATGTTTTGTGTTCTTTAATTACGTTTTGGTAAGTATTCAATTTATTTTAGTGTTAACGTTATGAGGCTAACATGGCAATGTTCAGCCAACATAATATAATAGGAACCTAATTTATTAAAATATGACCAACTACTGATAGATAAAACCATCCATCCATCTTCGTCCACTTATCCGGCATGCCTATTGTAACATATATTAATATAATGTTACAATGGGTATATTACACCATTGTTTGTATGTAAGTAAGTGTCTTTTAAGGGGAGACCATAGCTATTAGCCATAAGCTAACCTATTGTGGTTACACGTTTAGCTTAAGTGATTATAAGCACTAATTCATATTTTAACCCACAACCGCAATATCACGAAATATGACAAAAAGCTGTATGAATGTGTCTCCATAACTAAACTGTACTGTGACAAACATAGCAGGTAATTATGTTTCTATATCTTACCATTGTCCTCTTTTTAGCATCTTTCCTCTCGTAGCTAGCTCTTATTCTTCTAACAACACAGCAGCTAACTGATAGCTTCAGTTAGCTTGGAATGCACAGATGTAGCTATAGTTAGCATATCAGTATCACTTCATCTTATCATAGTGTCACAGCCGTTAACATTACCACAGTCACATCGAGTTTTTTTTTATCGTTATGATTAACAATTAAGGTAAACCAGGAATATCATCTTGCCGAGTATGAATACGTAGAAGTACGTAGATTGTCTTCCGCTTGGACATCCAGCAGGTCATTCAGTGCTGCTGTGCTGCTGAACACGCCCGCCCCCTACTGGTGATACCGGGAACTACACAGGGCACCGTCCACACATACACTGTATTTATATTGAATTCATTATTATATAATTAATATACTATATACATCCTATGGTTTGATGATGAAAATTACATTATTATAATTATAATTATTATCATGCAAATGTTGCTTATAGAAGAGTCCTGCAATAAATTATTTAAATAATAATAATAATAATAATAATAATAATAATATTAACCCTTGTGTTGTCTTCTTGTCAAAATTAAACATCAACACTTTTGTTGACGCTTTTTATTATTTATTTTTAACTTTTTCTTACATTTTTGTCCCATATTCTACGCTATTCTAGCTTTTTTGACGTTTAACACTACATACCACTAACTTATTAATTTATGGTCAATAAACCTCATTTATAGGAATTTATACCTAATGTTTGAGTTAGAAAAGCAGAAATCAGAAATTATTTAGACTAAAATTAAAGGAATGGATGTTGATGGATAATCACACACTGGAATATGTCAACTTTTACTCAATACTATTTCAATTTTTTTCTCCAAATGCTATAAAATTGAATAAGACGCCCCAACATTAATGAAAGTAGAGATTTGTACTTGGCAAAGAGCGTTGGGTGGAATCAATCATGTTATTTTGGGGAATTAAAAAGAACATTGATATAGGAAAACGGGTCAATTTGACCCGAGGACAACATGAAGGTTAATAATAAATATTTGTTAAAAGTCAACATATGCATATGTTGTAGAGACTGCATTAGTTTTAGTTACCTAACAAAGTGGCAACTGAAATATATATTTACTAAAGTGGTGTACTTGCTATAAGCTATAGAAAGCTTACTTTACTTCCCCCACCTCCCATTTTCCTTTCTATCTTTCTTTCTTTTCTTGTCTTGTCTTCCTATGGGTTTCAATCACTTATCTTTATTTCCTGAACATATTCAAATATTTGTTCTTATATTTTTATTCCTATTATTATTATTATTTCATGTATGTATGTATATTGTATCCTAGTATTTAATTTATATTTATATTCTGTGCTGTGTGACTGATGTATGTTTGCTGCTGTAACACTATAATTTCCCATTTTTTTGGATCAATAAATATCTATCTATCTATCTATCTATCTATCTATCTATCTATCTATCTATCTATCTATCTATCTATCTATCTATCTATCTATCCTTGAGCACACTAGACATACTACTAATGCGTGTTTACTGTAGCAAAATTTTGGCACGGGTATTTCATTATTTCTAAAAAAAAATAAAAAAATTAAAAAATAAAAAAAATAGATTTTGTTACTTAAATAGATACATATAGAACAAAGAAACAGCAGAGTATTAAAATAATTATATTTATTAATAATAATATTAAAAATAATACAAAAATATGAGATGCACTGACTGTGCCTACATTATATTAATCTTATGTGTCTTTCAGTTGTTTTCCTCACGGGATCTCCACGAGCGACGATACTGCTCAAGGTTTTCTATTTAAAGACACAAAAAGAAAAAAAACATTTTTATTTATTCATTGTTGATTGTTGCATCTTGACTCAATTTTGATCCTGTTTTTTTTTTTTTGCTCAGTGTGAAAAATGTGTGAATTCTGACTTTATTCTCAAAATTCTGAGATTAAAGTCAGAATTCTGACATTATTCTCAGAATTCTGACTTTATCCTCAGAATTCTGACTTTATCCTCAGAATTCTGACTTTATCCTCAGAATTCTGACTTTATCCTCAGAATTCTGACTTTATCCTCAGAATTCTGACTTTATCCTCAGAATTCTGACTTTAATCTCAGAATTCTGACTTTATTCCCAGAATTCTGAGAATAAAGTCAGAACTCACATACATTTTTCACCAGTGGCCCTAATCCTCTTCGTAGCTCAGAGTTCGGTATAGAGAAGTAAACTTACTCTGGTACAGACTCCTGTGCAATTCTTACCCACTTTCTGTCAGGATCGGCACAGACAAGTTTGTTTTTTAATGTCTTGAAGCTGTATTAAGACAAGGGAAGACGTTAGGACATTACTGCTAACAGCAGAGCCCATATTCAGGTAGTGTGTGTGCTGATTCACAGATTATGTTCTCTTACATTATTGCCTTGATGTTGCAGTGATGTGTGACCTCTTGGATTCTGTAGTATTTCAGATACTTCACTAGGATTGGATGTTCTTGGTACTGTGTGCAGCAGAAGGGACCTTTAAAGAAGAGACATTACAAACATTTTAGCAAAGTAAAATATGTAACCCTCATGTTGTCCTCGGGTCAAATTGATCCCTTTTCCTATATCAATGTTCTTTTTAATTCCCCAAAATAACATGATTGATTCCACGCTTTTTGGCAAGTACAAATCTCTACTTTCATTAATTTTGGGGCGTCACATTCAATTTTATAGCATTGTAAAACAAATTGAAGTGTTTTTGAAATAGTATTGAGTAAAAGTTGACATATTCCAGTGTGTGATTATCATCAACATCCATTCCTTTAATTTTAGTCTCAATAATTCCTAATTTCTGCTTTTCTAACTCAAACATTAGGTATAATTTCCTATAAATGAGGTTTATTGACCATAAATTTAAAAAATAACTGTAAAACTAAAGTTAATAAGTTAGTGTTACGTAGTGTTGAAAATGTCAAAAAAAATGACAAACAGCAAAAAAAGTGTCAAAAGTGTTGAAAAAAGGGACAAAAACGTAAGAAAAAGTCAAAAACATCGATAAAAGACGTCAACAAAAGTGTTGATTTTCAATTTTGACGGGAAGACAACACAAGGGTTAAGGGGCCACTTTAATGTGAAAACAGAATCTGAAATACAGGCAACAACAATGTGTTTTCCTAAATAAATAAAATACGAAAAATGTATCACGTGCAGTATATACAGTAACTGCTGAAGTCATACTCACTGCTTTCACTCAGGGCCACCAGCAGCACCAGCGTAAGGGACACCCACACAGTAAGCTTGGCCATCGTCACGCAGCTTCTCTTCAGCAGGGAATGGGTTTTCAGAACTGGATTCTTAGATGGTATGAACTGATAAAGTTTGTCTCTGGCAGTGAAGTTTAAATACTCTAATGACAAAGGTAAAGTCCTACTACAGACCTTGGAACTAGAGCTGGAAATACCGATTCTAATGAAATTGGGTCAAGCGGGAAGTATGCGCACAGTGTACTTTTTAACCACAACAGTGGCACAAAACCCCCTCTTCCTTGGGTAAAAAGACAAGAATCTTTTTAAAGATACTGGCATGATGTCAGAATCAGAGTCAGAAATACTTTATTGATCCCCGAAGAGAAATTCTGTGTTTGTATAAATATAAATAAAGAAATATAAGGAGTGTGGATATGTACAGTATTCACATAGTTGAAGGAATGTTATGATACGGTATTATGCTGTTATGCTGACTAGGAATAAAAAGGTTGTACATAACAGTAAATGTTGTTCTGTCCTTGAATGCAACACTTCAACCCTTGTGTTGTCTTCCCATGTTGACTTTTTTTTTTTTTTTTCAACACTTTTGACCTTTTTTCAATGTTTGTCACTTTTTATGTTTTCAACACTTTCACTAACAATTTAGTTTTCAGTTTTTTTGGAATTTTGGTCAACAAACCTTATAGAAGAGTCCTGCTATAAATTATTTAAATAATAATAATAATAATAATAATAATAATAATAATAATAATAATAATAATATTAACCCTTGTGTTTTAAAATTAAACATCAACACTTTTGTTGACGCTTTTTATTATTTTTTTTAACTTTTTCTTACATTTTTGTCCCAATTCTACGCTTTCTAGCTTTTTTTGGTTTAACACTACATACCACTAACTTATTAATTTATAGTCAATAAACCTCATTTATAGGAAATTATCCCTAATGTTTGAGTTAGAAAAGCAGAAATTAGGAATTATTTAGACTAAAATTAAAGGAATGTATGTTATTATTGTTCAGGAATGTATGGTAAGGAATTGTTAAGGAATGTATGGATAATCACAGACTGGAATATGTCAACCTTTACTCAATACTATTTCAAAACCACTTCAATTTGTTTTTAACCCGAGGACAACATGAGGGTTAACACTTTAATGCTACCTGGCATCATTTATTTAACTTTATTTAATAAGCAGAGGTGGAATATAACTATGCTATCTACTCAGGTACTGTACTTCTATACAGATTTGAGGTATTTGTACTTGAATACTTCAATTGTATGCTTCTACTACACTACATTTCAGAGGGAAATATTGTACTTTTTACTCAATTATGTTTATTTGAGAGCTTTAGTTACTTTCAGATTTCACACACAAAATATGTGATCAGTCTATGAATTATGATATATTTTTATGAAGTAAACCACCCATGTATGTATATAAAGTGGTTAATATTTGCTATAACCATATATTAACACTGACAGGAGCTGTTTTGCACCCTTTTGATACTTTTGAAAAAATAGTATTACTTAATTACCATTTTGAATGGAGTATTTGAATAGAGTATTTTCATGTTATGGTATTGCTATTTTTTTCTAATTCTCACAGCGATGTTAATAAGGTAGTCTCATTGGGACATATTTTTCAAGAGCAAGCTGGGGACAAGAATTACACAACGTACAATATAGGCTAATGGTTTGACAGCTACCCCAAACCATACCGCATAACAAAACATCCTGCTGACACAGGCATTATGAGGCAACATAGAAAATGATATTTCATAAAATACATTGTGTGCAATTGTGACCGCACTCCGTTTTCATTTGAGCTATAGTCCTTCCATCAAATTATCATTTGTAGGCCTATATGTTTTATATAATTTGTCAATCGTCACAGGTTAATATCACCCGTCACCATTGCTTACATACGTGTACAGATACATTAAAATGCAAAATATGCGTGGTAGGGTTAGCTCCATTGGTAGAGCAGATTTAGTCCTAGATGCAGCGGCCGCTGGTTTGACTCCGACCTGCATGTCATTACCCCTCTATCTCCACTTTCATCTGTTCTATGGAAATAAAGGCCTAAAACGCCCCAATAAATAAAATAAAATGTAAATTATGGAACTGGGGAAATGCAGATACGACCACCAAGCAAAAGCAATGACAAGCAGGCCGGAGTCAAATTAAATAGAACCCATTTTACCTTATTTTTCATCACTTATGAAGACATTATTTTATAGGAGAAAGACAGCTTGATATGTCACAGTACATGTACAAAGAAAGATGTCAGAATTCCTTTATGCTGCTTCAGTTTCAGGGTCCTGGTATTGTGCATGCCGTCACACAGTCACACTGTCTCTCACAATGGCTTGGTGGGTCAAATAGAACACAACGATTGTTAATGCCATTAGTAACAGGCATATTGAAAATTTCAAATGATTGTGAAAAAGGCATATTGAAAGTCCACAACTGAGCTCTCTTATTAAACCCCCTTCTTCTCTCTGTGAGAAAAAGAAAAAGGCTCTCATTTTATCATTTTTCTCTTTTAAAGCATGACCCCTGAATGATAATGTGATGAGTTGTTGCATTTTAAAGTTCAATGTTGTGGTTTTTGGTGGAAAGTTTGAGATGCACAATTATACTGACATTAAGTGTTTCATGACCTATTTCAGTGCTCCAAATGCACTTGTTTCCTTTGATGCATGGTTCTTGAGTATATAGTAAGTGTTCCTCTGACCTAGAAAATAACCTCAAAGCAACCTACTTATAGGGGCCCACGTTCAGGCATGGCTCAATAAGGTCTTCAGTCAATCTTTTATTCTTCAAATAGTTCTCTTTGATTGAATATATTCCACCTTTAGAAGTAGCAGTGTATGGTGAAACTCACTGACAATGGAGTCACACCTTTGTAACTTCCCATGATGCACTGGACACTCTGGGTGTGGTGAAGGGAAACCTGACATCCACTTCAATTCTTTTATTTTTATTCATATACATTAGGTCAACATGCCAAGTGAAATTGAGTTTTTGTTCTATTCATTTTTGCCTTTTTGCTATTGTGCAAAACCAAATATTCGATAACATTATTCCATTTATGTTGACGGTAAAATCCAATCCAATTTTTGCGTACTTTTTCAAACTGATATCTGTTAAAAAAATGAACATGCACACACAAAAATCAACACTTCTTCTGGTTCACATAAAGTACAGGTGAATGACAATACTGTGTGTGTGTGTGTGTGTGTGTGTGTGTGTGTGTGTGTGATATCCCCCCCCACACACACACATCTTCCCCTTTGTAGCATCGGGGAAAGTGAGGGGAGTTTTTCTGAGGTGGTGTCATTTCGTGAGGGTGGAAGCTTCCTGTTCCTGCGAGGACTATAAGAGGCGGCTGTGATCAGCAGCCGGGTCACAGCCTCTCTGACTCCACCTAAAACTACAGCTCAGCTCAGAGGAAGACATGGTGCCAATCAAAGCTACAGTGATGGGGATCTTGCTCCTCGCTGTTTGTCTACTGGCCACAAACGCATCTCCAGGTATGGACTCCTCCATCTCGATCTTTTTTTTAAATAGTGTTTTTGTTTTTATTGTTTGTTGTTTTCTTTGTTAGTTCCATCCACACAAATCTGGTTATGCTAAACATACATTACATTTATTTGATAGCCTAAGTTACTTGGCAAATTTACATTAATACAAAATATAACACATGTATTATCAAAGGTAAGCTACCTAGCAGTATATAATAATTTAGCAATTAACAATTAGCACTTTGCCAGCTGCAACAGTAACATGAAATACATCAATATTATAAACCAGTAATATAAAATATGTGATTCTAAAATGGCCCATTCGGCATAATGAGTACTTTTACTTCTGGTACTTTCAGTTTATTTCAATGCTAATACTTAAGTAGCAATGAATACCAACCTTTTTTACACTGTGTAATACTGTAATTTTACCCAAGAGAATTATCTGAATACTTCTTGTATCAAAATTTCACTTAATTTTTTTTAATTTTATTTTCCAGTATCTAATCATTTTTTCTCTTTTTTCACAGTGAGATATGGATGCTGTCGAAATTACATGGCAATGAAAATCCCATTTTCTAAAATCAAGGGTTACTCGGTCCAGACTGTCACTGAGATGTGTCCTATCAACGCCATCATGTGAGCATCACTCCACCTTCTCAACCAGAGAATATATAACACACACATATAACATTAGGATTCATCATAAGTGTATAAATGTTCATTTTTCATTCTTTCCCTTTCATTTTATAGTTTCCACACAAAGAAGGGTCAAGCATGCACCAATCCTGCTTTACACTGGGTGATGGAGTATGTCAACCGCTTAAGGTATGATTATTAGCAAAGAGATTAAGACCAATTAAGAAAAAGCATCATTGTGCAGGCTGGAAATGTGGAATGTACTGCATTTACACAAGAGCATGGCTAAAATTATAACTGGATTCATTCTCATTGCAGGAGTAAAGCACAAATGGTTCACATCAAGACCTCACAAGCGCAGGAATAAAGCTATTCTGCTATTTGAAGAGAGCCCAAACAGTTTTTCTGCCCGTTATCCAGCAACCTGCTCCAGTAACGCTTCCTGTTTGAAGCTGATTTAAGAAGAAAAAAGTAGCAACATACAGGCATCAGCTCAGTTTTAAGAGCCTTGTATCACGTTTTATATTCTTTGATTTTATAAAATGTTGTATTTGTACATGTTGTAATATAGAATCATTAAAGTTTTGTTAAAAAAAGGATACGTTGTGACAGCTCTCTGAATGAAAACACTTCTATCTTAACTCACTGGTTTGTTTTGTCCCGGTGAGAAATTCCAGCTCTGGAGTTTTTTTTTGTGCCGTGATCAAAACACAAAGCGGTGAAAGTTGTGTGACATCAGCATGAGGAAGTCATAAAAGTTCTCTATTCAAAGCCCGTAGAACAGGTTTATCCATGTTGACACAAATGCTGACATCAGCTGTAATAATGTAATAAATATACTGTAGGTCATAGGGGTGAGAGAAAATATCAATACAGCATAGTATTGCAATATTTTCAGTGGCAATACTGTATCAATACACAAGCGCGGAGTATGGATCTTTTATTATATATTATATATGTGGTGGTCAGTTAGTCTGCTTGACATTATATGAAGAAACAGAGAAATGTATATTTTTAGATAAAACAGATGTTGACAAGGTTTCCTTTTGGGGACGTCATTTGAAATTGGGAAAAATTAAATTAGAAGAAAAAAGGTTATAAATTGCAATATATCACTGAATATTGCAATAATATCGTATCGTGGCATAAGTATTGTGATGATATTGTATCGGGAGGCGTCTAGTGATCCCCCCCCTCCAATAGGTCGTAGTGTAATGATTTTCTGTTGTAAACAGTGGTCTGGCAATGCAAGACTATGGACTAGGAACTATCATTTCTTGAAGAACAATTTAAAGTTGTTTTAAAATGTTTTAAATACCTTTAAAAGGCCAGACATCCTTGACTTCTTGAAACAAGATTATTCTCTAAAACCCCACCTTTGTTTAAAAGTAGAAAAGCTCGGTATTACAATGTCACATAGAAAGTCAATTCTGTATCAATCGTTACAACACACCCTTAAAGTACACTATCTCACTTTACACAGGGCAGAACTTTTAAAAGTATTCATATGTTAAATTTAGTGAAGCGATGAAGCCATAAATCCAGGGAAACATGAACCTGGGGATTTTTTTTTAAAACAATGAAATATAACCTACATACACTTTATTTCCTTTCCTCTCATCTCTATGTGTGTAGATGTAAAGTACAGCAGTGAGCTTGAGATTTTTATGGAAAGGCAGCTTTCTACTTGCTTCAACTATACTTGATTTAAGTTATACTTTATTTACATAGTGCTACAAAACCAGAGCCAGGGTTACAAAGTGTCATTGTTAGTAAAGAGGTGATAAAAAAAACGTTATTTTTAAGTTAAAAAAAAAGTCAAAAGAACATTGTAAATCCAGGATAAGTTAAAATTATGATATAGGTTATACTGGGGAAAAAAAAAATGAACTGTAAACTATTTGTTATTTCCATATTACAGAACAAATGATGTACATGAAGTTATGTGAAAAAACCTCTTTAACCCTTGTGTTGCTTCCCATCAAAATTGAAAATCAACACTTTTGTTGACGCTTTTTAATCAATGTTTTTAACTTTTTCTCACGTTTTTGGCCCTTTTTTCAATGTTTGTCACTTTTTTGACGTTTGACACTACATAACACTAACAAAAGGAATGGATGATCACAGATGGGAATATGCCAACTTTTACTCAATACTATTTCAAAACCACTGCAATTGTTTTTTTCAAATGCCATACAATTGAATAAGACGCCCCAACATTAATGAAAGTAGAGATTTGTATTTGCCAAAGAGCGTTGTGTGGAATCAATCATGTTATTTTGGGAAATTAAAAAGAACATTGATATAGGAAAACGGGTCAATTTGACCCGAGGACAACATGAGGGTTAAACACTAGATGGCGATAGTATCACTTCAAAGTGCTGTGAAATGATGTTTCAGCAACTATTTTCTGCTGTTTCAGTGCTCTTTGTGATTGAAAAGATTTTCACACAATGATGTGGATTTATTGCTGCATCTACACGCTATTTCTTTCCCTTTCAACATAAGAAGAAGAAGACATACTGTAATGATACATTACATTTCCAACTCTGCTATTATACATTACACACACATGCACAAACAGGACCTTATACAGGCAATAATGAAGACATGTCATTGTCCACGCCAGGTCTTGAATCAGCGACCCTCCAAGCCAAGTCCTCACGGACTGAACTACTGCTTACCCCCCCAACATCTCAACATTTGCACAACGGGGCTCATCATGGGCGGGTTTCCGTGCTGTGAAATGATGTTTCAGCAACACCTTTATTAGTTTTGCTGTTTCAGTGCTTTTTGTGAGTGAAAATATTTGATCACACAGCATGATTACACAATGTTGTGGACTTTTAGCTGCATCTACACCCTATTTCTTTAATTAAAATGTAATATTTTAATGAATACAATTTTAATTTAATTAATTAAAATGTTACACTCTGTTACTAAACATATGTGTAATTGGGGTAGCAGTAGCTCATTTGTAAGGACTTGGGTTATGGGAACCGGAGGGTCGCTGGTTCAAGTCCCCATGCAGGCCAAAGTATGGTGGTGGACTGGTAACTGGAGAGTAAGTAAGTAAGTAAGTAAAGTTTATTTGTATAGCACCTTTCACAGATAAAAAAATCAAAGTGCTTCACAGTAAAATGTAATACAATACAATGCATAAGACACTATTAAAAACAAATGGAAAACATAAAAACAGAAACCATAAAAACCCCACGTCTAACTAAACGCCTGTTTGAATAGCAGCGTCTTCAGTTGCTTTTTAAAAGAATCGACAGAATTCACACAACGTAAAAATGTAGGCAATGCATTCCACAGCCTAGGTGCCACTGCTTGGAATGATTTAAAATGAGTGTGGGGAACAACTAACAGTCTCTGACCTGATGACCTCAGACTACGGACCGGAGTATGAAGCTGTATCAAGTCAGAGATGTAGTGAGGAACTTGACCATGCAGGGCTCTAAAAGTAAGAACCAGGATTTTAAATTGAGTTCTATACTGGACTGGTAACCAGTGAAGTGCTGCTAAAACAGGTGTGATGTGTGCTCTTTTGTTAATGTGAGTTAAAAGCCTTGCAGCAGAGTTCTGAACAGTCTGGAGACGGTAAAGCTCCTTCTTGCTCAAACAGGTAAAAAGACTGTTACAGTAATCTAAGTGAGAGGAAATAAAAGCATGAATGATCATCTCCAACTCACCATTTGACACCAGTGCTCTTAATTTAGATATATTCCTTAGTTGGAAGAAACAGTTTCTGACTAGTTGCCTTGAGTGGTACTCTAAAGACATCGCTGAATCAAAAACAACACCTAAGCTCCTGAGCATCGGCTGGACAGACGAGCCTAAGTCAGCAATGTGTTGTTTAATCAGAGGGATTTTACTCTCAGGGGCGATAATCAGCGTTTCTGTTTTATCTGAGTTCAGGAGTAGGAAGTTGTCACATAACCACTGTTTAATACTGGTCAAGCAGTTAGTTAAGGAAGACAATTTATGGAGTTTCCTTGAACGAGCAGTAAAGTTGAATATCATCCGCATACAGATGGTACAATATGTCACTGAAATGACTAATTATCTGTCCTAGAGGGACTATATACAAAAGGAACAGGATGGGTCCTAAGACAGAACCCTGAGGTACCCCACATGACAACCCTGCAGTTTCAGACATGATCTGATTTACATAAACACTAAAACTTCTACCAGAAAGAAGGATGAAAACCATTTTAAAACTGATCCAGACATCCCAACCAGATCATGAAGTCTATTTATCATAATATTATGATCAACAGTATCGAAAGCAGATGAAAGGTCCAAGAGAACCAAAACAGTTTATTCTTTAGAATCAGCTGACATCAGAATATCACTAGAAACTTTAAGTAGTGCAGTTTCTGTGGAATGCTTTTTACGGAAACCAGACTGGAATTTGTCAAACAGCTCGTTGTTCTCTAAGAAAAGGGTTAGTTGTTCTGCTACAACTTTTTCTAGAATTTTAGACATGAATGGAAGTTTGGATATCGGTCTGTAGTTCTTAGGTTGTAAAGGATCCAAGCTGGGCTTTTTAAGTACAGGCTTAACAACCGCATGTTTAAAAAAGGTGCAGAGGTGCAGTTCACCTCCTGGGCACTGCCAATGAGCAAGGCACCAAACCCTTAACTGCGCCTTTCCATGGGCAGCCCCCCACCCTGACACCTCTCCATTAGAGCATGTATGCACAGTACCTACACACATGCTCAGTACCTATACTGGCACATGCCTATACACATGCCTCAGTATAGTACTGAACATGTGTGTAATGTGTGTAATAACAACAGAGTGTCAATCGTAATTTGTGGGACTAAAAAAAGGATACATTATTAATATTATTATTACACATTATATAGATATATACATTGGTGCCATGCTCAGGGTACCTCAGGATGTGAAGATGCACCTCTCCAGCTACCAGTCCAAACAAGGATGTATGCCGGTTCCCAAGCCAAGTCCCTACAGACTGAGCTACTGCTGACAACACCCCCCTCCAACATCTCAACTTCTGCACAATGTGCGGGTTGCAGGTCTATGGAATGTCATTTTCTGTATTTAAACTGCTAAAAAAGTATACTTCTATCGGGGATGTACTTCATGTCCAATCCCTGGCCATTAGCTGTTGGCAACACCAACAAAGCCGAACAAATGAACAAATGAGCGTTTTCTCCTGTCGCATGAATCCATCCCACGTGACAGTCTGAAGCCACGCTCGCAGTTACCATTACATCACATCCACTATTCCGCACCACGGTATGGACTGAGTGCTTTTCTATGAATAATACAGAGAGAGACTGGGGAGTGGGGGGAATGGGCAAGAGTTACTAAATGACAGAGGTTAGAAAATAGGAAGGACGGAGTTGGAAGGCATTTCTGGAGTAAAACATCACTGAATATGAGTCATATGTAGATACACACTGTAAATAATCACATCAGCCACTATTGCATGGATTCTGATTCAACTTTATTAAATGAATGAATGAATTATCACCAAACACAGTGTCAGAGAGTTGTTACAGATGGGTACAAAGAGAAATGGTAGCAGCGTGGCCGGTTTCACACTGTCTGCAAGAAGACAAGGTTAGAGACTTACGTTTTCCCATGAGGGAGCAGGCTGCTTGGGGAAGGAAAATAACATATTGCACTCCGAGCTCAGCAGACAGGTCTTCTATCACAACATACGTCTCACACACACACACACACAGATAATGAGACCTCCACAGTCAAAGAGGTGAAAACAATGTCCTTTCTACATTCAAAAAACAATTGCTTATACCCTTACACATGTGCAGCAAAACTAGGAAGAATATTAGAATACATATCCTGAAAACTAGATAACATGTTTACTGGTGCTCTAATCTTTCCACCTTTTATCCCCATTGTCCTCCATCTTTGGCACTCGCTAATTCTTGCCAGCACAGTTAACACAGAGTTAACAGAGCTTAGTATATAATTAGACAAACAAAAAAGAGAGAGGGATGAAGCATCTAAAGGAGAAGAGAGTCCAAATGATTACACATTCACTCCGATTCCTTCCCCCTTGCTGCACACATAACCACCAATTAGAGGAGAGGAGGATGAGGACAAGCAAGCCGCCAGAAGTCTATTTATGTCTCTATCTCTCTCTTCCCCTGAAGACTATTCAGCACCAGGGAGGGAGGAAGAGAGGAGAAAATAGAAGTGAAAAACAAGAAGTAATGTAAATAAAGAAATCAAAGTGTTTTGCATCCGGTCGGCTGACTGGCTGAGACGCGAGTCAGGCAGATCTGGGCCACAGTTGCACTCATTGTTCAGTGAGCTTTTCTACACAGTCCAACCCAGCGACAGCAATGAATGTTGATTGTGACCTTTGGTCTTTGGGTACAGTGGAAACACAGTGTCACTTTTGTACATGTGCGTCTTCGTCTCTCGGTTTTTGCATGCGCCTACTTGCCCTTTTGTTCTTTTTTGCTCATTCCCGACGTCGTCGGAGCCGGCCTCGGGGCACAGTCAACGGTCGATGGTTTTTATGTGATCCATACCAAAACTCACCGACAGCGTTGAATGTTCACCGAGGCGAGCGGGGCTGTGACCGTGAGCCGAGCTGACAAGACGAGGCAGGGCGTAGAGGAGGGAGGACAGACAGAGCAGGGGACAGGGACAGAGGCGAGGACGTCACTCAAACCCCAGAGGACAGGTTGCACAGCAAAGGGACATAATGACACAGGACAGTGGCAGAATGAGTCCACTGTCCACAGGACAAACATGGTTCTGTTTTTTTTGTTTTCATTCATTCTTTTCAGAGGTTCTGCTTTATTGCCTTACCACCATTAATCAGAGGAACTTGAAAGTCTTTCATCTTCATTTCAAAATTGGTCTTAACAGCATCTGAAACACAGATGATGAGGAAGCCGTTAGCACAGGATTTTGCCTTGTTCATTTCCTTTTGAAGTATTTAGGCATGCAGCTAATGTTGGTGTCCATTGCACAGGTTTTTAGACATCATTCTCTGAGATTTCTGCTAGAAGTGAACAGAACTGAATTGGAAAATGACATTACAAATATTCAACAGCCACCTGTCTTTTTTTCCAGAGACAAAGTACTGCTCTAAATCATTAGGGGGGGGTTGGGGGGTTTATAGGTACTCACAAAAAAGTGATGTGTCAAAGCAAAGAGCTACACAGTCCAAGGAAGTCAAATGGGCAGAACAAAACTATTTACATACAGTATATAGATACCGCTAAGATTAAATGAGAACATGTCTGTAATTTGAGTGAACTGACCCTTTAAACCAATATATAAATGTTTGAAATAAAACAAAATAAATGCACTTTTGTATCATAAAAAATAACTTTGATATTGCTCAGACCAATATTAGAGAAATATCTTCAAGCCTGACACGGTTATTATGGACATCTAGTCGGGAGAACAATGCTGCGATGTCCTGCTGTGCAGCCGAGCTTTTCAGAGCCAAGCCATCGCCCCACCACCGGCTGAGAGCTCCCATTGTCAGAGGCAGGGCATAGCTGGGAAACAACTAGCGATAGTGTCCCTGCGCTCCTGCGCAGACCGGGGGCTGACGTCAGGATGGTAAACGTTGATCTATGGTCATTTGTTGCTCTGTTTCATCGGCTTAGGCTTTGCTGATGTCATTGAACAGGCTAGACCTGCATCCATTACTCTGCTGAGGGAGGCAGACGTCAGGCTACCATGATCACACTGGCTACAATGAATGAGTAATGCATCATGTTACGGGAGCTATTATTCAGAAACTCATTAAATAGACAGTTTGGTTTTTGTCTGGGTCTTTGAATTATTGCCCCCTGCATTCTTACACGGCATGCTTTGCTTCATGAATATGAGAAAATGTACAAACTAATTTGGATGGTTACAGAAACAGACACATGTAGTCATATAAAGTCCTAATAAGTAGTATCAAATTTACAGCCACTCAATAAATAACGTAAAACACTATAAACTAGTTTTTATTTCATTTGTCTTTGCTTTGCTCCTGTTGTCTTGAACGGCAGCATGTGAACTCTATCTTCTCTCAGGGTGAAGCAGCTCAGATAAGAGACTTAATTCATAAGCCATATTACATCTTCCCTACTCTATTCCAGTGTCACACACACACACACACACACACACACACACACACACACACACGCACACAAATGAGACCAAAAACGAAAAATAGGTGGAGGGTCAAAGGAGAGGAGAAAAGGGGGGCTTTGCCATGGCAACTCCAGTGTCAGCCAGCCATTTCTTCTTAATCCCACCCCCCACTCCCCAGACCCCCCTTTCCACAGCTGAATATTTCTTTTGTGTGTATATATATATATATATATATATATATATATGTGTGTGTGTGTGTGTGGGTGAGGGATCACAAAGGGGGAAGGGATTGGGGTTAAAGGGGGAGAGATCATAGCTAACCCAGCTTAAATGGGGGGGCCAAGCTACAGGCCACAGAGTCTCAACATTACACCGGGGGTACAGACCAAAGATCAAATCACACACAGACACACACACAAACACACACACACATTTAAACAGTACATTGATGGAGGGAGGTAATCTTTTGAAATGGCAGATAATTACATCATATGGCAAACAGCCGGGCCTCCACGATGCCTATCACCAGCAACTTGGCACTTTATTTTCTGCTATGAAAGTCTCGTGGACTCACTCTTGCCTGAGCAGGCCACTCTCCATTACTTACAAAACTGGTTTTAGAGCAATTGGTGTAGAGAGGCATCAGCTTCTAGAGAAAATGAAAAGGTCTCTATTTGTCCAATAAAATTCCCCCATCTTCGGAGCCCCTCCACAGCTGCAGCCAGATATGCTTTCATTTCAAACTGCGGACTAAAAGAGAGCAATGTCTCCTTCCTCTACTGTAAGCCGATTTAGTGTGCAGGATAAAAATTCTGGGAGCTTTATAGTCATCTTTCTGTGATGCCTCGCTCTCCACCGAGGAAGAGGACAAAAGAATGTGACACATGGTGAATATTCAGTAATAGAGGAGCCACGGATTTTATGAGGCCATTTTAATGATGATGTGCAGTATACCTTTTAGAAAAATGATCTTCATCTTCGCAGAGCATCAGGAGGCACTAATGAACACCTACAGATAGAAGACAAAATCAGATAAACAGTTAAAGGCAATCTGATTATCTTTTTCACTACAACGTTTTCTAATCAGACAATTTTTGTCCAAAAACGCACTTCCCCCCCCAAGGCTGAGCGGTGGAAGCGGGTGGAGGAAGTGCCAGTGGTGTGTCTCTGGGGTGGTCTGACATGGCCGTGGGCGAGACTTTAATGTAGCTGCATGTCCACTCCAGTGTATACGGTACAGTACATTCATAATGACTACCAGACCTGCAGTCTGCCTGTAAGGGCCTCACACGCCACTCCATGCCTACACATGCATACTTTAATGGCAGCCTTTAGACTTTATTTGAAGGGTGCTGGGGTGTGCACAAAAAAAAAAATGAACCCAGATTTTTCATAAGGGAGTAATAACATTGCTTTGAGGAGCTACAGTGCCCTCGGCCTAATATCTGACCCTGGTTAGTGTATTATACAAAGTGGCCATTTAAATCTATTCAAACTTTGGGTAATTACAGCTTTTTTGTGGTTCTTTTTCAAGCATATATAGATCCGGGCTTGCCAAACATCTGGTTGGGGTACTATATTCTGTACTGTCTGAATGTTTGCATATTTTTATTTATTTATGTTTTTATTGCACTGTGACTGATGACAAACCACTTTTGGTTTATTCTGTGTATGCAAGTACAAATAAAGTGATGTAAGTGACGTAAGCTGCGGGCATTATTCTGAAGAAATTCATATAATAATATATAATTTTTACTGTTTATTGATCCCCAGTGGGGAAATTCATGTTCAATCGTGACCAATTCGGAGGTCTGTGCAGCTTCTGGCAAAGGTATTTCCTTCTCCTGTGTAGCAGTGAGTTGTACATTTGAACTATCAATACCTGAGGCGAACCTGACATGATTATGAAACATGCCAATCTAGTCTATTAAAGAGCAAAGAGCACATTGTAACACAAGGTGCAGAGTCTGT
Source organism: Etheostoma perlongum (assembly GCA_026937815.1). NCBI lineage: Eukaryota > Metazoa > Chordata > Actinopteri > Perciformes > Percidae > Etheostoma > Etheostoma perlongum. The sequence continues at coordinate 25,558,889 of CM049382.1, forward strand.
TTAACAAGTGCAAAGACCACAAAACAAAGGCACAGAGTTAGTGCCTTGGGACTGATTGGCATAGTGGGGTCATTGGGGGACCCTTGGCCTTTTTAACCCCGAGGAATGTTGTCATGCTGGTGCGTGTATTGTTCCAGCCTCCCCGAGGAGCCCCAGCAGTGTATCAGATGAATGTGAACGCTAAGCGCTCCTCCTATCCCCCCCACTCCAAAAAAAACCCTCCTTTTTCTTCCACTAATCCTTTCTTTTCTGCTCTTCATCCTCAGACTTCAACAAACAAAAGGTAACAGGTCTAAGAGTGGGGCTGTTGTTCTCAGTCTACTAACATGGGTGCCAGGCTGACTCTCTGACCTAAGCGACCAACAGAGATGCAGTAAAAATGCATCTAAGAAGAAATATAAAAAACAACAAACTTCTTTGCTCTATCGCTCATCAAAAAAACCCACTGTTTTTATGGTTGACGGTCCAGATCTAAGAGATGGGAGTCTCTTCAGGCGCTCTGAGAGTCTGGCTCTGGAGGAAGTCCCCAGCAGTAGAAGGAGACTGACGGATGAGAGAGCCAGACAGACAATTACTGGCCAGGTATGTCCTTTATATCCACCTAGGGCTGGTCAGAGGAAATGGAAGACTTTATGATGTCATAAAAAAGTGCCAGTAGAGAAGTGCCTGAGAACAGGTTGTCTCTAGAGCTGGAACCATAAAAGACTCCTGCCGCTTCCGCTCCCTCCCCCTGACGACTACACGAGATGATAACACTAGACTGAGCGAGAGACGCGTCCGCAAAATTCAACTCTTCTGTAATATAATGTAATATAATAACGTGGAAAAATGACTACAATACAAATGTGTCATTGAAAAATACATAAAACTAGAAATGGAGAGTAGGCCTAACAAATGAATTTTTACTTGTGAATGAATAGATTTTTGACTTACTAGCACTTTCCTTTCAATACTTTCATCATGTGGTACATCATTATACTTGTACTTGAACACATTTCAGCTGCATATATTACTTTTAGATAAAGGATTTCTACTTATCCTTGACAACATTTCTGCTGAATATATTTGACTTTTTCAGATTTTTGAAAAGGTGAGACAGTATCACTTACACTGACAAAATACTCGGTTTATCCAGAATCCCTAGAATCATTTACATCATTGAGCTTTCTTTTATGCTTCTCGCCCTCAATTCCAAAGCCTCCCTATACAGTTTAAAACCACAAAAACAAACCTTAATAGAGGAAACATCTTCAACAAGAGAAGTGCCATCTGTCGCCTCAAACTAAGCAGGTGGGAGGAAGAGAAAGCCTAAAAAACCTTCTATGTAGACATAAAGGATACCCATTCCTCTTTGCACACACACACACACACTTCTCTTTCTACTACAAAAATATAGAGCCACACTCACAGTCTCAGTGCTTGTTAACATAAAATAAAAGAAGAGAGACGGTGGTTATTTGCTCTACAACCTCACTAAGGAGGTTTCCCATTGTAAAAAAGAGTGGCTGCACAGCCCTGTTTCCTTTCATCACTCTCCTTGAGGCACGCTGCCTTTGTCTCACAGAGGATAGAACAACCAGCCTCCCGGCCACGCTACACTGGTCAAATACCTGGGAACTACCACTGGCCTGGTGGGAAAAACAACAAAAGGAGGAGGAGGAGGGACAGAAAGAGAGAGAAGGGTGGTGGATAAGGTGCGAGTGTTAGTACGACAAGACTGATTAGCGAAGAAAAAAAGTCCCTGTTAAATAAAACCTGTTATTAAATCCCAAAAGGAAGGAGGGGGAAGTTGAACACCTGGTACCAAACTACACTACAGGAAAAAATGTTATGTATGATTTTAAAAGCAGAAATCAGGACCACCTGTTTGTACTTTTCTTTCCTCTTTCTTCCTTAGTGAAAAGGTAGCAACTGTGTGTGTGCAATTAAGGCCTCTGAGGTTAAGGAAGGCAGACCTAACGTGAATTTTTTTTTTCTTCCTTTCGCCTCCTTCCAATTCTGCACTTTCATGCCAGCTCAGCAGTATGAAGGAAGTTCCTGTATACGAGGCCCTGTATAGGGGTGAAGTGAGTTTAAGTCCTCCCCAAACCCGACCGCAGCCGGTTGAATGTAAAGCTTTACGTTCCAGTCCATACGGACTGCCTCGGCAACCAGACCTCACTGTCACACCTCATAAAGCAAAGCTCAAGCAGCGGGTTGTGTTTAAAGCCGGGGGGGGATAAGGCAAAATAAGGACAAATAAGTAGGAAAATAAGAATGCACCCATTGAAGAAACTGTAGAGAAAAGAGTGAAAAGCCCTTGACAATAACTCTTTAGCTGAACTTCTGATGGCTTGCCTCCAGGACGCTGGATAAGAAAATATACTTTTGAGACAAATTGCAGCAGGAAACATAAGAAAGTGAAAAAGCCATTGAGAGATTTTTTTAAGACCATAATCCCCTCTTCTTATTTCTAGTTTTTGCTTAGCTGTCGAGAGGGAAGCGCGGACCCACAAGTTTATTTTCAAATAGTCCACAAAGAATGCCTGTCATTTCCTGGCGTTCCCCACTTCCATATGAAAGCCCCCTTTCCTTGAGGAACAATGGGAAAGATTCCAAAATTTCCATGGGGAGTTGCTCGCATGGCGACACAATAGAGAGCATGTTGTGACAGAATTGAAACAGGCTGTTTCTCTGAGCTGTGACAAGATGGGGACTAATGCAACGTTGTTGTCTTACAGACACCAGACTTCATGATTAAAGCGGCAGCATGACAGCTGTAACATCTCTTAAATGAGCTGAGAGTGACGTCTAATGGCGGACCTGAATCTGTCTTTGACAACTCGCTGGAATATCTCTTTTCTTCGTGTATCTAGGAAAGCTTTTAGTGCGAGCTTCTAGGTAAAAGGAGCTCCTGAAGCATCAAAAAGTGTTTAGACAAGCGTCTGTCTATTAAGCATAGAGGAGGGTTCTAATCAAATTACATCACAGAGCAGATGTTCCAAGTTTAACAGGTTTTAACAGGTTTCCCTCATATCCTTTTACCATGTGTTTATAATACATAAATGTACACAGTACAGTGACACACAAGCCATGTGACTTTCATAATTAACCAAAAGAACGCGTTTGTTCCGGAGGTGGAAAGAGTTCAAATGTCATGTGCTCCTGAACGGGCCAATAGGCTCTTGAAAGCTACCTGGCTTGACCTGAGCAGAACTGAGCCTTTGGCTAGACAAGAGGTCAGAGGTCATCCACTCAACTCTAGGCAGTATGTCAAGATGCCTGAGGCAGGGTGCACAGGTCTCCACTGCCTAATCTTTCAATTTACCCAACACAATCGAGAGAAGCACACACACATGTGAACACACATGCTCCCGCTGCTATGAACTTTTTGTACCCCTTAACTTCATTTACCTGTGATGCTTAAACACAAAGCAGGTAGGTATGTGGTAAACAGCGGCGATAGGATCTTCTGCTTTGGATCAATAGATACAATAAAGTCAGAGGTGGGAAAAATAATGAAACAGTAAAGACATTAACTAATTCTTCTTCTATATTTGTATTTCATTATCCACTGGGCATGCGTGGCTTTTATGACTTCCAGATGACTCAGAAATAATGAAAAGTTTGTATAGTGAATTTAATGTTTTGAAAAAAAAGCTAGGGGGTGGGGCAAGTGTGTAAGCATTTCTCTTCCTCCTCATTCGTGGGTTTAATGTTTGATGGCAGCAGGGAAAGAGCTGGGCGTCTGCTGGGAGCCGTGATGGTGGGAGGAGTGAGATGGGACTTCCTGGTGCTTCCTGACCACATTACATTTTAACTGAATTAACTAAAACAAAAAGGAACCTCATTTTAACATAGTTCTTACTAGGAGGCCAGAGATGGTGTGTGGTTGAGAGCCTCTCCACTGTGATAGCAGGCCGCAGCTCATCACATGTGCCTGTGAGCTACACAGGAATGACCATCATAATTCAAATAGGAGATAAGATAAGCCAACATGGATGATTCTCGGAGAGCAACTGCAAACTGAATTAAATCCCTACAAGAGATATGCGCTCGGACATTCGCTGCTCTTCACTGTGAGGGAGCGGGAGGATGCTGCTTTGTCTCTTCACGGGGGGACAAAGTGATTTATATGGGACGGAAGTGATGCTATCACAGCACACCAGCACCTTTCAGTACTGTTTATCCATTGTGCATTTCATAGAACCTAACAGATTTGTTTTCTCCAGCTGGATTATGCACAATAAATGTAGGTACAAGCAGTTAAATGTCTGCATTCATTTTTTTTAAAGCCGTGCTTTTTTTATTAAAGCACACTGTGTTCCATCCATAGCCAATAAAATGTGCTGCACCAAGCGTCTAGACCTACTATATCCAATGGCAAAATAATTTATGGAGACTGCCTCATTAACCTTAAGGCATATTAGTGCTTGGCACTGCACGCTGAGAGACTAACGCTTCTAAAGTCTCCTTAAAGCAAGATAGCCTCAGCTGCTTTAAATTATCTGGAGGGTGAAAGCTGAGCGGCACATTAGAGCCAAAACTAAGTATGTAACGCTCGTGATGAAGTGTGTTTATTTGGTCAGTGCATCCTCTCAGCGTGCCCACCCTGAAAATGGCAGTCTGGCTGTTTTTGCCATGTGCTGGAGGCCCAAATTCCGGGAGGAAGTCAGATGCGCACAGGCAGTTTCCGAGAATTCAGGATGCGCAAAAGCCACGCTTGTAGTCTACTTGCACTATTCCTGTCTACATGGAAAAAACACAAAGTCATGCATGCATTATGTCGCACTGCACACTTATTGACGAAATATTTTAATTGCGCCGGTTTCAGTGCAAATTCATTTTCTGGCTACGTTACGCGCACGTCCACACAGGCGGATCATGTCACGGCTTGCCAAGAGAGGGATGGCGGCTGTGAATGATCGCTGTCTGCTTCTGCTCTTCAGGTGTCTCGTTCAGATTATTTGGGGGTGGCAGGAGGGCTGCTGTAATGTCGATACAATGACAGATGGTCCGCACAAAGCCGGTGCGCATTACAGCTGAAAAATAATAGCCACCATTTATCAGCGTTCGCAGAGTTTCAGGCCGAATAGAAACAGCAGACTCTCTGGTGAGTGGAATTAATCTAAGTTATATTGTTTGGGAGGCTCCCACCAGGATTCCTTTAGGCTGCACTGGCTAAAACACATCGTTCAAACTTTCCCAGCAGCGAAAACTGCATTTATCTGTATACTGTGTAGGCTCCAGTCGATGCGTCTCATTCCAAAAGTTGAAGTGTGCAGAAACAAAAAGGTTGCACATGCCCAACGCCCGTCGGAAATCAAGTTTTTCCCTCGAGTCACATGGATGTTCTAATGAAATGAGCGATGAAACACACGCTTTTACATCCGCTGGCATGTTTCACACGCGCTCATTTAAGAGACGTGAAGCCGCCTCACCAGAGCGCCACCCAAGACCCCATCATGTCAGTTTCCCAGCCCTTTAATGTGCATATTATTCAGCGCAATATCTACTTAATCAAAACGAATATAGGCGATTAAAGACGCATACTTTCCCTTTTGGTTGTCACTTTGTAAAGATTCCACTGCATTTGGGCTACTAAAACAACCTTATTTTTTAGATATATCATTTAACATGATGTCATACTTACACAAATTCCCCTTCACTCGCAGCTTGTAAAACAACTGGATTCAGTGTCCTCTCGAGGTGGACTGATGCGGTTTCTTCAAGTCTGCCTCAGTGGGTATTTTCACTCTCATCACTACCGTCCGAGACCAACTCTTCACCGACTGCGCGCCCGGCTCTCAGATCCACAGATTACGTCTGTTTGAGGGGCAGGAGGGGGCATCCGTTTACAGGGATTACCGGGAGGACCGGGATTGGCTCAGAGGAGATAGTTTGATAAAATGCGCGTCTGCCATTGGATGACGCTGAAAGGGGGGGGTCGTTTATTATTCAGGAGAAACCGGGTGGGGAGTGGAAGAGGAGGATATTCGGGGCAAAGCGGCATATGCAGACAATGCCCTGTGTCTCAGAAATTTCATTGGTGGACTCATCCACCAGAGTTTATGGCTTCCAATAATCTCCTCAAATGGACTAACAGGCAATTTGGAGCACTTATGATAACCAAAGAGTGTTTGTGGTTGCTATTAGTGTTTAGAAATGACCTCAGAGTTCTTAATAAAGACTCTGGGATCACTGTAATAACCCCATAATGGCAATTTCATATAGGAACAAAATATGTAACATAGAGAAAACCTTAAGATTTACACCATTACAGCAGTATAGCCTATGTTTCTCTTTTGACTTTGTGCTAGTTTAAGATTCAAACTAAATATGGATAATATAATAATTATTATAATATATAATAATATATCTAGACTGACCAGATGGAAGGGAACAACTATAAATAAATCAAACAACCATTATTTTGCAACATCAAACCTCAAGAAAGTCTGTGTGTGTGTGTGTGTGTGTGTGTGTGTGTGTGTGTGTGTGTGTGTGTGTGTGTGTGTGATGTGACTTTCTGTATGTGTGTATCTGTCCATGCATGTGTGTGGCTCTGTGCAAGAGTGTGTGTGTATGTGTGTGTATCTGTGTGTGTGTGTGTGTGTGTGTGTGTGTGTGTGCCTGTGTGTGTGTTTCTGCTGTATGTAGGCTACAAGACAGCTGGAACTGCAGATTTTCCACACAGGAGTAGGGGAGGAAATGGTGCATGGATAATTCTCTCTTCAGATCCTTGGTACTCGCTCCGAGAGTACTCAGCTGAATCAATACTGCTCAAAGCGTTCTCATGTTCCCCTTCTCACATCAGTGCTACTGTTGGGAGGCAGCGGAGTCCGGGGTTAGTCCATCTTAGGCGTTTTCAAGAGATGATTATTTGAATCAAAAACACCACCACTCCTCCTGTAGAGGGATAATTACAATGCAAAATCACCCTTGACCTACAGCGGACCTCCTGCATACACACATATTCATATCCATAATACAGACTGTGAGTTGTTAACCTGCATACTGAGCCGGTGTGTGAGCAGACAGAGAAATCCTAATAGCCACAGTGGGGGCTCTTCTCTGACCGGTAGTCATGGTGATTGAACGCATTTCTCCACACAGCAAGAAAGGCGGTCTGTCTGTGCTCCACCACACAGGCCTTTTATTAGGCCCAGACCCTCGGACTGAAAGGAAGGAAGCACCTAGTGGAGGATCACACCCACTTCATTGTGACTCTACAATTTTACGACAATCAAGAGGCCGTCCGCCACAATTTAGCTCTTTTTGGGAAGACGCTCTGCTCTTGTCTTCCTTAAACCGATAAAATAACACGCTCAAATCCGAACAAAGCAGCACATCATCGGATTATTGTGCGGATTTGAAGGCTCATTTGCATAACTGTTGGGAATGATGCTCTCAGAATATAGCACCTAGATGTATTCAGTATCCAGTCTAATTTAAAAAATCTAAAAGAGAGCAACAGCCTTTTTTTTTTTTAAGCTTCTAATCTCTCTTTTCTCTTAATTTAGCTACAGCTTGAAGCACAGCTCTTTCACAAATCTAGAACCGTGTGGGAGTTTATGTGTCAATGCTATCATGTGGAAATCTCATAATTCCATATTTGCTGAAAATAATATAAAAAATGAATTGAAGGGCCATGTGGTTTTCAATGGGTTCTCAAGATTTTGGCCCCACTTTCTGATAAGGCCACCTTTTTACAGAATTTTAAATTTTACATTTTATTTTGGTTATAAGCCATCAATAAGAACTTCTTGGTTAGTGTTATTATTGTGGAATACTGCAGAGGATCCATTAATTAACCACCTGTTAGTATCACCAGACCAGACCTTCCTCCACAGCGCTGCAGAGGAGGGTCTTGCTAGTCCACACAGCATTCTGGGATGCCAGAAAAACGTGCTCTGGTTTATTAGAATTTCTCTAAACCAATCACAATCGTCTTGGGTGGCGCTAAGCGCCGGACAGAGCCAAAATAGACAAAATAGCCTGAGGAAGGAACTTGTTTTGGTGAAACGTGTACGCTGAAAGGTTGTTTTAGTCGTGCAACAGAAAACTCCGATGGGACAGATAGTCTAGCTAGCTGTCTGGATTTACCCTGCAGAGATCTGAGGAGCAGTTAACCAAAGTCCTCATGAATCCAACAAAAAAAATTAGAACACAAATAAAGCGGAAGGTAATGGACATCTGGCCAAAAAGAAAGACATCTGGTGGAATTTCCAGCGGTAGCTTACCAGAGCAATCTCAGAAGTGGAACGTTGATGAACTCCAAATCTAAGTAGAAAGTGGGAAAAGTCATGACCCTTTAACCATTACCAGACATGATGACTTTCATGAATAGATTACTAATATTTATAACTGCATTATTACCAAGACCAAAGTACAAACACCAGTCAAGGAGCTAAGCTATGGGCCGGGCTATGGGAACTCGCAGGCAGGACCAGCAGGAGAAACACGACTGCATAAAGTAGGCCTCATATCATGGAAGAAAAGCTTAGAAACGTTTTGGCGTATGTGCCAAGCGAACAATTCTCATTGAAACCAAACTGGCGTCATTACAGGATCCGGTATCCAGTTGTTATTAATAATAATAATAATAATAATAATAATCAATGAGTACAGCCCATTTAACCCTCATGTTGTCCTTGGGTCAAGTTGACCCTTTTCCTATATCAATGTTCTTTTAAATTCCCCAAAATAACATGATTGATTCCACACAACACTCTTTGGCAAATACAAATCTCTACTTTCATTAATTTCGGGGTGTCTTATTAAATATAAAAAAAAAATAAAAAATTGAAGTGTTTTTGAAATAGTATTGAGTAAAAGTTGACATATGCCAGTCTGTGATTATCCATCAACATCGATTCCTTTCATTTTAGTCTAAATAATTCCTAATTTCTGCTTTTCTAACTCAAACATTAGGTAAAATTTCCTATAAATGAGATTTATTGACCATAAAATAAAAATAACTGTAAAACTAAATTTAATAAGTTAGTGTTACGTAGTAATGAAAACGTAAAAAAGTGAAAAACATTAAAAAAAAGGAACAAAAATGTAAGAAAAAGTTTTAAAAAATCGATATAAAGTGTCAACAAAAGTGTTGATTTTCAAACAACACAAGGGTTAACAACTAAAACAAAATGATGTAACTTTCAAAAGAATACAACCTAAAAATGAAACATTTATTTATTTACCACACCTTTCTTCATCAAATACACTCTTACCAGTAGCTTATGGTGGCTAATGTTAGCAAACTTTAGATCTTGTTGTGTAAGTGATATTACTGAATCAGCTTTCTGACTTTCTGACTCCTCCCTTCTGTAACCACTAGCTTTAGCATGTTGCAGAAAACATTTCAAGCATTTTTCACAAAAGCCATACAATAAGTAAACATAATGCATCTCACCATGTTTCCCCGCTTTTGTTCCCAGTACACTTGCTTTTGATCATTTGATGATATCGTTAAAGCAGCAATCGAGTCAAGACTTGCCAAATCTTCCCAAAATCAATCCTATAAACTCCAAAGTGTGTTTTCATCAATCTGCAAACATGTCTGTTTGCTTAACTCATAAAAAGTTGTCTTTTTTCATGAAGGCATGTGCCGCTGTGCCTGTGTAAGCTACACTGATGTGCATATGTGTGTGTGTGTGTGTGTGTGTGCGCATGTGATCCAGACCCAGGCCATGCAGCCATGGACTCAACACAAATGGAAAGTGCTACTGTTGATTACCATGACAACGTATTACACTGAGGCTTAAAACCATGGCTGTCCCATACTGTGCCTAGTAAGAGTGACATCTCCAACTGCTTGCAGTAATGAGCTGTCTAACATGCTGTCATCCTCTACAGATGGATCACATACTGTATATTAGGCCGCCCAACATTTCTGAGAATTATCCTACAGACACGAGTGGTATCAATCTTCTCATCTTACGCTCAGCAAGAAAGCTAATAAAAGTATGTCAAACTATTCCTTTAAAGTTTCAGCAGTTTAATCTTACATGCTGTATATATAGATACATAACTATAATGTGCATATGTCCACCGTAAAGGGCTATAGTGCTTTGGGTAATTTGGGAATCCAGATATCAGGTGTTTTTCCAAAAGATAATTGGGGATATTAGCAATAGCAATCACCACTACCATTTTTGTTTGCCTCCATATGTAAATATAGCAATAAAATCTGGGTTACCATTAGACACACACAGGTTTTGTGTATTTGATGGGTCAGAAACCTTCATATAGCTGTTGTCTGGTAACTGCTAATTGCAAAACCACAGTGTGAGCGCCTCATCTCACATCATCAACAGTATGGCACAGTCCCTGGCAACTCCGGACCACCTCCACCAACCCCATCTTCAATGCCTCCTGTCGGGTTTTAATTCCTGCTCGATGCCAGCAGCAAATTCTCCATCTCAATTAATCACTGAGTTACTAATGGAATGCTTCCCTTCAGGATGAGGCCCATCGCAGAGGGGGCTGCCGTCAGTGCTGTCGGTGAAGCTGCTCTGATTGCCTGAATACACTCCCAGCTTTAGAGTCACTGCAGATGTCTGCTAATTGTGGTGATTATGGGGAACGGAGGGGGGTAGGAATATGTAATGAATTTCCCATTGCTTTCATGCCTCACATCCTTTGGTGATGTTCATCTGCTATACAAGTGGAGCATCCGCAGGGTTTGGAGACGGACAAAAGTGAGATGGAAGATTGGGCATGGGCTTTTGGACGGGCAGCTATTCTAACCGCAAGTGCAGCCAGATTTGGTCCATTTATTCTTTTTGTTCTGTCAATTTCTGATACAATGCTGGTTTTAGTTCCCCTCTTCTGCTGCTCTATGCTCTTGTTCTGTCACTTCTTTCTCCTCTTCTTTACAAATCTATGAACAGCGGACGGCTTTAAAAACCTTTAGCAACCTTTGTCCCTGGCTAATGAGATCCAAATTACACCTGACAAATGAAATCAAGTCAATTTTATTTATAACGCCCAGGATCACAGATTCGTATTAAAAGACTACAATTTGAACAAGTCAGATCATTGATTGGCAGGGGGAACAGGTAGCCTGGCTCTGGTCAAACAAAAGCTACCAGCACCGCTAAAGATCACTAACATATCATTATAATTCATGTTCTTTTGTTTCATTTGCATTAAAACTTTAGTGTAAACATGAAAGCTTGTGTTTTTTGGGAGGTTATGCCCCAGACTACTGATCCAGGCTAGGTGCATCCCCCTGTTGCCAGTCTTTATGCTAAGCTAGGCTATTAAGCTGCGAGTTGTAGCCTTAAATATTTAACGTGCAGATATGAGAGTAGTATCAATCTTGTCATCTAACTTTCAGCAGGAAAGTGAATAGACCTATTTCCAAAAAGTGAAGTTATTCCTTTAAGGAAATAAATAATAAATATACAATAATAAATAACTATTAAACATAATACCTTGAATAATTTCAGGCGAACTGGAGTAAGAAGATTCATTCCAGATTTATCCGTGATGAAGCACTGACTCCAGAGGTAGAAATAAACACAATGTTACACAGTTCTCATATTTGGAACGCTGCTCCATTTTTGATATTTTTTACAGGTAAAAATAAAACTGGTGGTTGTGCATATTTAAAAATCATATGTAAATTGCTTGTGCAGCTTAACAACCTATTAAACTGAGAGGTTTATACAACCTGAATTTCTGCACATTCTTCTCTTTTTGGTTATCATGTCACTCTCGGACATGCAACTCTTGGACGTTGAACTGGAACAAATCATATTCATACATTTAGCATATTAATGAAGTTAAATATCAGACATTCTCTCTTCTCTGTTGCAAATCCTAACATGCCCTGGTTAATTGTGGGATGTGCTTTTGCAAAGCAAGAGTTAGCTAATTCCTTTGGGGCGAGTGCCCTTCCTGTCACACTGATCAAAGACTTTCTCTTGATATGAGCATAAACTGCTCCATGCCCCATCGCAGTCAATGTTTGTGCATGCGTGCAACTTTGTGTGTGTGTGTGTGTGTGTGTGTGTGTGTGTGTCCATCCCCCATCACCAGAGGCTGTATTATGCATTGTTGTTGGCATGGCCTACATGCTCACCCAAGCATGGTCCAGTGTGGTACAGTACACACGTCTTCCCATCCCCAACACACACCCCTGTCGTGTCCGCAGGCCCGCTTCATTTACCTTTGCTCCTGAATTAATGCTAGTTAACTGTCACATTAATTCAGATTTGTTAGCTCGCTTTGTCAACAGCATAAACTAGCTCCAGTGTGTGATATATATATAAATATATTGCTTTGATACACAGCACACACATGGCCTGACTTTGCCTTGATGTATGTAGGCTACCTAAAGCTGCAACCATCCATATATAACATAATCTGAAAAAAGGCACTGTTGCGTGAGATTTTATAGCTATATGCTGCTTTGTAACAAAATTGCAGAGAATGCAGCAACATCGTCTTTACTCAGTGCAGTCGTGGCTATAGTCCAGGTGTTTCATTCAGTGTTTCAATAGAGGCCAAACCGTGGGCGTGGATGCTCATTGACTGAGTGCCTGGCCTTGTATTGGTGTATGTCTTCACATGTACATGTGTGTGGAGCATATATTTGCCTACCAGAAGCAAGTGTGTTAAATTCTCTTAGCATGTGTGACGAATCAAGTGGCTGGGAAAAGAGTAGGGCCTTGCACGGCCTCTCTCGCCCATCTCACAAACTGAATTCTAAAGACGCTATCCATCTGTCAAGGTCTCAATTCAAATTTTGCTCCGGGCCTAACTCACTATCTTATCTATCTTCCACTGTGACTGTCTTTGTATTTCTTGCTCATTTTTTAAATAGATATCACACAGAAAGTGGGTGAGAGATGCAGCAAGCATGTGAGACAATTCAAAAAAAAGAGGGCATCCCCCCACTCATACGTCTTTCATCCTAATCCGTAGTCTCTGTCCAAGAAAGGGCCTCCTTTTCACTTGCCTGCCCTAAAGCCTCTTATATGTGACCCCTCTGTGTCTCCCTCAGGGCTCTCTCCCACGGCCAGAAACCACGCAAACAAACACACACATCTGTGCATTTTAGTTTATGTAAAGTTACATGCGTTTGTGCTGAAACAACTTAATATTTCAACTAGAAAAACTAGCAGAGGTCAGAATGCATTTGCTACAAACACCATAACCGGAACGGTCTAAAGTCACGATTTGCTGAACTGACAGAGCCTCTTACTATATAGTTTTGCCTGAAGGTGAGGCAAATTTACCGCCAGGCTGACTAACACAGCTGCTGGGAAAGCGTGTTTCTCGTTAAAGGAACTGACCTCAATAAAGATGGACGTTTGGCAGCCCATTATGTAACTGACTGAGGATGATCCTAAGGCTGTGTGAATGTGTGTGGGTTGGGTTTTCTGTGCCAGTGCTTTCATGTTAAGGGCAGATTATGTGTGCATTTGCTTGCATGTGTGTATGTGTTAAAGGGGGTATACTGGGGCGTATATGGTGTGAGAGTGTTTATAAGAATATTCATGTGCATATCATGGCTAGTTTGGGACCATTTAAATTACTGGGGTGGGCTTTTTTTTAAAGAAATATTTTCTTTGCACCCTTTCCTTAACTTAAAAATCTACAACATATTTCTTCCCAATACCTAAAAAGACAATAATGAACAGTTTTGAATTGGTACAACTTGCTTAATAGTGTACCCCAATTAAAACCTAAATGTCTTCATAACATAACCAATGTACAGATTACAAGTGAAATTGAAAATTGCTAAATATTTGGTAGACATCACAAAATTCACTCTGTGACCTTGCATTCAGGTAACGTTAAATGCATCATACATGCAGAAAAATCCGCTATGTATTTAGTTTGTTGTGTATTTTAGGTTACTGTGGGATACGTGCTGAGGTGAGATGTTGAGCCCAGTTGATATTTAGATTAATTTCCACTGTGATGTTTTTACTTTTGCTTCTATGGCTTCTGCTGCTGTAGCACAGCCCCCCCAGCGAGGAGAGAATGCTGTTTTCCCCTCGCAGCAAAAGGAAACATGAGTCAGGACAGCGGGAGCGAATGTCACAGAGCAGTGACAAAATATGTGGTGAAAGCTCCTGACCCTTTCAGCACAGTAGAAATTCCGTGCTTTAGATATGATACTGAGTGAAATAAAAACATATTTTTGTTTTAACAAAGAGATATATCAATTCTCCATTAACGGATTAAGAACTGGATTCAGATTTCATGAATCGAAATCCATCCTTGGCCATTTAACCAATACAGTCCCAAACCCCAATAGCTATACCCTTTGATATAGTTAATATGGCAATAACTAGGCTAGGCTAGGCTAAAATAAAACATATACCAACCCTCTGCTCTCCCAGAAAAGTCAAACTACGGTCCTTTAAGCCAAAAAAACCTCTCACTTTTCTGACCCCCCTTGTCCCCTAATTATTTATACAGTAATACTGTGGGCTATATAGATGGGGTTATGCTTAAAACAACAGATCTGTGGTCTTTAGAAGAATGTGCTACATCTCAACTGAATGCTGATACTATATTCTGTAAAGATCCATTTATACTCTCATGATATATACATAGAAACCACACTTCCTATGGAGTTACTGCGATCCCTCAGAAGTGGTCCTACAGTAAACATATCACACTGCACTCAGCACTGCAGAGAGGTTCTCTGTCTGCAGTGTATTGTGGGATTTGATTCTGGCTTGCACTCTGCCTGGTGTGACCCCACCCCTGGTAAATACAGGGTTGGAGGTTTCCTCCGTGGATAAAAATACACTTGCCTTTCAGCAGAGAGGGGGGAGAAAAGCCAGAATTCTTCTCTCTTCTGCGCCCATTGTGCACAAGGAGCTAAAGACTTCCACACTCATCGCAAGTGATTCTTTTTTGCAGATTTGCAATGTTAATAATAAATCTGAGTCCACAAAAGTTGACAGAGTGTCACAAAGTTCATGTTATAGAAGTGAGCAGCAATTCTGGTGAATGCTTGCATAATTTATAACATTTGTTAAGGTCGTTGCAACTTATTTGGTCATTTGGTATACTATGTTTTTCCTTCTTCCTGCTTTTGTCTTTTGTCCTTCGTGAGCTCCCTTACTTCACAAACTTCAACGTCATCATTGTGTTTCAAGCTGGCAGAGTCCTGTGCAACTGGCAGAGGTACAGTCACTGAAAAACTTAAATCAAAAGTTTGATAAGACTCACCAGTGGTGTTCAGTGGTCGACCTCACATGTGCACCAAGAGCTTCCTGTTTGGAGAAAAGAGAGTTTTCTACTCGTAGAACTGAACTGAAAAACTGGAGCCTGAGTGACTTCCTTGTTTGAGCTGGAAACACACAGACTGACTCCATGGCTCCATGCCGGTGAGTAATGGCATTAAGTTAATGATTGTTTAGTGTCGGTTTGATCTTGGTGGATCAAGTTTGATCTATTAAATTTCATTTGGGCTATGTATACAACATATTGTTTGTTTACCATGCTGTCAGAACAAAAAGACCATAAAAGTTGACTGCATAACTTAATAACATAACTAATGTGTGTTGATTTGATCTCTTAACAGAAACAAGAATGTCCATGCAATTGTGCACCTCTCTCTTCAACTCAAGTTCATTGAAGAAATGAAGAAGAATATGTAGTCAAATCACACATGATCCTGTCTGCTTATCTCATTGGCTGAAGGTTGAGTAGCACGTAAAGCTGAAAATGAATCAGGGGGGACCAGAAAACCAGGGGACAGGACTGAGAGATGTCTTAGACATACTAGTTAAGGTTCCTCCGCAACGGCTGCTAAGCCTGACATTCCAGCTAGGTGAGTCTCCCGAAGATAATATCGTACACGCCTTATGTCTGATCCTTCTCCAGAAAGAGGAGCGGGCCCTGAACAAACTCCAGATGCTGAAAGACAACTCCCTCGCTAACCATCTAGCTGAGAAGTGGCAGATGAGTGGAGGCAAATTTGAAGATTTTGCTGATAATTGTGGTCATTTTCTAGAGTTTACAGGAGAATCTTTGGCACTGCTGGCTCGTCTTTTTAAGGTCTTGTCAGAACAGAGGCTGTGTGATCCACCTCTGAGAAATCTGGCGTATATGAGAGCTCTTTCCATTGACATTCGAAAAACAAGCAAATGCAAGGATCTAGAGTATGATCTGCTCAGAGAGGAAGCAAAAATGTGTGTGGGCCTCAGTTTGAGTGGATTTGCTCCCCAAAGGATCTCAAGTCAGGGTCTTACCATGATCCTCTTAGCAGCTTGGGTGAAGGAAACACAACTTTAAAAGTGGCCCAGTCTCAAGATCCGTCAGAGAGAGCTCACAGTCTTCCCAGCCCACTGCAGGCGACCTCTTCAATGCCCTCATATCCCACTCATCTGGAGATAAGTATACCTCCGACAGCCTCATTTCAAGACGACAAAATAACACCCGACACATCAGATGAATCCAAACTATCCAAGCAATCTCAGCCTAAATCCAGTGAACCTCCTAGGTTTGGTGCAAAGAAACACTCAAAGATGGATAGCACATTAGCGGCAGAGGGCAGTAAGTTGGACAGTCGTATCACTCAATGTGAGAGTCTAAACCAAACAACAAAACCAACCGCTGAGCCAAACTTTGCACTACCTACTGCAAAAAACCTTTTCCTACCCAAGATGCCTGTTCCAAATGAACTGCATGCAAGTAAAGATGCAGAAGAGGAGGAAAAGCCAACATTTTATACATTTGTAATCTTGCACGCACCTGAGGATGCAGATGTGGCTGACAGCATGAGAGAAAGACTGGAAACATTGATGCGGGTCGATGGGGAAGGTGCAACTTTTTCAGGGGACTTTGCCGAGCCTGGAAAGAGCACTCTGAGGTGTGTAGAGGATGCTATCAACAACTCGGCCTTCACTCTTCTGCTGCTTACCTGCAACTTTAACACTCGCATGCTGGAGATGGAGACAAACTCTGCCCTTATCAACTCCATTGAGAAGAAACACAAGTACAACACGGTTATCCCTCTGCTGCCCTTGGAGAACTGCTTGCCCAAAGAGAGCATCCCTTTGGTTTTGCGGACATTAAATCCACTCAGGGACAACAAAAGCCTTGAAAGGCAATTAAATAAGTTTTTGTCTCCAGCGAAGATTAAAAACCAGAGAAAAATCTGGACAGCAGAGCAGACAGTAAAAATTCAGATGGAGAGACAGGAGACCCTAAAGAATTTAAACCAGACCCAGAAGCAGTTGATCAAAGAGTTTAGCACAGCACAGTTGCTGGAGAAAGAGAGCCTGAGCCTTTTAATGGCACAACAACTTCTTTTCGGCCCCAGTGTTCCACCAGAACAGGACGGGGGTGACGGCAGGGTTCGGTGGCCACAACAAACAACAACAACAACCAAATATTCACATTGAAAATGCTAGGTACATTATGATTGGTAATGACTCTCAAATGACTGTGGATTTTGGTGGAGGTGCAGACAAAGAGGATTCCATTCACAGAGAGGAGGAGCAATAACCTCAAAGAGGATATTTTCTGGAGTCAATGTACTTGTCAAAAAAAATGAGAGAAATCATGTTTTGTCTAAACACTAAAATGTCAGAGGTGTAATAACCATTGTGGGGTATTTACTGCAGATTGTGTTGACAATAAACGTGTTGGTGAAAGCAACTGTCAAAAGAGCAATTAAGTGCCATCTTAACGATTTCAGAGGACGCTGTAACGAGTCTAATAAGCAGAACTGTTTCAGATGAATACTTAGCAGAGGACTGCCATCTACTGACCGAGTGTGTGTGTGTGTGTGTGTGTGTGTGTGTGTGTGTGTGTGTGTGTGTGTGTGTGTGTGTGTGTGTGTGTGTGTGTGTGTGTGTGTGTGTGTGTGTGTGTGTGTGTGTGTGTGTGTGTGTCCTGATCTCAGCAGCTGTATGAACCCACTGTAGACACTAGGGAGCAATGTTGTCACACGCTCCTCATTGCTTTTCCTTGAGCTTCACAGGAACTTTGTGATGCAGTGTCGTCCAATAGCGCCACTGTTCCGGTATCTGAGAACCAAAAGAGATCAAATACCATCTTTATATTTTCCATAGTGTGTGCAGGTTTCTGTAACTGTAGCCTGTAGTGATCAGATCAGGCTTCTAGCATTTAAAACAATCTTCAACATTTCATCTTTTACATCACCGGCTGACTTTTATGTCCTCTTGGCCACATATCTGTGATATTTTTTCCTCTATGACTGCAAATTTCCTGACAGGCTGCTTTTAATAGTTCAAACAGATAATGTATTACATTTAATCTTCTGTAATTTATTTTACATTTGTGTTGATCTTTTCTTCTTGTATCTTCTTGTATAGCCTACTGTTCATTTTGCTGTGGATTTCCTCACTTAGTGTATTACACACGTGTATGCTTGTTTCCTATAAACCGGGACTGCTTATTTTGCCTTTAATCAGTGATGGAAGAAGTATTCAAAGTCTTTTTCGAGTAGATACAATAGCAATACCACAATGGAAAATAGCCAATCAGTGATTTTGAACTTAAAGTGAACTTAAAGTTCTATTAAAATAAAACTGGATTAGGCATTTAAGTGTGTGTTCTTAATGGTTTAGCTTTGTGTTTGACTACACAAAAACAAAGGGACACTGTGTTATTTTCTACCACAGGGGCATCCTATTTGCACAGACTTGCTTCTGTATATCATTCAGGTTATTACCCAAGACTGGCTCTTGCTTCTCGTGTCTTTGTGTGTCTGTGTGACCTAATTCAGCCTGTAAGCTCAGTTAGGTGCAGAACTATTCCAGCATGTGCACATTTCCATGCAACCCCGGAGGGGCCCCACCTGGCGTCCTTTCATCACCTTTGGAAAGACACCTTAGAGGGCAGTTTATCATGTTTTCTCCATCAGAAAATAATTTACATTGGTTAATAACCAGGTCAATAGATTAAATGGAACAACAAAAGTGCTGTAGACACTTTATTGCACTTTAGCCCATTTTTGTGTTTTAGACTTCCAAGGAATCATTTAAGACAATACAAAACTACTAATACTTAGATTAATAACTAATACTTTTTTGTGATCACATATTTTTAATTTAGAAATTAAGAACAATTACAAATAATTAGGCCTACAAACAGGCCAACAAAAATACAGAGAGGATGGAGGGAAACGTAAAAAGAACGCAACAGAAAGAGTGATGTCCACAGCTTACAAATAGAAACAGACATACACAAACACACACACACACACAGATGTACGCGCACACAGACACACACACATATAAACAGACACACACACACAGACAAACATACACACGTACACACACACAAACATGTACGCACACACACACACACACACACACACACACATACATGCAAACACAAATACACATACACAGGGACAGGGGACCACGCATGCGCTAACAGGAACACAATATTACAGCATGGACTTGATTTGTCTAGTCTGTCTTCTAGTAGCCTCTGCTTAATTAGTCATAATTTTTAGAAGTAGATAAGTATTTTCTTTTCCAAATCTTTCCAAATTTCAAGCAAAAAACCTAGAAAAAAAACTATATTATGCATATTATTATAACAAGCATATTTTGTGAAGAATTTCTTTCTCCATTTCTCCACTGAAACAAAATCAGGGATCAGAAACCATCTTGCCAGTTAACTCCACCTTGGTTTGTAGCCTACTGTGGTGACTCCTGTCAGGACTGGGTGGGTGGAGGGTGGATCGCGCATGCGCAGTGCGCTCTATCCTCTATCAGTGCCGCAGGAAAGGCGCAGAGAAGACGCCGTGGAAAGATAGAGGGAGAGAGGAAAACAGTTAGAAAAGAGAAAAGCAGACCAACATGGATCCGCGTCTTTAGTTCATGTGTGAGACATCTGTCCGCCTGTAGCTCCTCCTCTCCGTGATGTGGGACAACCTGAGGAGAATAATGTCAGGGAATGGAGGAAATCTTCAGCAATCCTGCCGCTAAACTGCGCTGCGCTGTCGGGGTTTGAGGATATTAGGCTACTGAAAACACCAAACCTGATGGTGCTCGTGCCCGCGGAGCGCCCCCGTCAGCTATCCAACTCGTCGTACCCTGCCACACTCAAAGTTTTTTCTCTCCACCCCCCCTCCCCAGAAGAAGGGGGGGTTTTACTGCATTGAATTCCTCTGGACGGGATGTCATCCGCAGTCAGGAGGAATTCCTCTGGCTGACTGATCCTCCAGCTGCAGGAGTGTAGCGGGCTCCCGAGTGACAGAAGGGGGGGAGAAGATGGGAGATGCGGCAGATGACAGAGGGGTGAGACGGACCTTCATCGTCCCTGCCATCAAGAGCTTCGATCACTACGACTTTACCAGGGCCAAGATCTCGTGCAGCCTGACGTGGCTGGTGGCCAAGGCTTTCGGCTCGGGTAGGTGCATGGAGCCTCAATCGCTTCTTTTAATCTCTGGATTAAGTTAGTGGGAAACATTGTTAAGATTATCATTTTACATGTGTAGCCTAATAATGCGGACTGATGTCGTTTTGGATTATTTTCCTTGTAAAACAGCCTGTAATCAGACACTAAAACCCAATGAAACTACTTATTTACTTAAATGTTCCCATTCCTTGTTTTTCTAAATCTATTCTATGGAATAGCAGCAATTGAAAAAAAACTTGCTCACCAAAAAATCCTATCAAATGAATAGCCTAGGCCTAGTAGCCTATTTTAGGTTGATGGTTGAATGTCTGTGTTTTTGTTTACCACACACACATCACTGCATCCCAGCTCATGTCACAGTGGCATTGATCTAACCTGTTGCTTGCCTTAAAGGTCCCACGACATGGTGCTCTTTGGATGCTTTCATAAAGACCTTAGTGGTCCCCTAACACTGTATCTGAAGTCTCTTTTATATAGACCTTAGTGGTCCCTAATACTGTATCTGAAGTCATATAGACCTTTAGTGGTGCCCCAATACTGTATCTGAAGTCTGCTTTCATATAGACCTTAGTGGTCCCCTAATACTGTATCTGAAGTCTCTTTTATATAGACCTTAGTGGTCCCTAATACTGTATCTGAAGTCTCTTTTATATAGACCTTAGTGGTCCCTAATACTGTCTGAAGTCTTTTTTATATAGACCTTAGTGGTCCCCTAATACTGTATCTGAAGTCTCTTTTATATAGACCTTAGTGGTCCCTAATACTGTATCTGAAGTCTCTTTATATATAGACCTTAGTGGTCCCCTAATACTGTATCTGAAGTTCTTTTTATATAGACCTTAGTGGTCCCTAATACTGTATCTGAAGTCTCTTTTATATAGACCTTAGTGGTCCCCTAATACTGTATCTGAAGTCTCTTTTATATAGACCTTAGTGGTCCCCTAATACTGTATCTGAAGTTTCTTTTATATAGACCTTAGTGGTCCCTAGCCTGTGGTCCCTTAGTGGTCCCCTAATACTGTATAGACCTTAGTGGTCCCCCTAATACTGTTCTGATGTCTTTTATATAGACCTTAGTGGTCCCTAATACTGTATCTGAAGTCTCTTTTATATAGACCTTAGTGGTCCCTAATACTGTATCTGATGTCTCTTTTATATAGACCTTATGGTCCCCTAATACTGTATCTGATGTCTCTTTTTATATAGACCTTAGTGGTCCCTTATGTCACTGTATCTGAAGTCTTTTTTTATATAGACCTTAGTGGTCCCCTAATACTGTATCTGAAGTCTCTTTTATATAGACCTTAGTGGTCCCTAATACTGTATCTGAAGTCTCTTTTATATAGACCTTAGTGGTCCCTAATACTGTATCTGAAGTTTCTTTTATATAGACCTTAGTGGTCCCTAATACTGTATCTGAAGCAGGGCTTTGAACCGGTTCAAGGAACGAAAACGAAAACCGGGAACTTTTTGTATTTTACAGGGAACAGAAACGAAACCGGAAACGTTATTATTTTTTATGTTCTGGAACAGGAACACTTATTTAAAAATAATGGTAACCGGTTAATACCGGTTTAGTCCTCAAAGTTTCTGTTGCCTAATTAACTAAAAAAGAAAAAAAAGTAATTATTTTCTTTCCATGACGACTGAGGTTCACTTCCTGGTGACATCACATCAGACATTCGGGCAGTCTGACTGAATGGAGAGAGAGCGTAACACCCAGGCTAGAGAGAGCAGTGTCTCTACTCCACATCTTAAATAAGAGGTAAATTACTTTAATTAAAACGTTCATTCCAAACACAATATCAATAGCTATATTTGTCGAATCCACGTTAATGATGGACTAGCCAACATTTGGCTAAATAGCGCCAACACCTCTATTTGCCTAATGCACAGATAGCTAGCTATTCTTGGTAACACACTAAACAGATTATCTTTCTCATTTGTGGCACCTTTTCTGTTTGTGTAGATGGGAAGACATACAGAGAATCCAAATCGCCAACATTTTTCCTTTGACCCAGCAACAAACGGGGCAACCATGGGGGAACTTGCAGAGGCATATCCCATTTGAACTTGGTTAACGTCAGATATGGGGAGTAATCTGCTTTTTGTGACTGCATGATTTCTTTTATTTTTATTTATTATTGGCTGTTAGGCATATTTTTTTGCATTGTGGCAATTTAGCCTACTCTCCTTAGGCCTAATGTCAGTCACAAATCTTTGTTTTTTTTTGTTGTTTGTTTAAAAATGCCAGGTTGGAATTTGTTGTTTTAACAATAAACTACACATTTGAAATAATTGTAGGCCTTTTTAATTATTATTATTATTATTATTAATAATATAATTATTATTTAATAATGGTTGTAATATTATTACATTTGGTTTAAGCTAAATGAGAAAGATGTGACATAATTCTATAGCATTAAACAGCTGGCAGGAACTAAATTAACCGCTCCGGGAACAGTATTTTTTTTTTTTGTTCTAACCGGTTCGGAACGCCAATTTATTGGTGGAACTCATAACCGAAACGTTATAATTCTGTTTCTGTTCGGAACGAACCGATTGGGGAAAAAAAATCGGTTCAAAGCCCTGATCTGAAGTCTCTTTTATATAGGCCTTAGTTGTCCCCTAATACTGTATCTGAAGTCTCTTTTATATAGACCTTAGTGGTCCCCTAATACTGTATCTGAAGTCTCTTTCCCAAAATTCAGCCTTGGTGCTAGAGCCAGTCCCACAATGAGCTTTCCTTAGGATGGGCAATTTCTCAGTCTGTAGCTTTTGAGCAGGGGGGGGAGGTAGAGGCTGGGGGTGTGGCCTTGACCAACTGCCACTTTGCTCATTTGAAAGCCACGATGTCTCTCTCTTTCATGGGTGGGCCAAACTCTCTGGGCGGGCAAAGCCGGGAAAAGGGAGGTAACCCCTTTCTGGAATTTTGCCCCTTATGACCTCATTAGGGGAAGAGTCCAGATCGGCCAATCTGAGCTTTCATTTTCTCAAAGGCAGAGCAGGATACCCAGTGCTCGGTTTACACCTATCACCATTTCTAGCCCCTGGGGGGGGCCATGGGCAGGCTGGGGAAACTCCTATTAATGTTAAAAAACCTCATAAAGTGAAATTTTCATGCCATGGGATATTTAATGCTAATTCTTTTCCACTGCAGTGGTGAGGCTAAACCTTTTATGTAACACTCTGACTACAGTTCTGTACTGCCAGCCACAGATGCAAGGACTTGTGTTGTAACTTGAGTCAAAGATGTCAGAGAATTCAATGCAATCGAGTGTGTTTTGAGGCCAAGCAAGTTGGCAAACACAATACACACAAACATTCATTCACACCAATAAAAACAATCTCATCCATCCATCTTCATCCGCTTATCCGGAGTCGGGTCGCGGGGGCAGCAGCTCCAGTAGGGGACCCCAAACTTCCCTTTCCCGAGCCACATCAACCAGCTCCGACTGGGGGATCCCGAGGCGTTCCCAGGCCAGGTTGGAGATATAATCTCTCCACCTAGTCCTGGGTCTTCCCCGAGGCCTCCTCCCAGCTGGACGTGCCTGGAACACCTCCCTAGGGAGGCGCCCAGGAGGCATCCTTACCAGATGCCCGAACC
Organism: Etheostoma perlongum; assembly: GCA_026937815.1. NCBI lineage: Eukaryota > Metazoa > Chordata > Actinopteri > Perciformes > Percidae > Etheostoma > Etheostoma perlongum. Next base: position 25,582,857 of record CM049382.1, read on the forward strand.
ACCTCAACTGGCTCCTTTCGACGCGAAGGAGCAGCGGCTCTACTTTGAGCTCCTCTCGGATGACTGAGCTTCTCACCCTATCTCTAAGGGAGACGCCAGCCACCCTCCTGAGGAAACCCATTTCGGCCGCTTGTACCCTGGATCTCGTTCTTTCGGTCATGACCCAGCCTTCATGACCATAGGTGAGGGTAGGAACGAAAATTGCCCGGTAGATCGAGAGCTTTGCCTTCTGGCTCAGCTCTCTTTTCGTCACAAAAAACAATCTCAAAACACAAAATATTATAATGTAAGAACTGGCCAAGAGTGTCCGATACCACACACACACATCATGTCAACAAATGGAAATACAAATTGCTGTTTGTAAGTCTAATAGAAATCAAATCAAAAAGTTAATTTGTGGTCCATCACACTTTCCTTGAGCCCAAGGTAACATCTTAGATATTCAGTTTACTATCAGATTAGATGAGGAAAAGCAGCAAAGCCTCACAATGAGAAAGATGGACCTAATCTGGATTTCAAACTAGTTGCCATTAAGTTTTCTGTTGATCAAATGAATTGATCAAATTGATTGAATGACTGTTTCATCTCTACAAAAGTTAGCTACACATAGTATAACTGCTTACAGACCATGGATTTACAGTATATTTAGCTTTTCTACACAGTAATAATGGGGATGTTTTCATCTGAATATGTGTGTCAGTAATTATTCTGCATGTATGATTACATATATCTCCTGTCCTCAGTGTGGTCTGGCACTCTGTCCTCAGAAAGACGGAGTAATTCCAGTCTGTTCTCAGCCCACAGGTTCACTCCAGCCCTTAATGAATGCTTTAAACGATTTCTCTACTCAGACAGACAAACCTAGAAAGAGTGAGATCAAAAGACAGACCTCTGAATCACGCTCATTGATCCAACAGGGATCCAAACAGAGCTGCACGTGACTCACTTATTTTACTCTCAGAGGATGAAATGGTGGCGAGGGACAGCAACATGTCTTAGTTCAACAAGGCCTGCGGTTAGTTAGCATACTGCCCCCCCCATCCCTCTAGTGACACAGTTTCAGCTCCCAGCACCGCCGAGAACTGTGGCCCAATTCATAACCAGTCCTCCAAGCCTTGTTCGGCCTATTTTGGACAGATGAGCGATGGTTGGAATCTGGTGGCACTCAGCTGAAAATTTGTTCTGACATTTCAGAGAGATGGATTTGTTGTTTCTTGTGCTTTATTGTGCAGTAAGAAGAACAGAGGAGAGGGAGATGAAAGAGACTGAGAAGACAATTTACAAAAACAGGCACAATGAAGCCCCAAAGTATGAAATAAAAAGAAAGGCAAAGAAAACACGTGGCTTTTAAGATGCTTTGTAAAGATGTGGTCTGATAGGACTAAGGCAAAACACACGTGTGCATGTTGAGGTTTGTTAGTGGGTGTGTAATGAATGTCAGAGCACAGCTTTACTGTCTCCACACACTTATCCTGATGTGTCTCCATGTTGGCATCAGATGAGTAAAGGACCAATAGAGTTCGCCTCAGATTTTAATGGATTGAATCCTAATGGATTCAAGTATTATTAAAGATCCCTACCAGACATGTTTTAAAGGTGCCCTGCCACACAAAACCATTTTTACTTGCATTTTTTAAAATATGTAAGGTATATATGTGTGTGTGTGTGTGTGTGTGTGTGTGTGTGTATATGGTGAATGTGAAGATGAACTGCTACTTCCTCTGTCAGCTCTAGCCACTGAAAAGAAATAAGAGGAAAAATCAGGCCAATCACAACAGCTGGTCAGTCTGACGTCATGTTGCCTGAGCTCATTACTATTCATGAGCTGGGTAAAGGATGCTGATAGCCAGGTTCTCATTGGCTAGATGTTAGCCAATCAGAGTCAAGCAGCTTAGCCTGTTGAAAATCAATGAGAACTGGCCCTATACCACACTAGAATGGCTTAAAACAAGGTAACCAAGGTAGCCAAGTTACAGAGTCCATAGTAGAACTTCAGACATTACCACAAAGTACTGAAATACATGTGGCAGGGCACTTTTAATACATATAAAACTACTCAGCTTTGCATAAGTATTTGGGTCAGATTTTCCACAAAAAGTTCAATTAACGTGTTAAACATTGTTAGAATTACATCTCCCTCATATTGAAAAATCCAGAATCTATGAACATGAATATTCACCATGCAAACATTCATAGATAGTGTGTGTGTGTGGGGGGAATTTTGCATTTTGAAACAATATTGGATTGTGTTAAGGGAGCGCAGATACACTTCCCTCCTTCAGCAGATAAATATGTTTTCACATATCATATATGCACAGTGACGCTCAAAAATCCAAGTGAAGTGACTATAAGTGAAACACATGTTTGAGTGGAGAAGGGCTTTACAACTCAATGCATGAGAAGTATTGATTTTTGTTCTCTTGGGACTAATGTAGCTGGTCACTGTCTGACATTTGTTTACCTCGGCGTTGGTTCTTCAGTGTAACTGCACTGCAGCAGTATGCAGTTATAATTTATGTATTTAATCAAAACAAAACAAAATGGTGAGTTTACACCAAAGGGTGATTATCAAATGGAGCACAGACACCACAATGATTCTGGCTGGTTTCGGCTGTATCACTCGGATCACAGCAGTGATGTAGCCAGCGTCACCACAGGTCACCTACACATTTCATTTAGCTGATTCAGAAGATGACAGTTCAATCAGGAGAGAGAGAGAGATGTTTGCAGATATGCAAATAAGGTTTATTGTACAGCTCAATAAAATGTACAAAGTCTTTGGCGATTAGACTCCATCGCTATACAAATCTTTTGTATAACTATATAGAGGTAGAGAACCATCAGCCCCCCCGATGGAATCTAGACACCAGTGTTGGCATCAAAGGAGCCCAAAGACCAGACCGAAGGAGGCTCTGGACCGGTCAGCTGGAGTAGATGATTGGAGGTGGAGGGGGGGTGGAGGGTTGCACTCTTTGTCTGCAACGACAGCTGATAGCAAAGGGAGAAACTGATTTTTAAAAGCCGGGTTGCGACTCTGTGATTGGCCCTTTCCATTTGTGTATGATTCCGATTCTGGTTAAGGAGGAAGGTGAACGCCTCCAACAGCTGATTCCATTTAGGAAGAGAGCATTGATTAAATTAGATCTTCCTGAGAATCTAGTTGCATATATGTGACAGTTATACACAGCAAAGGAATACATTTATTGGGATAACAGCTGAATTGATTTAGGAGTGCACTGATTAAAAGTTAGGTCTTCCTGAAAGAATTTACGCTGAGCTACATTGGATGGTTGTAAATGCAATTCTTCAACTCTGTCAGTGTCTCTTAAAACAAAGGAGGAAAAAAAGACCATGTAGAGCCAGGAGAGTATTCTGCTTTGCTTCTAAAGCTACAGTATGAAGGAACAGTGAAATCAGATACTCCTCCCCTGAAGTGAAGGGACGTAATTAATTAATTCCATTTATATAGCGCTTTATCATAGACACTCAAAGTGCTTCGGGGGTCAACTGCTCACCAACACCACCAATGTGTACAACCTACCTGGGTGATGCGCTGTAGCCTTATGAGGCCAGACGCTTGGTAGAGAGGGAGGGAAAACCGGAATACCCGGAGAAAACCCACACACACACAGGGAGAACATGCAAACTTCACACAGAAAGGTCCGGGACCAGGGTTCCAACCCGGTTCCCTCATGCTGCGATGCCACAGTGCTAACCATTGGGCCACCATGCTTCAATCAGCTAACAGTAGTAGTTTTCATGACTTTGTGCTCTGTGTTTCATATGTTAAGCAGCTTTGAAATGAGAAGCTAGCTCATAGCATGTAGCATAAGAAAATAAACAAATATTGGATATACAATAAATGGATAAATTTGACACCAGCCATCATGTAGCAAAATGCTACGAGAGATCATTTGTAACCTATGTTTGCATGTATCCTGTAACGTAGATGGCAGAAAGGGTTGGTTCACACTCACCACTCTCATAGTGGCCAAAGTACTAGGGGTCCAAGATATATCGAGTCAATATCGTTATCGCAATATCACAATGAGCAATATTATATAGAGGGGTGCAAGATAGATTGACTCAATCATTGTCAAGATTGTTATCACAATATATCGAAAGTGTTGCGACAAGTATGCAATATTTAGTTGATTTTGTGGAGCGCTGCGTCCCGTCCGTTGGCTGTGTGGCTTAGTTGTGTTTGATTTAGAGCTCGTAACACTACAATGATCATGTTTCATTGGCCAGTTACCGTGCCACTTGCTCATGTTAGTGCACGTCAGCGCACGGGGCCACTCCGTGACGAACCCTATGGAGCGTACCAGGTGTGTGCATATTTCAATAGCATGAGAGTAAGTGAAGAAATAGACAACGAAACGCTGAGACAAAAGAAAAGTTGTGTCCTGTTATCTTTAATCAGAGAAGAGAAATATATTTTATACTGTCCAAAAAGTTGTGTCCTGTTATCTTTATTTATATATTTTATACTGTCCAACCAGTATAACATGTCCTGTTTTGTAGCCATGGTCCTTATTTATATATTTTATATTAGTGTTAAAAAAGCCATGGAACCTTTTAAAAAGTGATATTATGTCAATGGTGCGTTCACAACTTCTTTCAGCTGTATTCAAATGGCCAAAACGTTATTGCAGGTTTAAAGTTGTGTGTGTGTGTTTTTTAAATGGCCTAGTACATTACATGATAAAAATCTGTATAAAGTGGGAGATCAGCACTATTTCAAATGAACAGTAAGCCAACACCACGTACTAACAACATATAAGCCAATGCTAATCAACTAATAACCTATTCTCTAAATGTATTGTAGTTGGCAACCCAGTTCGCTAACTGAATTATTATTATTTTTTAACAACGAGCAGTTGGCCAGCAGAGAAAAACACTGCTGACCGGGACGTATTTATGCTGAGCTGTGATCCCGGGGGTCTCCAGGGGAGCAGTCTTCTCCATGCCGGGACTTCCTGTGGCAGCTACTTCCTGTCTGTTTCCTCTTTGATGGCCAACACAAAGGAGAGAGTTTTTGACATAGACAGTTAAAGGAATGGACCAACAGATCCTGTTCTCTGGACGGAGACCAGTGAAGTCTATTAGAAGCTCTTTTCTGGTGATGCTGAGCGTTACTGCGCAGCCTCCAACTGAGTTTGACAACGTAGTAGTGACGTAGCAACATGTCTTCTGGTAGCTGTGTGTCCCATTCCCAATCAGCAGAGACGGAGAGCGTGGGTATATGTAAGGTGATAACATAGACACAGGGTCATTACTGCTAACTAACATGCTAGTTAACATTAGTAATTAAACCTAAACAGCTGATGGAAGTCCAAACTGTCTGCGAGCTGCTCCTGACAATACGGTGGTTTGTTGACTATGCGACAGTAAATCGCGTGGTTATGATTCAATCAGAAGCCTATTTTTACAAAAACGTCTGCTACGGCGCCATAACGTGAGCTACAAGGTGATGGAGCCTTTTATATATTGTCGTGTTTCTTTAACGGACAAATTGAGTCTTTAAACGCTTCAGATGAAAAGTTATTCGCTGTCAAAGTGGCGCCAAAATGAATAGCAGTCAATGGGATGCTAACGGCGGGTGATGGCTTTGTAGCATTAAAATGGCGACATAGGAGCTACGCTTAGAGAGGAGAGGTTTACCAACATGGTTTTTACTTGAAAAGGCATACAAACTTGCTCTCTGTGCAAGTGTAGCCTGCTCTTCTATTTTTATTATGTCTTTAGAAAAAAACGTAATTAACCTCGGAGCTTAAAGGTCATCTGATTAAACACAAAGTGCAAACTGCCATTACCTGAAAAGAAAGCTTGTATCTTTTTGAATAGTTTCTTAGGGATTTCTTTTCAAAGAGTGTACTGTAAGTAACCATTTCTAACAAAAGAACCCAAATAACTTCACACAAATGTTGCTTAAGTTACCAAATGTGAGGCTTCTTTAAGTACAGCTCCATTAGTCAACTTTATAGACATTCTGACATGCTCATTGGATCAGTTCAATAGCTGTGACAAGACGCAAGACTGGTTAAACACTAGATGTTGATGTGGTTTTATTGATCTATTTTCATCAGCTGGCACTGGGACATAGGAGGGCTGCACTAACCACACAGCCACTGGAAAACTACCAAGGTTTAATGGTGTTTAAGCTTTAAATATTTAATGTCATCATGTTGTTTTGTTGAACTCTTTTCCCTCTACAGTGTTGTTATTTCTGAGCATTAAAAAGCAGAAAGCTGTAGCTTTAAGATACTTTCCTTTATGGCCCTTTGTTTTCTTTCAGCGTGATTCAGAGGCAGGCAGAGAGGAAATGACCCCATGCACCAGTAATACACGCTCATACTGGAGTGTTATTAAAGTGTGTCATACACACACACACACACACACACATACACACACACACACATTCCTATACAAGTCTTGTCTGACTAAAGTGATGGGATAGAGGTGCATAGATGACAGATTGATGACTTGATTGATAGTATAACGTTAACTCAAAACGTGGTTAACAACAAAGTATGATGAAGAAAGCCCTAAAGTGTAGCTCTGTATGTACCCTTGCACGTGTGTGTCCAGCTATTTTCTTCAAATCAAATTTACTGGATGAGGTAACAGGGTTAGAAGCTACTCTATCCTTTGTAACATCCAATTCAACCTACACACAAACTTGACACACACACACACTGTGGCTTTGTGCTCACAAGATGTCATGTGTGGATCATCAGTAAGATAAGTACCAACAATAGACACATGACATTGGTGCGCTTGTAATAGTGAAAACTCGCTCTCTGCCTGAGAACCTTTACCACTAACTGACCTTATGGCTCAGAGTAACTCATTTGTCTTTATTTTTTAGTGAAAATATACTGTGTGTGTGTTATTGTATGTACGCAACAAGCTTTGAGCAGGTTGTGGGCACGAAGGCGAGGCTCTGAGCTACAGTGAACGGGAGCCATAGCAACAATAACAAAGGCATGAAATAGAGAAAAAATAGCATAGTGTTTTTTTATTGTCTACATGCATTCAGTGGGGATGGTGGGTGTCCCAGCAGCAGAGATGCATATAGGTCATAGAATATCATCTGTATACCTCACCTGGTTAACAGTTCTTGCTGAATTAAAAGCCGACAATCCCCAAAGAGGATCTTAAAAAAGAGAAATCATCTCTAACCCATACATCCCCTCTCCCTTTCTGTGTCTTTCTCTCTGCTCAGATGCAGTACCAGAAGAGCTGGCCGAGCCTTTATACAAGGACCAGTACAACCAGGAGCACCTGAAGCCTCCGGTGGCCTGCCTGCTCCAGTCTGCAGAGCTCTACTGCCGGGCGGGAAGCCTGATCCTCCGCAGTGATGCTGTCAAACCTCTACTGGGACACAACGCTGTCATCCAGGCCCTGGCCCAGAAAGGCCTGTACGTCACCGACCAGGACCGACTGGTCACTGAGAGATATTTGACCAGTACGCCCATACACATGGTGAGTGGAGAGGTACAGTACCTGAGCATGTGATTGAAAACATGCAGATTTTTCTGCTGGTTTTACATTTTTACAGTTGGGTCTAATTCATGTTTTTTCTGCATACAGTACAGATGGATACAATACATGTACACATGGTGACAAGATGTGTAAAATGGGATCAGTGGATTTATAGCTCAGTCTGTTCATTTGCAAATGCATTCATATGCTCACAAACGTGACTGCGTAAGCATATAAATCAAGGCTACAACAAAGGATTCATTTTCATTAAATGAAAAAATAAATGATAAATGACTTTTATCGACTGATTTATTAATCAGCTGATGGTTTCAGGGCTATACTAACAGTGGATGGTACTGTGTGCTTTGCTGTGTTTTCCCCTCATGGGAAATACATAAGTTTTATGATTGTGTGTACGGCTCCATGTGTCTGACTGTTAAACCGTCCTCCCAAGATCTGTCCTGTTCAGAGAAAAACAACCGCTAATGACAGGTTTCCTATAGCAACCCATTACTCACTGTTTGGTCTCTGTGTCATTAGACAACTCCGGGCAAACATGCCCTAGAGATATTCTAGTAGTACAGTATGGTGTCAATAATGTGGGGCAGCACTGTATGGAAGAACATAATATTGCTGCAATGGACAATTATTTTCCTTATTGATTCATCTTAATCTGAAAATTCATTATTTTTTGGCCAAAGTAATGTCTTTATATTGCTGTTTTGTCCTACTAACAGTCCAAAACTCAAAAATATTCAGTTTACAATGATTTTAAACAGAGATAAGCAGAAAGTCCTAACATCCGAGAGGTTGGAACAAGCTAATTTTTGCTTGAGAAATGACTTATAACTCTCAATAATTTCCTGTTTATTGACTAATCAATGAGTTAGCTCATTGTTTCAGCTGTAGCACATAACACTGCCACTTTTTACTGGACTGTGTAGAGAGGATTCGATTCTGAAAAAAACATGTATTTATGGTGTTTTAGTCATGAGAGAAAGGTGAGTCTGTGGCAGCAGATCCAGACACACTGCTACCACACGCATGGCTGGAGAGCGTGCACGCCTGCCGACGCCAAAAGGTGTCTGCATTGCAGTGCACCCTCTCTCCGCTCCCTCCCTCTCCGGCTCACACTCTGTCTCCCTGTCTCTCTCTTACTGTTTCCTTTCTTCATCTCTCTCTCTTCCACTCATGTTTTTTTTGTTATCCTTTTCTACCCCTACCTCTGTCTCATCCCAACTCTTACCGTCTACTGTAGATTAAATGAGAACATTGTTATCTCTTGAACATTTAATTGAAGCCTGCCAGTGCCCACACATGTTTCTCTCTCCCAGTATTTTATTTGCCCTCTGCTTGTGCTCTTCAATTTTTCCCTACAGCTCTAGGGGATAATTCAAAGTTCCTAGTCTGGGTCATTTTTTATACTTAAGATTGATTGTGCTCACACCATCACTCATTGATGAGGTGGGAATGATGGGCGGCAATTAGGTGCAACGCTGAATGATCCCATGTCCTTTCTCACCTATAAAAGTGCAAGAGTGTGTCTATACATCTCTCTTTGTCTCTGCGATTCTGTGTGCATGCAGGTGATTTAGCACACACTTTCAGTGACAGTGTTAAGTAGACAAATGGTACCCGCAGCCCATCGACTCCCTATAGCTATTGACCTTCATTTGTGTAGCACACATCAATCTGTCCGTCCTTATTGTTGCTCTGTGTCCTTCTGGATTCATTAAATGGGCTCTGCAAAGTAGAGGAACTGCCCGTGTGTGTATTTGTGGACTCAGCATGATCATTTCAGTCATGCCAAAGTCGAGGCTTTTCATTTTGGGTTATGGTATATCTGCCGTGAAAATGATGACCTCATGGTTTTCCAAATACTGTGCAACAGAAGAATTAGTCAGTCAGGGAGGAGGAGGAGGAGGAGGAGCATAGCAGTCTGTAACAGGGTGAATGGATATATAGAGAGTAAGGAGGGAATGTGGGGGAAGATGGAGAGTTTCGGGGCTGCCATTTGGTTCTGATTCAGAAGTTAGCAGGAAAGTAGAGCAAGAGAAGAGAGGGAAGGGTGGGTGTGGACGTTTTCAAGAGGACGAGTGGAAAGGGGGAGATGTGGAAAGGAGGGAAGGAAAGAGTTAAGAAGAGGGCCGGAAAAGGCCTTTTGGCGGGCGGGACGACATGTATGTGCCAGACGAGTGGAAAAGGCCCACTGTTAATCTGTAAAGAAGGGAGAGGAGGGGACAAAAGGGAGACGACGGGGGAGGAGAAGAGTGGATCACATGGAGGAGAGCAGGGAGGGTTGAGGAGAGGAGGGAGGAAGACGTGATGTGCACTACTGCAGCACTGTGGAGGGTGGGGTCTTACAGTGAGTTAAGCCTGGTGCGCACACACACACACACACACACACATACACACACACTTCAAAGAGCTGTCAGACCTCCAGCAGTATGCATGAGATCTGTGAGTCCTTGTCTAGTTCACTAGTTTCTCTTTGACCTTTGTTTTCTGTCTCGCACAGTTCCACCTAAAACGCTAAGGCGAGAAATTGACGGAGGAAAGGAAGCTGTAGCGCTAATTGAAAGTTCCTGCAGTGGGGCGTCTACCTTCGACTAAAAGCCTCCTGCTGAATTGCGCTTAAAGATTTTATGAACGTGTGTGTCTGAAAAATAGCGAGAGCGGGCAATATTTTTTGTGGCACTTTGGACAAACAATACACACTAACATCTCAGCAGAGCCAGACATGTAGGTGTAAAGTTGTACAATAAAAACACTTGTGTTGCTCAGATGTGGGGCATTTATGAGTGTGTACCTGCATTGAATGGACACTTTGTGGAGAGAGAGGTTACTTTGATTATCTGTTTGCTCAGCTGTAGTGTTCTTTCCTATAAATGCCTTTGATCAAGGGCGCACACACACACACACACACACACACACACACACACATATGCACACTCATGCAGCCGTACAACAGTAGTAAGGATGAATACCGATGCCCCTGTTGGAGCGTGTGCATGAGAGCAATGCAGCTCTTTACAGCTCTTTATGACTTGCATCTGCCATTTCCACAGCCTTATAAGGCCTGTCTGTCACCACGAGTGGTTTAGACACGCACACGCACACACACACACACACACACACACACACACAGGTCTTTGTGAAGGCATAATAGACAGCACATGACTTTTAAATCCATGCTGTAGTGTCAACAGTGGGGTTTTTTGGGGGGATATGGCAACAGTATGTAAGCGGTCTGTCTCCTTCTGTCTCTCGTGTACACACCCATATGTACATACACACATGCATGTTAGATCTAAATATAATGTCCTATTGAAACAGGGAGAAAACAGTGACGCAGACAAACCTACACAACACAGTGAGGAACAATAACCTGGTAAAAAACGGAGTCACAATATCACAATCTTACACACACACATGTAGATGTAGCATCAAAGTATCAGTCCTCAGACCTTTGTCTTTGTGACATTTAGACTATATTAATATAATGAATAATAAAAGTAACAATAACACCTTTTTACTTTTAAAAACTGTTATTAAAGGAATAGTTTCACTTTTTTTCATACACACAGAGTTGGATAAGAAGATTAAAGTCAGTGATGTATGATTTAATTACGAAGCTAGCTTAGCATAGCAAAAAGATAGGGAAGAAAAGCTAGGGGTAAACATAGGGAAACAGCCAGGCTTTATCTAAAGTTTAAAAATCTGCCTAGTAGCACCATCAAAACATACAAATTAACATGTTTTATCTTTTGTTTAATCTGTGCACAAATAGAAACGTAAAACGTTACTCGCTGTAATTATTATACAGTACTACTATTGTACTATTACTCTAAAAGTCCGTCCTCTTCTCTCCCAAAAATGTATTCAATAAAAAGAAAAATACATAATCCTCCGCCTTTTTTGACCCCTGTCTAATCATATTCATATTCAAAACCTTTTGTCAAGTGACAGTCAACGTCCTACATATAACTATATAGGCATAAATCCATGTTTGTGTTTCAATGCACATGTATGTTAATTTACAAAGAAACATAAATTATCAAAACGATTTGTCATTACCATTTAAATGCATGTGGCTTAATACACACACACACACACACACACACACACACACACACATGGATGGGCATTGGGCACACACCTTCACAAGCTTAGCAACATTAAAGATTTAGAAGGGTTTTATGCAAATGTGTTCAGAAAAGCTTCAATCGCAGAAAAGGCTCAGTGGGTTTTTATGAAAAATGATGTTTTCAAGATCTCCAGCTCCAGTCTAAGCTGCTTGGCCCGTCTCTTAGTGAGTCCAGCTGTCAGCCAGACCGGCCGCTGTACCTCTGGAGAAGAATGCACGTAATGTCAAATATCTGACGGGCAATATCCTGAAGATGCAGGAATTCAAAACAGTGTCTGCAGACAGTTTCAAAGACATTTCAATATCAGGCTCCAAATCCTATAGAGCTAGATTTGTTTCTTTATTACATGCGAGAAAATAAATGATCTGAGAGAGAAAAAAAAGGTTGTCAGCGAAGCTTTCTAGCAATGTTTCCACACTGGCCGATCTGGAACTCACCGCCAGTGTTTCAGTTTGACTGTTAAAAAGGTTAAGATCATTTAAAAGGTATTTATTTGGATGCGGGCTGGCTAAGGCAGCGCATCCATGCCGGTGACAATGGTGTAATGATTCAGATGGACTCCCAAGACAAGACGGTGCTCACCCAACTGGCCAATAGGAGCGTGACCCCGCCCATGACATTATTTTCACTGCGAGAGAAAAATCCTGAGACGAGAGCAAGAAATTGACTTAGGTTTTGAGAGCGAGAAGAAAACACAGGTTTTTTTTTCACACTGATAGCAAAAAGTATTTTGAGAGAGATATTTTTTCTCAGAAATAATTTTAAAAATTTCAAATTTATATTTGAACTTTTTTTAGTCTCAAATATTATTTTTTGCTATTGGTCTGAAAACTTTTTCTCTCACATAGTCTTTTTTCTCTCATAAAATGCTTTTTTGTTATGAGTGTGATCACTTTTTCTCTCAAACATTTTTTTCTCTCAGATTATTTATTTAATTGCTTGTAATAAAGAAACAAATCTAGCTCCATACAATCCAAATAATCCATTTAATACACTACACCTCAGCACTTATTCCCATTAGGAGTCTGTTTCTAGCAGCCATATTTCTTCGGTACACGCTGTCGGTTTAGACTGGAAGACAAACCCACAGCAGTTTTGAGTCATAGCGCTGGATCAGTTGCTGGTTTCTTTGGGAAACACTTGGTCACACTGGCTTTTCCAAGAGGCTCTGTGGTTCTGAATAGAGCCCTGTGCTTGACAGGACCGGCTGTGGTGGGACGAGGTCCCACTGCTTTGTTTACGTCTGTTGGTTTGGGTCACCTGGCTAATGGAGCACCTGACTTTAGGTGTTTGTTCAGTTAAGTTGCGCACGCACACACACACACACACACACACACACCTGACTTTAAGCGTTTGTTCAGTTAGACTGCACAGACGCATGCACGCACACACAAAGACCCACACACACACAAACCTGACTTTAGGTGTTTGTTCAGTTAAATTGCACAGACACACACACACACACACACACACGCACACACACACATGGATGGGCATTGGGCACACACCTTCACAAGCTTAGCAACATTAAAGATTTAGAAGGGTTTTATGCAAATGTGTTCAGAAATGCTTCAATCGCAGAAAAGGCTCAGTGGGTTTTTATGAAAAATGATGTTTTCAAGATCTCCAGCTCCAGTCTAAGCTGCTTGGCCCGTCTCTTAGTGAGTCCAGCTGTCAGCCAGACCGGCCGCTGTACCTCTGGAGAAGAATGCACGTAATGTCAAATATCTGACGGGCAATATCCTGAAGATGCAGGAATTCAAAAACAGTGTCTGCAGACATTTCAATATCAGGCTCCAAATCCTATAGAGCTAGATTTGTTTCTTTATTACATGCGAGAAAATAAATGATCTGAGAGAGAAAAAAAAAGGTCGTCAGCGAAGCTTTCTAGCAATGTTTCCACACCAGCCGATCTGGAAATCACCGCCAGTGTTTCAGTTTGACTGTTAAAAAGGTTAAGATCATTTAAAAGGTATTTATTTGGATGCGGGCTGGCTAAGGCAGCGCATCCATGCCGGTGACAATGGTGTGATGATTCAGATGGACTCCCAAGACAAGACGGTGCTCACCCAACTGGCCAATAGGAGCGTGACCCCGCCCATGACATTATTTTCACTGCGAGAGAAAAATCCTGAGACGAGAGCAAGAAATTGACTTAGGTTTTGAGAGCGAGAAGAAAACACAGGGTTTTTTTTTTTTTTCACACTGATAGCAAAAAGTATTTTGAGAGAGATATTTTTTCTCAGAAATAATTTGAAAAATTTCACATTTATATTTGAAACATTTTTTTCTCTCAGATTATTTATTTAATTGCATGTAATAAAGAAACAAATCTAGCTCCATACAATCCAAATAATCCATTTAATACACTACACCTCAGCACTTATTCCCATTAGGAGTCTGTTTCTAGCAGCCATATTTCTTCGGCACACGCTGTCGGTTTAGACTGGAAGACAAACCCACAGCAGTTTTGAGTCATAGCGCTGGATCAGTTGCTGGTTTCTTTGGGAAACACTTGGTCACACTGGCTTTTCCAAGAGGCTCTGTGGTTCTGAATAGAGCCCTGTGCTTGACAGGACCGGCTGTGATGGGACGAGGTCCCACTGCTTTGTTTACGTCTGTTGGTTTGGGTCACCTGGCTCATGGAGCACCTGACTTTAGGTGTTTGTTCAGTTAAGTTGCGCACGCACACACACGCACGCCACACACACACACACACACACACACACACACACACACACACACACTGACTTTAAGCGTTTGTTCAGTTAGATTGCACAGACGCATGCACGCACGCACAAAGACCCACACACACACACACACGCACACACACGCACGCACAAAGACACACATACGTGCACATAGACACACACACACTAACCTGACTTTAGGTTCTGTTCAGTTAGGTTGCACAGACACACGCACGCGCACGCACGCACAAAGACACACACACACACACACACTCAAGTTTTTGAGTTGACATGGTGGTGTGACAGGAAAGGGAAGGGGAGGTCTGGTAGTCTGACCGGTCTGGAATGGAATTAGAAAGGCCGGGAGAATGTCAGGCTTTGTGTGCTGTAGGTGTTGATGGCTGGTAAAACGACATTAGGTAATGTGTGCACTATAAAAGTACTTACTGTATATATTTACAGAGTTTAAGAGTGTGTTTTAGAGGGGTTGGACGGATCTCAGCAACTTTCTGGTGTCCACAAGTGTCCTCAGTTGACATCCCAAGTAGGTTTGAAGCATAATGGATTTACTGTGGAACTCAAATCTGCACAGAGTAAGTTAAGCCAATGTGATGCGTAAGAAATTATAATAAAATGAGAATTAACTTTGCTTTGTTACTGGCGCTGGTGATTTGGTGTTGTCAAATCTTAATTGCTGTCCTGTAGATGCTGTTTCAGATGCTTTTTGGAACTGCACCGAAAGGGTTAAAACTTGCACATCGTTTCTCTTTCAAGAGAACAAAACGTATGATCTTTGTTGAATGAAAACTTTTATGGCAACTCTTTGCGTAAAGTGCCCATATTATGAAAAAAAAACACTTTTTCTGGGATTTGGGGTGTTATTTTGTGTCTCTGGTGATTCAACACGCATACAAACTTGGAAAAAAAACTATCCATGCTGTTTTGAGTGAGATCCGGTTTCTGAATGTCCTCTGTCTTCAGTCTCCAGGTGAGCTGTTCAAAGTCTGCACGGCTTTCTACGTCACTAGCCGAGACAAGGTGGCTAACAGTAGCATGCTAGCGCTAGCATGCTAGCTTGTTCTCAGTGCAAAACACTGCTACAACACACACTAGTTGACCATAATCTCCAAAAGAACTACTTCCTGTGTGGCTCTCGTCTAGAAGAAGTCTCCCAGCTAATCCTGCCTTGGACTGACCAAAGTTGGAGAAAGAGTTATCTCGCTGATGGGATCTTACCGAGCTACTGAGCATGTGGGATTCCTAACTAACATAGTATAGAAGTGAGATGTCTCACTCTGGAGCTAAAACAGAGACCTAAACACACAGGGTGAAAACAGGATCTGCAGCAATGTGCAGTACAACAAAAATATGGTGTTTTTTGAAAATGAAACCATGTAAACCTATTCTGGTACAACCTCAAAATACAATTATGAACCTGAAAATGAGCATAATATGGGCGCTTTAAACACACACACACACACACACACACACACACACACACACACACTCACGCACACACACAGAAAGTGTCGGCCGAGTGTGATGCACAGAATCACAGAGAAGCACAACATGGGAATATAAAGTTAGGCCCTTAATTGTTAGTTTGATGCTTTTGGAAAAAAGTGAGAGATAAAAAACACAATCCTTGCAACGCTCTTATGTTTCTACAGAGTTCCCATCTGGCGCTCATAGATACCCTGATGATGGCCTACACTGTGGAGATGGTGAGTGTGGAGAGGGTGATGTCCTGCATCAACAGGTACTCCTCGGCTGAACCTCTACACGGTGACGGACACATCCAGGAGCTGCCTTATGACACCGAGGATGCAATCGCCACCTGGATCAACAAGGTACGCATACACACAGGAGAACATGTGTGTGCACACAAAACCACAAGGACATGTGCTTTCCCACTTGCAGAGGTTAAAAACTGTACACATCCTTAAGCCTTTTCCAATGTGACACACAGTTCTTTGTTTTACGTGGGAAACAGAAGACACGAGAGGTGCTGGGAAGACTGTTAGTGCTCAATTCTGCCACAGCGCTGGTTCAGATTCTCATATGCAAGAACTTGCACCAACCACGTGTAATCATGCCAGAGAGATTACAGAGAGATAACTGACTCCATTTAACGTCCTCTGGTTTGGGAGAGTAAAATCAGACCCGGAGTAAGCTGTAAGCTTTAAGAGGGCAGTGCGGTTGTTAAGTCTCTGTGATTTTATCTTTAGTTTATTTCATCATTTTACAGATTATTAAGCCATTTCAAATTGTTTTTACTTGCAGGAAACTTTTGACACAATTGTCTCAAAATATCATGCAAATTGCATGGCATGGATTAGTTAAACATACAATGATCGCTGCTAAAGCTCATTTTCTCCATTTTCCAGTCCAGGACAGAAAGATATACATGCATCAGGATTAATTCACAAACACACACACACACATTTAAAAACACACATGGGGGATTGTCTATCTTTATCTTTGAAGTTCTTTCTACTTTGAGCTTGAGACTGAAGTCAACTGTGTGCTGTTCTCATGTTCAAGTTTCTCCTCTCTCCACCATAGACTTACTATTCAGTCAGTGTGCACAAAACACTTGTCTGAAATTTAATGTTGATCTCTGTCTGTCTGTCTGTCTGTCTGTCTGTCTGTCTGTCTGTCTGTCTGTCTGTCTGTCTCTGAATGTCTGTCTGTCTGTCCGTTTGTCCCTGTCTGTCTGTCTGTCTGTCTGTCTGTCTATCCGTCCGACTGTCTCTATCCTCTCTCCAGGTGAATGAACACCTAAGGGACATTCTTGTCGAAGAAAAAAAGCTGAGAGAGGCTTACTTCCAGGAATCAAACACAACAACACACAAAGTAAGAGGACACACACATTAACCGCGCAAACTCCCATTCATCAGTACGTAAGAAGCTAGCTTAGCTTAGCACAAAGACTTGAAACAAGAGGAAACGGCTATCCCCGTTCTGTCAAAAAAAATCTTCCTACCAGCACCTTTAAAGCTCACTTATTAATACTTAATATCTCTACCTTTGTTTAATTGGCACACCCAAAATGTAAAATATGACAACTTGTGGTTTTGACATTACTAATTCCACAAATTAATTCTCTGACTCCTTATTCGCTTCCTTGCTAAGAGTCAGATGAGAAAATTGAGACCACACTCCACTCAGATATGAGTATTCATTTTCTCACACAACTCCAGGCAAGAAAGCAAACAAGTATATTTCCCCCAAATATTGTCTTAGGAACAGCAAGGAAAGCCAGAACAGGACTTTTGTCCTTTAATCATATCTTATTATCTATCCTTATAATATCTAATTTGCTTTTGTTTGAGTTGTATTTTCTGCTACACAAATGTTTTTTTGTCTTCTTTCTGTTGATATTACATTTTAAATATTCCCTACTGTTAATCATAGGCATCAGCACATGTCTGTGTCCACATAAGGCACACACGGATGCACATGATACATACACACACATACAGCATAGTACACAGAGCTCTGTACATCAGAGAAACAGATGAGCTCAGTCTCAGACCAGCTGCAGAGAAATGTTGGCAAGAGTCGCTACTTTGCTGTTAGAGGGGACAAAGAAATGTGAAACAGAGTGAGAGAGAGAGAAAAAAAAGTGAGGAGGGGAAATCAGAGAGAGGGGAATGGGAGAAATGACACCAGGGTGGGAGACATGGAGAAAGACACTCAGGAACTTTGTCAGCTGTAGCGAAAGGGACTCAGTGACAGACAGAGACAGTGTTGTCATCCTGCAGGCCTCATAGTTATGTAAGGTCCATGTGACACAACGAGTCAGCCGGCTGGGACAAACACACAGCAGTCAGCTACTGTCCTCTTCCACTCACTTAATCATAAAGCTACAGCACAAGGCCTTATCAGGCCATGACCCTTGCTTTGGGTCACTGCTCCTAAACAGTGACAAAAGGGGGAAGGTTTGAAAATGGAAAAAAGGAATATAATCTCACTGCGAGCGAATTAGATGAGAAGGTTAACTTCTTGCAATTCAGTAGCAAGTCAAAGAGGTTAACACTGACTGAAACTCTGATTGAGCTGAATGTGTAAATAAATGGAACCTGTGTGGTTTCAAAGAAAATTTCAGCTAACTGGTGTGCTAGCCTTTGTCTCGAGTCAACAAGACTATGACTCCACAGCCATGCTAGCTGCTCTGTGAGGCTGTGTTGAGACACAGAGGTGATTTGAGCTAAATGCTAAAGCTAGCATGGCAAAAATGTTCACAGTAATAGCAACATGCTGATGTTTGGAAAGAATGTGTCCCATTGTCCCTGCCCAATGTGAGGCAAGTGCAGATTTGAGTCGCGCATGCGTCACTTTGCGACAAGTAGCATATAAGATGCTAATGAGAAACTTCTGTAATGTCAATACAGTTAAACTGTACTTAACAAAGTTGGTTCACTGCTGGCTACAAGTTAGCATCAAACACAACAAAGGCTGTCAGTGGAATAACATTTTTGAGCTAACATTAGCATTCAGTCAGTCATAGATAGCTACAATGTTTGTGAAATGAATGCTAGCTTAGCTACAAGCTAGCAATCAAACACAACAAAGGCTGCCACTGGAATAGCGTTTTGAACTACTGTTAGCAATCAAACAATCATAGATAGCTAAAACATTTTTGAAATGATTTCCATTTTCTGTTATTGTTTGTAATGAGAAAAGTTTATTATTTCATGGATTTTACTCATTGACAGTTGAGAATGCGCGACTCAAATCTGCACTCACCTCACATTGGGCAGTGACAGCCATCTTAGTTTAGCATGTTAGTATGCTAACGTCTTCTAAATTAGCTCGAAAATGGCTTAAGCCGATGGGAATGTCATTAATGTTGCAGGTATTTGGTCAAAAAAGTGTTAATGATGGCGCGAGATGAAAAGTCAAAGGATCATAGTTATTAAAATTCATCCTGAGGGGGACATGAATATCTTGACCAGATTTCATGACACTCCTTCAAACGGTTGGCTAGACATTTCCCTCAAGACCTCCAGGATTCATCATGAATGTTTGTTCAAAATGTCAGGCCAATCCAATGTTTTCGATATATTTTCAACCTAGAGCAAAGCGACTGTCTGACAGACTAACATTGCCATCCATTAAGCTACGCCGCAAAAATGGCTGAAAACACACATTATCATAGGTTATGTCACTGCCCGATGTGAGTCGAGTGCACATGTGAGTTGCGCATGCTCAGATTTAAACGGTTTACGGCATAATGTGTCATATGAAATCCATGAAAAAATAAACTTTTCTCATTACTAACAATAACAGAAGATGGAAATCACTTCAAAACTTTTTAGCCATCTATGGTTGTTTGATTGCTAACGTTAGCTCAAAACGCCATTCAACTGACAGCCTTTGTTGTGTTTGATTGCTAGCTTGTAGCTAATCTAGCAGTCATTTCAAAAACGTTTTAGCTATCTATAACTGATTGATTGCTAATGTTGGCTCAAAACGCCAATCATCTTACAGCCTTTGTTGTGTTTGATGCTTACTTGTAGCCAGCGGTGAACCAACGTTGTTAAGTAGGTCCATTTTTACTGTATTGACATTACAGAAGTCTCTTGTTAGCATCTTACATGCTACTTGTCACAAAGTGACGACTCACGACTCACATCTGCACTCGACTCACATCGGGTATTGACAGGTTAAACTGTTTACATACAGGTTGTAAAATGGTCACATGGGGAGTGTGTTCCCTCAATGGAGCCACAGTAAATTACCACTCTGTTCAGAAAGAGCTGCAGGATGTCACAAGTGGCTAAATGAGTTTAGAAGGAGCTTTTATCTACTGGGAGTTTCTTGGCAACTTTTCTCTCAGCTCATTGTTTTGTTTTGGTGTATTAGTTAGACTGTGATTGCGCTGTAAGATGATAATACACACGGGTTATGTGACCGACCCTGCACTGACACACATAGACACACTCAGGCATTGTCAAAGACAAGAACAAGGGAAGAAGGTCTTTTAAAGAGTGTGGTGAATATACTGTACACTCCGTGTCAGTCAGCTGCTTTCCCACTGCATGCTCCATCACACAGCTCCCTCTCTGCATTAACAACTTCAACAGAAGTCTATTCACTGACTAGGACATACTCAGAGGATATCTTTTCACACACACACACACATACACACACACACACACACACACACACACACACACACTAATGGATAAGTGCAAAACATTTCTCTGGACGGGATCTATTCTGGGACGGCATAAAAAATCTTTAACCGTGGTCTTATGACTAAATGCTCAGCATTTCTGTATGTGGATAGTGTGTGGATGTACGCCTGTAGCTTTGATTACTTCCATGAAGGAGGTTAAGTAGTAGGTCCCATTTATTGTCTGTATATTAGTTTGCAACATACCTCGAAAGCTTTTGACAGATTACAATACCATTTTTGGATGGAGGCCAAGAAATGAGTACAAATTAAAAAAAAATGTAAATGGTTTCCTCACAGTACAGGATGAAATACAACTCTTATTGGATGGATTGCTATGAAATGTTGTAGAGATATTTGTGTTCCCAGTTGGAATAACCCTGCAGACTTTGGTATGCTTGAGTTTATGACCAAATACCTACAAAACTCCCATCTGTCTCAGCTGTAGCCTACTTTGTGTTTAGTGCTAATCAGCAAATGCTAGCATGCTGACACGCTAAACTAAAATGGTGAACCGCATGTTAACATTGTTGTTGAGAGTATTCTTTTTCTTAGTTTGCGAGACTGAAGACAAAGTCCTTTTTAATTGCGCCTTATGTGAAGATTTAAGTGCTACACTCGTTAGTAAAATGCCAATCTCAAACAACTTCTTCTGGTTGGATTTTATTTGTAGAGCCAAAGTTATGTTTTGCAATTAATAATGTTATATAAGAAGTTATTGACAAATTGATTAAATGAAGTGCAGCCTTTGCAGAAGTGTAGCATGCACTCTTGGACATCTTACTAGTGTTAAGAGAGGGATTGTCCCCCAGTCTCAGCTGCAATTGCTAAACTGTTTTTGCTGTTGGCCTAATCCCTCTCCCACTCTCTCCTGTTGTTGTCCAATCATCATCCACCATCAAGTCTCCTAGCAAATGGTACTGGAGATTAGTACCTGTAAGTCCATCCATTCTGTTCTGAAGAACACCTCTTCACCAACCACCACCATCTTCTTCCCCTCTGTCTAATCCAAAACCTGCAAGAACACCCCTTCACTTTGTCCCTTCCAGTTCTATTGTCATTGCATGTGGCACTGAGACCCATCATGCACTGGTCAGATACCTCCCACCCCAGCCCTTGTCTCCATATTCTTTAGGAATCTGATTGAATCATATAGTAACCATTTTAAACTTGCCTCTCTCTCAGGGTCAGAAACTCTACCTGGAAGAGCAGTCCTGTAGCATGAGCGTATAAATACCAAGAAATAGCCAATTTATCTTTTGTAAGACTGTCCACTTAAGACATGAATTAGAAACAAATGCCAGTGCCCCGGTATTGTTAGCTACGCATTTTCCTGTTTGGTCTGGCATGTCTGTTGTCTATGTTGTGCATTTAAAAAAAGTGGCAAGTTGCTTCTATAGTATATTGTTGAAGAGGCACTGTAAAACCTGTTCATTCCAGGGCTGTGCACTGTAAAACCTGTTCATTCCTGAGGGCTTCAACGTTTCACAGCAATTCAATAAACGCAACATCTTATCAAACATAATCAAACAGCAGCAGATGTTTTACACACTTATCAAACATAATCAAAAACAGCCCTAGTTTAATCCATTTTTGTTCCTCAGAGCTGATTCAATAGACTTGGCTGTCAGACAGTAAGCTGCTGTGATTAAAAACAATGTAATCAACTCTTTGTTGTTTGTGGGAGTACCAATGGTACTGATGCCCTGGAGACATAAGCAGTGGTGTTGTCTCAGTGGTTCTTACAGAAAAAATGGCTTACAAACTTTACATCACATGCACAGTGGAAGATCGAGAAAACAACTCATTCATTTCATGCATTTTGTTCTTTTTTGCCTTCTAGAGAACTAACCGCTCCTCACAGGCAATCAAAGGGAGCAAAATAGTGCTGAAGTGTTATGATTACATCTAATAATAATAATAATAATACATTTTATTTGTAATGCACTTTACATTTAAACAAATCACAAAGTGCTACAGATAAGATCATAAAAGCAAGGTAAAAAACATCAGTTTAAAATATCTATAAATAGTGCGACAACATTTTTGTGCAAGGTTAAAACTCATAAGTTCTGCTAAAAAGAAATGTTTTTAGTCCTTTTTTAAAAGTCTCAATAATCTGTGGTGCCCTCAGATCAGGGGTCAGATGGTCAGGGAGGGCATTCCAAGTCCGAGGAGCGGCAGAGCAGAATGCACGATCACCCATGGTACTGAGCTTAGTTCTGGGGAGTAGGAGGCGGTTGGAGTTTTTTGAGCGGAGGGATTGTGTTGTAGTGAGAGGGATCTATTTTGATCCTTATATTTTAAGATAATTCAAGATTCCAGATGTTGTGTCTGGACTATTTGCATGATCAATTTTATCTGCATTTTTTGAGTTGAGCCTGAAGCCCACCCTATGCTTCCTTCAAATTAACCCTGTGTGTGAGTGTTATTGAGTTGTAGGTGTGTGTGTGTGTGTGTGTGTGTGTGTGTGTGTGTGTGTGTGTGTGTGTGTGTGTGTGTGTGTGTGTGTGTGTGTGTGTGTGTGTGCGCACTGGTGCATGCTGATAAAAGTGTTTCTCCAGATGCTGGTGTGTTTGCACCAACAATCAGAGAGCCAGCTGTATTATACATATCCAGCCCAATGACATGTCTTTGTGCCGTTGCCATGGTTTCAGGCTCGCTATAGGAGGGATCATGCCCAGCAGAGGTGCACTCCATCGCTCCCCCTGGTGGAGAACCTGCTCAAGGACAACACAGACGGCTGTGCCCTGACCGCCGTGCTGCACTTCTACTGCCCGCAGGCCGTCAGACTGGAAGGTGGGAACAACCTGTCGATCTGTAACCACGCCCACCTGATCACACTAGCCACACCCTCTTTTGATGTCATGCCAAACAGACAAGAGTCTTATACAGTTGAAAATAGGAGAGAAATGGCATTCAATGAGCTAACCACATTGACTTTCAGTCCCAACTTGACACAACAAAGGTGGCTCTTTTATCGTAACAATACTCCAGTAGTTTACTTAAGTACAAATTTGAGGTACTTGTACCTTACTTGAGTCTTTTCTTGTCATGCCACTTTCTACTTCTTCTCTGAAGAATGCATTATATCTCAAAGGGAATTATTGTTCTTTTGACTCAAAACACATGTAGTTTATAAAAGACGATGTTTTATTATAACTTAAACAACCCAACAACATGCCTGCAAGTACAGCTGAAATTATTAGCTGACTATACACTTGGTTGATTGGTTGTTTCTAAAATGTGAGGATTTTTCTCCATTGAGTAGGCCTACTTTTAATACTTTATGATACTTTCATACTTTTACTTAAGTAAAATGTTCAATGCAGGACTTTTACTTGTAACAGAGTTATTGAGTTGTGTGATATTTTTACTCAAATGAATACTTCTTCCACCACTGTCTACAACAATACATTTAAAGTATAATGAAGTATAAAGTATACACTACACATTGAATAGAGTGCGTCAAACTAAGCCTTTATTTTCTGAGGACCTTTTGCCTTTTGAATATATAAGTAAGTATGTCAATCAAGAGATTAAGGACTCTGTTCTGACTATCTGTGGTCACATTTAATGATATAAATGGAGGACGTTGTTAAGGATGTTGACCCAAGAAAGACACTGTGGGACGAAGAGGGTTCAGGACAGACATGGAGAACGAGTGTGAGACAAAGAGAAACAAAGACTGGTTTCCTCTCAGCTCGCCCGCGTCCTCATTTCTAAAAATGCCTTCAGTTGGGCTGTGATTGGTCATGAGGGATATGTGACGGAGGACCGTTGGAGGAGTAGCTGGCAGCTATTTCAAAGATAAACAACTTTTGTGTCGGTGCTCTGAGACTCTTGATTGGGATTGAATGTAGTTCACAGGGCGTACATACACATGTGAACCAGATGTGGAAGCAAGTTCATTTGGGTCTTCTTACTGGCAGCTTGATTTAATCTAACAATACAGAAAAGTACAGACTGACGTAATTCCAGAAACCTCAGCTGCTCTAATGTTTGGTTGTCTGTTCCTGGTCCCTCTCGTCAGAGAGTAAAAATCCTGATGATTCATCCAGAGGGAGTTTGAAAACTTGTGTCATTAACTGTTTCAAGGGTTTTGAGTGATTTAAATCAGCTACCACATATGGTGCACATACTACTGTAGCAGGAAAGTAGGGTCATTTTGTTCTCGTCTACTTTTAAAAGAAAATGTAAACTATGCCTTATCTTTTCCTTGTCTTCCTGTCTGGCCTTTGCTATCACCCCTCCCCTGTGTGTGTGTTTGTGTGTGTCTGGCCCCTCCCCTGGCGGAGCAGATATCTGCCTCAAGGAGACTATGTCTTTGGCTGACAGTCTGTACAACCTCCAGCTGGTGCAGGAGTTCTGCAGGAACAACCTCAACCACTGCTGCCATTTCAGCCTGGAGGACATGCTGTACGCACATGCATCCATAAAGGTAGGGAACATGGAAAGTTTTTTTTTTTTGTATAATGTTCAGTTACGTAAAGAAAGAGAGACAAGAAAAGTGTTTGGGAGCATAAGGAGAGTCAGGGCGGGAAATTCTAAATAGGCAAAAATGAGTCATGTAAGGAAAAGTTTAATAGTGAAGTCTGTGAGCAGGCTTGGTTCTTACAGGAAGGGTTGTTACTGTGTGTGTGTGTGTGTGTGTGTGTGTGTGTGTGTGTGTGTTTTTGTGTGCTTTTCTAGTACAGACTCATCCCCCCCATTCAGACAGAGGACAGATTCTGCTCAAGGGAGATTCACAGTCCTGACCCGTCCCTGCCTGCCTCCCTTGTTCTCTTCCCCTCCACATCCCTCACGTCTGTTTTTATCAAACAACAAAATCTGTTGATTTACCCAATTCTCAGGCGGAGATCTCCTTACTGTACAACTTTTAAGCATCTCTGTGCCATTCAGACATTAGAAGGAGCAGAAACAGTAAATAGTATGTGGGGAACATGGGTAGAAACATTTGGTCACGGTCCGAGCTGACTGGGACTTTCCATTCTTTAAAACATCACAAGACAATTTCCACAGTGGTGCACTCTTTGCTCTTTTACTCTGTATTCACTATTAAAATAAGTGTGTGTGTGTATGTGTTCTCGTTTAACTACATTCGTGGGGTCCAAAAACCGGGAATCCAGTATAATTGTGAGTTCTGGACAGTTTTGTGGGGCCAAAATGTTGGACTTTAAAGGGCTGTTTGAGGGTTAAGACTTGGTTTTAGGATTAGGGTTAGAATTAGGTTATGGTTGGGGTGAAGGTAAGGGTTAAAGTTAGGCCTTTAGTTGTTATGGTTAAGGTTAGGGTAAGGGGCTAGGGAATGCATCATGTCAATGGTGAGTCCCCACAAAGATAGTAAGACACACTGTGTGTGTGTGTGTGTGTATGTGTGTGTGTGTTTGTGTGAGATTGTGTGTGCATACCCCTTTATTTAATATATTACACAAAAAGAAATGTTGTTTATGCCGTTAAGCAGTCCTATATGCTGAGCCCTAAAACAATTTTATGGTCTCAAATGAAGATGCACTTTATTGGAATAGAAATATTTTTGGTCTTTCGGTCCTTGCTAGAAAGTAAATAAACTGACCTGTGTGTGTTAAACAAGAGGTTTCCTACAGATGAAACCATCCATATAGGTCCCCAGAGCCTCTCTGTTTACACCATGAATGAATTCATCATTGATTTGGGTTACTCACTCGCTGCTTTGTGCATCTGTGAACATGTGACATATTTCAACTCCAGATGGTATTTTATGCTGTGATCAAAGGGGTTTGGGTTCGACATTAAACCATGTCGACAATGAAACATGTACTGATACACACACACACACACACACACACACACACACTGAGCCTGTTACCTAGCAACAGCCGTGACCTTATTGATCTGTCCAAATGCTGTACAATATTGCAATTGTAGCTCAACTAACATCTGTACAGAGACACAGGGAGAGGAAGCTGTGACTGCAAAGAGACAAATGTTGTGCTAATTACATTAATAAATAATATATGACTGCAACATTAACGGTGTGTGTGTGTGTGTGTGTGGGGGGGGGTTGCAGAGTAACTACCTGGTGTTTATGGCTGAGCTTTTCTGGTGGTTTGAAGTGGTTAAACCGTCATTTGTGCAGCCCAGAGTCTTCAACCCAAACGGTACAGTACACATTCACAGTAACATCAGCATCTGATTGCAACTGCAATGATGATGACAGTTTTGCCATGTTATGCATGCTAACTGATAACTCTAATAATTAACTCAAGGTTGCAGTTGAATATTAAGTATGTGGTGTATGTTTCCCTCTGCAGCCTGTGAGCCTGTATCATCCTGTAGAAAAATGGCTCCTGTGTCCAGTCCAGTACAACAGAGCTATGCAGATAGACCCGGCAGCCCAGAGTGCACCCCTGCACAGGGTAAAATATCTGAGCACAGATATTTCTTAAGTGATCATGCAGGCAGCGATGTCACAATGCTAGCGTGGATTGGTTTGTGTTACTTGCTCGTCCATACAACAGGAGCCTTGGTATCACTATTTTTCTCAAAATAACTTTCACAAAACACAATGTTGTTTTTTTTACTTTCCTGGGTTTGCCCATACATACACATTTGTGATGTGGTGCGTTTAAGGAAAATTAGATCAGTACTTTTAGCTGCTACATGGGGCATGAATACAGAACAGTGGAAGAATGTGTTTTGAAACCAGAGGCCCTCTAGTGGCTGATTTACAGACATCCTGTCACGCTAATGCTACATTTGAGCCCTACATTTAGCATTTAATATACAGTATAATTTCTTCAAAATCCAAAAATCCTGGAATAAGTAAGCAGTACTCTCGCTTAAACTGTGTATGTATTTAAGCCCCTGTGTTCCTGAAACTAAACTACTCCTCATTCGTTGTTCTCTTGGAAAGTTAAGGGATTTGATACATCCTGTGTCTGTAACAGGTATAATGAAGAGGTCCACCTCCATGTCCTACGTGGATGGCTGTGTTGGGACATGGCCCAAAGAAAAACGGTTAGTACTTTAAACTCCAAAGTGTACTCTACTAAAGCAGATGAGATTCATGTACCTACAAATGTGAAGTGGTCTGTTGTTTCCCTATTAACCTACCAATACTTTCCCCTCCTCCCTCAGCTCCTCCTCTCGAGGAATCTCCTTTGAGATTCCTCTGGACGGAGACCTGACTGTGCTGCCCGGTGAAGCTCCCTCCCTCAGCGGTATGACCCGCTCAGCCAGCAGTGACGGTCTCCAAAGTTTCAAAGTTCACTATGCATCCCGAGGGAGCATGAAGCGCCACCTGTCCCTCACGCCCGTCGATGTCAACGGCCAGAGCAGACACATACCTGAGGAGGATGAGGAGTTCACCTCGCTCAAACCCCTGGGGCGCAACAACACCTTCTCAGTCATGGACCAAAGCAGGTACAGCAGAGTGATGAATCCTCTAAATTGCCACTTTGTCAATTTAAAGGAACAGTTTAGATTTTCATACACAAGACAAATCAATGGATGGCTTTTGATAACATGAAAACCAAAGTACTTTTATTTTGCATGGGTATTAGAGGTGTATAAATTATCTTTATTTATATATAGATGTATGTAATTTTCAAGACTTCAATGTGCATGTAATCTTATTATAGATAGACCCCACAAAAAAAGTTTGATTTAAGATGTTCTTAAATCCATATGTTACTTAAGGGCTCTGCTAAAACTCATCTTACAGGTAAAAATATTTTCAAACTGCATGAAAACACATAAAGTTAAGAAGAACACCCAGTAGTTTATCTTAATCTGGGTAAGCAGGAGAAATAGTAAAAAAACCTCAAAGCTGACTGTTACTTAAACCACCATCAGTTCATTTACCCAAATCTGTCTTTAGGTACTCCAATGGAGTCCTCCCGGACAGCAACCACAGTCAAAACAATCACCATGGCAACTGCAGTGGCCACATCAGCCCATCAACTCCTCCAAGCATTGAGGAGGCCCTGAAGATTATCCACGACACAGAAAGGCCCCATGCTAGCCTGGGTGTGGGGGACGGAGACAATGGCTTCTTTCTCCACGGCGCAGAGCCTTGGGGCCCTTCAGACCCTCCAGGGGCCCACGGTCAAGGAGACGACCCGGACTCCGTTAAGGCTCGACTGAACGACCATGACCTCAACTCTGTGTCTACTGATGAAGTTGACACAGGAATTCATGTGAGGACAGAGGACATCCAGAGCTTGGATGAGGACTCCTCCTCTCTGAGAGACTATTCAGATATAGACCCAGATTGTGAGGCCATGACCCGGTCGTGCCCTCTGCCCGACCAGCCAGACAGGGAGAAAAACAGGGAAGGAGGACGGAAAGGGCTTGGTGATGCTGACGCTGAGGATGGGAGGGGAGAGGGAGGTGACAGGAGCAGCCCCTGTCCCAGTTCAGCACCCACAATCCCCAGGTCCTACACAGTCAGCCCCGTCTCGTCCTCCGGAGGCTCTGGAGGCGCCATGGTCCGGATGACCAGCTTTGCAGAGCAGAAGTTCAGGAAGCTGGAGGGAAGGAGTAGTGGAGGAACCACACCAGAGAGTTCAGATCTCAATGTGCCGTATACACACCTGCCAAGAAGCATTTCTTCTCAGGTTTGTCCTATTGTGTGTTGTCTCTTTTATTTTAACTCTACTAGCCAGAAAGTTGAAGTACTTTCCCCATTTTCCCGTGTAGACATACAATCTGGCAAACTCTACCTTTGTTGCACAGGCAGAAATGCAATTTGGAGTGAGGTTAGTTGGCATAGAATTAATGCCACTGATCTTTTCACTTCTTTCTTCTTTCTTTCTAGATGTCTACACCTCCTTTGCCAATCACATCTCCCTCTCCAGTAACGCCTTCCCCAAGAGACCCCTCCCACCTGATAGCCTCAGAGATGATTCAGCTGAGGATGAAGCTGGAGGAGAAACGGAGAGCCATCGAAGCCCAGAAGAAGAAGGTAAACACATAAAAAGAAAGGAAGATAGTATTATAGCTTTAAATGTAAATGCTCACGCCATGTTGCTTTCTTCACATTTTCCAGGTGGAAGCAGCTTTCACCCGCCATCGTCAGAGGATGGGCAGAACAGCCTTTCTGAATGTAGTGAGAAGAAAAGGAATCACTGCCCCTCTCAGCCCCAGCTCAGGGGAGGCAGAGACGCCTTCTCCAGAGCCCCTCACAGCCTCAAAGGAAAGCAGCCAGGCCAGCATGGATAGGGCCGAGAGATGCAAGCCAGACGGAGCAGCTCCTAAATCCCCCTGTGAGGATGGTGGAGGTGAGGTGACATCTTGCATGTGTGTGTGTATATATACACTGGTGCTCATAAGTTTACATGCCCATGCTTAAATTGACTAAAAAGAGGTATAAAAAAATCATCTTTTGTAAATAGATCTTAATGCCTTAATTAAAAAAAAGGAAAAATCTAACCTCCAATTTTTGAATGAATGATGTATTGTAAATAAATAAATGTTCTTCCATAAAATACAGGGGGCATAAGTATACACCCCCCTATGTTAAAATACAGGGGGCATAAGTATACACCCCCCCCCCACATCATCACATACCCTTCACCATACATAGAGAGGCATGGGCATACTTTCCATAAAATCATCTCTCAATGCAAATCAAACCTGCTATTAGTCTAACTGAAATAAAACCATACCAATGTATGGTGAAGGGTATGTGATGATATGGGGCTATTTTAATTCCTGTGTCCTTAAACGATTAGATTTTTCCTTTTTTTTTAATGAAGGCATTAAGATCTATTTACAAAAGATGATTTTTTATTCTTTTTAATCAACTTAAGCATGGGCATGTAAACTTATGAGCACCACTGTGTGTGTGTATATATATATATATATATATATATATATATATACACACACACACATTACAGGCCAAAGGTTTGGACACACCTTTGGCAGGCACATCTGGCATTGCATGGCGATATTATTAACCCTCTTAAATTTAAATGAGAAACAGTCAGCCAGGGATTTTTGTCGTTTTGGGCAGCAGAATTCGATGTTTCAGCTAGCATTTCTACTGAAACAGTCTCTGAACCGTCGTCGCTCTCAGACTTGGTGCCTGGTTGGCAGCCTAGATGCTGATTCGTCACTGTAGTGTCTCCGGGCACGATGTTTTTTCTTCTTTCGGTTTTCGTTAGTCAAAGTTTTTTGTTTTTTTTACTCAGTAACGGATGGGATTTGTAATGTAGCAAAATACTATGTCACTCAAAACGTAATCAAGTACAGATTTTAAAAACTACTTGAAAACAATACACAACAAAACCATCAAATACAGAACCCCGACTAAATGTATTTTGTTACTTTCCACCTCTGGTACTGAACTACAAAATAAGGGAAATTGAATAGCAGGATAGACAAGGACAGATTGATGACCAAATTGGTAATTGACTGACTGACCTGTGTATGGAATGTGGAGATACAGGTGTGGCGCCGGGAGAAATCGACCTTACAGAATACACACGCTCCATTGAGAGGCTGAACACGTCGCTGGGCTTCCTGCAGACAGAGATGCAGCGTTTGTCCCAACAGCAAGAGACCATCATGTCCATGAGAGAGCAACAGCAACAAGCTTGGGTCATTCCTCCCCCTGCTCCATCTCCTCACAGGTATCACTTAAGGATATATACTGTATGTAGAGCTGGAACAATTCCAATTATTGCTGTACAATATATTGTCTCAGAAATAATTGCGATTAACAATATAATTGTCTCTGTCATTCAAATTACAAAATATTAATTTATTACTTTTTCCAACAAATAAAGTTTTGAATGAATACACAAATACAAAGTCAATAATATTTTCTAACTGTATCCCGCCTTGTCATTTTTGTTGCTATGAACGTGTATTGCCAACTGCCATTTGCCAACAACTAACTATTAAAATAATAAGAAAAATACATAGTCTGACTAATAATCACTTATATAATTAAAATGTGGCATATCTAGTTATACGCCTTAAAACCTTAGCTAATGTTAGCAATTAATTGCCAACAAAACCGCGATTTTACAAAAGAAATTGACAATAAAAAAATGATGTTATCATTGTTACAGGCCTATATATACAGTGTGTATATATATATATATATATATATGAATAATTTTACCTGAAAAATAAGTTTATGATACAACTTTATTATCAGTTTACTCTAGGCCTGCACGATTTGGAGAAAAATATGAATCATGATTTTTTAGCTTAGAATTGATATCACGATCTGCCACAATTTTTTTCTTACAAAATGTAAGAAAAAATTTATTGCACACATGAACCATGACAAAACAAAACAAATTGGCCAAACATAGATTTATTTTTTGGCACCTATAGCACATTGGTCATCACCACAAGCCTGTACACATAGAGGCTTCAATGAAGACAAGGGGGAGCATTAAAACCTGTTTTATGCAGTCATTTATGAAGTCATTAAAAAAAAATTGCGAACGGGGTGAATCGTGATTTTTGCGACAACTAATTGTGCATGTCTAGTTTACACTGAAATGTATTTTGCATAAAGTACACACAACATTAGCCACCCATTACAGATATAGGACAAAAGATGAACACATCAGCAGCCATGACAAAGAAACATGTTTCATGATCTCCTCGGATCCAGATCTTAATTCAACTCAACAGGATAGACTGATGTATAAAAGAGTTATTGAGCCTGTTGTGTCTTAACAAAGGGACTCTAAATCGCCTGTTCCATAGTTTAAAACATGCATGGAGTCAGAAGAGATGCTGTTTTTGTGGGTTGTTTGAAAGGCGTGTGCAACAGGTACCATCATTACCCACCTTGTATGTTTCCTTTCCCAACAGGCAGCTGCGTGAGTTGCGTAGCAGCAGTGTAACAGGCCGGGGGTCAGGCCGAGGCTCTGTGGGCTCTTTGTCTCCCATCCTTTCTTCTTCCGGCTCTCCTCGCGCTCCCAATCATTCCCCTGCTGGCCTTAAGCGCCGGCCGGCCTCCTTCCACGCCAGGACGCCTAGGACTCCCCGGCCAAATGATCTGAAAGTCACACCCTTCAGTCGAATGCTCAACACCCCCACCTCTGTGGACAGCCTACCCAGATTGAGGCGTTTCACCCCCAGCCAACCCCAGATCAGCGCGTTTGCTTACCTGGGCCATGATGAGGGGCGTCGGGAAAGCGAGAACCAAGAGGCCAAAGACAACAGAGAAAACACTGAGGGCAAAGAAGAAGCAGTGGTAAAGAAGAGTGCTGGCACTCCTCAGCCATCTACTACAGAAGCAGCCAAAGAGAAGGAAGATGAGCGACAGGAGGGAAGAAAACAGGCAGAGCATGCTCATTCCAAGGCTGGAGTCAAGCAAACAAGGTCATCGGAGGTGTTGTGTCAACCGGTGTCTGAGAGCCAAGGGCCCACAGGCAGCCGGGTAAAGGGAGACGCCCAGGACAGAAGAGACCTGGTGGAGGTCCCGCTGTCTGGACCGAAACCTTTTGGACAACCACCTCACCTTCAGGAGATGACGGTAGGGACAGAGGCAGGAAGAGACATGTACGGAGAAGACCAAAAGATCTGCTGCGGATTCTTCTTCAAGGTGAGCTGGAGCTACAGAATAAATGCAGGGTCATGTGTATTGTCTTCCCAAAGTCTAGGATAATCCATGTAATAGTTTCTGTAGATATTTTCTGTAACATGTCGAAAAATGTCGAACTATTGCTTTAAAATTTGCATAAAATTCCAATCTATACACACAAAAGACAAAAGATCAAGATAGGCTTCTTTATATTTTGGATTTGACTTATATGTTGGCTTTATGAGCATCATCAGTTTTTCTTTTCTTCATGTCCAAAGCCACGTGTCTTGCTAGCCGTGCTAGCATCAGAGCCCACTTGTTTCTAAGGACTGCAGATGAAAAATTAGCCTGCATGGCTTAATCTGGCACATTTACATGTACATGTGCAATAAAATAAATTATAAATCCATATTGTTTCCAAATGATTCCGATTTATGACAAACCTTTTCACAGCAGACATTTTGACTTGTCATAGCAGAAAGGAACAGTTGGCACTAATCATGAAAATAACAATGGCGTCCGAACAGACTTAAGTTATCGTCTATTCCAACGTCTATCAAGCTGCTGAACTCCAAACAGAGCCTGACTGATATATCGGCGGGCCGATATTAGGCATTTCCCGATATATCGGTATCAGCATTTATAATGGCCGATTTAAAGATATTTTTTTATATTCATTCATCAGAATCATTTATAATGACAAATAAATGATTCTGAAATAAAACCATGCCAATGTATGGTGAAGGGTATGTGATGATATGGGGCTATTTTAATTCCTGTGTCCTTAAACGATTAGATTTTTCCTTTTTTTTTTTTAATGAAGGCATTAAGATCTATTTACAAAAGATGATTTTTTTATTCTTTTTAATCAACTTAAGCATGGGCATGTAAACTTATGAGCACCACTGTGAATGAATAATAAAAAAATAAAAACGGACTGTCAACCATGTCCTGAGCGTTGGCGTTGCATAGTCTGTCCACCAGAGGACGCTCTGCAACGTCCCTGTTGGCAACACTGATTATTATTTTTTATTTTTTTTGTTCAAAGGACTTTAAGTTTGTATTTTTATACATTTTATTTATCAGACCTAATATATTTTGTTGTGACAATAACACAAATTATTATCATATTATTTTAGTGAGAACTCATAAATAACTACAAATAACTAATGCATTTCTGGATATTTCTTTTTTAAATATAAATCGGCCGATATAGCAGCATATCGGATTTTTAAATAACCAAATATTCGTATCGGTATCGGCCTTAAAAATCCTTAATCGGTCGGGCTCTAACTCCAACAGTAAATCTTAGCACAACAATAAATACACCAGTAGTTTTTTGCAGTTTAAATATTAAATCTACTATTTAAGATGTCGTATCGTCTGTAAAGTCATATGTGTCATTTTATTTCCTAAGATGTTTCGTTGATCTTATGTTTATGTTTTTTATGTTGACTTTAAAGTGTTTTTTCTGTTACATGTTTGTGTTGTGAAGCAACAGATTGTAGTACTATGCCCAAGACAATTTCCCCTCGGGGACAATATAGTGTATTCCATAATATTCTGTACAATTATTGCAAAGCAGTGCAGCAATTCAATTTTATTCATTGTATCAATTCATAACAAGAGTTATCTCGAGACACTTTACAGATAGAGTAGGTCTAGACCACACTCCAGAATTTACAAGGACCCAACAGGTCTAGTCTCCAGACCAAGCAACAGTGCGACAGTGGCGAGGAAAAACTCCCTTTAATGTAGAAACCTGGGACAGACCCAGGCTCTTGGTAGGCGGAGTCTGATGGCCATTTTGGGGTTGAAATGAAGGTTGCAATAACAGTCACAATTTTATTTTTATTTTATTTATTTAACCTTAATTTAACCAGGAAGTCCCTTGAGATTGAAATCTCTTTTCCGAGGGAGACCTGGCTAAGACAGCACACCAGTTACAATTTAAATAGAAATACAGCATAGTCAAAATCACACATACATAATAGATAATGGAACAGTTGATCGGTTAGCAATAATGCAGTAATAATAATGCAGTTATAATGTGATTAGCTGCACCTGTGTTTGACAGGTCAAAATGTCTGCTGTGGAAAAAGTGCTTTGAAACCTATGTTCACCACCTGGGCACCACCTGGCCCAGGTTTGAAACCACTGCAGTAAAACTATAAGACCAAACTGATCAAATAAATGCACTTTTCATTAATAATACAGTCTATACAGCAGTGACAGGAAGACTCTCATGCTGCGCGAGCAGGCCACGACATGTGCAGTGTTATGCTTGTTGAGCCATGAGCTAATCAAAGACAATACATGTGTGTATTATCTAGGCCAAAAAATGACTGCCAGATGTGAGAGTGATTATAGCGAAATGTCAATAGAAGGTAATTAATGCTACATTAAATACTGAATACCCTCACAACTATGAAGGATCAGTATCCTCCCTTTCATTTATGAGGGCAGAGGTGACAAAACAATTTCACACTAGGCCGTTATTTGTCATGATAAATGTCGTGAAGGTAATAAAGTGTGACTATTTCTGCGGATAATCTGACGTATATTCTGTGTGTCCCTCGCCCATCAAAACCCAGGATGATGTGAAAGGGGAAGAGGACATGGCAGCAAAGAAAGCAGCTCTGCTGGACAAGAGGCTGAGGAGGGAGAAGGAGACGCAGGAGAAGAAGCAACAGCAGGAGCTGGACCAGGAGCAGAAGAAGGAAGCTGCACGGTCCGTCCGACTTTCTTCTCTCTCTCTCTGTCTATTTGCCAATTTGAACCCTGTTCCCACTGGTTTGTAACATACATACAGGCAGCGGTGCAAGAAGTATTCATATCCTTTACTTGAGTAAAAATACTAACACCAAACTGTAAGTAGTGTGTAAAGTAAAAGCCCTGCATTGAAAATGTTACTTAACCCTCGTGTTGTCCTCAGGTCAAATTGACCCGTTTTATATCAGAAATATGGATTTCTTTCAATCAAATTGCCCAAAAATAACATAGATTATTCTATACAACGTTCTTCAGGTAATTTTTTTAATGGTTTCAAAACAGTATCCGGACTAAACTTTGGCACATACCTATCTGTGATCCACTCAACATCCTCTGATCTTAACTATTGCTCAAAATAATTCATAATTTCTGCCTTTTAAACTAAAAACCTTATGTATAATTTGATATAAATGCAGTTTGTTGACCATGAATTCCAAGAACAAGTGTAAAACCTATTATTAAACCAGCTCAGGTTTTTTTTTTTTAAAACGCCAAAAGCTGGAAAAAGTGCCAAATAAATCAGAAAAAGCGACAAAAACATCAGAAAAGCACAAAAAAAAAGTTCATTTTCAATTTTGAGCAGGAAGGACAAGTTCATGGTTAAAGGGAAAACAACACAAGGGTTAAGTAAAAGTATGTAAGTATGATCAGGAAAATGTACTTAAAGTGTTAAAAGTAAAAGTACTCAAAGCAGACAAATTGTACTTATTTTATTGTTGGGTAGTTTAATTTATAATAGAACATCTTGTAATAAAAAATCATTTTATAATGTGTTTTGTTTGCAAAACTCAGAATTTGTAAAGTAACTAGTAAATAAAGCAGTAGAAGTAGAAAGTGGCATGAAAAGAAAAGACTCGAGTAAAGTACCTCAAGTTTGTACCTAAGTACAGTACTTGAGTAAATGTACTTAGTTATATTCCCCCACTGCATACAGGGTGTCTTTTGTACTTGCAGTCACACAGTGAATCTCTGTCCTCCAGGTTGAAAGCCGAGGAGGAGCAGCTGAAGAAGGATGACGAGAAGGCGCGGAGGGATTACATCAAGCATGAATATATGAGGAGGAAGCAGCTCAAGCTGATGGAAGACATGGACCAAGTCATCAAGCCTCGATCTGGAAGTCTCAAGAAGAAGCCCCGGCCCAAGTCCATCCACAGGGACGTCGTGGAGACTACGCCCCCCGTTAGAGGGACAGGTGGGTGGGCGGCGTATAAACGAAACAAACACACACTTCTGGATGCATGGCTGCCACTGATCCGTGCCTGACCTGTCCTCGTCTTGCAGGGGTGCGTCCTCGAGGCTTCTCAGTATCAAGCGTTTCATTGGCGTCTCTCAATCTGGCTGACAACGACAGAGATCAGCCAAACAACAGGAAGAACAACAGGTGGGTAACTCTCTGCATGGAGCGTGGACTTTAGACCCCTTAATTCAAATCCAAGAGGCACCAGAGGAACAAAGACCGTACCTGCCCCTGTCTTTGTCAATAATCAGTCCTTCCAGAAAAATGCTTTTTTTGCGGGCAAAAATGCCTTGATTATGCGGCATGTTTTCTTTAAAACTGCAATGGAATATGCGGGATATTTATGCAATTTTATGCGATGAAATTGCGGGACCTTGCAAAAACTGCGCTTTGAAAAAATGCGGACCCCGCATGAATATGCGGACTTTGGCTGATTAGGCATTGAATTATGCGATCGCATGATTGCGTTTTTCTGGAGGGACTGTTAGCCTTAAAAAGCAAATAACCTCACCTTTGAAATTATGCGGAAATATAATATAAAGACAGGTTAGAGTTTGGAAGTGGTAAGACAATATAATAAAAAAATGGAATATGCGGGATATTTATGCAATTTTATGTGATGAAATTGCGGCAAATTTCTGCTATATGACTTTTTTGCAATGAAAATGTGTGGATTATGAATTCATGCGAGCCCTGCGTTATTTTGCGCTGAAATCTGCAAATTTATGCAGCCAAAGTGCGGCTTATTTGAAAAAAATGCCCCCCCCCCCGCATGAATATGCGGACTTTGGCTGATTATGTATTGAATTATGCGATCGCATGATCGCGTTTATATACACAATGAAGTCGCAGGAACTTGCAAAAACTGCGCCTTGATGAAAAAGACACTGTTTGTCTTGTCGCGTAATTACGTCACTTCATAATGTTCCCGTGGCAACAGGAGAAAACGACTGCTCTTGTGTGAATGTGATTTTTTTGCAACGAAAAAGCGGGAATTATGAAATCATGCAAGCTCGGCAAATTTATGCGGCCAAAGTGCGGCGTATTTGAGAAAATGCTGATTATGCATTGAATTATGCAATCACGTGATTGCTTTTTTTGGAGGGACTGAATAATACACTGTTAGCCTTAAAAAGCAAATAACTACACCATTGAAATTATGCAGAAATATAATATAAAGACAGGTTAGAGTTGGGAAGTGGTAATGTTAAAAATGTACTGAGATTAGATGACACAGTTACAGCTGGCTTGTCTTACATGTTTCCCAGTTTTAAAGGAGGCTCAATGATTAAGTTTATACATTATTAATTACAGCAAATTTGAAGTTGGCTGACAACTTATAGGCTCCATGCACCTTTTCTTCCAACTCCTTACAATCATATTTTATTCTTTTGAGTATTAAATGCCACAATATCACACTTCTTTATAATGTATGTTTATTAAAACTGTAAAAAATACTTCAGAATTACTTGTTAACCATTCATCCATGTATTACCAACACCCACCCTTTTTAACCCTTGTGTTGTCTTCTCATCAAAATTGAAAATCAATTCTTTTGTTGACGCGTTTTATTGATGTTTTTAACTTTCCCCATTTTTCAACGCTTTGTAATGTTTGTCACTTTTTTGACATTTCAACACTATGTAACACTAACTTATTAACTTTAGTTTTACAGTTATTTTTGGAATTTATAGTCAATAAACCTCATTTATAGGAAATTATACCTAATGTTTGAGTTGGAAAAGCAGAAATTAGGAATTATTTAGACTAAAAATAAAGGAAAGGATGTTGATGATAATCACAGACTGGAACATGTCAACTTTTACTCAATACTATTTCAAAACCACTTCAATTTGTTTTTCAAATGCTATAAAATTGAACAAGACACCCCAAAATGAATGAAAGTAGAGATTTGTACTTGGCAAAGAGTGTTGTGTGATATCAATCATGTTATTTTCAGTAATTAAAAAGAACAATAATATAGGAAAACGGGTCAATTTGACCCGAGGACAATATAAGGGTTAAATTTGTGTCACACCCAGGTGTTGTATACTCTGCTGGGGTTTTAATTTCATGAAGTGTTTAGATGTTGAACTTATTTTTTTTCTTATTCCTACGTCTTGACTTTTATGAGGCTTACACTCTATTGAATCTCTTGTATCCCTCTCTCATTTCTCTTCCTATTTTGCATGCGTCCCTCAGAGGCAATAAAGTATCCCATATCCCGTTCTTTCTAAGCTCTCCCAAAGACAGAAAGGGAAGGTCAGTAATACTCAGAAAAGTGATGACAGGTGACGTGTACTGGATGTGGCTCCATGTAGCTTTAGCCTGCATTTCATTAGACAGATGTGTCAACAGTGAAATAATCTGACGTGTTTTTTCACTGCATTACGGTGCACGGGACCTCAGATGTTTCCGCCTCAGCTCTCCTGCTCTGCCTTCTGCTAGTTTGCTCTCCTCTCCGTGCTGGCTGCTCTCGCTTCACCACTGTTTCCTCCACAAGTACTCAAGCTTTGCTTTGCTTGGCTGAACATGCCTTTCTGTCCCTCGCTGCACAGCTTCGTCGGAGTCTGTACGGTACGATGTAATGCAAGACAACAGGCAGGGGTTTGGAGAATTGTGTCACAGCGTCTGACCTTGTTTTACCACTTCTTTCTGTGTGTGTGTGTGTGTGTCTGTTTGAAAATCTATGTGCGCATGTCTGTTTGTGCAATCTGTCGGCGTATGTTCATACATGCTTTTGTGTATCAACTATTACGTGTTTGTTGTGGGTTTCTGGCGTGTCCGTGCGTGTCATTTGTTGGTTTGTATGTGACCGTCTCCAGGCCAGACTCTGCAGAAGGTTTCTCTTCTTGTCCTTCGACTGGTAGTCGTAACGGAGAGAAGGATTGGGAAAATGACTCCACCACCTCATCCACTCCCTCCAACAATGAGTACACAGGTAGAGTGCATACTTTTTACACAGTTTGTCAACATTTACACAGCTAATGCACATGACAAGACATTTTATTTCTTGCAGTCTCATGCCTGCGCTTTCTTCCAACAGGACCCAAACTTTACAAGGAGCCCAGTGCCAAGTCCAACAAGCACATCATCCAGAACGCCCTGGCTCACTGCTGCCTGGCTGGCAAAGTCAACGAGGGGCAGAAGAACAAGATACTTGATGTATGTTTTTGCAATGATGTGTCTCGGTCCTTCTGCATTACATATTGTGCACTAAACAAAGACTTTTCTCTGTTTTTTTCTGCAGGAAATGGAGAAATCCGAAGCCAATAACTTCCTTGTGTTGTTCCGTGACGCCGGATGCCAGTTCAGGTCTGTGTACGCCTACTGCCCCGAGACGGAGGAGATCACCAAACTGGCCGGCATCGGGCCGAGGAGCATCACAACCAAGATGATCGAGGGGTTGTACAAGTACAACTCGGACAGGAAGCAGTTCAGCCAGATCCCAGCCAAAACCATGTCCGCCAGTGTGGACGCCATCACCATCGCCAGCCATCTGTGGCAAACCAAGAAGCAGGGGACGCCTAAAAAACTGCACACTAAGTAGCGCCAGATGGCCGAGAGAAGGTTTGGACACTGGAACGAACACAGAAGAAATTGCGGATTTTACTTTTTCATTAAAAGAACGCACGCGATTCCCACTGTAACAAATCACAGCTGGAATGTAGAACACAAGTGGGCCTCACAGATGTTGATGTTGTTACAGAGTTGTTACAATCTGGACTACTTAAATGGGGCACGAGTGTGTACTGTGTGTCAGCATGTGTATCAATGTTCTCATGTGCCAAAAAATAAAAGAGAGGAAAACAATAGGCGGACCAATGCCTTACCTAGTTGAACCACTGAAGCACTGAATGTTTGGTTTCTATAAGTTAATCATGTGCGGCCTTATGCTTGTTTTGTGTCATATGGATACGCTGTGAGTGTTGGTGTCATTTGGTCAGCGCATGTTATAAAAAGTCTGTTGTGATACAGGAGAGCTTGTGTCATGGGGATCAGAATCCCCCCCCCCTTTCCCTTCCCCCAAGCCCAGGTTGATATAAGGGTGGCCTGTCTGATCTGTGATCAGGTAGAGGCAGCATTTTTGAGTTTTGCTGCTATACAGGCAGGTTTTTTTTTAACGTGACTGAAAAAACAAAAAAAAGTTCATCAAATTTGTGTATGTGTGTGTGTGTGTGTGTGTAAGTATAGTGAAGTGCCAAGATGAGTAACAATTCCTCAGTTTATGATTGCAATTACCTTGCAGAAGTGTGAAATGATGAGAGTATTGAGCATACCGAGTAGCATGAAAAACAATTCTGGAGAGCACCTGCAATAGACTCTTAATTTATTTCATTTTGATAATGCTTTGAAGACATTTTGATCTTAGATTTTATTCAGAGAAACATAATATACTGTACATAAATAAGTTTGTATAGGATGGCAGATCCATTGGAAATGAACGAGTCCGCTTGTGGTAGCTAGCTTTTATAATTTATCACATGTGCATATCAGTATGTTGTCGTTTGGGGCCTTTAATTGTGCTACAAATGCAAAAGAAATCAGTAGTCATCATCAGTAGTAGAATAGACGGATATCCCACCCTGTGTCATCAGTCTTTGCAATTTAATCACCATTGTTCATGTTGAAGTTGGAACTAACAAATACTCAAAATGCCACTTTCGTGTGGATATTGTCTTAACTTTTAGATCTTGATTACCCTCAAAGTAGTCCACAATTGTAAATACATGAATTCACCTATGATAGCATCAAGACCCAGTCCACTGTCGTTGAGTTGTGTCTGCTTCATGCTTTTTACTTTACTTTCACATTACTGTTACATTTTTTATTATCACATTCCTTCCTGAGTATGTGTTGGCACTGTACAGATATATTTTGGCATAAAGAAGTATTTTTTGTAATGACATTGACCTGTTGGAGATGTGTACTAATGACGCAGTACAGTTGTTGAAGCAAGTATGTTGAAAGCAAAGGCAAGGTATATAAAGTCTTAATTGAGGAGGCTTTATTGTGGTATTATATGAAAATCCCTTAAGTATACTGAGAAAATCATAGTTTTTTTTCCAACTCTGAATCCATTTTTGTTTGCAATTTACTAAATATCCTCAACTGTTCATGGGTTTTGGTTGTTTTTCTATTACTTGAGCTTTATTAAAATGCCAGCTATCAACAGTATGCATGGTGTCTCATTTCACACCCTGTCTTGATTAATTTAAGTATAATGTTAAGCCTCATTTAAACTGACATAATATCACTCTATTACCACAGGAGCTTAGTTAATGACATGCAATCATCATATACATATGCAATAACTGCTTGTATTGTTGTTATCATCATTATTGTGATAGAGGGACTTAGACAATGCACAAAAAGTCTAGTCACTCTGCACCAGACATACTTTTGTCTTAATAATCATCATCCTCGTCATTGTCTGTAGTAGTGTGATGTGTACTACTAATGAAGCTTTACTGGCGCAGACCCTAAATAAAACAAGTTATTCAGAAAATCTGCCCTTTATCCACCCTATGCTCATCTGTCAGGGTTTATTCAGTGTCCACACACATTTGCTAGTGCCATTTCTCTAATGATAAATGAAAGGGATCCTTATCAAAATGTTTGTTTATGTTACAAAAAATGGATTTCAGCTCGTATAGCCACATCAATTCTGATCAAAGTTGGTATTACTCTCAAAAACTAAGTATAAATGTTTAACAGATATTTAAGTGATATTTAGTTTTGCATGGGTTGTGGAAATAATATATTACATTATGCATTAGACCAGAGTGCACAAACACTAATAGGGGTTAGAAAGTGAGCACTGGCCTGGTCTTTGGCTGTGACAGGATAGAGGTTTGCACTGAGGGCATCTGAATGGTCAGTGCTAATGGAGACAGGACACTGCAGGCATACAAAGCACTAACAGCTTACACAAATGCCCAACATTTTGGAAGTACAAGTTAAAATAGCCTACTATATTCTAAATCTTGCCTAAGTAAAAGCACATAAGTATAATGAAAGTATACCTAAAGTACCAAGTGAAAGTATACATTTGTAGAATGGCTCACGTCAGAATCATATCTATAACCCTGGATTATTATTAATGATGCATTATGTGTAGACATCACTAATGTTACAACTAGTAGGCGCTAATTTTAGAGACTATATAGGCTCATATACCAG
The DNA here is from genome assembly GCA_026937815.1 of Etheostoma perlongum. Taxonomy (NCBI): domain Eukaryota; kingdom Metazoa; phylum Chordata; class Actinopteri; order Perciformes; family Percidae; genus Etheostoma; species Etheostoma perlongum. The sequence continues at coordinate 25,626,097 of CM049382.1, forward strand.
GTAGCTTAATAATAATATCTAATCAGTTATTAGTTCATTTATATTTTGTATTAATAATCTGGTAAGGTATCTTGAATGCAGTAAGTGCAGTGGAGTAAAAAGTACAATATTGGCTTCTAAAATGTACAGAATAACAGAAAATGGAAATATTCAAGTTTGAGTACCTCAAAATGTGGTGTTACAAACCACCACTGTAGCCTACACAAGCCAAACATTGTGAGGAAAGTAAAGCCAATTTTGCACATAAGATAAAAAAGGCCTAATTTTAACCTCTGTGCACTCCACTGTGTCCTGACACACAAGTTTAAAGGTCCCATGACCTGGTGGTCTTTGGATGCTTTTATATAGGCCTTAGTGGTCCCCTAATACTGTATCTGAAGTCTCTTTTATATAGACCTTAGTGGTCCCCTAATACTGTATCTGAAGTCTCTTTTATATAGACCTTAGTGGTCCCCTAATACTGTATCTGAAGTCTCTTTTATATAGACCTTAGTGGTCCCCTAATACTGTATCTGAAGTCTCTTTTATATAGACCTTAGTGGTCCCATATTACTGTATCTGAAGTCTCTTTTATGTAGACCTTAGTGATCCCCTAATACTGTATCTGAAGTCTCTTTATATAGACCTTAGTTGTCCCCTAATACTATCTGAAGTCTCTTTTATATAGACCTTAGTTGTCCTCTAATACTGTATCTGAAGTCTCTTTTATATAGACCTTAGTGGTCCCCTAATACTGTATCTGAAGTCTCTTTTATATAGACCTTAGTGGTCCCCTAATACTGTATCTGAAGTCTCTTTTATATAGACCTTAGTGGTCCCCTAATACTGTATCTGAAGTCTCTTTTATATAGATCTTAGTGGTCCCTAATACTGTATCTGAAGTCTCTTTTATATAGACCTTAGTGGTCCCCCCCTAATACTGTATCTGAAGTCTCTTTTATATAGACCTTAGTGGTCCCCTAATACTGTATCTGAAGTCTCTTTTATATAGATCTTAGTGGTCCCCTAATACTGCATCTGAAGTCTCTTTTATATAGACCTTAGTGGTCCCCTAATACTGTATGGATGGGTCCCCCTAGGCTCTTTTATATAGACCTTAGTGGTCCCCTAATATTATGGATGGAGGCGGTGCTCCTGCAGACAGCAGGCGGGTAGCAGCAGGCAGGGCTGGGCTGGGCAGCAGCAGCGGACCGCAGCGGAGAGGCAGAGAAACATCCAGCAGGGAGGGGAGACAGCCATACAAGGAGGAGGGACAGCCAGGCAAGACAACACCACAGACAATACCGAGCGGTACTCGTCGTGACAGCGTCTTTCAACAGCGCGGAAACAACCGGGGGACAGTGTTTTTCATCCCATGCATTTTTAGAAACAGGTGAGCATTAAACGCAGCGTGTAGGCGGATTTGTGTGTCGGTGCGCACCCCGCCCGCCCAGCTAACTAACGGATAATGTCTCTCTCCCCTCGGCCTGGCAAGATATAGTCACTCTTCCCCTCCAACCACCGGTTAAATTAGCCAGCTTTATATGAGCTCCAGCGGTAGCTAACTAGCTATTTATTGGTTTTGCTGTAATCCTGTCGTTACATTCAGAAGCTATTTAAAGCTAACAAGTAGCATAAGCTTCTTATAGACCAGTGTTTGACTTGAGGCTTAGTGCCAGTGTTGATAGCTAACCATCTCCCATGCTAGCTTAGCAGGACTGCAGTGCTTGAGTCTTTGACTTGTAACGTTAATATGTTAAAATGCTAGCTTTGTAGCTGCTGGTGTGTCATCTTTGATAGATAGATAACCAGACATGCATTAGAGGCTCAGTCTACTTACTGGCATGGCAATAATATAAGAGATGATTGTCTCCTCTGTAAATGAGCAGCAGTTACTGTCCTCATTTAACAGCCTCTGTTGTCTTGCTGTCTTACATCTGTTTATCAGAGTTTTAGGTTTAATGTGATGAAGGTGTGACATAGTGCAGACACTGTCCTCACTCTGTCAACAGCTTGGCCTGTATTATAATAACATAAGTAGTTGTATGAAGATGGATAGTGGTGATATCAAATGCTGACAAGCATTCAAATATATCCTAAACAGCGGCTCAGTCCATCTGGATAACACCACCAATTTACTTGACTAGCTAGGTGTAGCCTAAAGATAAAGTTCAAATACCAACAGACTGCACTGCTGTGAGGTAATGAGAGATCAATGTGAGATTTGTGACTGCATTTTGAGTTTAATTACGACTTTCATGTACGTTAGATGACATTTGATCATGCTGTGGATTAAGATGAAAATCTGTACATTTGGGGTTATAAAGCCTTTTGTTCTTCATGCTACAAAATGAGGCACTACTCATTTTAGATACATACAGTTCCACACATCCATATTTAGGAGTGTTCCAGTCTAACCACAGTCTTCCATTCATTGACTCTGACCTGCTTTACTTGAACGTCTGCATTTTGTATGATTTCTCCTTTTTACATTCACTGGATTTCTCCAAGAGACACTTGCCACTATGGCTGGGCAGTATGGCTAAAATCATTATAAGGATTCAATAAGGATATTATCTGAAATTGGTGTGTCTTGATGCAGGTGTTTGCAAAATCATTATGAGGAATCAAACTCATGTTCAGTGCAATAAAAAGCAATAATTGCATTTACATTTTAATATAAGGAGCAATTGAAAAGGACTTTGTCTTCAGTCTCACAAACTAAAAAAAAAGAATACTCTCAACATCAATGCTAACATGCTGTTCACCATCTTAGTTAAGCGTGTTAGCATGCTATCATTTGCTTATTGTTAGTTTTTACTTTTGTGTGTGTGTGTGTGTGTGTGTGTGTGTGTAATTTAATTAGTATTTTGCGTCTTTGACCTTGTTGTTGGCAGCCCGTCGTCACCATGACAGCGGAGGAAACCATAAATGTGAAGGAGGTGGAGATCATCAAGGTGGTCCTGGACTTTCTCAACTCCAGGAAGTTGCACATCAGCATGCTGGCTCTGGAGAAGGAGAGCGGTGTCATCAATGGGCTCTACTCAGACGACATGCTCTTCCTCAGGTAGATGAACTCAACAGCATCAACCACACCAGGCGTTATGGATACGGCCGTCTCACGTTGCAGCTCCAAAAAGCTGCCTACTAGGAAACAGGAACACCACATAACCGTTTCCAGTCATACATTTCTGATAGTGTCCTGTACATTGGGGATAATGTAACACTGTACTACTGCTGTAGATGTGAGTGCTTCCTTGAAAGTCAGACCTTTAAGAAAATACCACAGCAGTAGAGAGTTCAGTTTTATGCCCATGTTTTAATAAGAACTAATTAGAGTACACATGTGTGGGACATTTAAAAATGAGGACATGATTCCATGTGTTACCTGTGTGTTAAAAATGGTTTGTTTCAGACAACTGGTGCTGGATGGCCAGTGGGATGAGGTCTTGCAGTTCATCCAGCCTTTGGAGTGCATGGATAAGTTTGACAGAACAAGGTGGGTTCCCTGTGTGAGCATAGTCAGTATGTTCAGGTTCATGTATCCTTTGTTGATGCGGAGGTAGCCTACAGCAGCAACGTTCAGCGCAAACAGCATCAGCGCTAAAATTGCTTCTTTTTTGTGTCATTATTACTAATGTCAACTGTCGTGGCCGCAGGTTTCGTTACATCATCCTTAAGCAGAAGTTTCTGGAGGCTCTGTGTGTGAATAACGCCATGTCTGCAGAAGATGAGCCACAGCATGTAAGTCACTAAACTTATTAAATGTGCGATTCATATTATTTTCTATTGTTTTTTAAGATTCCCAAGTGACAACACAGCCTTGAATTCTTTCCCTGTTGAATAGACTGTAACAGCGCAGCTTTGTCTTCCCACTGACTGTCACTGGTTGTCTTGGCAGTAAACAAAGACCAAGAAGAGAAGCACACAGAGTTGTTCAATACATGTAGTTTAAAACTGCAACTCTGCAAGTCATGTGAACAAACCCTACAATCTTTGTAAGCAGGTTGTGTATGTACAGTATGTGTGCGTGCGTGTGTTTGTGTTCAACAGTGGCTGCATTTGCATGCAAGGAGTGACGTGGTTATTGTCGTCACTGCGGTGAAGGACTTATCCGGGTTAAGCTTTTTATTTGCGCCTCTGATACTAAATGATCGACTCTCCATGTTAGAATAAGCCGTTTTAAATAATATATCTGTTCACCTGTGATATCCCACCCACTAGGGGGGTGGTAGTAGCGCAGTCTGTAGGGAGTTGGGTTGGGAACCAGAGGGTTGCTGGTTCAAGTCCCCATATGGACCAAAGTATGGTGGACCGGTAGCTGGAGAGGTGCCAGTTCACTGCACACTGCAAGGCAAGGCCCCCAACAACTGTTCAGGGCGCCGTTAGTGCATGTATAGGTACTGAGCGTGTGTGTGTGTAATGTGTAACAACAGAGATTAAATTGTAATTTCCCCATGCAGGACTAATAAATTATTATTATTATTAATGAAATGGTTGAAAGGGACAGAAAGTGCCTTCCTTTTTGTCTGAGCCATAGGTTGCATTTAAGACAAGGAATGGATGCCTCAAGCCACACTAATAAGCGTTTACTTAACAACAGAATATACTCATATTGCAAGGCGAGTATGAATATGAACAGACATCCAAATTGATCTAAAAGAAATCCGAGAGTAAGATGATTATAGGCCACAATAATACGTTTATTTATGGGAATAAGCAAGTTGCATCTTCTCACAATCAGGGTGTTAGCTTCCTTGAGTTGTAGCTCAATAATGACGTGTCATTCCAAAATCATGTTACTGAATTGACACATTCATGTAAATGTTGCCATGAGGATGTGCCACCAGAGGGCTTAAGAACAGTAACTGAAGAATGAAATACACCTGCAGAGTTGCCAACATCTCTAGAGAACATTATAGAATGTTTCACTTTTGTATCAATTCTTTATGATTTGCAGAAATGTCACCACAACAAATGAAATATTGACATTGATGCTGGTGGCCATTTTGTCGTAAAACCCTGGCAGAGGCTAGACATCTGAGTCAGATCCAAGTGTTTGTAAATCATAATTCAGTTATTGAATAAATCAGTAAATCTGACACATGCTGTTTCAATCACACATGTAGAGACATTCAAAACTCATTCTGTCTTTTCTAATCATGCTCTAATTATGTGGGCCGATTGTCACATGGCAGAGTTGCAGTTTGAGCCACTGTGCAGAGCTACCACGTCCTATTAACTGGATTAGGTCAGACTTCTGTGGACATAATGTGCCCATGGGTATTGGTTTTTGTCATATGTCGATTGTGTGTTGGCAATGACTTTTCAGGGTGGTGCAGGACAACATTTTAGGAACAGGACTACATTGCTGTCCTCATTTTCTGATTCCTTGTGCATGTGATCCTGGTGTTTTTGTTTTGTTTTCTCAGTCTCACTGACATTTAAAAGCCACCTGTGCCTCCGGTGTGCTGCTGGAGTGTTGTGGGTAGATGTAGCCAGTAGTTGAGCAAGTGAAAAACTCAGGATGAGTCAAAGATGTGGTTGGAAAAAGATGGGATTTGTATTTCTATTCCCAACTAAGGCCCTTAGGCAACAAGTACCATTAACAAAATCGAAATAAAATACTTTCACAAAATAAAAGTAATTGACTTGAGAGTCATAAAGATCACAATATCAAAAAATATACACTTTTTTCCTAATGACCTAAAGGCAAGTCATTTCTGAGGGTATCCGACAGGCTTGCGTCCTACACCCTCAGTTTTCCTCATGCTCTCCTCAAGAACAAATTCAACTGCCAGACTATATAGGCCTGAAGCCCACCCCTAAAATTGGATCATACCAACTCTACAATGCAGGGGTGGCTCAGGTGACTTGACAGTTTAAAAGGCTACATACAGCCAAAATGCATCTATAGCACTAGACATTTATACAATTAACATCAAAACATAAGGAATGGTTAGGATAGCAGGAGATTGAATATTGTGATCATTAACAGAACATATTAACTTGATAAATAAACATATATACAGGCAACATTTAAGGTCTGTCTTTGAGGGCGTATAGCTACCGTGACGGCAGCCATGCACTCTGTCACATGGAGACAAAGCTCTCTCTAAAAGTACCATGTTCTTCTATTTCTGCTGTTCAGAGAGAAACTTTCACTTCAATCTGAAATATGTATTTATGTTTTGTAGTTGGAGTTCACCATGCAGGAAGCAGTGAAGTGCCTCCATGCCCTGGAAGAGTTCTGTCCCTCTAAAGATGACTACAGCAAACTGTGTCTGCTCCTCACACTGCCTCGCCTCACAAACCACGCAGAGTTCAAGGCAAGATCTATGAAAGTGGATTGAAATAGAAATATTTCAGTTGTAGTTTCTTGTTTTGCTGAAACTGAACACATCTTTTTTTACTCTCTTGTGCACTTTTCTGCCAGTTTAATTGATTCCACTTATAAACAATACAGTGTTTTGTTTGAATCTTTCCTTCCATGTTCCTGCAGGATTGGAACCCGAGCACGGCCAGGGTGCAGTGTTTTGAGGACGCCTGCACCATGGTGGCAGAGTTCATCCCTGCAGACAGGAAGCTGAGTGAGGCTGGATTTAAGGCCAGTGGGGATCGACTATTCCAGCTGCTCCTCAAGGGAGTCCTCTATGAGTGCTGTGTGGAGTTCTGCCAGGTTTGAGCCACTAAAAGCAAACATACTGCAGTCTAAACCAGAGATACGCTAGAGATGTTCCGATACCAACACCAGTATCAGTATCGCCTCCGATACTGCCTTAAACGCTGGTATCGGGAAGTACTGGAGTTTAGCACCGATCCGATACCACATATAAAAGCTCTAAAGGAAATCTACCTTAAAGTAGTTTATATATGTTCTTTTTCCGTTATAACTGACTGTCAAACTGGATAAAAAAAGAAAAATGTTGGTGGTGCATTCATTGTTTGAGAGTTTAACCTGAGCCAAACCGACAACAAATAGGGGATAGGGACAGGGTTAGTAGTATACAGCTGTTAAAACATAATAAAATATATGACACACTGGGATTGGATAAGTACTCGGTATCGGCCGATACGCAAGTTCAGGTATCAGAATCCGAATCAGGAAGCAAAAAAAAAGACCATCTCTACTTTACACATTACACAAATTCTTTCCTTATAAGGGCCAAAAATGTATCTGGATGGAAGGCAACAGGGGAAAATTGTTTTTGAAGTTATGTGAAATAACATTACAATAAAATGTATTATTTTCTTTTTATAGAAAATGAACATTCTAAATCTAAAATTAAATTTCCAAATAATAATACTGCTCTTTAATCTGCCTTAGTTTGCAGATATGATCCATAAAATAAGAGGAGAATTAACATGAGCATGTCAAATGCTATGCTGGGCCAAAGCAAAGGGAGGACGGGCCAAACTTGGCCCGCTGACCCCAAATTGGGTGGCCTTAGTCTTTGCCGATGATTGAAACTAATATTCGTTGGATTTGTTTGCGTGCAGAGCAAGGCGACGGGTGAGGAGATCACAGAGAGCGAGGTCCTGCTGGGTGTGGACATGCTGTGTGGCAACGGCTGTGATGACCTGGACCTGTCTCTGCTCTCCTGGATGCAGAACCTCTCCCACACCGTCTTCTCCTGCGCCTTCGAACAGAAGCAACTCAACATCCACGTGGACCGCTTGGTCAAGCCCACAAAGGCGGGCTACGACCTCCTCACCCCGCTCATCAGCAAACTGTCTCCGTACCCCTCGTCCCCGCTGCGTCGCCCCCAGTCCGCCGATACCTACATGTCACGCTCCCTGAACCCAGCGCTGGACGGGTTGTCTTACGGGCTGTCCGGCCAGGATAAGAGAGCGAGTGGCGGGGAGATAGCGCCGGGGAAAGGGGTCTCACCAATGTCCCACTCGTTTGCCAACTTCCACTACCCTGGAGCAGGAGGCCAGAGCGTGACCAGGAGTCTCATGATGGAGAGCTCTGACTGCCACAGCATCTTTGAGGAATCCCTGAAACGTAAGGGTTTGGAGTGGACCTGGTTAGAGCTGGAAAGATGAAGCCTTTTACCAATTATTAAATTAATCGCCAACTATTTTGATAATCGATTGATCGGTTTGAAAAATGAGTAACAATCTTTTGATTCCAGCTTCTTAAATGTGAATATTTTCTAGTTTCTTCTCTCCTCTGTGACCGTAAACTGAATATCTTTGAGTTGTGGATAAAACAAGACATTTTGGGACACCACCTTGGGCGTTGGGAATTTTTTTTTTTACCATTTACTTCTTGATTCATTGAGAAAATAATTGGTAGATTAATCGACAATGAAAATAATCGTTAGTTGCAGCTCCAGACCTGGTTTTTGCCAGTGTCTGGTTTTATGTTGTCAGATGTCTTGGATAATCTGTTGCTCTGGTGTGTTTTCTCTGTGAAGATCAAGGACAGACACACCGGTGGATAAGATGAGGAGTTCAGGCGGAGCTCAGAATCTGCGTCCTGCCTCCGCTCCGGGGGAGGAGGCGCCATCAGCCGGCCCTGACGACAGGAACGAGGTAAACGTCAACGACCCATGCTTTTCAACTCGTTAGACCTGCTGTATGTCACACATTACTGAAAAAGGGCTTTATTTTATTATGTCACTGCATTATGTTATGTTAATCGTTTCTTTTTCCTAGAATCGATATTTAATTTTTTTATTAATGATTCACCTTAATATTTTTTGTTTATGCTGACATCATATCCGTCTCCAGCAAAACAGCCAGAAAGCAGAAAACGCAGAAAATACACGTTATCTTCTTCTTTACAAACAAAATAAATGTCAGACTGACTGACATGTGATGTGCATTCTTCTTAGGAAACCATTAGTTTTTAGAAATGCCTAATGATATATTGTCTCTAGATGGGAATTATTAAACTTTTGTTTTTGTTAAAGATGGAGAAAAAACATCGCAGTAAATCAAAATCGCAATACAAATCAAATAGGCACCAATGTATTGTGAAATAATCTAATGGTGACCGCATATCCCAGCCCTAATTGTTTTCTTTCCTTGATGGTGTTGCCTACACCATGGCCTATATATAGGCCAGTTCTGAGGAATCTTTTTCAGTGTGGTGTGTCTGAGTCATCTTCCTCCTGCAAGTCTGCTATGTAGTCTCGTCCCTGTCAATGCTGACATGGCTGCTTACAGCGAGAGGCTCAGTCCACTTCAGCGCACTTGTCCTCTGCCTGGATGACAGACTTTGATTAAAGGAAGTCGTCCTTGTTTTGGTTTGTTGGTGCTGTAGTGTTAGTATGCTTTCATCATGTCCCAGCACTACATGTGCACCTTAAGCCTTTTTTGTATGAAATGGGCTTTTTTGTATCCATGTGTCTGATACACATAGTCTTAGATATTATCCTTTCAAAAGGTCCAAAACAAAAGTCCATAAACCCGCTTAGAATTCTTAGAAGAAAGACTCTCCTCATAACTCCAGATGGGGAGGTGTATTTATCTTATTATAATAATAATAATAATAATAATAATGCATCCTTTATTAGTCCCACAAGGGGAATTTACAATTTATTTTCATTCATTCATTTCCTAAATTTATTAATAATATAATGTGTTATTAGACACAATGCAGCTCTACTTGTTTCAAGTGTCCAGCCAGTAACAAAGAACAAAGCAGGGCAAAAACTGGGAGAAGAAGCCTAGGTGGATTTGGTTCTAGGTCAGAAGGGGACACGTGGCTCAACAACTCAGGAGCTCAACCACAAAAAATGAGTCTTTACTGCCCCGATGTTGCCTGTAAACCCAGTGTTAACTCCGTGTCCTTTTCGGTCTGTCTCATGCTTTCTATTCTGGTCCCTTTTGTGTGTCTCAGTGTGAAGGTAGTGCTTTGTACTGCCTTCCCCGTCACCCTAGAGACACATAGAACACCCCCCCACCTCTCTTGTATCCTCTCTGCCTTCCATCCCTTTTCAAGCACGGGCCCAGTGCCAGTGTCTCTCCCCTCTCCAAACAGTAGAGGCTTTCCCAACACATTATCAGGACAGGAAGCAGAGGACAGAGAGGGGAAGTGAGCTGTCCTCATCTAATACTCTAATACCTGAACTGACAGAAGAAATGGGTGGAGCAGGGTTCCTCCGATCACAATGCTGCCTTTGAGCAGTGTTATAAGAGTTGGCATTCGTGTCTTTCAGGTGTTAACATGCTTCGCTGTGTGTGAATATTATGATACTTTGTCTCCATGTGTCCTTTTTCATTTGTACAGATCTATGTTTTATATGTTCCATTATGTCCTTTACATTTAGTTTGTCTTATCCAGAGTGATTTTCTTTCTAAAAGGAATCACCCAACAAGAGATTAAGTTCATCATTCATTCATTCAACCTTTATTTATACTTGATCATTGAGGGACGGCCCTCATTACAATCACAATTGAGTCAATTACAAAAACAAAACAACCACACAGAAAAGAAGTGACACCCTCATAAAAAAGACTAAAACTTTCGACATTGAAAAAAAGTAATTTAATAAATAAATTAGGATTATCAGGATCCAAAAGAAAGTAGAAGTTTGGAAATTTAAAAACAGATTCCTAAATTGTCCAGAAGGCACAAGTAAGGAAGGATTGGGTTGCACAATTATAAAAGCACTTTGCAGAGGGAGTCTGATAAGGTCCGTCTGAGTGACAGAGGACTTATTTTTGTCCACTCCTCAGCTTCGGGACTCCACAGAGAAGTATGAGGAGTACTATCGGCAACGTCTTCGCGTGCAGCAGCACCTGGAGCAGAAGCAGCAGCAGAGGCAGCTGTACCAGCAGATGCTGCTGGAGGGAGGGGTGCAGCAGGAACCCCCGCCTAGTGACATGCAACACAGCCTCACGGAGAAGTTCCTCAACAGGTACAGACACGGCAAGACAGACCTGTCAGACAGGTAGTGCACATCTGTATGAAGACGAGATGCGTGTGACTCGAATATCTCACATTTATCAACAAAACGTACAGCGAAAGAGCGTGCAAAACATTTCTGACCGTCCTGCCAACCTGTTTACATTTCAACATCAATGTACGCTGTAACGATTTTTCAGTTTGTATCTGCTGAAAGCAGCTGTTGTCTCAATCCTGTCAGCGCTCTGCAGTGTGGGGGGGGTCAGTCCCGAGGCTCAGTCCCGTCCCCGCACACACACACACACACACACACACACACACACACACACACACACACACACACACACACAAACACAATCACACACGGTGGATGCAGGAAAAATGGCAGATGAGACGTACAGGATGACCTACATTGAGCACAGCTCCGCTCGTTATTGTAAGTGCAATGATAAGTTAAAGTCCAATAATCACTTTATTAAACCGTATGAATGTGTGTCCCAGCCCAGGATAGGAAATGAACTAACAATGTAAAGATCAACAAGACACCCATGTTGAAATTTGATCAATTCAATAAATTATAAGTTTTTGTCTTAAATCCACCATCCATTTCCATTTGCAGCATCCTCAGTCTTATTGGTAAGGTTACTATAGGAAAACTCAGCCTAGAGTCATTTTATTCTCCTCAACACAGGTTTCCTTTTTTGTCTCCCGCAACTTCATTGCAACAAAGAAAACATTGCAACTTTTAACGAAATTTTTTACAAAAGCTCCCACAACATCAGGCATTTTGGGCTGAAACAATCTAAAAAAAAGCCCGCAAAATCCTGGAGGGACTGTGCGAAACACCTGTCAAGGCAATTCTGCATGGGTTTAATATCTTCACACAATAGAGGAGCAGCTGTCAGACAAGGAGACGTAAAAACCCCATGTGGCTTTTCCTAGTATGTCACACACCTCTCCCCCCCCCCCCCCAAATAATCCACCTCCACTCCACACTTTACCATCTGCACCATCAGATGGGACCATCGCCTCATGTGTATTAATTATACATGATATTAGACCGAGACTAACTCAAAAATAGCACCCAACTTAAACATGTATGTAACTTCTCCCAAACCACAACATGAGTCAATTTAATTTGGAGTCTATGACAGAAAATGAAATTGGAAATCTGGTCATTTTTGCTCTGTCAGCAGGACAAAAGCCCTTTGATTTGTCCCCCGAGAGTTCCTCCAGTCCTCCCTTTCCCCAGCCTCTCCCTGTCTCCTCTGCATTATTCACCAGAGTAGCTGTGCATGATTACATCATTACCTCAGTTTTCTTTTGTCCTCCGCCCTTTGTAGTTTTAACTAGATTTAACTGAGTCAACTCGGTCAGCGCACAGAGAGCCTGTAGGCTAAAGTGAAATGTCTTTTTGGCTTGTATGAAATGAGAGAGGAAGAATGGCACAGGCTAAAAGAGACAGTTCATGAGTGTTTATGTGCTGCTCAGGTCCATCCAGAAGCTGGAGGAGCTAAATGTGGGGATGGAGGATTTAGGGGAGGAAGTCAAGACTCTGGCCCAGCAGTGTAATGGCAACGGGAACACCCCCACCTCTGAGGACAATAACAACCCACCATCTGTGACCCCAGGGCACACCCGAGAGGGAGAGGTGCTCAGCAGCACTCCACAACGCAGTGTGGGGGGCCACCCGGTCCCAGCTCCCAATGAGTCCCCTGTCATCTCCCAGAGGTACTGTGGGTCTTTTGTTCCTATACCAGAGTTTGTTGCAGGGTTGAATTTGATGATGACTGTATTCATGGTTTTGTTTTGGCAGTGAGCAGAAACCGAAAGGAAGTCCACAAGGTGACAGTCCAGGCTCATTATCCCGAAGTAAAGAGGTAGGTATGCACACAAGTAACACTCAAACAATTCCATCAGACCTGCTGAAATAATGTATCCCTCACAAAGCGTGTAATTGTCTCACTGCGCTCAAAAATGAACCTGAAATAACTTTTGTTCATGCTCTGTGTTTATCATTCATTTTCTCCCACGCTAGCTGTTATTACTTTCCCTCCCAATGTGAGGCGAGTGCAGATGTGAGTTGCGCATGCGTCACTTTGCGACAAGTAGCATATAAGATGCTAACAAGAGACTTCTGTAATGTCTATACAGTAAAATTGGACCTACTTAACCAAGTTAGCTACAAGTTAGCATCAAACAACAACGACAACAAAGGCTGTCACTTGAATGGCGTTTTGAGCTAACGTTAGCAATCAAACAATCATGAGTTCATTATTTCATGGATTTAACAAATTTCAGAATGAAAGTTATGTTGTAACCCGTTTAAATCTGAGCATGCACAACTGTTTACGACATAACTGTGTATTTGTGAAATCCATGAAATAATAAACTTTTCTCATTACAAACAATAACAGAAGATGGAAATCATTTCAAAAACATTTTAGCTATCTATCTATGGTTGTTTGGTTGCTAACGTTAGCTCACAACGCCATTCATCTGACAGCCTTTGTTGTGTTTTGATGCTAACTTGTAGCTAAGCTAGCAGTGAACCAACTTTATTAAGTAGGTCCATTTTTTTCTGTATTGACATTACAGAAGTCTCTCGTTAGCATCTTATATGCTACTTGTCACAAAGTGACGCATGCGTGACTCAAATCTGCACTTGACGTACATTGGGCATTGACATCCACTCTCATCGGGTATGACAGTTATGTCGTAAACCGTTTAAATCTGAGCATGCTTCACATCTGCACTCGACCAGAGCCGGTCTGACTCGACTCTCATCGGGTTTACAATTGAGCATGCGCGACTCAAATCTGCACTCTCCTCACATTGGGCAGTGACAACTACTGTCACAGTAAATTGTTCCCTGGACCTCATGTGATTTTAAAGATGCGCACATTCCCTCTCGTTTTTGTCACAGTATCCAGGGGTAATGCTATTTTGGCATTTGACTGAGCAGATTATATCATGATGTTGTGCTGACATCATGACATTGTGGATGTAATAGGGTAGGGAAAATCCAAGATTAAACTGCTAATTACAAGGAATCTGTGTGTTCATGTGTTTTTAAATGTGTGGTCTGTTTTCAGGGCGACAAGCCTAAAAGCCTGTTTGTGCCAGTGCATTCTCTGGAAGACACTCAGGCCATTCGAGCTGTTGCTTTCCACCCGTCTGGATCGCTCTATGCTGTGGGATCCAACTCTAAAACTCTGCGTGTTTGTGCTTATCCAGAAACATTAGACATAAGGTACAGTGACGTGGACAATTCCCCTTTTCTTCTTATCAAGAGTAACCCCTCTTTGACAGAATTACTGATATGATTGATTGTATGATGAATGCCATTTGAGTTGGTCATGGAAAGTTCAAATTCCGATATTTTGGGCCACTTTAACCCGCATGTTGTGGGTGAAATTTGACCTGGTTTTCAGAAGAAGAAAATATTGTCACAAAAAATGGGCCGTCGAAATAAGCCCTGAAGATGTCAACATTAAAAATATCCACAACATTGAAAAAGTAACAAAAATGTCTGAAAAAGCGATAATAATGTTAAAAAAGTGACCAAAAATGTTTTTCGTGGTTGACGGGAAGACGACATAAGGGTTAAGGACTTCTCATCCATGTTGGCTTAAAAATTGAAACCTAAGACAACAAATTGACCACTTTCAGAAAAAAAAACGTTTTTTTTCATTCCAGAACATCCCCACATTGTTTGAATGTCTACCAGTTTACTCACTTCTGTTCTTCCATTTGTCTTACCTCCGCTTCCTCTTTTTCCCCTTCGTCTTCACTCTTCCTCTCCTCAGTGGTTCAAGTGCAACAAAGCAGCCGGTGGTCCGCTTCAAGAGGAACAAACACCACAAAGGGTCCATCTACTGCGTGGCCTGGAGCCACTGTGGGCAGCTGCTGGCTACAGGCTCCAATGACAAATATGTCAAAGTCTTACCTTTCAGTGCAGAGACATGCAACGCCACAGGTACACACAGTTGGATGCTGCGTTGATTTGAAGTGTTATTAGCAGCATCTCAAAAGCACTCTTGTTTGATGTTTGTGTCTCTCTGTGCCTAGGCCCAGACCTGGAGTTCAGCATGCATGACGGCACCATCAGAGACCTGGCCTTCATGGAGGGACCGGAAAGTGGAGGAGCCATTTTGATCAGCGCCGGAGCTGGAGACTGTAACATCTACACCACGGACTGTCAGCGAGGACAGGGCCTGCATGCCCTCAGTGGGCACACAGGTACACTCTCATCCATTCACCTGTGCTTCCAAAAAACTCACATGGAGTGGAATCCAAGAGAGAAAGATTGGATTAAATTCAATTTTATTTATAGTGTCAAATCATAACAGAAGTTATCTCAGGACACTTTACAGATAGAGTAGGTCTAGAGCACTATAATTTACAGAGACCCAACAACTACCCCCAACAGCAAGCAAGTGGCGTGGAAAAACTTCCTTTAAACAGACAGAAACCTTGAACAGAAGCAGGCTCTTGGTGGCTGGTTGGGACACAGATACAGAAATATGTTTCAGAATAATTACAGCAGTTGGTATGATTTTTAACAAGAGTAAAGCTGAGGTCATGGTTTTTAGACCCAGTGGCACCTCTGATGTCTCACAAATAGACCTGGGCATTTTGCAACCTTATGTTAACCCTTGTGTTGTCTTCCTGTCAAAATGAAAATCAACACTTTTGTTGACGCTTTTTATCAATGTTTGTAACTTTTTCTTACATTTTTTTTTACAAGTTTCTTGTAACTTAGGCTTCTTACTAAGCTTAAGGCTGTCTTATCCCTCACAGACTTTGAGAGAGTTATGAATGCATTTATTACAACACGCTTGGCTATTGTAATGCTCTGTATGTACTGTAGGTGTCAGCCAGGCCTCCCACTCCCACTCTCTCCACTACAACTGGTTCAAAATGCTGCTGATAGGATTGATTTTAAGATTCTATTGTTTGTTTTTAAAGCCCTTCATTGACTAGCTCCAGTCTACATTACTGATCTGTTGAAGCTACATGCTCCTTCAAGGTCATTAAGGTCTGCGAACCAGTCTCTTCTTGTTGTCCCTAAAACACGGCTCAAGAGCAGAGGGAATCGGGCTTTCTCAGTCGCAGCCCCGAGACTGTGGAATGAGTTGCCTCTTCATGTCAGACTGGCCCCGAGACTGTGGAATGAGTTGCCTTTTCATGTCAGACTGGTCCCGAGACTGTGGAATGAGTTGCCTCTTCATGTCAGACTGGCCCCGAGACTGTGGAATGAGTTGCCTCTTCATGTCAGACTGGCCCCGAGACTGTGGAATGAGTTGCCTCTTCATGTCAGACTGGCCCTGAGACTGTGCAATGAGTTGCCTCTACATGTCAGACTGGCCCCAAGACTGTGGAATGAATTACCTCTTCATGTCAGACTGGCCCCGAGACTGTGGAATGAGTTGCCTCTACATGTCAGACTGGCCCTGAGACTGTGGAATTAGTTGCTTCTACATGTCAGATTGCCCCAGAGACTGTGGAATGAGTTGCCTCTACATGTCAGACTGGCCCCGAGACTGTGGAATGAGTTGCCTCTACATGTCAGACTGGCCCCGAGACTGTGGAATGAGTTGCCTCTACATGTCTGACTGGCCCCGAGACTGTGGAATGAGTTGCCTCTACACTGGCCCCGAGATGACTGGCCCCGAGACTGTGGAATGAGTTGCCTCTTCATGTCAGACTGGCCCCGAGACTGTGGAATGAGTTGCCTCTTCATGTCAGACTGGCCCCGAGACTGTGGAATGATTTGCCTCTTCATGTCAGACTGGCCCAGAGACTGTGGAATGAGTTGCCTCTTCATGTCAGACTGGCCCCGAGACTGTGGAATGAGTTGCCTCTACATGTCAGACTGGCCCCGAGACTGTGGAATGAGTTGCCTCTACATGTCATGACTGGCCCCGAGACTGTGGAATGAGTTGCCTCTTCATGTCAGACTGGCCCCGAGACTGTGGAATGAGTTGCCTCTTCATGTCAGACTGGCCCGGAGACTGTGGAATGAGTTGCTTCTTTATGTCAGACTGGCCCCGAGACTGTGGAATGAGTTGCCTCTTCATGTCAGACTGGCCCAGAGACTGTAGAATGAGTTGCCTCTTCATGTCAGACTGGCCCCGAGACTGTGGAATGAGTTGCTTCTACATGGCAGACTGGCCCCGAGACTGTGGAATGAGTTGCCTCTTCATGTCAGACTGGCCCCGAGACTGTGGAATGAGTTGCCTCTTCATGTCAGACTGGCCCCGAGACTGTGGAATGAGTTGCCTCTTCATGTCAGACTGGCCCCCAGCCGTCTGCTTTTTAAATCGCGACTTAAAACACATTTTTATTCCTTGGCTTTTAATCCGGCATGAGAACTGTATGTTGTATTTGTCTGGTTTTATATTCTGTCTATTTATTGTTTCATGTCAATGTGGTCAGCCTGGTTGTTTTAAATGTGCTTTAGAAATAAAGTTTGATTGGTTGATTATGTCATTTCTGTGTTGCTGGTTAGGTCACATTCTGTCTCTGTATACGTGGGGAGGCTGGATGATTGCCTCTGGCTCTCAAGACAAGACGGTGCGTTTCTGGGACCTCAGGGTGCCCAGCTGTGTCCGAGTAGTGGGAACTGCCTTCCACGGCTCAGGTATCGCCTGTGTGTTCACCTCCATTCTTATATCAAATATCACTAGCAATGTATGACTCCAGAATGGAACACTGCTTCCGTAATAGGTGCTAATGTTCTCTATAGGAAAATCCAGATTATCTGTCAGCACAGAAGATTTTTACTTGTTTTTACAGCTACACCCCTCTTTTTTTTTTGTTCTTCTGCACAGGCAGTCCTGTGGCCTCGGTAGCAGTCGATCCTAGTGGCCGTCTCCTGGCAACAGGACAGGAAGACAGCGCATGCATGCTGTATGACATCAGAGGAGGACGAATCGTCCAGGTGTACCGGCCACACTCCAGTGATGTGCGATCGGTCAGGTTCTCCCCCGGAGCACATTACCTGCTCACTGGTTCCTATGACACCAAAGTCATAGTCTCCAACCTCCAAGGTATAATATGTCCCGCCTGCTCACATATTAATGATCTGTTTCTCATAAATAGTTTACTGCTTTTACCCACCATTAGCTTCTTCATGTGGGCTGTCCTGTTTTACTATGACCATAAAAACATGAGTGGGTCGTGCATGTGTGTTTGCAGCCATGTTCTAAATATGATCCAGGCAAAGCAGGGGGCTCTCTCTGGCTCTAGAGTGAAATAAGGGAATTAAAAGAACTGCATGAACACTTCTCTGTTTTATATCATTGGAAAGTCAATATCTTTGGGATTTTGACTTAAAAATGACTTAAAACGTCAACTTGTGCTTTGGGGAACTGTCACTAATTTGTGACTATTTTGTAAACAATTTGGAGTATTTTGGCATTTTTATACTGTAATGGCGTTTTTCCATTAATGGTACCTGCTCAACCGCGGTGCCCCGTCTTCCTTTTTCCATTGCGGATTAGTACCGCCTCATGCGTGAGGCGAGCCGTGGTTGGTCGTCATAGCGACACACACACACACACACACAGAGAGAACGTGGATGGTGTGTTGTTTTTATAGGCATCTTAGTTTCCAATTAACCTTGAGGCTGCAAAAAAAAAAAAAAGGTGGATAAACTATCTACCGGTAAACATAGTGACGATTCTCTCCGACCAATCAGCAGTCTGCAGGTTTTCACGTCACCTGTTGGTGTCGCCTCAGCTCCCTTGAACCTCAACTGAGGTAGTACTACAAAAAGTACCTGTTAGAAGGTACCAGGGACTTTTTTTTCATAATGGAAAACCAAAATAGGCGAGTAGAGTCGAGGCAGTACCATACAGTGGAAAAACGCCAAAAGTGGGGGTGTGAGGTAGGACCAGTGTCCTAAAGTCTTCACTGGTTTCCTGGCAACATCACGATGATAAGACTCCAGGAAGAGTGTGTAGAAAAATTGTATTGATTAGTATGAGTTGGACGTCTTCATATGTAACAGCTCTGTTCTGTATCTTTTATGAGGAAGGGAGACTCTACTTGCAGTGTGTTTTTCACAGCTTGTAATGTCTATAGTTTGTGTGTGTCGTGATTTTAAAGCCGCCTGTCTGAGCTCCATTTCCTGTGTGTTGCTAGGTGACCTGACCAAACCGTTGCCTCAGACCGTGGTGGGAGAGCATGGCGACAAGGTGATTCAGTGTCGATGGCACACGCAAGACCTGTCCTTCCTCTCATCCTCCGCTGACCGCACTGTCACACTCTGGACACACAACCCATAAACCCACACACCCTCATGAAATGGCGTATGTATGACACGCCAATTCGTATGCCATTATTGGCGTGTTATCAAGACGCATATTTGCATTTTTGCGTGTTTATCAATGCCGTTTGGCCTCCATTGACTTCCATTACTGGATGGGTAAAACGCAGGACTTTCACCCAGGAGACTGGGTCACGTTTCCTAAAGCCAACCCCGCTTTCAAACACGCTAGGTGGTGATAACAAGCGGCATGTATGCTTACATCCACTGTATAAAGCGTAGACATACACGCGGATAGCTCAAAAGGCGTACAGATACCACACCACGTGGCTTAACAAAGTGGGCGTGTATGTTTACGCAGTCATGACACACCGTTCTAATCTAAAAAGACACATTCCCTCTACAACAACAACACTGTCACCCTCCCTTTCAACACTTAACACATGCACTGTTGAATGAGCCTTTCACTCATCTGTAGGAAACCTAAATGGATACAACCCTGTGACACATCAAAAGCATCCATTGCATGTTCTTTTTTCTTTACGTTGCTCACATTGCATTCGTCACACCGACTGTCGTCATCTTGAAGGGTTCAACAGCAGGATCATTCATTATTCTCACCGTCACTCTAGCTTCAATCCTTCCACACCAGTCAGTTGCTGCATGTCCTTTTCCCTGAGGAGCTGTTGAGGTTAGACAGGACAGAGTGCTTTGTTCATGATGGTGCCTTCCTTGAGTTCTCAGTTTCCATAGCAAAAATGTAAAATGATAAATGCGGTCATGTTTTCAAGATCACATTTTGTTAAGTCGTCTTGAGAGAAGTCCTACATTCCTTCTCCTTTTGCACATCATTTTCTTACAGCTGGTGTTATGCTGCTATTGTTTGGTGACACAAGAGTGAAATTTATGGTGTGAGATGTAATTTGGTCAGTGTGTCAGTAGTGAGCTTTCCCTATCAAGAGGCTGAATCTGCAGAGGTCATGCTATCTGTTGATCAGTCAGCTGTTGCTTCCCTGTGGGATGTGCTGATGTCTGTTACTGTATCCATTTCATTGCTACAACTCCAAATGTGTAAATTAGCTGTGCTATTGTTTTAAATTTGAAATCGGTGTTTCTTTGCGCTGAATCTGTTAGTGTCTTGCGATGGCTTTCTTGCAGTGAAAGATGATGTCAGCATCAGAGGGAAATACAAAGTGTAATTTGCGGTTGAACGCCCTAACGTTGAATTTAGGAGTTTTCTTTCTTCAAAAGCTTTGGTTTGTGTACTGTAACAATACAACAGTAGGTGGCAGTCTAACCATATGCACAATGAAATCTGAATGGATGCACGGGTGATTTGATATTTATTTAGAACCAGTACTTGGGGCATTGTAGTCTTTTCATGTATTTTACATGTGCACTTTTTTTTTCTATTAACATTGTCTCCTAAAATTGATTTAGTTACAAAGATGCATATTTTATGTCAATGTATAGTATATATTGTTTTAACAAACAAGGCCAAACTAATAAGTACATAGATGTATTTATTTCCATTGTGTTTATGTATGTACAGTTATGTTTTTGAAATGCTAGTGGCTCTTGTATTAAGCCTTTTTAATTCTTGTTTTTAAAATTGACTTTTAATTCAAGCTAACTCAAGTCTGACTGCTGGTACGTTCAATAAAGTGTCTTTTACACAAGCTGGGTCTTGCGTTTACTTGAAATGAACAGATCACATTGAACATTTTAAAAAGTCAAAACAAGATGCCTACGGGGACGAGGCTTTAGTCCTCTGGTGTCATTGAAGCATTAAGTACAAACAGGCGTAGGGGCTGTACACGGGTTCAATTCATTCTTTTATAAAATAGCTGGCTTAAAATATAATTTCCTTAGCCTGACCTTGGTAACTCTTCAACCCCCACCCCCCAAAAACTCACGTATACATGGAACAAGCGCTGTACCTCTGTCTACACTGACAGACACCACTGAGTAAAACCACATTACTTCATAGTGGTGGGACGGCAGAATCATAACAATCATAAAAAGTACAATAAATACAGACATAGCTGCAGTTGTGTATTGGAAAATACACAGTGTGTGAACTGAAATGTGTAGTTGTACAGAAGGATTAAAAAACCTACACTTTATCTTGTCCCTGATACTGAGAGTTTGCAAGTCCTTGTTCATTTTTCCATACTGTTATTACTACATAATGCTGACAGTGCTTTGTTTTGTCCAAAAGGACAAATAAAGGTAAAAGAAGACTTTCTTTTGTGAGTGACTACCTATTGATCACAATGCTGTCCACACCTTCATGAGATGAAAAACTGAAAACAACCTAACTGTCCCTTTAGTGCTTAGTTTAGTGTGAGCTAGGCCTGGCTGTTGCGTTTGCTGCAGAAGGCAGGGTGACACGTTGCTCGTCCATTCGCTTGGCCTGAGAGCGCATGATGAGGCTGAAGAAGTCCTCGTCTGGTATAGTGGGCCCTCGGACCGGAGGAGGGGGAGGGGCACAGCGCTGGTCGTCCAAACGGGACCCCTGGTAGAGTGAACAGGAAGGAAGAGAGCTGCAGTTTGAGATCTGGTTTTTATATGTTCTTGTTTGGAAAAGCACATTATAACTTAACTAGGGAGCAGAACAACTTATTTCACGTGCTAATTAAATGCCAGCGCTGCCCTCTAATGCTCTGAAATGGACGTTAAAGGAACACGCCAACTTATTGGGACTTTAGCTTATTCACCGTTACCCCCAGAGTTAGACAAGTCCAAACACACCCTTCTCATCTCTGTGCTGCTGTAACTCTGTCTGACGCCCCCAGCATTAGCTTAGCCTAGCACAGATCCTGCAGCTAACTGGTTCCAACTAGCTACTGCTCCCAATAAGTGACAAAATAACACCAAATGCTCCTATTTACATGTTGTGATGTGTATAGTCACAGGGTGTACAAATAACAAGGTTACATGAGACACAGCCATATTCTAACCGCATACTAACTGGGAACTATATTCTCAGAAAGGCAAAGCACTGCTACTCTCTGCTCGGGGGCTTCTGAGGTGCTGCAAGCATATCACTCCGCCCAAGTAGCAGATGGGTGTGTCTCATGTAACGCTGTTCAAGCTGTGACTATACAAACCACAACATGTAAATAGGAACATTTGGTGTTATTTTGTCACTTATTGGGAGCAGTAGGCTAGGTGGAGCCGATAACCTCCAGGGTCTTTGCTCGGCTAAGCTACCGGTGGGGGCGTCGGACAGTTACAGCCCGCACGGAGATGAGAAGGGTGTGTATGGACTTGTCTAACTCTGAAGGATACGGTGAATAAGCTAAAGTCCCAATAAGTCGGCGTGCTCCTTTAAGCCCCTGACACACCGACTCGACGGCCGTCGGCAGAAAAGAGCGTTGGACGGATCAGTCCAACCCAGTTGGTTGAAAAAGTGCCTCGGCACACACCAAAACGACGACATAATGAGTCTCTCTAACAGCAGGTGGCGCTAATCTATATTGTCACCCGAAAATGAAAACCAGCACCTGATTGGACGACGCGTCACATGGGTCTGGTTTCTCCAGAAATTCTAAGCTTGTCATGGCGGCTTGTTCAGAATCTAATACAATCTCATAATTTACTCGATTTTACTCACCAAAACGTGTTTCTGAACACATTTTAAGCGAGAAATAGGCCGTGCAGCTTCTCATTCAAGAACATTTATTTATTTACAATACATTACAAGAAAATTGGTGTCCTTAAAAAGTTGGATTTTCCTTTTTTTTTTAATTAAGGCATTAAGATCAATTTCCAAAAGATGTTTTTTTTATTCCTCTTTTTAATCAACTTCAGCTAGGGTGTGTCAGCCTAGACTCCCTGAATCTATGGAAGCCAAGAGCTGGAGTACTCCTTAGACTTCTCTTTATTAATCCTTTTGGGATGACTCCCACGAGGAAATCTGCCTGGAAAAGGTTCTGGAAATTCCACCACAATAACTTCTTGTGTATTAAATGTACTGTATGCGTATCAGTTTGCAGTAGCACTGCGTATTCGGTCATACCAAGTACCTGGCACTTGACGAGCATATCGAAGAAGTTGTCGTCAGGCTCAGCGTTGTCGGCGTTGGCCATCAGGTGGCTGAGCACCGCCTGGTTGTTGTTCTGATTGAGCCTGAGGCCGGGCAGGCTTCCCCCTGCTGCTGCCGATGACTCCTCTATCCACCGGCCTGGGACGCCAGAGACGTTGGCGGACTCTGACACCGCTACAAGAGTTTGAGAGAATCCATTATTTCAGTATGAAACGGACCATATACTGTGAGAACTGGAGTCATTTTGAGTGTGAATGCATGGCCTCACTTTTCCTGATGGCTCTGGGGGGCGTTTCTGGACCACTGCTTAATGATAACCTGCTGCCCTTATCCTGTATTGAACAGCGTTGGTCATCCATACGGTTGCTCTGGAAACGGCTCAGCAGGTCAAAAAAGCCCTCGTCTCCAAGCATGTCAGGACTGAGTCGCTGGTACAGTGCAAAAACATGAACGTAAAAAAAAGAGCTAAACAGAACAGGCCTTGTTTAATGATAGCTGTAGGCGACTAAATGACGCGTGTGTGTGTGTGTGTGTGTGTGTGTGTTATGGTTATCAACTGAATGTACCCTGTACTTTGTACCTTCTGTGGTCCCTGTGTGGCCGTCTGGCTGGCGTCCAGAGTGTTGCTGGTGTCCTGGAGGACCTTACTGGAGCCGCCCGCCTTGTACTTCTTCCCACGCAGACGGCTGACAAAGAACAGCTTGGAGGAGCTCTTAGCCAGGGAGGGTTTCGACTGTTTGGTCAGGATGTCACTGTTCCACTTCTGACCCTTCAACACCCACGAGTGGATTAGTTACCACAATGCAGAAGGGAAATGGGGGGAAAGACGATAAGCTCGCAGAAGATAAAGCATTCAACTATGTGGTAAACACTTGGGTTTTAGGCTGAATCTCATTTCTCTGCCTTACCCCTTTCCCTTACCCCCCTTCCCCTTCCCCCTTTCCCTTAGTTTTGCGTGTTCACGCGAGAGTAAGGGCTGTCCCAATACTCACTTTGATCGAGGGATAGGGGTAAGACGAAGGGCTGCATAGCCCTTAAAACCAAGGGAAGACACAAGCTTACAACAGCAACAGGCAACAATGGCTGCCAGATCGAGCAGAGAGACCCATAAATGGAACTATGTTAAATAATTGATTTAACAATGACGAAAGTCTTGTTTTGTGCTCTGTACAGTCCTGTCCATTTATACTGGCAACTATGTTCCTAACCCTTTGTTTTGTGCACGTTTTTTAACTTTTTTTTTTTTTTCAGCTTATTGTTGCATTATTTTTCTTCTTTTTTTTTTTTTTTGACTTTTTCTACATTTGTGACCCCCCCCATACAAGTTTTACACTTGAAATTCATGGACACTTAACCATATTTTTCAGTTTGAAAAGCAGTAATATGCTATAAAATTGAATAAAACACCCCAAATGTAATGAAAGTAGTGTACTGAGCCTTCATTTTACTCCAGAACAAGAGCATTAAATGGAACCATCTATGTTCATTTTGGCAATTTCTGATATAGACATTTTTTTGAAAATGGATCCAATTTGACCCAGAAGACAACAGGAGGGTTAATTCTTGGTACACTATATACTATATATACCGTCCTGTATCACACAGGGACGCAGGAGGACACAGCAGCTGATCCACTTTATACTATATATACACTGTCCTGTATCACACAGGGACGCAGGAGGACACAGCAGCTGATCCACTTTATACTATATATACCGTCCTGTATCACACAGGGACGCAGGAGGACACAGCAGCTGATCCACTTTATACTATATACACTGTCCTGTATCACACAGGGACGCAGGAGGACACAGCAGCTGATCCACTTTATACTATATATACTGTCCTGTATCACACAGGGACGCACGGGAGGACACAGCAGCTGATCCACTTTATACTATATATACCGTCCTGTATCACACAGGGACGCAGGAGGACACAGCAGCTGATCCACTTTATACTATATATATACCGTCCTGTATCACACAGGGACGCAGGCAGGACACAGCAGCTGATCCACTTTATACTATATATACACTGTCCTGTATCACATAGGGACGCAGGAGGACACAGCAGCTGATCCACTATATACTATATATTCTGTCCTGTATCACACAGGGACGCAGGAGGACACAGCAACTGATCCACTTTATACTATATATACACTGTCCTGTATCACACAGGGACGCAGGAGGACACAGCAGCTGATCCACTTTATACTATATATACTGTCCTGTATCACACAGGGACGCAGGAGGACACAGCAGCTGATCCACTTTATACTATATACACTGTCCTGTATCACATAGGGACGCAGGAGGACACAGGACAGGACACAGCAGCTGATCCACTTTATACTATATATACACCGTCCTGTATCACACAGGGACGCAGGAGGACACAGCAGCTGATCCACTTTATACTATATATACACTGTCCTGTATCACACAGGGACGCAGGAGGACACAGCAGCTGATCCACTTTATACTATATATACTGTCCTGTATCACATAGGGACGCAGGAGGACACAGCAGCTGATCCACTTTATACTATATATACTGTCCTGTATCACATAGGGACGCAGGAGGACACAGCAACTGATCCACTTTATACTATATATACACTGTCCTGTATCACACAGGGACGCAGGAGGACACAGCAGCTGATCCACTTTATACTATATACACTGTCCTGTATCACACAGGGACGCAGGAGGACACAGCAGCTGATCCACTTTATACTATATATACACTGTCCTGTATCACACAGGGACGCAGGAGGACACAGCAGCTGATCCACTTTATACTATATATACACTGTCCTGTATCACACAGGGACGCAGGAGGACACAGCAACTGATCCACTTTATACTATATATACACTGTCCTGTATCACATAGGGACGCAGGAGGACACAGCAGCTGATCCACTTTATACTATATACACTGTCCTGTATCCTGTATCACAGGGACGCAGGAGGACACAGCAGCTGATCCACTTTATACTATATATACCGTCCTGTATCACACAGGGACGCACGCAGGAGGACACAGCAGCTGATCCACTTTATACTATATATACTGTCCTGTATCACACAGGGACGCAGGAGGACACAGCAGCTGATCCACTTTATACTATATATACACTGTCCTGTATCACACAGGGACGCAGGGAGGACACAGCAGCTGATCCACTTTATACTATATATACACTGTCCTGTATCACACAGGGACGCAGGAGGACACAGCAGCTGATCCACTTTATACTATATATACACTGTCCTGTATCACACAGGGACGCAGGAGGACACAGCAGCTGATCCACTTTATACTATATATACTATATATACACAGCAGCTGTCCTGTATACATAGGGACCTGTATCAGGAGGACACAGCAGCTGATCCACTTTATACTATATATACACTGTCCTGTATCACACAGGGACGCAGGAGGACACAGCAGCTGATCCACTTTATACTATATATACACTGTCCTGTATCACACAGGGACGCAGGAGGACACAGCAGCTGATCCACTTTATACTATATATACTGTCCTGTATCACATAGGGACGCAGGAGGACACAGCAGCTGATCCACTTTATACTATATATACTGTCCTGTATCACATAGGGACGCAGGAGGACACAGCAGCTGATCCACTTTATATATATATATACTACCTGTCCTGTATCACATAGGGACGCAGGAGGAAACAGCAGCTGATCCACTTTATACTATATATACTGTCCTGTATCACACAGGGACGCAGGAGGACACAGCAGCTGATCCACTTTCGGGCTGAAAACGAGCAGAGGTTTCATAAATCATGTGTTCATGTTGTACCCATTCATTATTGCATCGGTACTGTATTATTGTAATCATTTGTAATTAACTCCTGTTCATGCACTTATATTGTTGTTGGTTTTGATACGGGACACTGATGAAATATGAGGGGGGAAGTTTAGTGGCCAACAGGCATCAGACTGGTCTGGAATATCAGAATAGATGTAGGTTATTTGTTTGTTTGTGGTCTTGTGTGTCTTTTTTTAGTTTTACACATTCGAGTGCCTTTATATGTGTGTGACATGTAAGTTTTGGTTCTAATAGTTGATAATGGTTCTGTAATATAATATATTTTATGTACTGTTTTTGCCTGTTTTAATTTATTGGGCAATAAATACAGATTTTTGTTAACAAAAAGTTATATACAACACACTGTGTGTGTGTATACACATATGTATTGGAAACAGACCTAAGTACTACACATAAGAACATCTGCCTCTGCACCACCAAAGTGAACATAGAATAACTATAAAATATATAAATGCATATGACACTGTTGTAAAAACCCACGCAATCGACATACACACACTTGCAGACGGCATCATGGAAGTTTGTGATCAATTCTGTATGGTGATGTGTCTCCTTTCATAGGGGTATGTTTTCACCCCTAGCCCTTACCACTCAGTTTTGAGGGCAGGGGGCTTGGGTTAGGGGGAGGGGTAAGAGAAATAGACCGAGCCACAATAGAACGTCATGTGTGTTAGTGCGTCGAGGAGTTCATGTGACAGGAGAGGAGTCCTTACATTTATCTTGTCTGGTGTGAGTTTCATCAGCTCCAGCTTCTCCATGCTGTGTCTCCTGCTCATCCTGGGCCTCGCTCCTAAAGCACATACAACAATTACAAATTACATTTGAATAGCCGTCGTTCAAAGTGTTAAAAAAAGAAGAAGACATGTAATGTATAACTCACCATGCAGGTTGTAGTCTATGTCCGTATTCTCTGAAATACTGGAGCTATTTGGGCTGTAACTTAGACCCAGAACCGTCTGGAGATCAGACACGTTCATACGAGCCGTCAGCTCCCCGCTTCTGTCTCCAGTCTAGAGGGAAAAGACACACACGCACACGCCACACACACACAGACACACAGACACACACACACACACACACACACAGACACACACACACACACACACACACACACACACACACACACACACACACACAAACGTTCATTTCACTACTGAAGGATTTCTTGTTTGTAAAGTAAAAAGGCTTAGAATATTGTTTCCAATGCTTTTCTGTATAGGCAAAATGGAGCAGAGGAGACTGTCCACTGCTCTCATTTACATGATGTACCTCTTTGCAGATCTCCAGGTGTTTCTCAGCAAAGTGCATGGCTTGGTCATGGTTCCCCCGTGCAGTGTAAGCATTTCCAAGACTCCAGCATGCACGACCCTCCCCAATCCTACATCAGAAAACAATTAAATACATACATAGAGGTGTAGTTCAAATTCTTCTTCCTATAGTGTGAGTTTGTGTGTGTGTGTACCTGTCATTGAGGTCCTGGGCTATGATGAGGTGTTTGAGGTGGTAGTCTATGGCTCTCTCATAATCCTGCAGAAGTGTGAAGGTGTTGCCCAGACTGTAGCAGGCCTGGGCCTCCACAGCTCGATCCTTCAACTGCCTGGCCAGCTGCAGTGTCCTCCTGACAAACATGCAGACAAGCTGGTTCAGAACACCGCAGAGAGGCCTCAATATTTGCCTCTGGCTTTTTACATCACAGGCTTACTTTCTCACAAGACGTCCCCACAGTTCCCACATTCTTGGAACAACATACCATTACATACACGTAAACTAAACTTTAGATATTGAGATTACTTTCCATTTGCCTGGTGGACAAATCAAGTTAATTTTGAACTCTGGTTTTTAAATCAAGAATGAAAACATTACATTTACATTTTAAAACACAACATTATATCTGTCTAGATACGTTATGATTATCTACTCTGCCGCCACTGAAAAACATACTTGCGTCAGACAATGATTTAACCCTCCTATTGTCCTCGGGTCATATTTGACCCCTTTAAAAAATGTCTATATCTGAAATATGAGTTTCTTTTTAACCAAATTACCACAAAAATATGGATTGGAATCCTTACAACGCTCTTTACATATACAATTGATCACTTTCATTCCTGACGAAACTCATCTGTACGTTCCTCTGATCTTAACTATTAGTCAAAATAATCCATAATTTCTGCTTTTTAAACTCAAATATTAGGTATCATTCTATATAAATGAGGGTAATTGACCATGAATTCCAAAAAGTACTGTAAAACCTGTGGTAGTTAGGTGTTGTTAGTGAAAAAAAAAAAAAAAAAGTCTGAAAAAGGGACAAAAATGTCATTTTAGTGTGTGGCTTACTTGTAATGTTCAGCTGCCACTTCGAATTCCCCCAGAAAGATATAGGCGTTGCCCAGGTTGCAGTAAGCCCGTCTTTCTGCGGAGCGGTCGCCAAACTCCTTAGCTATGAGCAAGCGCTGTTCAGAAAAAGACATAAAAAACATATTTGATCATATTTGTTAGAATAACTGTCATCACAGAAGTAGACTTATAATGCTTGTCTATGGCGTATGTAGTCTTTGCAAATATGCTTTGACAGTGAAAGGGCTGTTTAGGGTTACACCACACCTGTTCGTGAGAAGCTACCGCTTTGCGGAAGCTTCCCAACAAGTAGTAGGTGTTGCCGAGGTTACCATAGGTTCGACCCTGAGCAGCACGATCTCCAAGGTCCTTCACTATCACCAAGTTTGCCCTGAAAATACACATACAGTCAAATGCACTATGACGGCATAACAGCAGAAAGGCATCACATCATTAAAATATCACCTGCGCATATTTACTTAGCATCATACTGTGCAGTCACTTACTCGTAGTACTCAGCTGCCTTCCTCAGTGCCATCATCACCTCCTCTGGGAAATCTCCAGGCTCAGCTCCACTCCAACAGATACTTTTGCCTTTGGCGTGGTACACGTTCCCAAAGTTATACAGAGCTCGCGCATGACCCACCTAACACACATCCAGTAAAAAACATGTCAGTGCTGATGGTTGATGTCTTCTGAATCCCCCCCCCCTTTTGTCCCGATTTGAGTCTTTCATTTATTGCAATCCTAGATGTATTGCGATTCGATAGCATGCAGTATTTTATTTTCCTTCTTTAAAAAACAAAAGTTGAATAATACACTTCTAGAGACAAACTATCATGAGACATTGAATGCACATCACAACTCATTTATTTCATTTGTAAAGAAGTTGAGAAAAAGAACATGTATTTTCTGCATTTTCCGCTTTCGCTCTGATTTGCTGAAAACGGATGTGATGTGCGTCAGCGGTACCGTAGAAACAGAAACTATGTAGGTAAATCATTGAAAAAAAAAACAGATCTAAGTGAAAGAATCGATTAAAAAAATCATTGCAAAAAAAACACAATAATCACAATTAATAGGATTTTCCCCACCCCTATACACCGCCACAAGAGGCCTGAATACCCTGCTGCCTCACCTTGTCATTAATGTCTCTGGCTATGTCCAAGTGCCTCTGACAGCAGACCACAGCCTCGTCAAATCGCCCCAGCACCTTTAATGTGTTGCCAAGGTTTCCACTGGCTTTGGCTTCTCCAGCAGGTCGCCGATTGTCCTATGCAACACACATTATGTTAACACATGTAGTAATGATCTGTTGGTCTGCAGGGCTGTGGGGGTCTTGTGCAGGTCCAACCTGGTCAAGGTGAGATCATGCCGGTGGAACTCTAGGGCCTTGGCGTAATCATGCAGGTGGAAGTAGGCATTGCCCAGTTGACTGTAGATGGCACTGAGCACCTGCAGGTCCTCTGTGCCCACCTGGATGGCGGCTTCAAAGAAGGAGACGCCTGCTCTGTAGTCGCCCACCTTACAGAGCCGCTCACCCTCCAACGCCAGCTCCAGGCAGGACACCTCCATCCTACAGCAGAAAGAAGCAAAGTCAGTGCATCCGGTGGCTAACAAAATGTCTAACAAAACAAACTAAACTGGCTTTTCACTGCGCAGCACTAAAGTATCTAAATCCAAAAAACATCATTAAGGCCCAATAATGTGGTAAAAACAGACCTTCTCTTACTGAAAGCTACAGTCAACTGACCGTACTCCACTCACAATAAAACAAAGCTTTTAGCCTTTGCTTAGAAAGATAGCTTGGAGCTACTTCCTTCCTCATACAGAGAACAATGGAGTCTGTTTGTTATGGTAGATCTCACATCCTTTTGACATGCCTCAGAAAGTGAACTTGGTTCCTTTCTTTTACAGTCAAATGTAAATAGTAAAGAAAAAGTATACCAATGTTCAGCATCCCCTGGTTATCAGCTTTGCTTTAGAATCAGAATTAATTGAAAGGTCACATGGCGTGAAAATTTAACTTTATGAGGTTTTTTAACATTAATATGCGTTCCCCCAGCCTGCCTATGGTCCCCCAGTGGCTAGAAATGGTGATAGGTGTAAACCGAGCCCTGGGTATCCTGCTCTGCCTTTGAGAAAATGAAAGCTCAGATGGGCCAATCTGGAATCTTGCTCCTTATGAGGTCATAAGTCTGACGGGGTTTGTTATGGGAAGTGAGGCTCTCCGTGTGCAGAAAAGCCCCGTAGGCAGCAGCTGCCACTGACACAGTGATGCACATAGTTTTTGATGGATAGTCAGTGAAGCTACAGCAGTCAGTGTTTTATGTTTGCTGCAAATACGAACTAAATCACCTGATTAATGTAACATAATCACAACGTCTCCCGGCCATTTCCCACACAGAAAGCTACTACCAGCCAGGCTAAAGCTAATACAGTTAGCCTAAAGAAACAAGGGGTCCATCCATCCCAACTAACGTTACGGTTCGGAGCTGCGACGCTGGAAACGTAACAATAATCTAAAACAGAAGTCTGTGTCTGATCTAACGTCATTTCCTCTTATTTAATTGTTCTTGGATACACAGAGTTTGTTGCTGACATGCAGGTCTGATCCATTTATCAAACTAATGAGCTGGTCCCGCTAGTCGACCACAACCTGAAAGTTAGAGGAAACAACATGCAGACAGTGTCATACACGTTAGTCTGGATTGATTATTATATGAATAAATGGTGTCATGCTACTCAACCAGTGTATTTCTACCTAATGTCCCTCTGCAAAATCACTTCAGAAGAGTAGTCACAGCGCTTACTTGGTGTTTGTAAAGCATTAAAAGGTTTGAGTACTTTTTAATTTTCATCTTCTAAGTAGATGCACTCCCCTACAAAATCACCGTGGTAGTCGAGAATGATTAATTATTTCCAAATAGAGCTATTTATGTCATCTTTTAAACATTACTTTTTCTTATTTCATATCGCAATATATATCGCAGGGGAAAAAATATTGCAATGTCAGATTTTTTCCAATATTGTGCAGGCCTTACACTAAGGTAAGCTCATTGTGGGACTGGTTCTAGTGGCTGTAATTCTGCACCAAGGCTGAATTTTGGGAAAGAGACTTCAAATACAGTATAGGGGACCACTAAGGTCTATATAAAAGAGACTTCAGATACAATATTAGGGGACCACTAAGGTCTATATAAAAGAGACATCAGATACAGTATTAGGGACCACTAAGGTCTATATAAAAGAGACATCAGATACAGTATTAGGGGACCACTAAGGTCTATATAAAAGAGACTTCAGATACAGTATTAGGGGACCACTAAGGTCTATATAAAAGAGACATCAGATACAGTATTAGGGGGACCACTAAGGTCTATATAAAAGAGACTTCAGATACAGTTTTAAGGCCTATAAAAAGAGACTTCAGATACAGTATTAGGGGACCACTAAGGTCTATATAAAAGAGACTTCAGATACAGTATTAGGGGACCACTAAGGTCTATATAAAAGAGACTTCAGATACAGTATTAGGGGACCACTAAGGTCTATATAAAAACTTCAGATAAATATTAGGGGACCACTAAGGTCTATATAAAAGCTTCAGATACAGTATTAGGGGGGACCACTAAGGTCTATATAAAAGAGACTTCAGATACAGTATTAGTGTACCACTAAGGTCTATATAAAAGAAACTTCAGAGCCATTTTTAGTGGACCACTAAGGCCTATTTAAAAGAGACTTCAGATACAGTATGCTCGAGGTTTCTGCGTCTTAAAAGGAGGTTTTCCTTGCCTCTGTGGCCTAGTGCTTGCTCTTGGTGGGAACTGTTGGGTTTCTGTAAATAACATCACCGAGTACGTTTTTTTATGAAAAGCGCAGTGAGATAACTGTTGTTGTGATTTGGCGCTATATAAATAATATTGAATTCAATATAAAGGACAGACAATGGCTAGGGCCTTATCTGCACATGGATTGTCTTTAGATTAAACTGCATATGTGTGCAAAGCAAAAATTGTCTGCTGCCAACTTTTGTTTTTCAGGAAACTGCTTGTCGGGTGGATTCCTCACGTGAAGGAAAAAGCTTACATAGTCTATGGTGTGCTATTAAAATGCTCATGTACAGTGAGGAAAATACAGTGCCTTGCGAAAGTATTCGGCCCCCTTGAAGTTTTCAACCTTTTGACACATTTCAGGCTTCAAACATAAAGATATTATTTTTTTTTTTTTGTGAAGAATCACCAACAAGTGGGACACAATTGTGAAGTGGAACGAAATCTATTGGATATTTTAAACTTTTTTAACAAATAAAAAACTGAAAAGTGGTGCGTGCAAAATTATTGGGCCCCCTGCGTTAATACTTTGTAGAGCCACCTTTTGCTGCGATTCCAGCTGCAAGTCGCTTGGGGTATGTCTCTATCAGTTTTGCACATTGAGAGACTGACATTCTTGCCCATTCTTCCTTGCAAAACAGCTGAGCTCAGTGAGGTTGGATGGAGAGCGTTTGTGAACAGCAGTTTTCAGCTCTTTCCACAGATTCTTTTGCTGACTCCAACAGGTTTTCATCCAGAATGGTCCTGTATTTGGCTGCATCCATCTTCCCCTCAATTTTAACCATCTTCCCTGTCCCTGCTGAAGAAAAGCAGGCCCAAACCATGATGCTGCCACCACCATGTTTGACAGTGGGGATGGTGTGTTGAGGGTGATGAGCTGTGTTGCTTTTATGCCAAACATATCGTTTTGCATTGTGGCCAAAAAGTTCGATTTTGGTTTCATCTGACCAGAGCACCTTCTTCCACATGTTTGGTGTGTCAAACTTTTGGCAAACTTTAGAGAGACTTTTTATTGATAGCTTTGAGAAATGGCTTTCTTCTTGCCACTCTTCCATAAAGGCCAGATTTGTGCAGTGTACGACTGATTGTTGTCCTATGGACAGACTCTCCCACCTCAGCTGTAGTTCTCTGCAGTTCATCCAGAGTGATCATGGGCCTCTTGGCTGCATCTCTGATCAGTCTTCTCCTTGTCTGAGCTGAAAGTTTAGAGGGACGGCCAGGTCTTGGTAGATTTGCAGTGGTCTGATACTCCTTCCATTTCAAAATGATCGCTTGCACAGTGCTCCTTGGGATGTTTAAAGCTTGGGAAATCTTTTTTGTATCCAATCCGTCTTTAAACTTCTCCACAACAGTATTACGGACCTGCCTGGTGTGTTCCTTGGTCTTCATGATGCTCTCTGCGCTTTCAACAGAACCCTGAGACTATCACAGAGCAGGTGCATTTATACAGAGACTTGATCACACACAGGTGGATTCTATTTATCACCATCAGTCATTTAGGACAACATTGGATCATTCAGAGATCCTCGCTGAACTTCTGAGTGAGTTTGCTGCACTGAAAGTAAAGGGGCCGAATAATTTTGCACGCACCACTTTTCAGTTTTTTATTTGCTAAACAAGTTTAAAATATCCAATAGATTTCGTTCCACTTCACAATTGTGTCCCACTTGTTGGTGATTCTTCACAAAAAATAAATTTTTTTTATCTTTATGTTTGAAGCCTGAAATGTGTCAAAAGGTTGAATAGTTCAAGGGGGCCGAATACTTTCGCAAGGCACTGTAAGTATTTGAACACCCTGCTATTTTTCAAGTTCTCCCACTTAGAAATCATGGAGGGGTCTGAAATTGTCATCGTAGGTGCATGTCCACTGTGAGAGACATAATCTAAAAAAAAATCCAGAAATCACAATGTATGATTTTTTAACTATTTGTCTGTCTATCAGCTAGAATTCTGACCAAAGACACTAGAGACTAAATTGTACACCTCCACAAGGCTGGAAAGGACTACGGGGAAATTGCCAAGCAGCTTGGTGAAAAAAGGTCCACTGTTGGAGCAATCATTAGAAAATGGAAGAAGCTAAACATGACTGTCAATCTCCACCGTTTCCAAGGTTACTGTTGGTAATACACTAAGACGTCATGGTTTGAAATCATGCATGGCATGGAAGGTTCCCCTGCTTAAACCAGCACATGTCAAGGCCCGTCTTAAGTTTGCCAATGACCATTTGGATGATCCAGAGGAGTCATGGGAGAAAGTCATGTGGTCAGATGAGACCAAAATACAACTTTTTGGTCATAATTCCACTAACCGTGTTTGGAGGAAGAAGAATGATGAGTACCATCCCAAGAACACCATCCCTACTGTAAAGCATGGGGGTGGTAGCATCATGCTTTGGGGGTGTTTTTCTGCAAATGGGACAGGGTGACTGCACTGTATTAAGGAGACGATGACCGGGGCCATGTATTGCGAGATGTTGGGGAACAACCTCCTTCCCTCAGTTAGAGCATTGAAGATGGGTCGAGGCTGGGTCTTCCAACATGACAATGACCCGAAGCACACAGCCAGGATAACCAAGGAGTGGCTCTGGAAGAAGCATATCAAGGTTCTGGCGTGGCCTAGCCAGTCTCCAGACCTAAACCCGATAGACAATCTTTGGAAGGAGCTCAAACTCCGTGTTTTTCAGCGACAGCCCAGAAACCTGACTGATCTAGAGAAGATCTGTGTGAGGAGTGGGCCAAAATCCCTTCTGCAGCGTGTGCAAACCTGGTGAAAAACTACAGGAAACGTTTGACCTCTGGAACTGCAAACAAAGGCTACTGTACCAAATATTAACATTGATTTTCTCAGGTGTTCAAATACATATTTGCAGCTGTATCATACAAATAAATAGTTAAAAAATCATAGATTGTGATTTCTGTTTTTTTTTTTTTAGATTATGTCTCTCACAGTGGACATGCACCTACGATGAAAATTTCAGGCCCCTCCATGATTTCTAAGTGGGAGAACTTGCAAAATAGCAGGATGTTCAAATACTTATTTTCCTCACTGTAAGTCAGTCAGTCTTAGGCATTAAATTAGAAAAGCCTATCTTTTTGTTAACTACAAAGTTACTGTAAAGATATACTTTTCAAACACTGTAGCAAATACAGTGGCAAATACTAGCCTACCTGCTCGCTTTCTGTCTCTTACAACAGCAGCAGCACATAGAACTTCTGAGAGGCATCTACTGAGGTTTCTACTAGAAAAACTGCGAGGCTGCAGCTCCTTCTCTTTGTCTGAAGCATGGAGACCAATTTAGTAGTCTGTAGTAAAGGATGGTGATCCAGATCTTGTTTGTTGTGATCTAAGTCTAAAAAAAGGGTTAAAAATAGCATTCCTTTCCTGTGACATCAAATCCATTGTTCATCATTGAGCTATTTTAGCATTACGCATTGGAAAACCTTCAAGGAGACCTGTGTGATGATGTTACAATATTAACTTCCAATGCAAGGCAGCAAGGAAACTGCTCGATCATCGTTTTCTCCACTAATCTGCTTGTCTTTAAAGCGCCCTATTCTGACCTGGTCACCTGAGATTACACCTGTCGAGTGCACACCCGACAGATTACATGGCTGCTGAGTGCTAAGTAGATTTATTAGACACGCCAGGCACAAGCAGACCGAAGTGAAGTTTAAGGGAATCAAGTCATTAACAATAACCCATCTGACAATAGTATTTGGTTGGAAAAAAAACATATCCTCTCACCAAGCAGACGCCTACCCTACCAAAATAAACTGGACACACACACGTGTTACGAGTAACAAAAAAAAGCAGTGATGAATATTTCAGGGCTTGTTAAATATTGAAGCCAACTGGAGCAGGTCACACCTGTTGCCAGAGCTCTTTACCTGGGTATGTAGGGACAGCTTGCGGATGCTCTGTTGGGATACACGCCTGCCTTTAGTCAACAACAGTCCTCCCTCTATTATTAACTAAGGCTAACTAACTTTTCAATTCCACATAACACATAATACCATCACTTCTTCAACAAGGTTATAGAATTTAAAAAAAGAGATTTGTCTTCTCCTAAACAACAATCAATCATTTCAATTACATTCCCTTTTTAAACTAACTAGGAAAAGAAAGATGTTAAAAAAAACAGCCAGGAAAATACTCTACAACCATACCTTAGTTGAGAGAGGAGAGATTCCTACCTGTAGCGGACATGAAAGGACTGCTCCTCAGTTCCCGTGCTAACCACTGAGCCACTGGTATCCATTGATGTGCATAATATGAGGGAAAATCCCAGACTCGTTCCGGAAAAAATGGTTGCGTTTAAAAACAAGAGCCAACAAGAAAGAAAATGAAAATAACTTTGGTCAAAGGGAGTTGGGCAAGAGGAGGTAAACCAAAGAAAAAGTCACAAAATGTGGTGACCGTCCCTCTGTTGAGTGTTGACAGGGGAAGGCAACCCCACGAGTGTTAGAAAGAGCTGCAGAGTCCTGAGCGTCGGTCCTCACGGCTACGTTCGTATACTGTGTGTTTTGCGTCACTGCACCTCAATCTCACCAGTGGCCCTCTGTGAAGAGAACACAAGATGCTGTATGTGAAGCCTCATTCTGGCCGCACGGTGCCATGGCAACACCAACCAAACAGCAGAGTGCACAAGCGGGGCAGGCACAAAGTGAGAGAGCAGGGCGGGAATGAATGGATCCAACCATATACAGTCTATGGGTTCAACACAGGCAAGCTGTCAATCTAAGATGGTGACCCAAAATTTCCAGGCTTGGAGATGTGCGTTTGTGCTCTAAAGTTGCTACAAAGAGAGCAAGCTATGAATGCCACAGAATGGAACCTAAGCAGGCAGAGATGGCAGGAAAATATCATTGAGACGTTTTTGAACCAGCAACCTGTTGCATGATGTCTCAAGAAAAAAGGTGACTAAATTAAAAACTGAAGCAAAAACAGAAGGACTTAATGTGCGCATGCAACTCCTGCCAAAGGAAAGGACAGTGATAAGCAAGCAACATGGATAAGATGGACTGCACCAAGTATAGACCAGAGCCAATCATTACCTCATTTCTCCATGAGGTCATATTAGCCACACCCATTTGTTCCCCAAATTTAACACATCATCCCCTCCCCTCACCACACCACACACAATGGGAACTGGGGCAGACCAGATATTTGCAAACTGGGTTAATTCTTCATGCTAAATAACAGATAAAAGACAACAAAGACATGGCAAAAAAGCAGGGTGTATATTTTAAAATCTTTCAGAGACAGTTGAAACACATGGCAATGGCACATAAATGGCATTGCATTTTATAGATTAGGCATTGTAAATGACCACTGTGTTCCTTTATCAGCTATCTTCATATGTTCAGCCCTACTTTACATATAGGCCACTCAACGGTATGCTAAATTGCCTCATTTTAATATTACTTAAAAGTCTAAATATTGTCAGATATGTACTGTACTAATGAATCCAGGCCCACTTCTACCAATGCATAAAAAGGAGGCCAGTGTTAATAAAGTTCCTTGGATTAGGACCTTTGATACACAATAGGCTTGCTGAGCAGTATAAGTAGGATTAGATCAGCACTGAGCTCATACGGCAAAAAGAGCACACATCTTAAAAAAAGATGACAACCAAAACAAAAACTGTTTTGACAAATTGCAACAACTCAATTATGCCTTGTTGACGTCAGAATCTCTTGTTGTGCTGGAAAATGTCTCTCTATGAAAAGACTAGAAACATGCAGCAGTAGAAAGATTCCACACCTAGCTTAGAACTGAGGGGGCATTTTACAGTTTAGGGCCTGCTCACAAACAAGTGTGAATAAAATGCTAACTTTCTTGCTGATTTTGCAAATTTATAATTCAGACACATGTATTTTACAATAATCCATGCATTACCTAAACAAAAACAGCCTCTGGAAATGTATAGCTCATATAGTACTTGTGTTTTAATCAACGTTTCTGAAAAGAAGAAAAAGAAAAAAAAAAAACGTTGTGAATGAAATCACCTCTTTGCTCAGCCTGTTCTTCCTGCTGATATGTACAGGTGAATGTAACAGTTATAATGCAAACTAAAGCCCATGGCTTTGGATGTCTGTGCAGTACGTGTTCCTGCACATTATTAGAATCACCAATTGACGTGCCAGTGTTGGTGCAGCCTTTTCCACCATTGTATGCCAACTGGGTGTGTTTAAGAGAGCTGCCTTGCTCCCAAAGCTGCAGTGAGCATGAACAAGTCTGTGACGGGAAGAAGTTACCCATGACTAACAGTCACATCAAAAGAAACAAGACAGCGGGTAATCGCTGACTCTTCAGTCACAAACAGAACATGATTTCATCTTCAGCAGATGTGAGCTATTTTCAGTAGTCCATTGATGTGATAAAATGACTACTACCAATGAGAGCAAAATCTAAATTTGGAAACACCACTCGTCATTACACCGTGAGTCAACAAAACCCTGCACCAAAAAAAAGAAATAGTCTAACAGCCTGCCCATAGAACCCCATTGTAAACCCGGAAATGTTGAGTACAGTACACCAAAGTTTTATAGCAGAAATGTGAAGTATGGGTCCCCAGAATACAGAAACTCCCGGATGCTAATTTTAGTATGTTGAGCAATTTGCATAATTGGCACAATTGGTACAATAGTCCAGTTTGACAATAGATTTTGCACTGTGTGATCAGTTTCTACAATATTGGAGTGGTTTAAGAGGTTTTGGAGGATGCTGAATTCAATTCTGGCACTTTCAGACTTCAAAATGGTAATTCTATTACAAATTTGGATTCATTTTTTATTAATTTAGGACAAACTTTTAGGTTATTTTCATGGTAAATACAATAATCTTACATTTCAGAATGTGAATGAAGAGCTCTTGCTCTTTGATGATAACCTAAATTTACATTTTTTGAGGTCCGGTCATGTTT
Source organism: Etheostoma perlongum (assembly GCA_026937815.1). NCBI lineage: Eukaryota > Metazoa > Chordata > Actinopteri > Perciformes > Percidae > Etheostoma > Etheostoma perlongum. The sequence goes on from CM049382.1 coordinate 25,666,238, forward strand.
TTATGCAAATAAGATGTGGCAGCTAGCGGTTGTAGCTGTAATAAGTATGTTGTAAAGCAAGGGAGCATTGTCTAGTTTTAAAGTACTTGAGACATTTTAAAATGTATGGAAAACTTAATCATAAAGGGAGTAGTTTCACCAATTAGAATGTCTTCCTTAAAGCAGAACGCAGAAGAAAGAAATAAGTACATACGTACTGGGATACTGACCTGTAAGTCTTCCACACAGGAACTGGAAATCTGGGAAGCCTGCAAGGAAACGTGTTGACCATGAATAACTTTACACCTAAATATACTGTTGCAGTCCTTGAGTTACTGGTTACTTGTGTTTGTAGTTGAACATTAAAAATGTTTAACTTACATAATATGGCCGCTATGATACAGACTTTTACATAACATTAAACTTGCACTAAATACTTGGTGGTTTAGTACTCCAGATGATATACACACACTCGTTTTGCCAGTTTATTGGGCACACCTACCTACAACTAGCTGTACATACTGTAACACAGCCGGAACATCTAATACCACTCAATGAGGGAAGGCTAAATATTAGAAACCCATGCCAGTATTACTGCAATACATTTCAACATCACCTCAAACTACAGCCTCTAATTGACCATACATTTGAGCAAAGTGTACTTAATAAACTGGCAACTGAGTATATGCAACATATTAAAGGTCTGGGTGATGTGAGTGTGTGTATATGTACAGTATATGCCTATAACTGTGTATTAATAAACTGGCATATAAATTAAATAGCATCTGTATGAAAATGGCCATAAGCATACAAGACAAATACAGATAAACAATTTTTATGTATCTACTTTAACTATATTCAACATACATTCTTATAGATCATAAGGGCGTAAACAAACACTATTGATTATCATAACTAATCTCTACTGGACACATGCCTGTTAGTATGAGCTCTAGTCACTAATTCAGACAGATTTGAGTGTAAATCTTCAATGAGGAGGCTTTAATGCGAGGGTTGTGAACCTCACACGTTCATGATGGTTAACTGTCAACGTTAGCTTTACTGTATTGTCAAAAGTTTCACACCAGCTCGAAGGCACAAGCTCGGGCTGTGCATTTACCCCTCTCTGGTTACAGTAACGTTACCCAGCTAAAGATTAGCATGTTAGCTAGCTGCTAAACTTACGTTTGGCGATCCAGTTCGAACAATGGTGAATTCTCCTCTTTTCTTTACTTTCTCACAAAAATAAAAACATATGGTCGATTAAAAAAAACGTCCCTTAATATAGGGACAAACTGTACTAACGTTATATGACGCCTAACACACTACATTATCTTTTAACTTTTTGTAAAACTTCGACTTAACTTCTATGAGAAAGAATGAAAAACCGTGGCTGTACTACCGTATGTGTTTTCGCCAAGTAGCCAATCAGGGGACGACATTCAAAGATAGCCACGCCCCCAAAACAGTCATTGGACCAATGGATTTAAATAAAAAAGAGATGACGTATTGTCATTGTTTACAAGCTGATTTCATGTATGAAATCTTTGAAAGCATTACTAAGAGGAACATGTCACTCTATTTGCAGAAATGGATCGATAGAGATATTAGTAAGGATCTTTTTGATTGTAATAGCCATTTACTTAACTATGAATCCTTTTTCAGAGAGAAGGCATTCCCGATAACGTTAAAAGAATATAACTCAATTTTGGCATATTAGAAATAATGAAAAGTTATTGAAAATTATATGGTATCTAAAACAACACATAAACATATTATTACATATTTTAAATGTAAAAGATAGAAATGTATGTTATATTTTTTATTTTATTAGGGAAGTTTCATATTCATAAATCCAAATTTTCAAATTCAAGAACATGTTTTAAACTATTCCAAATTGAAATTGACATATATTTTGAGTCTCTTAAATTAGTGACCAATAAGAAAGCCAATTAAGAACATCTGTTGTCAATATCATTAACGAGGTTTGTAAATCTGTCACATTTTTATTTATATATTTATTTATTATTATTTTTATTTTGTTTACTTCATGGATCCGTTTATATTGTAATTAATACTTCTGTTACCTGGTCTCATATTATATAAGTTGCAATCTCTTTCTTTATAATTTTATGTTTTGAGCTGTGATGGCTGAATGTTTGTAAATGTATCTTTAAATAAAATTCAAATGTCTTTAAATTTCATGTCAAATTTTTGTCCTTTTTTTTACCCGGGACGACAACACAAAGGTAAAATAGTCTGCTTGGTTTTTCAAAAACTATCTCTACTTCCTGACGCTATTCTATTGGTCCTTTCGGTGAGGTTTCCCCACCGTTACCTAGCAACCAGGTTCCGCCTGTACGAGCCAGCCCTGCGCCAGGCTACATTATTGATGATGCCGCAGACACCAAACCCGTTTGAGAAACCATATGTCAAGAAAGGAAGACAGAAATACACGGCTTGCTGCAAGATGGTGTCAGGAGCGAGAGGAGGGCTGTGGATAGGACCAACTTAAAACTAAAAATAAAATAAAAAACTACTACTACGGCTGAGGGACCAGTTCATAACCCGAGTAAGTACCATAAAATCACAATATGAGGCTGAACATTTCGTATAAAATGACACTGAAATGTTAAATTTCCTTGCAGTGTAGTAGACTTTGTTACTTTCTTGTAATGGCACACAGTAGAAAATAAGTACATTTAGCCTACTCAAGTAGGTTACTTCACTTGAGTTTTTCTGCTACTTTGTATTTAGCTATACCTTCAACCTACAATTCAGAACCAAATATTGTACTTTTTACTTAATGTATCAGACAAAGTTACTATATGTTTATTGCTATACATAATGTTGTTTTGAGGGTGCCAGTAGCTCAGTCTACTAGTAGGGAGTTGGGTTGGGATCCGGAGGGTTGCACGTTCAAGTCCCCATAGGGACCATAGTATGGTGATGGAGTTGTAGCTGGAGAGGTGCCAGTTCACCAGTATTCCTCTTGAGCAAGGCACCAAACCCCCAACTGCTTGGCAACAGCCCCCCCTCTGACATCTCTCCATTTAGCGCATGTATAGATACTGAGCATGTGTGTGTAATTCAGGCCTGTGTGTAATAACAACAGAGTGTAGATTGTAATTTCCCCATGTGGGACTAATAAAGGAATCTTAATTTTACATGCATAAAATGTCATTTATTTTATTTTTATGATGAATATTAATAAATTGAAATGATGAATATTAATTGGTTAAACTAGATTAAACTACCCAACATAATATTGAAAACTCTCTTGACCATCTACAGTAAACTGCCGCTATCATCTTAAAGAATGCATAAGAATACTACAACAATAACACTGAAGGGGCCATATTAAAAGTATTCACTTAGTGTTATGCCGCAGAATAAGCACTTTTACTTTTGATAAATGCTGACTAAGATTTAAAGTGCAGGACTTTTCTACTAATGGAATATTTTAATATTTTGGAATTGCTTCTCTTATTTAAGTAACCTTCTGCCACGGCTGTTTCTCACACACACACCATGAACATCATTCACACCTTACACATGCAAAACTCACACAATGCATCGATTGTTAAATAATTGACAGCTTAGCACATTTTGATCCAATGTTGTCGGCTCACAAGTTGCGTTGCTAAGTGATGAACAGGTTCTCCACCCTCCTTTCTTACCCCTGTCCTGACACAGGTGAAGACAAAGAGTCCATGGAGGGAGAACCTGAGGAATCAGATGAAGATGTTAAGGGAGAGGACAAGCCCACTGTCCTCTGGGAGAAGTCCATTCAGCAGAGCATCTTTGTCGACCTAAGTGAGGATGAAAGTCTCCACCTCAGTGATTTGGAGAGTTCTTTAGCCTTCCATCTGTCCCAGGCAGAGTCTGCTGCCTCCGAAGCAAGCATCCATCTCAGTGGTGAGTCCTGAAGTCTTTTCTAAAGAGTTTTTTTGTTGGATGTTAAACTGGATTGTTTTACCGATTCTAAACCATACAACTGACAATAATTATATAGTGTTATAACACATGTAGCACAGTTACCTATCTTTCCTTTTTGGTGACATGTAATGATGACATGTGTTGGCGGAGTGGCAAAGTAAGTTGGAGCTGTCATTGTTAATGGTCTTAAAAAAAGAAGTACATTCTGGTGCCTGGGTGGCTCACCTGGTGGAGCACACTTCCACGTACAAAGGCTTAGTCCTCAATGCAGCAGCCATGGGTTTGGCTCCGACCTCCAGTTCTCTGCTGCATGTCATTCCCCTTTTTTCCCCTTTCATGTCTAGTTCAAGACCTTTTATTTGTCCCAGAGTTAAGCAGAGCGATAGCAGAGGGTACAAAGGAGAATTTATGTCTATTTGTTTTGGCTGGTGGCTGACTGAAGCGGAACCAGAGGGCAGCATCTTAAATTCTGCATGCAGGGGGTGAGAATTATCAGATATGATGGATTCTGCCTTTTTACGCACATGTCTATTGTACAGTTCAGTTGGTTTCATCTGCTGAATCCCAATGATTTTGTTGCTAACTTTATTTACCATTACTAATGTGTTTTTCCGATTTAAACTAAGCGAACCATACCAGCAAATACATGAAAAAGTAAAGACGGACTCAATAAAAGATTTGTAAAACAATGTCATCAGGGATCTGTCCACTTGAAACTTAGATAGCTTTTTCAGGTGTTGGATGGTGACGTCTAAAGTCAATGCACATGTCCTTTGTCTAAGCTGGCATGCCAAAAATAAAGGCCAATAATGCTAAAAAAATGTTTTTTAAAAAGCAGGATAAAAAAAGGAAATTAGATAAGACCCTCTAATTTGGTATTAAGTTGTTGGTGTTCTTCATTTTGCAGGGAGTGCAGAGCTGTCAGCCTTGGAATACACCTCCTCTGAGTCCAGTATTGTCAGAAGTCAGAGTGAGAAGGTGGTTGAGAGCAAGAGCAGCATTCTGCAAGTGTCTGCCCAAAGACCAAACACCATACAAGATGAGCCGCCCTTAATGCAGCATCACGACGACCCAGAGCAAGATACTAGTGACGAGGATCAGGACGACCTACCTTACGATGGTGACCTTGGAAGCCCCTACTTCAACCAGGCAGCTAATTCTGAGGGCAATATGAGCTCTGATGGGAGAGAAATAGTTCATGCAAGTCCTGATGTCCCTGCTTTGCTTGAATGTAATACAAGATATAAAGATGATATTATTGAATGTTTGGGTTCTGTTGAGTGTAATGCTGAGAAACCAGCAGGTTTGTTGCAAGAGGATGGCCACACCAAACGAGACAGTTTTTTTGATCCTTCCAAGCCAATTGAGGGGCAACCTTGTCCTTCAGACATTAACCAGTTGTTGCTGCGACACTTCTCGCAGGAGGAGTTGCTGTGGTCGGGTAGGCTGATTGAGGCAGAGACCCTGCCGGAGGTGTCCCTACTGGAGAGCGTGGATTACACTGTTTTTAGCTGTGCTTCAGCACACAGCAGCACAAAGGTTGATGGTAACCAATCAGAGAGCTCTGCTTGTAATTCTCAGATTATTCAGAGTTTTGGCTCTGATAGGACTAATAAGAAGTGTACAACTGCAACAACAATTTCAAGTTTAGAGGAAGAAGCAGAAATAAAAATTGATAATGTAACCTCTACTACTTCTGACAGCTTTACATCCAGCTCTGCAAGTATACATTCTGAACAGGGCAGTGGGAATACCAGTGCTGTAGAGAAGCAGGAAAATCCTGAAAAGGATGATCAGATTCAGAGAGTCCCACTTTTGCGCACCAGGTCCTTCAGCGAGATAAAGTATGGTCAAGGCCAAGTCCATTACCCACTCCCGGACTTCTCCAAGATTGCCCCCAAGGTGAAAATCCCCAAAGCTCCAAGCGGACCAGTCAGATCTGTTCCTCAGAGCCCCACTGCCATGCAACGAGCCCAGTCCTCTCCAGGGATGTTAGAGGTGATCAACAGAGTCCTGGAGGATTCAGTCCATACATCAGAGCAGCCCTATGTCTTCAGAGACGAGGACAAACAGTCTGCTCCAGCACTGGTGCATCACCTGCAGGTAGAAAACATTCAGGGTTTACAATGCATCTGCACCTATGCTTTTTTTGTATTTTGCTTGTATTTCCTTCATCATTATCAAGTGGGATTGCTGTGCATATGACATAGGACTAACGTTTGTCTCATTCTATATATCCTTAGGCTGAATATGATAAATTACTAACCAAATATGCTGAAGCAGAGAACCTTATAGATGAAATGAGAATAGGAACCAACGTAAGTAGAATGTTTTTTTGACCGAGCTACTTTGTGTAGACATCACTTATAATTTACAAGTCATATTTTAAATTCAAGTTAAAAGTTTATGGATCTCAATTCACAGACTCAGCCCTCCTCAGAACTGATGCTTTATTTAGAGTGTGAAGATGATGATCATCAAGGTAACTTAATTGAGGGAGGCCATCTTGGATGCGTGGCTCCTCGCATTCCCCCATCAGGTACAGTACGTCTCTGTGTCCGACATCTGATATTACGTCAGGTCAATGCTTTGCTTCACTACCTGCAAGTTACGCAGTGAACTGTAGCTGGTTTCCATAGAGACAAATGAGGTCAGATGACACTATTCTAGTTACACAAATATTTTTTCTTTGCTTTTGGAGCAATTTAATTAAGTGGAAAACAATAGCTTGGACCTGGAGAAACTAACCACACTAAATTACTTGCATTTTGTAATAGTTCACAAGACAGACATTTGCAAATTATTTGCATGTATACACTAAAAGTATTGGCTTACACACTTCCTCAAGGACACTCATAAGGTAATGACAGGTAAGAACAAATGATCCTTTGATTCCCCTTTTCTGTACCATTTCAGTAGATGATATGTGAATGTCAAACTTTATCAGAGACTCATTATCAGGGACATGTTGCTTATAAATTGATGGTGCTTATAATGCTCTGGTATCAGAAAACTTAGCTGAGAAAAAAGAAACAATCTCCCGGAGCAACATTAAGGAGGTGAACACAGCTTCCTCCAGCCAGCCGGAGGAGGGTCCCAGTGAGGGGGAAAGAATGACGGCTGAGCTGACAGGCATCATCAGCCAGTTCATGCAAAAGGTAAGTTTGACGCATATTACAAGGCTACCATTAAATGCATAGACATCCAAGACCATTTTGACCATCTCCTTCTATTCAGGTGGAAGAATTCAAATTGATAGTGAGCAACATGTCAGTGAGCATAGCAGAGCAGCAAATGGTAACTATTGTTTAATTGCTATTTGTAGTTCTTTAGTGCATGTAATGTCTCTGAGGTGCAAATTCTTTCTTTGCATGTGCATAAATGTAAAATGTGCCTGTTGTCAGATGCTGAGGAGCATTATGGAGGCTCAGGACCAATTGGAAAGAGAATACATCAGTAAGAAGGAGGAGCACAGAGCTCTGGAGATGCAAAACTACATGGGCCTGTCCAGGAACACTGGCACCTTTGACCCAACCAGGTTAGAGAGAGAGACCACTCCATCGCACCTGTGTGAATGTATCTGCATCATTTTGTGTCTTCATGCGTGTTGTGTGTGTGTGTGTGTGTGTGTGTGAGCAGGCTGATTGAGGGAGACATATTTAGGATAGGGATGCATCTTGAGGACATAAAGGAGATGATAGACAAAAACGTGTGTGAGCAGATTTCTCCACCCCACTCATCCTCCACTCCCACGCCCATGGAAGAGATGCTGCACGTGAAGCCCAGTCCTCTCTGCATGCCCACTCTCTCACCTCTACCATCCCTGCATGAGGTAACCAACTCACAGACACACCCATTTCCTCAATACAAACTCACTCACCTTCACAATGTTGCCTCTCTAGCAACTCTGCTGTAGGAATGGCATGTCAGTCAGTCCATTCAACATTCAACAGACATTCAAGGTGATTGCTAATTTTGTCTGTAATACCACCAAGAAATGGACTTTTCTGGCTTTGTGTGAAATGTCTCAACAACAATGTACGTGAGGTATAGGCCGCTAGTTTTATTGGGGACAACTTCTGGTAACAGTTGATAATGCTCACATCAATGGAGCTATTTTGCAGTTGAAATGCACACTTAACTAGCTTTTTGTGGCCACTTCATAATTTGAATCAGCTTTCCATAAATGTACTGCTGCACACACACAATACCTGATCACTCATTTTGTAACGGCCTATGTTTGTATAGCAGTGTGTAGCGACATTTCCTCTCTGTGTCTGTGCAAGATTAGTATTACAAATGTAGGTTATCATAACCAATTAGACCTAATGCCTAGAAATGATTTAAAAAATCTACTAGTGTATACATTTTAATTAAATTTTGCTTTAAAACTTAGTTTCCTATTTCTTTCTCTTTTTTGATACATTAACCTCAAGGATTTTAGGGATTTGATGCCACATTAGCAGCAGGGCTCTAGGATTTGCTAAAGTAGGCCCGTTAGTCTAGTCAGCCCTTCTTTCCATGTGCATTATAATTTATAGTTCCCAGAGGATGAATTATGATGTCTTAGATGACCCTCTGACTTTTCATTTAGTGTCTGTCTATGATCCCCAGGATGAATAATGACTTTCCAATGTTAATGTTAATATTCCATTCTGGGTGCAGCCTGCTCTGTGTTGAATAGTAAGCATCCACACCTTGCACCTTCTCTCCTGGAGAAAAGGCTGAGTATGTGTGTGTAATATTACACTAACCGCAAATTATCTGACTGGGTGTCATGTTTCAGGGGCCAAGTGCAGGTTTTCCCATGTGGGTTATAAGACAGAGGTAAGAAAAGAAGAAGAAAATAAGGAGGAAGAGGAGGAGGCCAGTGAGGTCCATGGAGATAAGGAATTACAGCAACGCAGTGAACTCATAACAACTGACTCTTTACTGAAAAATACTGGACACAGATACTGCCATTCAAGGTGCTTGTTAAGATATTTTCAACGCTCCAATAATATAACAATACAAAATGTGTATAAAGTACTCAAACAGGAAGCAGTTTAAATTCTGTATAGAAAAAAGAAAATAGTTATCCTGGCTAGGATAAATACATATGATACAGTACTGTTTTGTCTAGCCATTGATGTTTTGAGTGGTGCTTGCTTGTGTGTTTGTGCTCAAATAATAGGCACGTTCTCAGCCTTCCCCTGGGCAGATAGGGTTTCAGGTGCAGTGTTGGTGTTAGGTTCCACAGAGTGTTTGAGTCACTGTGTTCTTTTCTGTTCTGTTTCAGGAGCTCACAGGGCTCTGTGGAGGGACTGGGAATCCAGACAGCTGAGGCTGAAGAAGAGAGGAGCTCTGTTTCGTTAGAAGTGATAGATAACAGTAACATCTTGGCATACTTGAGTGGAAGCAGCGCATCCTTGAGTCACAGGCAGTGGACACCCGACAGGTCAGTGTTGTGATGTTAAAGGCTACCTGACCATATAGATCTAAGAGCTAACTGTGACTTGATTGGCTCTCTATTGTGGTTTCTCTGTACTGGTTTGCTTGTATGTATGCATCATACAAGTATGTATATATATATATATATATATATTGCATGTATGGATAATACAAGTAATCCATCTTGTAATCCTGTCAGTGTAAGTGCAAAATGTATGTACTGATAAGTATGTACAGTATGTATGTATGTATGTATGTATGTATGTATGTATATACACACTAGATGTACTGTATGTATGTATGTATGTATATACACATTGTATGTATGTATGTATGTACATATGTATACACGTACTGTATGTCTGTATGTATGTATGTATGTACATGAATGTATATACGCACTGTATGTATGTATGTACACTACCGGTCAAAAGTTTGGGGTCACTTTTACATTTCCATACCATTCCATTATAGACAGAATACCTTCTAATTTGGGTGGGGGGGCTGATCTTTAATGCAATATCTACATTGCCCATGATCAGTAACCATTCATCCAATGTTCCAAAGGCACATTCTGTTCACTAATCTATCATTTAAAAATAAAAAACTAGAAAAACATTGGAGAACCATTGTACTATTATGTAAGCACATAACGTAATCTGAAAACGGCTTCCCTGGTTAAAAAAACAATGCAACTGATCTCAGCTGGCATTCTGTCTACAATGGAGTGCAATGGGAATTTCTATGTGACCCCAAACTTTAGACCGGTAGTGTATGTATGTATATATACAGTATATACACGTACTGTATGTGTGTATGTATGTACAGTGTGTATGTATGCATATTTTACCTATGCATATTGTATGTGATTTTTTTGTATTTCAAACAAAACCTCACCCTTCCCCAACTCCCCTCATCTCCACCCAACGGACTCTAAATATCTCACTGGTTGCTGCAGTCGTAGCACCCCAGACAGTGTCCTGAACCCAGCAGGTGAATGTGATCTGGGTGAATGTGTGAGTCTGGCTGTGGAGGTCTCATCTTCCTCTGATGCACGCAGAGACTCAGACACCCACATTCCCTCAGAGCCTCCTCTCAACAACTCATCTGTATCACAGGTCAGTCGCAGATAGTTGGTTTGTTTGACAATTTTTGGTCTGTTTTGTTGTGCAAGAGATTTTCAGGGATACTGTTTAAGTTACAGTTGTGTGTGGAGGATGCACAGGCTGCTTTATTTAAACTGATGTTGGGTTTTCTGGGGTGCAGAGGATTTTGAGCTCGGAAACAGACAGTGGATTTGGGAGCTCTTACTTGAATCAATCAGCTTCTGGACCATTTCATCCAAATCTGCTCACAGAAAGGTACAAATGAAATACTTTACTATTTATAAAATGAGTTTCGGTACATCCACAGTTACTATATACTACTATACATGTCAATTTGACAAGTTTGATCCTCTCATCTGCAGTGTACTCTCCCAGAATGATGCTTTAAGTAGCTCAGACAGTGAAGGCTCCTGCTCCAACCTGCAGACAGCCGTCCATTCAGCCTTCCTCACCAGCCAGCGGTGGGCAAGTCCCCACCCATCTGTCCAAACACAGTCCTGTGGTGCTGCAGCGGCAGTGGAGCGGTGGGTGGAGAGCACCACTAAGGAGCCTTCAGTCAGGCTGCAAGGTGAGCAAATCCCATTAACAAAGAAGTTCTCTTTGTTATTTCATCTTATCTGGTCAATACTGAAATGATAAATGCTTCTCCACCACTGACCAAACAGGATCTGAACGCAGTCCGCCTGCCCAGCTCCATCACCACGTATCAGAACCCGCACTCAGCCCCACCATGGACACAGAGGAGAGAGGCAGCCCACTGTACTCCTACTCATGTAATAGGTCGGTGTATGCTCAGGAGCAGCTATTGGTGGTTGACTGCTGAAAAACTAGAACTTCAACCCTCGTGTTGTCTTCACATAGACCAACATTTAGTTTTTGAGTCAAAATTTGAAGTTAAGACCTCCTTAATACACTTTTGTCACTTTTTTGTCAAGTTCTTTGTTGGTTTTTTTGGACATTTTTGTTGTTGTTTTGAAGTTTTTGAAGCTTTCTCCGACATTTGTTGTCACTTTTTGACGTTTTCTCATTTTTCCCAAAGTTCTTTCTCACTTTTTACAATGTCTTTGTTTTTTTCCTACATTTCTGTCACTTTTTTCAGTGTGCTTAAATCTTTTTTTCTTCTTAAAATGCTATGAAATTAAATAAAACACCCAAATTCAATGAAAATAGTGAACTGATCAGTTGATGATTTAACTTGTGAGGAGCGTCGTATTGAACCATTCATGTTATTTTTTTTACGATTTGGTTGAAGGAAACCCAAATTTCTGATTTAGAAATCTTTTGAAAGCAGGTCAAATATGACCCCGAGGACAACAGGATTTAATCAGTAAACCTTATGGGTGTAAATCACACATTTTATCATGATACAATATTATATAGATTACTTGGACAAGGATAGAATATTTACTGATATCACAAAGTCTGCCAAGATAGGATGTTGATTCGATCTAATTCAGGGGCCTGCGACCGATATAAAACAACACTTAATCTGATTTCAGACAGTCATTTACATCTTTCTATATTATATAAAAGGCAACTATATTTGACAAATGCATTAGTAAGCCATTAAAACAGAAACAATTAAAAACAAACTACTCTTTTTGATAAAAACAATACAAAGTGGGAATTTCAAAATAAAGGTGCATCGTAAAGATGGCGATATGCATCGATATTTTCACTTTGTATCGATAGTATTGGATCGTTGATGGTTGAAATATGGATCCAGATAGATATATTGTTACACTCTTAGTGAACATCTGTATGTGTGTCTGCTTAGTGAGGCTCTCCTGGCCTTGCAGTCAGAGGTGTCCCGGCTGAAGAAGGAAGCTGGAGGAAGGCTTGGTCCAGCTGCCCCACCTAGCACAGAAGATGGACTATCTCACCTCCAAATACAGACAGGATCGTCAGGAGCGCAAGTCTAAGACCCGACCTCGGCCCCACCACAGACCATCATACAACAGGTGATCCCGCTGGCTGGTTTTAGTGGAGGAACACAAGGATAATGGCCATTTTTCGGGGTTGTATTGATGAATGAAAGAGACATGTTTTTACAATTTATACATTATACTGACATTATGACCCTTTTTATTCTACTCTCTAGTGTGTGGAAGCCATCAAGTGGCAGCACACAGGATGTGAGCGATCTCAGTTCAAGTCAGGTGAGGATAGAGGACTGGATCTCTTCAGACATGGGCCCCAGCAAGAGCAAAGGTATTCCACCACCGCCAGTCTTTTATAAAGTACTTGAAAGCAATCCTTGAGTAAAAGTACAAGTATCTTTCCAGAAAATGACTTTGGTAGCAGTTAGTCACTTTTTAGAATACTTCTTGAGTAAAAGTCTTACAGAAAGAGAATTTTTTACTTTTTTGTGAGCAGCGTGTGTCCGTATTATTCCTCGGCCATCTACTATGGTTAGATCATTTGCTCTTCAGGTACAGACAGTGGTGACACAGCTGTCTCTGAGATCATGTTGCAGTTCCACAGTTCACCTGTAGCGAGCAGGAGAGGCGACAGCGTGCACTCAGCACCAGAGTTTCAATATAAACTTCGTGAGGCACTGCAATCCAACAGAGGTCCGAGCCAAAGCTGTTTTTCACAGTATAGTACAGCCTTTGTAAATTGTATATAATTTACACAGGTGATAGATTAAAAAAATAAATAAAGAATAACGTGTGTTATGCTCCTTCAGGGTCAGAGGGAAACAGCTCAGTGAAAACCTCTCGTCTGAACAGCTCCATTTTAAAAGGAGGGAAGGCTTGTGACAGCCATGCCAAGCAGAGACTACAAAGTAGGTGACTTTACCATCTAATGTTTAGAACGTCAACATTTTGGTGTCATTGTGATTGATGAAACAATGCACTTTCAGATTTACATATAGCGGATATAGCGGAACTAAATTCTACTATACAATAAATAAGTCTTGCATTGCCAGACGTATCTCTACAGCACCGAGGACACCACAGACACATTCTTGGATAGGAGAAAAAAAACGCTTTGGTTCTTTGAGTTTCTCTAACCCTTGTGTTGTCCTCGGGTCAAATTTGACCGGTTTACAAAAACTTTCTATATCAGAAAGAACGTGACAAATTTTGAAAAAACTACAAAAAAGCAGGAAAACGCTGAAAAAGTGACCAAAAAAACAACATAAAAACACTGGGAAAAGGGACAAAGAAAATGTTAAAAAAAAATTGACTAAAACATAATTAAAACAAAGTCAAAAAAGTGACAACAAATAGGAATAAAATTGACAAAAACAAGTATAGAAAGTATAGAAAAAGAACAACAAAATGTTGAAATTTCAACCCAGAAAAACACAAAGTTGCAGGTAAACGGGAAGACAACACAAGGGTTAAACCAATCACAATCATCTTGGGCGGCGCTGAGCTCCGGACACAGCGACGGTGGCGCTGCAACAATAATCTGGGGAAGGAATTTGTTTTGGTGAAACATTTGCACCCCGCAAAAGAAAAAACGGCACATACAATATTAAATTAACTGTTCACACAATACAGAAATATGAGCTATTTAAATTAGCTGAATACATGGTTAAACTTCATTTACTCGTACTCGGCGTGTGATTTGTCCACAGTAATCCCTGCCCATCGGTCCTGAAACATCCCAGTTAGAGCGAATAAATGCCGTAAACATATGCTTTGTAAATCTTAATCATTCCCCATAAGAACCAAGCAGTCCTGCCTTATTGCACGATTCAAATTTTCTTCAAAATCTGCCTTTTTCAGTGTGTAGCTTGCTAGCTCAACGTTTGTTGTTCGAGAACGGCAACACACCGAGCGGATGGTGAGGGATGTCAGGCCATTATCTTGGAAATGTACTTTTGTTGAGCCATCTGTGTTTTTTTGTCATTTAAAAACATTGGTCCAGATAACATACAGAAAAGAACACTACACACACCGAAAAAGGCACAGTGCACCTTTTCCACAATCCTTCCTTGCGATCAAATGTTGCGATCAAAAACAGAGGAAATATGGGAGACAACAAAAACAGCAAGAACAAAAGTGTAACAGTGTTGAAACAGGGCAGAGATATAATTTTTTTTATTTGCCAAGTACATTTACACATACGAGGACTGTATCTTCCGCCTATCCTAACTAATGAGGAGCATTGGTCAGCGCCTGGAGACCAACTCCAGTTGTAATGCCAGTACCTCCAGCAATGGCAGGAGTTATTTAGCATGTACATCTTTGAGTCATCGGAATCAGCACCCTGATTATCAGTATTGTGTTCTATTGGTACATATGTATACTGTAGTGCTTCTTATCTTATGTTCCTGCAATCAGCAGCCGTCATGGAGAGTTTTTACTCCAAGGAGAGGTGGTCTCTTTTCTCCTCTACATCTCTCCAGAAGCCTCTTCTCCAGGTCAGCTACGGCTCCTCCAGCAGCCTGCCTGCTAGGTACACGTCACTTACTGAAAGCACACAGATATTAACCAGAAGATATTAAATGATATAGTTTGGGTAAAGTGGAGTCACTTTTTTTGCTGTGTGTGTCCTCCAATCCAGCTATAAAGTAAGGGAGCCGCCTCTGCAGTCCGTGTCCCATCACAGAAAGCACTCCACCCAGTCAGATTCGGCCCTCCTGCCCAGTAATGTGTACTTCCAGCGGACACCATCCCCAGTATCAATGCCCTCAAAGACTGCCAGCAGGACAGGCAGACGCAGAAGGAACAAGGTGAGATTTCTTCACATGCATGTCTGCTGAGCTCCTCCCTGTAAAAAAGAACATCTGCTGTGTTTAGCCAAACATAAAAAGCCAACTATTTCATAGGAAAGTCTGCTAACTGTTTTTAGGAGGAAGACATGAACAGGACTCTAGACCAGGCTATTGAGGTGGCCCGCAGCATGAAGAGGACCACCGACCGAATGGCCAAGAGACTGTCAGCGGACCTGTCTGACGCTCAAGTCCACAGGAAACATTACAGCATGCAGCCACCAGGGGGCAGGAAACACCATGCATTCTAATGAGCAGAGTACACCAGTCTGCCAGTCACAATTCTAGAGGCCTATGCAGAACATTTCTTTTTTGAAAAAGTTATTTAAGGAACTGTTTGTGTTAAGTTGTGGTTTTTTTACATGGTTTGTGTATTTATACATGCAAAAGTCTAAAATCACACTACAAAAATATATTTTATAAGATATTATAACCACTTGTATATTGTAAGGTTTTTTGATTTTTCTTAAAAAGCATATGTATGTTGATGGGCAGCATTTTTATATTAAAAAAGTGTTACTATACTATATTGAGCCTATAGGTCCCTTAATTGTTTAAAATATTTCTCTAGCATCTCAATTTTATTCTGACCGGTGTGTAAAATGTAATCAAAACACATTATAGCCACTATAGTGGGAGAAAATGACTTTCTGACACAATATTTTTGATATCATAAAACAATGTGAACCAGTTGTGACCTCTTGTTAGGGGGCAACAGCAATCACAGCCCAATCAATCAGCAGATGAAGCAATAAACTATCTTTTCACAAGTCAGTCCACTTGTGTCACCTAACCCTTTTGTTTTATTTGACCTGCTCCCCAGCTATAAGCTATCCAGTACACATACGCAGTCTCAAGGTTAGGAGAAGTTAGCTCACGTAGGCCAGATTTGTAATATTCCCCATTATCTGAGGAAAATCCCTTTTTTGCACCTGTTAGGTATTGAATTCATGTTTGTTTTTATGCACTGGTTACTTGCATTGTGTTACAAGTAAATCAAGATAACAGTAGGGAAGTAGAAATATATTTGATGTGGTTGTTGTATTTTGTGTAATTGTTTAGATTGAGTACATTTCCGATTTATCTTGTACTGTGGTAGGGTTGAGATAATGTCAGTGGCAGGATATAAAAGTCGATGGTGCTCAGTGTGTTGCGATCATGGCGGCCATGTTTTGTGTTCATTGTCATCGGTGAAATAAACACCTGTTGATCTGTAGTCTCCTGCTGT
This sequence comes from Etheostoma perlongum, assembly GCA_026937815.1. Classification (NCBI taxonomy): domain Eukaryota; kingdom Metazoa; phylum Chordata; class Actinopteri; order Perciformes; family Percidae; genus Etheostoma; species Etheostoma perlongum. Next base: position 25,682,649 of record CM049382.1, read on the forward strand.
AAAAAACTGCTATGCGGCCATTGTAACAGGTAACCTTTGTCTGATTTCCTCATCTGGCCCCCTTTAAGGTGCATCCCTGCTGGCCTGTGGGTGTAACTGGCCCGACAGGGTCTTATTACTAAGTTTCTGTTTTCTGGGCTCAGCTGGTGCTGGGCTGTATATCTAGTTTCACTGTTGGGGGCATATCAGAAAAGATGTGTCCAAACAACATTCCTGAACTGTTAAGGGCAACTGCATTAAGATCAATTTTTCAAAGATGTTTTTTTATTCCTCTTTTTAATCAACTTTAGCATGGGTGTGTACACTTTCTCAAGCCACTAGCTGCTGGTGGGTTCTCATTTTTGTGGTCTGTACCAAGAGTTCAATAAAGTATGTCTTCTTCTTTTTTAAAGGATGAATGTACTTATGTACTGTATTTTTATATTTTGGCTTTCACTTACTACTCATCCCTTCTGCCCATACTGGTAAACAAGATCTTTCCTTATGTGCTTACAGGGTAAGTAATGGAAGCGCAAACCCACAGAGTTTATTCTGTGCAAAAAGAGGGACTTATGTACTGCTTACGCCTTATTCTAAGTTGAAATGTACATTTATACCATATCTATTTTTCACAGAACCAGGACAGTGGGTTTAGTCTCCCATCTCTTCCATTCTATGAAGAAACATTTCAGGAAGGAGCAATTGTTATAGAAAGATAAAACTTTCAATGTCCATATGGAAATGGGAGTACTGTTTTGAGACAGACAAAATGTGAACATATCCTTTAAGGATACAGATTGTCTAACTTGATTAACCCAATCTTGGCTCTTAATTCTTCGTTAGTTGTGTCTCAAGGTTTCAAATAGTTAATAACAGAGTATCATTTACCAAATATTGAAGTATGCTGGAACATACAAAACAATATTGAATACTTTTTGTTCTTTGAACTCTGTGAAAGCTATTCGATCAGGTCCCTCCTTCTGGTTTTTATGTACAAAAGAGTTAATCTGGTCCAGTGGGATCCTCCCAGCCCATCGTTCTAATACACACCCGAGGCAGACACTCAGTCACTGTGGAACAGATGGGCTATCATGATAACATCACTTTGTTACCTTAACTGGAACTATTGGCACATCCACAGTATTGTACTGTACATGGAGTACAGAAAAGTAACTTCTAATACAGCACAATGTATGAATGTATGTATTATTCAAATGTATGTTGTGTGTGTGATGACATAAGCCTGCTTGTTACAGCTGGTTTGTCAGTGTTGTGGTGAAAGTGACAATTGAGCTCAGTAGATTCTAATGCAGATACATTAACAATATCAGAGAATATAATGTATTACATATTATGTATTGTGTACATAATAAGACACCAACTGTTTTGAGTTACAAATGCTATACTTTCTCGACACTCAACTAACATGTCATATCTGTATTTGCCAGGAACTCAGTGTCGTTGATAGATTTGTGTTGATGAATAAAGGTCAAAATTAATAATTGCTCAAAAGAGGTTTCATCTATCACAAGATAAGAACTAATGAGAAATCAAATATTGTTTGGATGAAACCTTAAATATGATCTTCCTTTCAGGCAGAAACAGGTCATCGCATGTGTCAAGTTGTCTATTTAATGTAAGGTGTAATGATGCATATTTCTCAACTGGGATGTTTGGGTTTAGTTTCTTTCGAGGAAGAAATATGCCAATGCTACAAGACAAGAATCGATTAAGAGATGGTTGCAGAAATATAAAAAAAAGTCTGCTACACAGGTGATTTTTATCGACATTCTCGTCTTACAAAGATGAGCACACTCGTCTCACTCTGATAGGCCGCCCAAACACCCCTGTGGGGAGGAGTTACAGCCTTTGGGCTCTTTGGTATTTGCTGAAACAATAAAGGACCTGTCGTTTCATCTGAAAGAGAGGGAGGGCAGGAGTTAAAAAAAAAGTCAAATTTAGGTCTGAGATACTTCCCTGAAGTCATTTTGAGAAACAGCATCACACATCGCCTCCAGGCAGCAGAAAAACACTGAAGGCATGGGGGAAGCTAAGACAAAGATGCTGAGACTTTTGATTTTATTCACATTCACAGAGGTAAGCCATGAGATCCGTTTTTAACTGTATACTGATTATTTCAAATGTTTTCACAAGAATACAGTGCAAAGAACAATTTTACCAGTGTGCATTGGTTGGCAAGGTTCCCTATCTTTGTTAAAGTGCTTATTTTAAACATCCAGATAAATAATAGTGTGTAAACTTTTGAAACCTGTGAACACTGGCTCTTTTGAGTGTCACTGCTTTCAACAAGTGTGTGTGGCATGCCCAACCTTAGCTCAATAGACAAATTCATTCCGACCTGAAAGAAATACCTGCGCTGACCAGTCCTGAAATCTGTGTTGAGTGAAGGTAATGTGCAGCCTGCTGCCTCTCATACGCCGAGAATATGATACAGGCATTAAATCCTGCTGCATAATTAGCCTCAGAATATAATGTGAAATACCAACAGCTTGGAATGATGTTCTGTCATGAAAATACTGCATTTCCTGTTATTTATCATCAGCGTTATTTCCTTGTTTCAGTCAATAACCTGCCACTTTTTTTTATTTACAGATATGTGCTGCTCAAAATGGTAAATTATCTTTTTTTATATTTGCCTTAAGATACTTTTATAATGATAAACCAGTGTCTGAATGGGACCCAAAAAGGTGGAAGTACCACAGTTCCATGATGTGATTATTGCATGTGTCTTGGATATATTTATATTCATATATCTTGTAGGAGTGACCCCGAATAGTCGATTATTTCACGATTCGATCTAAGGAGCCTCATTCAACTAATCTTACAGTTTCTGAAAATGTGGTTATGAAACAAAGGATCATTCCATTTGGGCTACACTGAGGCGATTTTATGTAGAATTGCTTGTTTTTTTGTCCAAGAAATCATCATATATAGCCTTTTTTGTATAAATATCTGCCTGATTATAATAGTGTTAATAACAATTAGAAGTAAAGGTACTCATATGGAAATAAAACCATTTCAGGGACTGTCCCAAACTCACAAAATGTATAGTATATGTATATGTATATGTATTTGTGTGTATATATGTGTACATATGTATATGTGTATATATGTGTGTGTATATATACTGTATATATGTATATGTGTGTGTATATGTATATATATATACTGTATGTGTATATATATATATATATATGTATATTTATATGTGTGTGTATGACAATATCACTTATACGCCTTTCTGAATGTATCCTATCATTGCTTTCTTCTCTATGTCCGTCAGCCGTCACTGTGTCAGTGTTTACAGTCACATCTAAGAGTATGACAGTGCAGTGGAGCGGCTACACTGGGGCCAGCTCCTACAAGATCACAGCAACACCCAGGAACTCCCCGGGACCATCAGTCTTCTCTCAGTTCAGTGGCAACGTTGTCATGGGCTCAGTCAACTCCCTGTCACCAAACACAGTGTACACCATGAAGCTCGAAGCCATGGACAATGCTCTCAATGTCCTCAGCAGTGCGGCGACACAGGAGACCACAGGTCAGTGACCACAGCGAGGAGAGGTAAAGGAGGAAAAGAAGTCTTGGTGGTGATTCAGATTCAGACAATATCCATAAAGACATGTGTCTTACATTTCTACAGTGGTGGATAAAGTCCTTAGAAATAAATCTGCAACTATTTGGGTAATCAATTAATCATAATTTTTCAATTAAATGCCAACCATTCTCCACTGTGAAGATTTGTTGCTTTTCGCTGTGGGTCGTCTTTATGAACTGAATATCTTGGGACTGTTGGTAGACATCACATTGGGAAAACATTTTACACTATTTTCAGAAGTTAAATTGACCAAACAATTAATGGACAAGAAAAAAAGAGTTAGTTGTTGCCCTAATTGACAAAATCCTCATCTGTAGTAGCCATAGCTTTGAAATAAATTTAGTAGAATAAAAAGTACAATAATCTTTCTTAAATATGGTGGAGTAGAAGTATAATATGACATAAGAACTCAAGAAACTACAAATAATACACAAAAGTGTACTTAAAGGGATAGTTCACAGTTGGAAAGATGAATTTAGCTTTAAATTGGGTCATTTATGTAGTAGAAATGTGAATTTTCTTTGGAAATTGGTGCTTTCTAGGCCGAGAAAAGCCAGAAAATGTGTTGTTGGCTCATGTGGATGAAAGACACCAAACCCCAGAATGCACTTGCTTTGCTGCTTGAATCCCTACTAAGCCATGCGTATCGTTTACTGACATAGACAGACAGTGAGGCATTCAACTCTAGTGTGTTTTATTGTCATTTCAACCTTTTACACAAAACACTGGCGTTGATGTCCCCTTACCCGTCCAGCGGCATCGGGCGACACCGCTGGCTCCGTAGCAGGCGACGCTCGCGTAGTGTGTCGAGTTTTCATAATCTCCGATCTGTACCTGTGTATCCCGGTGGTACACATGTGCGCTAGTTTGCCCATAATTGTTGTAAAAGTTTGTTGCTGAAAAAAGATAGCAGTAACTTAGCTCCAAGATGGCTGATACTTGACTCGCTTCGGCTTGCTTCAGCTCGGTTCGGCTCGGTTCGGCTTGCTTCGGTCCAACCCCGATTTTTGCGTCATCAAGTTTTTCTCCAGACACACAATGCAGAAATCTCTGGTCTCAGGGGGACATGAGAGAGGGAAGCACGGGCATTCAAAAATACAACAGGGTTTCTACTGATACAAAGCTTAATGCTAATCGGTGAAGTATCCCTTTAAGTATAGTAGTAGAGTAAATGTACTTCAATCGTCATAATGTAACCTACTTTATGTCAAAGCATTCCATTTGAACTATCATACTGATTCTGCTTCCATCATTTGCTCTCCAGCTCCTGACGTCCCCAGCATTGGACAGGCCTACTCCAAACACAGTGACAGCATCACTGTGGAGTTCACAACCGTTTCCGGGGCAAGCAGCTACCTCCTGAGGGCAGAGTCAAAGACCGGTGATTTCTTCTCTGAGACGGTGGTGAGCAGCTCCCCCGGCACCGTGGTGCAGCTCCAGCCCTACACAGACTACAGGCTGAGTGTCATGTCGGTCAACTCTGGGGGGAGGAGCCAGCCCTCGTACCCCATTGAGGCCAGGACAGGTACAGACCAAAAGTCTTAAAGAGCCCTAAAACCCACAGCATGTCAAATAGTGATAGAAGATTGAAAAACTGATTAAAGTTTAGACAACACTTATTTAACACATATATCATTTTCACCCTAAAGACCAATACTATTGTCACTAATAATCTATATCATTGAATAATAATGACCCTTTTCACCCACTTTCACATGTCCAGAGAGACACTACACATTCAAAGCAGTTTTCTAACGATGGAAATCAGTGTTTGCAAAGTGAAAGGCAGCCTTAACTATTGACCCTGTAGGACAATAGTTTGTTAGTTCACCCTGCCGGCAATAACGGCGTGTCATTTCACCGTCCATTGTCACAGTATCTGCTCTTGGCAGCCAATGCACAAGGGTGTAAAATATAGCCATGCCTTGGCAATATTCTAGTCTCATAATATGAAAAGCAAAACCATGAGAACTAGGTTGTCTCCCTTCCCCGAAGGAGTAATGTAACATAATCACAGGGAAACTGTTTCTATCCCCCACCTCTTACAAAAAGTCAGAACAGTAGAAGTAAGAAATCGGTGTGTCAGTATCTTTTCCCATCTTTTCCCTTGATCTGTCTGTAGTGGTAATGGCGCCCAAGTTAAACACCACCTCTCCTAACAACGACACCATCCTTGTGACCTGGACCCCGGTGGACAACGCTGTCCTCTACACTCTCTGCATCATCCAGGAGGGCTCTATGTCCCGCAACAAACTCAACACCACGGACACCATAGTGAGCTTTGGTGGCCTTGAAGCAGGGACCACCTACTGTATCAAAGGCACAGCCTGGGACGCACAGGGTCGAGCTGGAGACGACATTACCACCTGCCAGATCACACGTAAACACAATGAGATGTTTTAACATGAATCCAACATATTATTAGCCTATTTGTGGGAAAAAAAAAATAATGAGGGGCTTATAGGTAAGGTAATCCCTAAGGAAGCCATCTACAGAAGCAATTATCCTTAAGGATTCACAGTACCACATGTATGATTTTTTTTAAAAACCATGCCAACAATTATTTTAACAGCTTAGTATTGTGTGCAATATAAAGGAACATATAAAGGCTTTAGGCCACCCACCCAGTTTAGTATGTAAATTCATTTTATGCAATATTTGTAGTAGGGTGGCCCTGTTCCATCTCTCTCTCAGTTAAGGGGTCCATGGCTTAAAAAAAAGGTTATTACCCCTGATGTAGAACATGAATGTAGCAGATGTTGTTACTAATTTCCCTGTGATTTCTCTTCCAGGCCCTCCAAGCCCAGATGTGACATTAGTCGAAGTGACTCAGGGCCGGTCTCTCGGGATCGCTGTGTACTGGATGTCAGTGCAGGGAGCGGAGAACTATGTGGCCTGGACCACTAATGGTCAAAACTGTAATTCAACAGTTAGTGGTTACTGTTTTATCACACCTGTGGAGTGTGGCCAGAACCACTCTGTCTCTGTCACAGCCTATAATGGCGCTGGGCCCAGCAGCCCCTCAGAACCACAGAACTACATTACATGTGGGTACATCACACACAACCATAGCCACATACAACATGTGGCATATATCAGACACAAAACCATACATATTTAAAAGAATCGTTTGACATTTTGGGAAGTATGCTTATTTGCTTTTTGAGTTAAATGAGAAAAATGATAAAATTCTGCAAGAAATTGAAAATAAGTATATTTCCCAAAATATCAAACATTTGATTTGATTTTATTCTGAATCTCTACCCTCTTTCTCTGACAGATCCGTGTCCCCCAGAGAACATCTGGGTGGAGGAGCCCAAAGCAGGCAACTGCTCGATTGTGTGGAATGAGGTGCAACTAGTGGAGTACTACATGGCTTTCATAAAGAGGGACGACGGGACTGAGAATTCGTGTAACACCACCAAAACCACTTGTCCATTTTCCTGCATGTGTGGCTACACCTACCTCACCACCGTCTTCCCCTACAACCAGGCCGGCTCCAGCCCTTACGCAAACGTCCGCAACTACACCACCAGTAGGACCAGAAGCACCCACATGTAGTACCAGTACTGATGCATGTTTTTGTTATGAACCATAGAAGTGGTTTTACTTTATTTAGCTCATTAACTTAACATTGTGTGTACCTTCCATTGCAACCAATGATCTTCCAAAGTATGACTTTTTATCAACAGCTACTTTCACATCAAAAATCTCTGAAATGACCTATGATTGGTCAAAGTCTCCCGTCACAGGCTAGATTTTCTAAAGCCTGAAAGCAAAGCCAAGAGGAAGTGCAGAAATCTACTTTTCTCTCTCCAATTGAATTATCATATACTGAAAGGTTATTTTTATACTATTGCACAATGACACAAAAAAATTCCTGCCTCAGCTTTAAGCACACTCGCAACAGAGCCCATGTTATTAGTTATGCCTTTTCTAGTCAACAAGATACATTTGGAAGACAAAAAAAGTACATGCACGTTGACAGGCAGAAACAATGACTGTCTGTAAAGTCATCAGTATAGTCCTTGTTGTCCCATATTGATTCATGTTCTCACCTGTTTTTGAATTTCTACTCCCCCCTCTCCCTCAGTTCCTTGTTGCCCTCAGGGTGTTAGCATAAATCTAGTTTCTACAGAGACCCTGGAGATCAATTGGTTGCCCGTCAAAGGGGCCGAGCTGTACGAGACAACGGCGGCAGAAACAAATGATGTCATCCACTGTAACGACACAGCGCCAGTGTGCGCGTTGTCAGATTTGAGGTGCAACACGGCTTATACTGTGACCGTCACACCTTGCAGCGAGTTACGAGGATGCAACCGCACCTGCACACCCCAGACACATGAGACAGGTATTAATGGGGGTATTTAGAGTGACATCTCACCTCACAAATACACACTTGTCCACATACACACAAGAGAGGGAAGGCAGGGAATTTTTGAGATATACCTAAAATATCAAACATAACACAGTAGCCTAATGCTAGTTTGACATTTTAGGAAATACTACTTATTTTTGATTTGTTGTCAAGAATTAGATGAGAGGATTGATACCACTCTCACGTCTGTACAATATATATGAAGTCACATACAGCAGCCGGTTAGCTTATCTTAGCACAAAAGCTGGAAACAGCTAGCCTGCCCCTGTCCAAAGCACCACAAGCACATTTAGGCCTACACACTTTAAGTTAGTAGGACCTACAAAAATGAGATATACAATGTTCAGCAATGAGCTTCAGAGGTGATGTTATGCGTACTTTGTTTCTTTTGGACATAGCCAGGCTAGCTGTTTCCCCCTGTTTCCAGTCTTGTTGCTAAGCTAAGCTAACCAATTGATGAAGGTAGCTTCAAATTTGCCGTACAGACATGAGAGTGGTATCAATCGCCTCATGTAACTCTTGGCAAGAAAGTGAATCATCATATTATCTGAAACTACTTCATTACAATAAATCCTCTATGTGCTCCAATAACATTTTTTGGTATGAAAACAGCTCCGTGTGCCCCAGAGATCGTGAACATGACGCAGACCAACAACTCAACGTACAGAGTCCACTTTGCTACGCCCAACACCCCCAACACAAATTACACCATCACAGCCATCGGACGCTATGACACACACTCGTGCCAGTCTAGAAACGGCTCCTGTGAGCTCACACAGCTGCCCTGCGGTTCAACCTATGAGGTCATGGCAGTGGCCATGACAACTGTGGGGAGAAGTCTACCTGGATACAGCAAACCTTTGGAAACAGGTATGATTGGTTATCGATACATTTTATTTTTTTTGCCTCATAAAGGGTAAATACAGGAAATGCACAAGCATTGTTCTTGAACTTGTTAAGAATACACATTTGAGTGCTTTTAGGTTATTAACAAAATCAGTGCTGGACTATGTTAAACAATATATCCAAACAATATAACTATAAAACAATATTGCACAGCTGTACATTTGTTCTGTACTGCTGTTGTAATTCAGCATTCACAAACTTTGCCATTGTTACCAACTGTCCACTTGGTATTTTAACGTCTCCTTTGAATATTCCTTTAAATCATCCTCATCTTTTAGTTGGTTTATTGTTGTCTTCACCCCAGTAATGTGCTGCCACATTTTCTTTGCTCAAATCCAAGGAAATGGTGGACTTGGTTGGAATGTGAAAGAACAGTGATAAAAAAACTAATGAATCATTCAATTCTAAGTTTCACCCGGCAATGGCAAATTTCATTCGCATTTGGCATTTGGTCGAATGTTGATTTCAAGCCCTTCTCATTATACATACATGTAACCCAGTATTGATTGTTGTTCTGTAATTGACTCCCCAAGGTCCTTGCTGCCCCATGTATGTGAATGTGACCCAGGTCACCCAGGCTATGACCAACGTGACCTGGTCCCCTGGTAGCGGTGCTCGCTCCTACATCACCACCTTGATGTCGCCACGCGGGGATGCAAAGTGCCACACCCTGGACACCCACTGCCTGATGGGATGCATCACCTGTGGCACCAACTACAGCGTCAACCTGGTGTCCATCAGCAGCACGGGACACACGTCAGAGTGCAAATATCGCGGATTCTCATCCAGTGAGGACAAAACATACATGTACACACACACAAAATATACACACAGATGCCTGTTTGAGCGTGGAAATTGTCAGTAGTAATAACACAAACTCAACTTTTTCAAACTAATTCTTGTAGGTGCCTGTTGTCCAACCAGCGTCAAGCTCTATCGCAGGGCCAACAACTCCCTCAGGGTATACTGGAGCTCTTTGGGCCCTCAGATGCAGAACCACACAGTACAGCTGTACGGGACAGCAGCCAACTACACCTGTATCGCAGCTGCCGGCAGCAAATACTGTGACATCCAGGAGGAAACGTGTGGGGACGTCTACACAGTAGTGGCGGCACCAGTGGGACAGAATGGGATCAAAGTTGGCTTCTGTCAACCTAGGACATACTCAGGTGAGTAACACACATGTGATGTGATTTGTTCTCATAATTATTGGTAACAATAATGTATTATATAGTAATGTGTTCATTTTTGTCATTTTCTCAGTTCCGTGCCCGGGAGGTAATGCTGCCATGGGTAAGTATCCTCTAAACTTCACTTGATTTGCAATAGTTAAAGGAATAGTTTGACATTTTGATGCTAACTGTTCCCCCCTGTTCTCACTCTTTATGCTAAGCTAAGCTAACCTGCTGCTGGCTGTAGCTTCATATTTAGCATGGTGTCGATCTTCTGATCTAACTCTCGGCAAGCAAGCAAATAATCGTGTTTATCAAAATGTCAAAACTATTCTCATAAACCTTTATTAAGTTATGAGCTGTTTGAAAACTGCTACTGCACTGAAACCTTGTTTCTCTCCTTCTTAAGTGGTTTCTCGTAAAAGACGAAGTGTGAATTAAGCGCGGTAAGTTTATTGTCACTCAACTCACTCCAGATAAGAACACACTGTCTACAGACCACTTGGAGTTTTAGTACAGTACAGTACAGTTACAGTGCCTTGTGATTGCAAACATGTGTGTACGAAATTCATAAAAAGCTGTTTTCACAGACCACATACTTACTTATCATAAGGGTATCTGATGACAGCAACACGAGCATCCATAAATCAACTGTGCCTATAGTGCACTTGTGTTACAGTAGGTGTGAATGTTTGAGTAGAACATATAGCGTAAAGACAAGCACAGGTGAGGTTGATCTCTATCTTTCTTTACCTCTGGGACTTATCGATACGTGTCTGTCTATAAATCACGGGCAGAAGAATGAGGCAACATGACTCAGGGAAAGGACAACAAGGACGGAGAGCTGCAGCAGGAACGTGACACGGGCATATTATTATGTCTGTGGTGATCTTCAATAGCCTCTGACTCAGTATGACACAGCTGTATTCTGCTTTGTGCATATGAAATTACACATGCATGAAACAACCACTTATTGAGTGTGATGAATCAGTTCTGAAGCTATGATGAGATGTGTGTAATAACAGGTTGATCATTTCTCCCTCTCATCTTTCTTGCCCTGCAGTGAACCCCTCCACTTCCCCCATCTTTTTATAACCAACCCTCCAACATGGACAGAAGACTGTAAAGATCCAATCTACCAAAAAGAAATATACATTTGTTGTTACTGCTGCTTGCGAGGAAAGCTGCATAAATTAATATGACTGAATATGAAAAAACATAAGGTAAAAACACTGAATTAAAACACTAAAATACACAAAAGGCGTCTTTTAAATAAATAACTGTGGACATTTATCCAATGTATTTGAATTGCTACTTAATAGGCTGCATGTTATTTTATTTTCTGTTCTGCTTTTCCTCATGTTTAATCAATGCAGATGCCATTTTTTAATAAGACCTGATGTAACCTCAACATGTTAATGACATCTAGTAAAAATGAAAAGGGAGCAGAAATAGAAACTTTACAGTAAACCTTCCAGTTAAAATGAATCATGGCAATAGTTATTGAAAGGCAAAATCAATTTAAAATAAGATTATGACTTCTCCAAGTAGAAGGCCTCCATGAGGCGGCTGTATGACATGCCTCTGGGTTGTAAAGCTGGTTGGTGAGGGTCAGTTAAAAGTAGGGCTGCAGGTATCCATCTCGCTAGCCCGGAGTCATGCATGCCAAGTCCTGTGGATGATACATGCGATCAGATTGATGCTTTCAGTGGATTTGTTTTCTCTCTGTTGACAGATAACAATAAAGCACATCTTTTTTTGCATTACAATATTGTGCAGGCAATCATCTTGTGTGGGTTTTCTTTAGAAAGTAGAAGATGTTTTGTTCAGGTGTGTGTGGGCTTGGATACATGTTCAGTCCTCCAAAAGAAATCCAGATGGAGATGACTCCCACTGAACTTAAAAGTGGTACCAAAATGTGGGGGTGGATTGTCAGGCTGGAAATGATGATGATCACCCCTTTATAAGGAAAAGAGAAAGTCTTAACTTATTATTGGATTCTATGAAATATCAATAACTGAAATGTTTGCTTGAATCCTTTAAAATTCAGTTGCAGACATACACATAGAAAGAAACTGAATATCAACCCTTCTTATTTGACAGATGTGCAAGTGATGTAATCATTAAATCGCTATGAAAAAAAAGAATATCAGTGTACTACAATTCTTCAATCACTGTTGCTAAATCAAAGTATAAGGGCTTTATTAGCATATTCAGATACAGTATTGACAAAGGACACTATGAAAATTGACGAAGAGAACACTATCTGAGGTTGATTATGTGTCGTGTACTCTTCAGTACAAAAAATGTGCAATAAAAACTTGATGTTTGAGTGTTTTATCAGGTCTCTTTCTCCACCATTGATCCAAAGTAACAGTTTCCTGTAACTAATAATTATCATTTTCATTCCACTTTATTAACTTTTGTACAGTATCCATATTTTTATCAAACCAATGTGCACTTTATCTCATTTTATTCTGGGTTACTTTTTGGATTTTTAAAATCTTAGGGAAATTAAATCCTTGTTTGGATTATTTATACAAACAATATCCAGCACAATACATTTTCTTCCTAACTAAATATTCAGTAAATTTACCCCCAAAACAAGCAGAGTGACCAGAATTCCCAGTGGTGGACTTTCACTAACAATTACTTTGGTAAATTCCAAAAACATGCATGTATTTTTTGTTCCTGCACGTGGCAGACACAAGCTACTTATCACTCAGGTGGATATACATTTCACCGTAATAATGTGCATGTTCACTGGGACGTATAGTGCTGAAGACAAGCAGCCGGGTAGAGCTCAGAGAGGAGAGCGAGGCCGGTTGTCACACACTGAAGGCTATCACATTACTGTACGTTACACTAAAATTGAGATGCTGTACATACAGTATTATAAACATCCCTGTAGTCAATTTAGCTAGTAATAAAGGTATATGAGTATTAAAGTGTCCTTGGGTTTCATAAAAGTTAAAAAGTTAATGTTAATAAAGCTGAACAGGATACATTTCAGTATGTGGTTTGTATTTCAGCTTTCTACTCTGTTTTACATGATACACTGAACTTTCATACCTGTAGCTTTAAGGACAATGTGCTCTTAAGCCTATTTGACAACAAAGGATTATAGGGAAATAATGGAAATTAATACATACACCTTACTGGGCTTACTATTATTTAAAAGTTGACATGTACTCCAGGTAACAGCCCGAGGAATCTTTCTCCTGCAACAATAATAAGCAGAATAACTATTCTAAAAATGAGGTGTTACATATATACATATTTTACGTTATTACACAAGAATAATGAAATCTGTAATTGTCAATTTCCATTTCTCCTGAAACGTGCTCTTCATAATATTTCACAATGTTGTCACAGATCATGAAGCTGCATTTGTTGACCTATCCAAAGTATGTAGAAAGTATCACTTCCACCTTCCTGACAGTATCTGTGGTGTGCCCCAGGGATTGATCATACACCGTTAACCCAAACTAATGGACTTTACTCGAAATTTGTGCCGAAACCCATTACCTTCAACAGTCTAAGTTTTCACACAAGGTGAAACTTAACAACACAGACCAGTCAGTAGACACATTTAATAATTTAATTTATACTACTGATTTCCCCAGTGGGGAAATTACAATTTATACTCTGTGTAAACTTTGTTAGAATCACTACACACAGGCCTGAAATACACACACATGCTCAGGACGTATTCATGCACAAATGGAGAGATGTCAGAGTGAGTGGGCTGCCAGCTGGACCAGCGCCCTGCGAGGTTGGGGTGGGGGTACGGTGCCTTGCTCAAGAGCACCTGGCAGTGCCCAGAAGAGGAAGTGGCATCTCTCCAGCCACCAATCCACACTACGTACTTTGGTCCGCATGGGGACTTGAACCGGCGACCCTCCAATTCCCAACGCAACTCCCTACAGACTGAGCTGTTTTGAAGTCATGTGTTCTAAAATAAGCATGTTAAGTTAAAGCTTTGGTGTGTAACTTTTTTTTTTATCAATGAATAGCAGTTACATTCAAGCTATCGCCAAACGAGTTGATACAAAGCTAATTGAGACTATCAGTTCCACACAACTCTCTGTGTATTTCTCAGGATGTTCAGAAACCGGTGTCGTCGGGAGACTTTCGCGATCAAAAAAATCGAGTGAAGATATATACCTAATCACGGAAGGCTTGTATCACGTGGATGCTCCAACAGTTTTGTTGTCATCACTTAGAATTCCTCATGGGGGAGACAGAAACTACTCACTATGGCTTTAAACATGCAAAGAAAACAGTAATATAAAAACATTAGGGTACTTGTTGTACTAAAATATATATACTATATAATATAAATATTGTTTTTTCTTAATGACAATACATCCATCCATCCATCCATCCATCCATCTTTGTCCGCTTTTCTGGTATCGGGTCGCGGGGGGACCAGCTCCAGCAGGGGACCCCAAACTTCCCTTTCCCGAGCCACATCAACCAGCTCCGACTGGGGGGTCCCGAGGCGTTCCCAAGCCAGGTTGGAGATATAATCTCTCCACCTAGTCCTGGGTCTTCCCCGAGGCCTCCTCCCAGCTGGACGTGCCTGGACCACCTCCCTAGGGAGGCACCCAGGAGGCCCCCCAGGAGGCATCCTTACCAGATGCCCAAACCTCTTCAACTGTCATGACAATATAGTTTTAGGAATAATGTACAGTGGGTACGGAAAGTATTCAGACCCCTTTAAATTTTTCACTCTTTGTTTCATTGCAGCCTTTTTCCAAAAATCAAAAAAGTTCATTTTATTTCTCAGTAATGTACACTCAGCAACCCATCTTGACAGAAAAAAACAGAAATTTAGAAATTTTTGCATATTTATTAAAAAACAAAAACTGAAATATCACATGGTCATATGTATTCAGACCCTTTGCCGTGACCCTCATATGTAACTCAGGTGCTGTCTATTTCTTCTGATCATCCTTGAGATGGTTCTACACCTTCATTGGAGTCCAGCTGTGTTTGATTATACTGATTGGACTTGATTAGGAAAGCCACACACCTGTCTATATAAGACCTTACAGCTCACAGTGCATGTCAGAGCAAATGACAATCATGAGGTCAAAGGAACTGCCTGAAGAGCTCAGAGACAGAATTGTGGCAAGGCACAGATCTGGTCAAGGTTACAAAAAATTTCTGCTGCCCTTAAGGTTCCTAAGAGCACAGTGGCCTCCATAATCCTCAAATGGAAGACGTTTGGGACGACCAGAACCCTTCCTAGAGCTGGCCGTCCGGCCAAACTGAGCTATCGGGGAGAAGAGCCTTGGTGAGAGAGGCAAAGAAGAACCCAATGGTCACTGTGGCTAAGCTCCAGAGATGCAGTCGGGAGATGGGAGAAAGTTGTAGTAAGTCAACCATCACTGCAGCAATCCACCAGTCGGGGCTTTATGGCAGAGTGGCCCGAAGGAAGCCTCTCCTCAGTGCAAGACACATGAAAGCCCGCATGGAGTTTGCTAAAAAACACCTGAAGGACTCCAAGATGGTGATAAATAAAATCCTCTGGTCTGATGAGACCAAGATAGAACTTTTTGGCCTTAATTCTAAGCGGTATGTGTGGAGAAAACCAGGCACTGCTCATCACCTGTCCAATACAGTCTCAACAGTGAAGCATGGTGGTGGCAGCATCATGCTGTGGGGGGTGTTTTTCAGCTGCAGGGACAGGGCGACTGGTTGCAATCGAGGGAAAGATGAATGCGGCCAAGTACAGGAATATCCTGGACGAAAACCTTTTCCAGAGTGCTCTGGACCTCAGACTGGGCGAAGGTTTACCTTCCAACAAGACAATGACCCTAAGCACACCGCTAAAATAACGAAGGAGTGGCTTCACAACAACTCTGTGGCTGTTCTTGAATGGCCCAGCCAGAGCCCTGACTTAAACCCAATTGAGCATCTCTGGAGAGACCTGAAAATGACTGTCCACCAACGTTTACCATCCAACCTGACAGAACTGGAGAGGATCTGCAAGGAGGAATGGCAGAGGATACCCAAATCCAGATGTGAGAAACTTGTTGCATCTTTCCCAAAACGACTCATGGCTGTATTAGATCAAAAGGGTGCTTCTACTAAATACTGAACAAAGGGTCTGAATACTTATGACCATGTGATATTTCAGTTTTTGTTTTTTAATAAATATGCAAAAATTTCTAAATTTCTGTTTTTTTTCTGTCAAGATGGGTTGCTGAGTGTACATTACTGAGAAATAAAATGAACTTTTTTGATTTTTGGAAAAAGGCTGCAATGAAACAAAGAGTGAAAAATTTAAAGGGGTCTGAATACTTTCCGTACCCACTGTATTTAATACATTTGTTCCATAAAAGCAGTGAATAGACAGTACACATATAAAACTGTACAAGAACATGATGAACACACTGAAGAAAGAAATCATATTTTTTTCCCATGAGCCTTTTGCATGTTCAGTTCAAATGACTCCACCCGGCCCATACAGAAACTTCACATCCTTAGTTATCTCTTCTGTATATTATCTGCGCACTGCATACTTAAGCTGATCATGTTTCTTTCAAAAAATGCCTTTGAATGCATACACATTTAAGAGTAAACTTAAACTCTCCTCTTTGATAAAGCTTATAGTTAGGGAGTGAGGAGTTGCAGCGTTTGTCTAGGCCGGCGGGGGAGGGTGTATATCTGCTAACACGGTTCTCTTCTCGGCTTCTTTTGATAGTCGTCAGATTCATCTGCCAACCCTTATAGAGGTGGCTCAGGTCTGCCCTGGACCAGCTCCTAGTTATGCTGTTATAGGACTTCTTTTGACACACTGAGCTCCTCTGTCCTCTATCTTTCCATCTGTGTGCATCCATGTCCCAGAAATGCTTGTTACTAACCTATTGTATCTCTGGGGAGCTTATTCCCCAGAATCCTGTTTTTTTCCCCTGCAGTTTTCCTTGGATTTGGGTGGCACCTAAATCATGGTAGCAGCTGTCCCCGTGGTCCTGCTCCACGCCCTGTTATGCCCTACTACACCCTGCTATGCTCTGCAATAACCTGCTATGCTCTGCTACGTCCTACTACGCCCTGCAATACCCCTGCTATGGTCTGCTACGTCCTACTACGCCCTGCAATACCCCTGCTATGGTCTGCTACGTCCTACTACGCCCTGCAATGCCCCTGCTATGGTCTGCTACGTCCTACTACGCCCTGCAATGCCCCTGCTATGGTCTGCTACGTCCTACTACGCCCTGCAATGCCCCTGCTATGGTCTGCTACGTCCTACTACGCCCTGCAATGCCCCTGCTATGGTCTGCTACGTCAGACAAAGGAGACACTCTCTCATGTGGCTGCTGGCATTAAAGTGAACACACAAACACTTCACCTCAATGTGACCTGGAGATCCCACCCTTTGTGAGATAATACTGGGGGTCCGAGAGCCAAAGAGTCAGACAAATTTGGGGGAGAGCCGTGTTAGGTTGACTCTGTATTTGTCTCTAGGATATTCTAATAAAAAGGATTCACACATCAACATCTGAGATTCTGACTACTAATTGACTGAACCCTGAGACCAGAGCAGGATTTTAACTCCAACAGTGTCTATTCTACCTACTTTATATATTTCCTATATATATATATTTCTTCCTGTAAAGCACTTTGTAACAGTCTTATGTTCTTTAGAAATTAAGTTTGCTCCCTTGCTGGCTAATTAGTAATTAATTGTTTGATGGCTTTAAACTGCACAGAAGATTTGTTTGATCTTTGATATGATTCTTGTTGGGAATTTTACATGGGATTTCATAAGTCTGATTTTCTTATTGCTGATTTTTAAATTTGTATTTGTGCTGTTTATGAAAAAGGTACGTTAGTGCAAAAACAAATAGGAAAACAAATCAATTAAAAAAAAAATTACAACCAAAATATTAACATATTAAATATTATTTGGCAACAGTCTGTGCCAAAAAAAACATGACATCAAATCAGGAAGGATGTAGCAGAGGGACTTCAGTTCAGTTCACTTTTCAGCCACTCAGTGTGATATAATATTCCTTAAAAGCAAGGAAATCCTGTTTGATATACTAGGAAGTAATCTTTATTAAGAAAAATATAGATATTTGGAGAAAACTCACTTTTTATGTAACCTTCAAAGCTGAGTTAGTCCAGTGCAAACATATAGAAACACATAGAGACTCCAGAGTTACAGAAATAAAAAATATACAGGGAACATGGAGGACGTGGAGTTTGAGCATAATGGGACCCCCCCCCATCCACCAAAAGGCTGTTTCCTTCTCATGATTACAGGGAGCCCACAGGCATACCTGTCCTCTTTTAAGACGTTCTGATTGGTTCCCAGGAAGTTGATCTACAGCGAGCAGCCTATAAAGATTTCAGACCAGAGGCAGAGTGCAGAACATATGGATGTAACGCACTGAAATGCTGACAATTACAATGGATAAGATGTGGATGTTTTATTCATCGGTCATCCTATTGTCTGTCATACAGGTACACTTTTTTATTTTTTTTAAATGCTTTAGTTGTATCATTCTTTTTTTGGTCATATTTTGTAATAATTTCTAATTAATGTATTTGGTCTTTTTTTAGACACAACATGTTTTGGCTACAGGTGAGTGTGTTCTGTGTTCTTGTTGATGTGATTTCTAGATGCTTACAATTCGGTTGTCCATCACTGCTATGGCTAGACACATATACTGATATGAATGTTTGTATTTAATAGGTTTCTCATCCAAATATTAGCACAGTAAATCCTCATATATACATACATACATACATATATTTATACACATACATACAGTATATACATAAATATATACATACATATACTGTATATATAGTTCATTTGGAAAGCTGTGGTCTGAAAATATGCACACAATAAAAAGTAAATCCAATAAAGATTTAGACCCTATTGTGAAATTAAAGTTATTAACCAAACTTACAAAATAAAGAAAATGTAGCAAATAAAGAAAGAAAAGTGTTAAAAGTGAATTGATCTTGCATTGTATGGATGTTAATTAAGAACACCTTTAGATGAGCCAGTATGTTGAAGTAGGTGCTCTTTAGCAGTTCCCCTCCAAAATAAAAGACACTTCTGATGACAGAAAGGCTTGAGGTGGATCAGATGGATGGAAGATGTGATTCATTGATTGACTGAATGATAATAGCTGTTACCCACCGCTAGAGGACTGCTGCCTGGTGAATTATAGACTGTTTACCAGTCAGAGCAACTGTTATGTGTTCATTAGTGCTAAAAGCTCTTTCTTTTTTTCTTTCTTTTTTTACAAAGTTATTCTGTTGAATTATAATTGTGCCTCAATTCTGAGCATGCAATGGGACATTTTGATAACAGAAAAAGCACATACATGATATTTTGTAATTATTATTATTATTATTAAGAAAAAGTTTAATTTTTGAAAGCATGATAAAAATTTACTTAAAATGTTCCTCAGTGTGCTCAGAATTGAGGCACACATAATCTGGTATGTTGGTGTTTTTTTTTTTAAACTAATGGCTACAATAAACTGAAACTCTATCTAAAAGCATGTATAAAATGCTCAGTATAAACCTTATTTTACATTTTTAATCAAAGGAATATGGAAATGATATTCTTGGTCAGATAATAGTCTTCTTTTTTCCTTTCCTAGGATGTAATATCGTGTCAGTGACTTCTCCTTCAGCATCAACACTGAAAGTAACATGGAGCAGCTACCCCGGAGCTTCGGTTTATTCACTGACCCTGAGAGTTGTGAACTCCACCAGTATCGCCCCAGTGGTTGTGACGCAGACTGCACCCATCACACAGAGGCTGATTCAGGGGCTAAGACCTGGACTTGTCTATCAAGTCACACTGAAGGTCCTTGAGTTTATGAATGTCGTGTGCACAGATGTTAAAGAAACCATAACAGGTAAAGGCACAACTTCTTTTTTTGCCAGTTACACTAAACAAAAAAATCCAATTGTTGAATAATGTTTTTTATCTTACATTCCTACAGTGCCTGCCGCATCTCAGATCACCTCTTCCAGACCTCTTTCCAGTACATCAATAAGGTTTGAGTGGTCCAGCGTGATAGGGGCGGACAGCTACATATTGTTTGTGGTGGAGTTGTTTGGTTCGCCCCCAAAATCATACGACCAGACCTTCACAACCCTGAATGGTCAAGTGAACGGCCTAACTCCTTCTACAACATACAACTGTTACGTTTACGCATCAAACAGTGCCGGAAAAAGTGCCATTAGTAATACAAGGACAATCACGACGTGTAAGTGCACATGACGTGCTGGTGGAAGATGCTGGTTTTGTTGATTTTTAGTCAGATGGCATCCTTTATATGGAATACTTCTCAGAAAAACACTTAACAGTAAGCTTTGTGTAAGCCAATCCTTTACACTTACATAAGGATTTGTAAATGCATCAGATTAACGCCTGTATTTTCTCTTGGAAGTGCTGCAGCCACCAACGGGTGTGACTCTTGTATCAACGGGAAGGAGCACAGCCCAAATATCTTGGAACCCTGTAAGCAAAGTCCTGCTCTATCAAGTGACCGTGAGGGACAAATACAACCCCAGCAAAGCCCCGGTCATCAGAAACACTTCAACCACATACATGGAAATTGTTAATCTGGAGGCCTGCTCCACCTACACAGTTGGAGTCTCCTCTGTCAACATCTTCCTACTTCCTGGAGAGGCCTCTAATGTTATACACACTACCTCTAGTGAGTATTTTAGCAATAGAGTTCATTTGTCAGATTGGATACGCACATTTTGTGTTGTGTTGTGTTGACATTGCATAACTTCTTCTATGTCTGGGGGAACCCCCGAACACTACTGCATGTGTGAAAATACTAAATCAACCCATATAAATAGAATTGAAGCGGTAATGTGGAAAATACCATCAAGTATTAATGCAGCAAATATATCTATTGTATGTTCTATGGGCTATGCATGAAAAAATATAATACATTTTGTTGGCCTTAAAGTCATTAATGTTCTAATGTTTCAGGGCAATCAGACGACAGATGGGTCTAACCACCTGTTAGAACAAACTGTTATGAAACTCCAATCATAAAAATCCAAATAAACTTTGGCATTTGTGGTAGTGCTGCTTAAAACATACGAAGATCTGTTGTATTTGATCGTATTTAAGTGCCGAGGTCTCTGAGATGCTGAATATACAATTCACAGCTTTTGGTTTTGGTGTGCCACTCCAAGTTTTCTGGCCACCTTATAAAAAAAATGTTGAGGGTGCCACTGTTAAACTGAAGAAACATTCTGTATAATCTGTTGACCCTTTTTTTCAGACATTGACCCGGTGACAACTGTCTCTGTGGACTACAGCTGCTCCAGTGGCATTGCTACAGTAACTTGGAATTTGGTATTCGGGGCCAACATGTACAGGGCCGCGGCCGTTGATAGCACCGGCGTGTCCCTTAACTGCACATCCTCCTCCACCAGATGCCAGATTCTCATGCTCAAATGTGGTGAGAAGTACCAGGTCCATGTGACAGCCATCTCTAACGACTGTGAAAGCACCTCCAACGCCACCTCTTTGTTCGAGACAGGTGAACACCTGTTCATGTGAAAACTACAACATGTGGCTTGTACTTGTCTGTCATTCCCATTCTAATGCTTGTATTGTCTCCGCCTTTCCCTGTGTCTCATTACCTGTCTATATGTTTACCACGTGCATGTACAGTGCACACCTTGTGAACATACTCTAAGCTCTTTGTTACAAACCTTACATAAGTACAGTATAACCTGAGGGAAATTGGTTAGGCTCCTCCTATGGTGTCCCATGGTCTTTTCTCCTGACAAGTGCGCCTCATTAGGGGCACCAAGCCCTGCCATCCAACACCAGTCAATCTAAAGCTCTTAACAGTCTATTGAAGACATTTCAAGTGTCGGCTATGACAAGTGAAAAGGTGAAGGAGACACACACATTTTACACACAGAAGTGAGTGGTGAATACTACAAAGAGGTACATGAGAAAACAACTCAAAGCTAAGGTTCTTCAGTATTTGGGACTTTCAAATAATAAAAAGCTGAACATTCTGACCTGCGAATCGGCTAGTTACTTTTAAACCAGTACAGTGCTTCACAAAATGCACCTGTCAATATAAACTGCATTCCTATCTTCTTCCCCCCTCATTCAACCAGGTTTAGGACATATTCCACCCATTTATTTTTGAATTTCCTCCCCATTGATTGTGCTTTAATGTCTAATTCCATTCCCCCAGTGCCCTGTGCTCCAGCTAATCCTACAACCAGTCACAAGTGCTCCAGCAACGTGATTGTCTTCAGCTGGGATCACACCAACAACACCTTCTACTATGAGGCAATGGCTGTGGACAACACTGGCAAAACGACTGAGTGCAGGACGGAAGACAACGCATGTTTCTTCACTAATACGGACTGTGGTCAGTTCTACGCGTTCACTGTGTACGCCGTAAGCGAGTGTAACAGTGAAGTCAGCCAACCTGAGTTTGTCAGCACCTGTGAGTAGCATTTCATTTGTTTTGTTAACATAGATGGCTAAAATAAAGAAATCTGTTTCTTCTTTACTGAAATTGTAATAAGTTCATTTCAGTTCAAAATGTAGTTTTATTGAATACATAATACTGCCATATACAAAATGTCTTATCTTTCATTGACGGACTTTAATTAACTGCTGATGACATCCATAAAATGATCAAACTTGATCTGCATAATTACTGTTAAATAATATTAAATAGATAAAATGCTTATATATATATATATTAATGAGGCCAATAATAAGATTTACTACAATAGCCTACTGGCATACGTGTTCCCAAATAACACTTGATTATGAATTCAAAGCAATTGAAATAACTTCAAGAAAATCAGATTTTTTTTTTTTATTATTTATATACACATGGAATAAACCAGACAAGGGTCTTGATTTATTTGTCTCATTTCCTCCAGCTCCTTGTCTACCAACAAATGTGATGACAGGAGCTGGGTGTCACTCCGACATGTTGATCACCACCTGGGACTCTGCTGCCGGGGCTCTTTCCTACACGGTAGAAGCCAAGGATAACACGGGAGAAACCTACAACTGCACCACCTCGTCCAACAGCTGTGCGGTGAACGGGGTCCCGTGCGGGGAACACCTCAGCGTGTGGATCACCGCCTCCAATGACTACTGCTCCACTGACCAGGTGCTGGGAGATATTGCTCAGACTGGTAGGTACTGGGAGTCTGAGAGACACAGCCGTTATCGGCACCACCAAAGACGAAAGAATGTGAAATAATGTTAACATTAAAACTAACTAAAGGCCTTTCTCAGATCTAATGACTGTGGTTGGTCCCTGGTGGACTACTTTGGCAAGTTTAGTCTTTAAGCTTTGTTATTTATTAATTATCTGCTATAGCTTTTCCAACATTTTACACACAGATATGGTAATACAGGGCTGTAGTCAGGTCCAAGATTGTGGTCCAAGACCTGGGCTGGTCGAGATCAAGTCAAGACCGAGTCCAAATGAGAGACAGTCAATAACAAGACAGAAAATAAGAACTTTCCGGTTCATAATTTGTGATGTGAGAGGCACTACACAAAGTTACAAGAACGATCTGACAAGAGACAAAGGGAACACGGAGGTTAAATACAAGAGGTAACAAGGTAACAGGTGTTACATCAGGTGAATCACAGTAGCTCTGGGGGGGTGGCAGTAGCTCAGTCCCTAACCGGACCAAATGATGGTGGTGGACTGGTAGCTGGAGAGTTCTCCTCCTGGGCACTGCCAAGGTGCTCTTGAGCAAGGCACCCAACCCCCAACTGCTCGGGGCGGCTTTCCATGGGCAGCCCCCCCCACTCTGACATTAGTGCATGTATAGGAACTGAGAATGTGTGTGTGTAATTCAGGCCTATGTGTAATTTGTGTAATAACAACAGAGTGAAAACATTGTAATTTCCCCTTGCAGGATTAATAAAGTATAGATTATTACATTATTATCAGGGCAGGGCAGCTCAATCAGACCAGACAAGACAGAGACCAGACTTCAAAACAAAACAGGAAACAGAACATACAGACACTCACAGGGGAACACCAGACCGGGAAAAAACTAAGACACAAACACAAGGAGACAAGACAGAACCAAAAAAACAAGAAGGAGGAAAAGAAAAGAAAGCATACACCCAAACCATCACACTAAACCTCCTTCCAAATATGTGCACCTAAGTCTTTCTCAATCCTAGGGAAAGTACTGAACACTTATAGGCTACTAACATATGATTTCATTGATGCTCTATCTGGATTGTTTAATGAGATATTTGCCTTCAACACATTTCTTTCCCTTCTGTCCAGTTCCCTGCAGCCCCACCAATGCCTCAGCATCAGTCGACTGCAGCCAAGACTCTGCTACGGTCACCTGGACAACAAGCATTGGTGCTATATTCTACGTTGCCATTGCTGAGGATAGAAATGGGAATTCGCACAGTTGCAATTCAATGGGCACCAACTGCTTGATCAAAGGCCTGAGATGTGGACAGAATTACACCGCCAGCGTCATCGGCACCAATCTGGAGTGCAACAGCAGCGCCAGCAACAAGGTCACCTTCATGACAGGTAGGTCGGAGGCTACGATTTTGATAGATGATTGTTTTGTCAGGAAGAAGACACTGCGATGCAAGATTTGTACTTAAATTGATGCTATATCAAACAATAAGGAAAAGAACAAAAATAAAGCTTATCTCAAAGATTTATAATGCCCTTACTGAAAGTTCAATGGTCAACAGAGACTATTTGAGACAGAAGTGGGAAGAAGAAAAACAGCAAGAAGCTTGGTCTTTTATTTGCAGAAAAGTACATAAATTATCTTACAGTTAAGGCATAAACTAACCAATAGAAAATAGTCAACTGGTGGAATGAACTCTCACGCTACTTTGTTATGGACAGCAGTTGTTACAAGAGTAAAGACAGAACTTCAGACGTTTTGAAGATATGGCACCCTCATATAGATTTTGACTTTTCATTTTTACAATTAATATTGTAAACAGATTTCTTACTGGAAACTTTGCAAACATAAACAGAACCTCTTGAGCAAATGTGCAACAATCGGATGCACTCTATGTCTAATCGACTACATCTTGATAAAGGGTTGAGATCGG
The DNA here is from genome assembly GCA_026937815.1 of Etheostoma perlongum. NCBI lineage: Eukaryota > Metazoa > Chordata > Actinopteri > Perciformes > Percidae > Etheostoma > Etheostoma perlongum. Next base: position 25,707,821 of record CM049382.1, read on the forward strand.
GAGACGATGATGAAGACTTTAAAGATGACGGGTCCAAGGATTTCAAATCATTTGCAACTTTATTCAAACTGTGAACAAACTTTCATGACACAGTGAGCCGACTCTGCACACACATGAATGACAAGAGTGACCAGTGGACATCAGAATAACTAAGTTTCTTATAGTCTTCTTGTCCTGCAGTGGTCAGTTAATCTATTTCTGTGAGACAGAGTTACCTTCTACAAAACTCCTTATTTGTGAGACACTTCTACTAGCTTACACTTTCTGATCTATTCCTGCACCCTAGCGTCCACTTCATGCTGACTCTGTCATTAAAGGTTAAATATCAACCTATCACATCTTCTGCTTCTCGATCAGCTCCTTGTCCTCCAAGCAACGTTGAAGCGTTCAGAGACTGTCCCTCCAACCATGCTCTGATAGTCTGGCAGAACCATCAGCCTACAGGCGTCTACACAGCAACCATAGAGGATCAGAGCCGAGCCCAGCTCACCTGCACCAGCAACACGGTCAACAACTGTAAGATCCCCTCTCTGGACTGTGGGAAGACGTACAACGTCACCGTTACCTACAATGATGGAAACTGTCTGTCCACCTCCACACCTATCACCATGGACTCAGGTAGTACATTAAGAAGGGTGAACTGTTTCTGTCAAGAGGATGATGATCGTTGTGTCCTACATTTCCCAAAACAGGCTTACTTGTGATATATTCAGGAGATTAGGAGTAAAATGTTTTACATGTATAGAGGAAAATTGTCTGTTGATATATGATGCAAAGCAAAATTACAAACTCATTGTCTCATAAAGAATAGCTCTGTGTAGAACTTTGTGTTAAGTATAATTTAAGCAAAAGACATTGATGTCTATGTGATATCTGTGTGCACAGGCACATTAACATTAGAGGACCTGAAATTAAGAATTAGGTTAATTTTTTTGTTTTATTGTCCTGTTTTGAGGGCTTAATGATTGAAAAATGACCTCTATTCATGATGAGTTCTTCTGGTTAAATGATTCTAAAAAAGAGTTGTGCTTTGAGAAAGGGAAAGGAACCTTTTTTGTAGCGGATTTTATTTGCCGAGCCTGGGAGAGAATACTGTAAAATAATAAAGTTTGAACACTGCAACTGTCATTTTGGTGTCTTATAAACCCATGAGAGTTGGGCACGGTAGTGCAAGACACAGACACAAAGAAAAGTCATCATCAATCAAAATCATCATGAAAACTACAAATGCCGGTGCCCAGATAGCCCATATATCCCCTCTGTCTCCCCTTTCAAGTCTTCAGCTGTCCTGTCAAAAAAAAAGGCCAAAAATACCCCAAAAAACTACAAATGACTTCTTGTCCCCTTCTTCTTTCAGTGCCATGCAGTCCTAAGGATGTGAGGGCCAGTGTGGCGTGCGTTACCGGCAAGCTGGCGGTCACGTGGAACATCTCAGTTCCTGCAGAGAACTACACCACCATGATCTCCAGAGGAGTGGGTCAGCCTATGTACTGTAACTCTACAGAGACACAATGCATCATAGTAGGCTTGCTGTGTGGAAGCTCCTACACCGTGATCGTCTTCTCCGTCAGCGGGACGTGCTTCAGTCTGCCGAGTACAGAGGTCACAGTGCAAACATGTGAGAAACGCAGACTGACCATCTTTTAAGGATGTAGATACAGGAGTGGGGCTGCACCATGAGGAAAATAATTCATCACGATGATTTTTTTAATCCTCCGGTTGTCTTTGTTTTGACCCCTTTCCAAAAAGTTTCTATAGCAGAAATTTGGGTTTCTTTCAAACAAATTGCAAAGCAGTCCTTTTCTTGAATGCTTTGTCAAATGTTTCCTTTATCTTTATTTCCCTTCAGTGCCGTGTCCTCCCACCAACGTCACAGCCGTGCACACATGCGCTCCGGATCTTGTTCCTGTGTCATGGGTGGCCAGCGACAGTGCCAAATACTACACTGCTGTCGCCGTGAGCGGCGGAGGTCACAGGTCCGAGTGCACAACCAATACAACTTCCTGCAGCCTCCCTGGACTTCATTGTGGGGAGGTTTACACCATCAGTGCTTCAGGAGCTGATGACAAGTGCACAGGGCAACTGAGTGACACGGTCTCTTTAAGCACAGGTAACACAACATTGACCCCCAGCAAGACTTAACGCTCCTGTTGTCCTCGGGCCATTTTGACCCCTTTAAAAAATGTCTATGGGTTATATGGGTTTTCTTTTTAACCAAAGTAACACAAAAAAATGGATTGGATTCCATACAATGCTTTTTGCAAATACAATTAGTCACTTTCATTTCTGACAAAACTCATCCGTACATTCCTCTGATCTTAACTATTAGTCAAAATAATTCATAATATCTGCTTTTTAACTCAAATATTAGGTAAAATTCTATGTAAATGAGGGTTATTGACCATGGATATCAAAAAGTACTAGTGCTAGAAAGGTGGTGTTAGTGAAAACAAACAAAAGTCTGAAAAAGGGACAAAAATGTCTAATATTTGTCCATTTTTGACCCGGGGGGACAACACAAGGGTTAAATGGATGTGTTTTTATTCCTATTAAATATTGCATTCATAAAGACTTATGAATAATGTTTTATTTGCTTCCCCATCCAGAACCATGTACTCCTTCCAATGTAACCAGCCAGGTGATGTGTAGCGCTGCCACTGCGCAGGTGTTCTGGCCCCGCAGTGCTAATGCAGTGAGCTATTCTGTGAAAGCCACCAGCAATGGAGCGACGCTCAGCTGCAGCGGGCACAGCCCCAACTGCACGCTGGGTAACCTGGTCTGTGGCCATGAGTATGACATCTTTGTGTCTGCCACTGACGGAACCTGTGTGAGCAACTTCAGTGCCCCCTTCAAGCAAGACCCAGGTACTGAGAAATCTTTGGGTGTTTTATTTAATCTTATAGCATTTAAAATCTTTTTTTTTAATGGTTTCAAAACAGTATTCAGATTAAACTTTGACATATACCCATCTGTGATCCACTCAACATCCTCTGATCTTAACTATTAGTAAAAATAATTCATAATTTCTGCCTTTTAACTAAAAACTTATGTATAATTTGATATAAATGAGGTTTGTTGACCATGAATTCCAAGAACAAGTGTAAAACCTATTATTAAACCAGCTCAGGTTTTAAAAAAAAGCACCAAGAGCATGGAAAAAGGGACAAATAAATCCGAAAAAGCACAAAAAAAATGTTAATTTTCAATATTCATGGTTAACTGGAAGACAATACAAGGGTTAAAACATACCTACAGCTACGCCAAGCCGTTTGAACATTTAATCTAATCTGTTATTACATTTTAGATATCCTCCATAACAGTATTACTCCTAGTCAAAATTATATTGAGAAAAAATTGCATCTAGTCAGAATTCTAATTGTAGATATGCAAAATTCCATTTTTACTATTCATAATGCAAAATGTGGATATCCGTAATACTATTTGAACTAGTCAAAATGTATTATACGCAAAATTACATTAAGGATATCTGTAATGGTTTACATTTTTGACAAGTAAAATTAATATTATAATAGTAATACAATACTACTGTATTGTAGATATCTGTAATTGGAGTTCTTGTTCTTGTACAATGATCATTCTCAATATCTGAAATGTTCATATGTTCATAATACATATCCAGATAGCTATTAAAGAGTAACTACCGCTTTTTTCAACCTATTTTTCTTTGTTTTTGTGTGTAAGTGATTGATTAGAACAACAATCTTTGAAATTGGTCCAATATTACACATGAACGTAACGGGCAGCCACGGACCGGGCTGCAATTTAGCCCTATGGGGCAAATGTTCAGCGTCAGTTTGGTCCACTTAAAGTGCTGTTTTTGATGCTAAAAGGCTCAGATTATTATTCTAAGTGTCTGACAACATTATGGAAAGGATCCCTTCATAAATAATTATTTTTAAAACCTCTTTGAGACCTTTCTATTTAACCAGAAAAAGTTCTAAGGTTGCTAGCACTAAACCCACCAGACTCCATTTAAAAAAACAATGCTTTTAGCATGTATAGAGCCAACATATTTTCACATGTTAATCTTTAATCAATGTTTATTTCAACCAAAACTAGAGAGATGATTGGAAAAGTGGAAAGACAACGCAACGCAAAATGTCTTGTCATAGTTTTATTTTGTTTCTGTCAACTTTGAATGAAGTGTATTTTACGATGCTAAAATTACTGTTTATTTACATGGAGTCTGGTGGGTTTAGCAAATGCAATTTTGCGGCTGTTTAAATGATTTTTCTCTTTAACAGAAAGGTCGACCTCCTTAGGAATCCTTACCATAATGTTGTCAGACACAGAATAGTAATCTAAGCCTGTCAGAGGCACACCAAGAACTTTTGTGAGCCTAAATACAAGCTGCACAATTGTCCTATTAACTTACATTGTAGCTTGTTTAGCCACTGCCAACTGCAGAGATCTCGCTTAATACCGGACCAATGTCAAAGATTGTTGTTCCCATCAGTCACTTGATGTTTTTACCCATTTGGTTTTTATGAAACAAACAACATATAATGTGTTTATTTAGAGGTTTAGAGAGCCAGGCTAGCTGTTTTTCTCCCTTCTTCCAGTTTTTGTGCTAAGCTAAACTAAGCTAAGGAGCTGATCCTGAATTGTTCGTAGTTGATTTGAATGATAATGGACTTTCTATCCATTTTATTTCTATGGGCTGTTTGCTCCATTGTCATATTTAGAGCACAGACATAAGTTGCACCAATCAAAAAATAAGAGTATTTCCCAAAATGACAAACAATTGATTTGACTGCTGACAAAATGTTAGTTCAAGTGCTGTATTTTAACTACTTTTGTCACCTGTCTCTTTTCCTTCTTACTCCCCAGTCCCGTGTGCCCCGCAGAATGTTAGCGCTACCCTGGTCTGTTTCAATCACTCCGTTCTGGTCTCATGGGTAGGAAGCTCCAGAGTTTTAAGGTACAATGTGACAGTGACAGGCCGGGATGGACACACACACCACTGCCACACCAACACTACCAGCTGTCAGCTACCTGACATCCACTGCGGTGAAACCTATAGCATCACGGTCACACCGTACTCTAAGACATGCACAGGACACCCAAGTGCAGTTTACAGCTTTCAAGCAGGTGCAGATAGACTTGAAGAGCAAAAAAATATCATTACATTTCAGCTCAGACAGAAAACATTAAACCATTTGTTTTCTCCCCTTCTCTCCAGGTCTTTGCGCTCCTATTAATGTCACTGTGTCTCCAGCTTGTGAGGACAGCACTGTCTCTTGGACTCCTGTAACAGGGGCTGAGATGTACGTAGCAACAGCAACTGCAGCTGATGGACACAATCACACTTGCGGCTCAAACTATTCCAGCTCATGCAATTTCACTGCCCTCCACTGTGGGGAAACCTACACTGTTACCGTGGTAACTGTGGACAGGGGCTGCTGGAGCAAGCCCAGCTCAGCCGTGGAGCTGAGAACAGGTGAGAGCAAACTGTAATATCATAAACATAGATGTGGCAATTGTGCAGCGTGACAATTCATATCCCTTTCCCTCTGTATTGTCCTAGCTTTGTGTCCACCTACCAACTTAACGGGCCATGTCAGTTGCAATACCAACGCACTGACTCTCACATGGGACCCAACTCCAGTGTCCGTGGTCACCTACACTTTACAAACTGACCTAGGCAGCCAATTCACTCCTTCAGTGTACACTACCTCTAATACCTCACACACCCTGACCAACAGGCTGTGTGGACAGCGATATTCTGTGCGCATTGCAGCACAGGATGGAAACTGCCTCGGCAGCTACAGCTCGCCCATAGAAATAAGCACAGGTAGGATGTGTTTCTATGGAAACATCTGCAAGAGCTTTACCTGCTCTAGTAGAGTACAAAAATATCATAATCTCAGTTTTTCTACTCTTTCAGCCCCTTGTCAGCCAACCAACCTCATTGTTCGTGTGGACTGTGGGACAAACAAAGGGAATTTCTCCTGGTTTGGAAGCAGTGGAGTAAGTTTCTACACTGTTGAGGTGACAGGAGAGCACGGCCACGTAGCATCCTGTTCCTCCAATGACACTTCCTGTGCTGTAAGACTTGACTGTGGCCATTCATACTCGGCTACACTGGTGGCTTCCACAGAAAGCTGCAACAGCAGCAAACATGCTGACATTCATTTTGACTCGGGTAAGATATAAGAAAGAACAGGGCCTTTTCCAAGAAATTTCAGTTGATATGATAAATTAATGTGAAGTGGATGGCACTTAATATGTCCTGGGGCCAATAGTCTCGCATTGCCAGACCTATCTCCGCAGTGCTGTGGAATAAGGTCTAGCTACATCATAGATACATTCTAGGATAGGAGAATAAAACGCTCTGGGTTGTTTGCATTTCTTTAAACTGTGGTGTCTGAACAACAATGCTGGATGATGTGTTGAAAGAAAGCCGCCTCGACACTGTTTCTTGATTATAAAGTTTGTTATATCAAAGATTCAGCAGCAATTTACAAGCTCTGCAGAAGCTTGGAGAGTGGTAACCCAATGAACAGACTCTAGCTTCCAATACATTAGACATACTTTATATAGGATATGTTAAGGTCACATGTTAGATAACATATAGGATTTGCTACGTGGCAAACCAAAGATCACATCCAAGTCATCATTTTTAGCCCAAACATCACTTCCAAAGTTCACTCCAACTCATGACCAAAATACAATATATCCACAGTGTTTAATTTGAACAGAACCTGATTCAAGTTACAAATCATTAGATAATACAAAACCAATCACAATTGTCTTGGGCGGTTCCGGACGCAGCGACGGTGGCTCTGCAAAATAGTCTCGGGAAGGAATTTATTTTGGTGGAATATTTGCACCCCGCAAAAGAAATACAATATTACATGAAGTTCACACAATACAGTAAAGTGAATTATTTAAATTAGATGGATACAAGGTTAAATGTAATTTTGTGTATCTCTGTGTGTACTTCAAGAATCCCCACCAATTGGTCCTGAAACGTCCCAGATAGATAGTAAATGCTGTAAACATATTATTTGTAAATTCCCCAAAATAACCAAGCAGGCCTGCCTTTTTGCACAATCCAAATTTTCTTTAACCCTTGTCCTCCCGGGTTAAAAAAAGGACATAAATTAGACATTTTTTTCATTTTGACTTTTTTTAGTTTTCACTAACACCACCTTACTACCACTAGTACTTTCTGGAATCCATGGTCAATAACCCTCATTTATATAGAATTATACCTAATATTTGAGTTAAAAAAGCAGAATTTATAAATTATTTTGACTAATAGTTAGGTTAAGAGGAACGTAGATGAGTTTCGTCAGAAATGAAAGTGATTAATTGTATTTGCAAAGAGCGTTGTATGGAATCCAATTTTTTGTGGTAATTTGGTTAAAAAGAAACCCATATTACAGATTTTTTAAAGGGTTCAAATTTGACCCGGGGACAACAGGAGGGGTAAAACTTGCCATTTTCAGCAAGTGGCTTTCCAGCTTAAAGGTGGGCTTTCCATTGCGAAGGGATTTGAGAACAGAAAAACACACATGCAGTATGTCAGACTCTTTCCTGGAAATGTACTCTGTTAATCCAAACTATGGGGCCATCTATGCATATTTTGTCACCAAGCGGCCATGTATCAAATGTCACAATGTCAACTTAACTTTCCTATACATACAGATACATAGTTGACATTGTAACATTTGTGCAGTAAATAAACTGTAGAGTATACTGTTATGTATAATATAAATCTCTCCCATAGCTCCCTGTCTCATGGAAAATGTCTCAGCTGAGTTACACTGTAACACTAACGTGATGGATGTGAGTTGGACGGGGAAAGGCTCAGACAATTACACCGCCTGGGCCATCAGCACGGATGGACACAGAGCTTCCTGCAACTCAACGTCCAGCTCCTGCTCCATTCATGATCTGCAGTGTGGCAAGGTCTACGAGGTGGCCGTCACCCCCTCCTCCATCCACTGCACAATCATTGCTGGTTCTGACTACAAGGTTCAAACTGGTCAGTGCAGATCCTTCATGTGCATAACCTCAATATAAAATCAGTTGAAAAAAATTGTTTGCTGAATAATGATGATTTTAATATAATCCCCCATAGCTCCTTGTAAACCTGAGAACACCACTGTCGACCAGAGCTGTAGCAGCAACACGGCGACAGTAAAGTGGAGCCAGGGCAGCGCAACACAGAACAACACTGTTACAGCGACGTCTGCTTCAGGTGTTAACTCCACCTGGGACTCCACTGAGAGCAGCTACTCCTTCCTGGACCTCAGCTGTGGTCAGCTCTACACTTTCACTGTGATGGGACACACTAATGTGTGCATGAGTGAGATGAGCACTCCTGTAGAGAAGCTCACTGGTACGCTGATTAACTTTACTTTGACAACCATTTCTTGCTGAGTTAGCTAAGAAGATACCACTGTCATGTCTCTACGCTTAATATGAAGTGAGCACTAGCAGCACATTAGCTTAGCTTAGCATAATGCCAAAAAACAGCGGGACACAGCTACTGTAGCAAACAGCAAAGATAGGCCTAGTTGGTGCGTCTGGCACCATACATATAGCTGTCGTAAATAGAGCATGCCCCTGTCCCCCCCCCCCCCTCCCAGGTTTGGGCTAAGCCCCGAATGTTTACAACGTCTGGCTCCGCCCCTGAAGATGACAGAATACTATTAGTTTCATCAGTTTGATTGTTTTATTTCTGTCCAGGTCCCTGCCAGCCTGATGGCCTCTTGGTTACTTTCCACTGTAACAATCAGTCTGCACAGCTGACATGGACACCCATTGATAACGCTGTAGACTACTATGGCTGTGCCCAGGATGGAAATGGAGACATGTTGCACTGTCACAGCAAAAATCCCACATGCACCATCCAGGATCTTGATTGTGGAACAGTTTACAATTTCTCTGTCCAGGCCTCAGATGGGAAATGCAACAGCTCCTTTAGTGACCCTGTGCAGAGTGGAGCAGGTATAGGAGCTGCACGTAAGACTCAATAACTCTTTAAATATGCCGCTTAAATGGACTAATGCATTACACCCTCCTCTATCGCTCTCTCTTAGCTCCCTGTCCTCCAGACAATGTTAAGGTGAAGCTGATGGCGATGCAGATGGAGATCCAGGTGTTGCACTTCTCCTGGACAGAAGTCACCTGTAGAGACACAGAGTATATCCTGAAGTTAACAGGAAGTCTGCTGGGAGACAGCCAGGCCCAGTTTGATCTCTCATCCTATTGGACAACCACAACATACTTTGAGATTCCTCTCCCCTGCGGTTCAGCCTACTCTGCTACAGTGGAGAGCAGGAACGCTGCCGGTAGCAGCAACCCATCAGCGCCTCTCAACGGTACAACAGGTAAACTTAACAACTTAACCACTGTAACTTAACTTGCACTCAACAGAGCTTCTGTTCAAACACACTTATTACATTTTGCACTTCAGACCTTTGGCTAACAATGTAGTAGTAACTGTCTTCATCATAGCATAGCATTTACTGTAAAGGTGTCCACAGAGCCAGTTACCTGACAGTAGACCTTCTCAATGCTGACATTGTCACTTGTAACTACAGGTGTAGCTAAAGGCATTAGCAACCTAGGCATGGCAGCCATTTGCCTGAAATAAATGTAGTGGAGTAAAATGCACAATACTTACTGGAGTAGAAGTATGAAATAGCAAAGAATGGAAATACTCAACAACAAGTACCTTAAACGTGTATTTGTATTTGATTCCTTTTGAGCACTGCCCCTAGTACTGTGCATGCTGGTACCCTACCATGGCTTACTGCAGGGGTCTGCAACCATTGTAATATGAAGTGCCATTACAAAATGTTGTAGTTAATCAGCGTGCCATATCAGCCTTAAGCCTGCAATCTACCAAGTGTTATTTTTTTCCCTTTGCGCAACATTCTGTTTAGAGGGCAACAAGTACTAGCCAATCAGAGGCAGAGTAGGGCGGGTCTTCTCAGAATGTGGATGGTAACAGGCTGTGCTCCTGCCAATGGTGGAAAAAGAGGTTATCTGGCATGTGGATTGAAACATTTGGATAACATAAGGTTATTAACCCTTATGTTGTCCTTGGGTCACATTTGACCCGTTAATTGTTGTTGTTTTTTGTCACAAAAAAATTGGCCATTAAAATAAGCATTACATTAAAAGTATAAAAAAAAACAAAAAAAAAACAAAAATGTCAGAAAAAGCAATAATGATGTTCGAAAAGTGAACAAAACAGGGTTTTTTTTCATGGTTGACGGGGAAGACAACATAAGGGTTAAAAAGAAGGACAATTCTGGTAAAACTAGGACAGGTGGCAACCCTACATACTGTTAGGTTTAACCCTGGCTTACTGGGACAGAGGCGGTATTATATTAGTTATACATATTCTATTCTTACTGTGACTAGCCAAAATGGGGATTCCAACATTATATCATCAATCAGAGAGAGAACTGGATGTTATCAATCAGGGAAAATGCTTTAAACAAATTCTCAGTCAGTTTACTGCAGTACTATGAGCAATGGAGTCTTACAAGAAAACTTTTGCGCAATTTAGAAGAGTTTTGGTTATTTCACATAAATGATTTGTGTGAATAATACAATTCATTATGGCTGGATTCCATATAGCTGCTTCAGTCTCAGGGTCCTGGTATTGTGCATGCTGGCTCACTGTCACACTGTCACGTCTTACTGGACTGGACCTTCAAGACATCGTTAACGTTAATAGTAACACCTGTGCTATGAAAAAAAAGGCCTGTTGTTGCTCGTTTAATCATTTGTAGGGAAAAGCACGACATTTATACTAAGTTTTCAGATGTTTGAACTTACTCCGATTTCTCTTCTCCCAGCTCCTTGTCCACCATCAGGAGTGGCGTACAGCGGTAACAGCTCCTTTGCCACAGTTTCGTGGAACGCGTCCGTGTTTGCTACCACATTCAGGGTGTATGACAACAGTGTGAAGCCAAAAGCCCAGCTGTGCAGCACCGCAGGGCTGTCCTGCTCTCTGACCAACATCACCTCCACTAACATTGGGATCACAGCTGGCAACACAGCTGGAGAAAGTGAAGCGACAAATGTGCCAATTGGTAGGAACTAGAGCACCACCGATATATATATATATATATATATATATATATATATATATATAGGCATATACCAAAATATTGGTATCAGTATTTATAATGGCCGATTTAAAAAATATTTTTTTATTCATTCATCAGAATCATTTATAATGGCAAATAAATTATTCTTATACATGAAAAAACGGACTGTCAACCATGTTATGAGCGTTGGCGTTGCATAGTCTGTCCACCAGAGGACGGTCTACAACGTCCCTGTTGGTGATGGCGTTGCATAGTCTGTCCACCAGAGGACGCTCTACAACGTCCCTGTTAGTGATGGCGTTGCATAGTCTGTCCACCAGAGGACGCTCTACAACATCCATGTTGGTGATGCCGTTGCATAGTCTGTCCACCAGAGGACACTCTACAACGTCCCTGTTAGTGATGGCGTTGCATAGTCTGTCCACCAGTGGACGCTCTACGTCCCTGTTGGTGATGGCGTTGCATAGTCTGTCCACCAGAGGACGCTCTACAACGTCCCTGTTAGTGATGGCGTTGCATAGTCTGTCCACCAGAGGACGCTCTACAACGTCCCTGTTGGTGATGGCGTTGCATAGTCTGTCCACCAGAGGACGCTCTACATCGTCCCTGTTGGCAACACTGATTATTTCTTTTTGTTATTGTGTTTTTGATCAAAGGACTGTAAGTTACATATCTTAAGTTTGTATTTTTATACATTTTATTTATCAGAACTTTAATATATTTTGATGTTCCTCTGTTCTGTTGTGACATAACACAAATTATTATATTATTTTAGTGAGAACTCATAAATAACTACAAATAACTAATGTTAGAGAAATCTGTTTATGTTTTGTAACGCATTTCTGGATTTAAAAAATATATAAATATCAGCCGATATATATCGGATTTTTAAATAATCAAATATTCGTGTTGGTATCGGCCTTAAAAATCCTTTATCGGTCGGGCTCTAGTAGGAACTGGTGTGTGTGTGTGTGTGTGCGTGTGTGTACGAGCATGGAGAGGATGCTGTATAAAAGATTTGACACATTTAAAAAGACACATTTCACTGTTTTTAAACCAAACTAACTGATATCCGTGTTTTATGTTTAGTGGTATCTAATCGAAGGAGGCGAGATCTCAGTGTAAAAAGGCCAGAGAATGGTGAGTTTGTATTTTTAAGAACAGACGCTACAAAAATGAACTATTCCTAATGTTCAGTAGCCTCTATGTTGTTTTCAACCCCTTGCGTTTGATTTTCTACAAGGAGTTCTTACCTAAATATTTAACCCTCTTGTTGTCTTTGGGTCAAATTTGACCCCTTTCCAAAACAATTCTATATCAGAAATTTGGGTTTCTTTCAAAAAGATTGTCCAAAAAGTAACGTGGATGGTTCCCAACAACGCTCCTCACAAGTTAAATAAATAATCAGTTCACTACTTTCATTGAATTTTAGTGTTTTTGTCAATTTTAGAGCATTTGGAGAAAAAAACAATTGGTAAAAGAACTTTTAAAAAAAGTGTCAAAAAAAAGAGAGAAAAATTACAATAAAAGTGACTAAAATGTGAACAAATGTCAAATAAAGTGACAAAAATGTGAAAAGATGTTGAAAAAAGTAACAAATGTAAAAAAAAAAAAGCTTTAAAAATTTTGGGGAAACCAACAAAAATTTCAAAAGGTTCAGAAAAACCCAAGGGTTAATCGTTTTCATGCAATCTCAATCATTCCTCATTTATTGGACAATTAAGTCTCAAGTCAAGCCAAGACCTAATTCACAACTGTGACTTGTTTTTCCCCTTATAGGAGGCCTCTCAGCTCCCGTGTTGGATGTCAAACAAGCAACGTCAACAGTGATTTTTGTTGAGTGGTCTCAAATAGAACGTGCTTCCCATTACAGTCTGATGATCAGGAAGCAAGGCAGCTCCAGCGAGCCTGAGGAGATAAGGGTGTACGGCGAGAGCATTATTCTCACTGATCTGAGCCCAAACTCCATCTACTGTATCTGGGTGTCAGCCAGAAACTCGGCCACTAGTGGACCACAGTCAAAGCCTGTGTGTGTGCAACTAGGAGAGGGCCTTCCCCAATAGGAAAACACTCGTGTACAGGTCTGCACGGCTCCTGATTAAAGTGGGATGGGCTTACTTTAAAGTTGCAAATCTTTTAACATTGAATGACAAATCATTTCCCAGTTAGCCTTAACACACAGTGTCTGGTAGAACAAAGAGAAACCCATGTTAACACCTGACATTTACATTTCTGTTAGCTTACTGTAAACTGCACAATTTGTTTCAGGTTTGACATTTTTTTTATTTCTCTATTCTATGCCTGTGTAAAAACAAAACAAAAAAAAATCTGTATTTTTAGTTGAGGTTATATAGTTTTATTTCTAAGGCACTTTTACTCTTGCTTTTTTATATTTGAATCACTTCTGTAAAGTGTTTAACATGTGCTGAGCATTTACTTAAACTACTTCTAGATGTATATTTAATATACATTTATTTTCAGAATACATTCTAATAAAACTATCAAAAACTGTTTGCAACCTTTGGGTCTCAACTTAATGATATCCTTCAATTTCTACAGTAATGTGCTTTTGCATTTCAAGACGAGAACAAAATGTTTTCTTTGTAAAAGTATTTTATTAGAAAACAAAATGCAACAGGGCACTAACCCAAACACAGCACAGGCAGGGCTCAGTGTGTGTGGTACAAAATTACCCTCTGCAGACTGCCCTTCGGAGGATTAAAACATTTCCAGGCGGTCTACACCCGACCATGGACAGACTTGCTTTGTGCTGAGTCATGGCTGATCCACATCGCTGCTACGCTCAAATCTGTCCTTTAACCGCTGACTTGTGAAGCACGTTCAATCAGAGAACAGCTGACCAAGATACTTAAATATGAAGACATTCCAGACATATGCATTGTATTGGTCAAATTTTAAAAATATGTTTTGCCTTTTGTACCGCCTTTACACATTACATAAATGATGACAGTGTTGAGCTGAACTTACAGCCCTGGCTGCACCTGACCCAGCAAGCATGGCAAATCGGACCATTTTTCGTGTGTAGACTGCCTCTGAAACAGTATGTACAAACCCACATCATCCTGGGCAAACCAACGCACCATAGAATGCCATTTTCGCCACTTTTCGAATTCCAAGTGAACACTAACAATGGATCTAATGGGGAGTGAAAAAAGGCAGAAAAAAACATAAAAAGTAAAGCAACATCACATTGGCCAAAGACAACAATCCCAGAATTACAATGTGCTGACATTCCTTCTCTTTAGCACAAGTGACCTACCAGACAATTGGGTAGAAAAAAAAGGAAGAAAAACACAGGAGTAGAAGAAGTAATTATTGCCGGTAGGCGACATTTACTCAGTGCTCCGACTCCTGCCTTCACTTTGTTTACAATGGTCGCTACTGGACTCTCGCTGATGATGGCTCCTCTCTTTGCTACTACTACTTTTGTGAGACCGCTGTTCTCCGTCTCGCTCCCTGTCTCTATCTCTGCTGTGGCTGCCCTCTATTTTCCTGACCTTCTCCTCCCCCCCACTTCGGTGCTTCCTGTCCCTGCTTCGACTCCGACTCAACCTTTTGGCCTTCCTCTCTTCTCTGTGCCTCTCCCTGTCGTCTTTGTGCCTCCTGTCGTCAGTCTCTCCCCTGGTCTTTTTATCCTTGGACCTCTCCCCCTCAGCGCCTCTATCTTTGTGGTGTTCCCTGTCCTTCCTCCTGCTCTTGTCCTCCCCGCCGTCTCTTTCTTTGTCCTTGCGTTCATTCCTTCGTTCCCGGCTGCCACTGCAACTTCTTCTACGTTCTCGCCGGTCTTGGTTTCTGTCTGCACTGCGGGACCGCCGTCTCTCCCTGTCCCCTCGGTCGCGGTCCCTGCCGTCCCTCTCCTTCTTCTGGCGGTCACGCTCTCTCTCCAGCTCTCGGTCGAAGCTGGGGCCATGGCGTTCTTTCTCGCGGTGGTGACTTCTGCTCCGCGACCGCTTGGGTGACCTTCGGGGGCTCGGTGTCCGCCTGGGTGTCCTGGCAAGAAAGGTAACATCACCTTTGAGCAGTTCAACTGTCCGGTCTACTAAATTGTAGATTACATAACCTACCTAAATCAGAATAATTGAAGAGCCATGGCACGAGGTGGCAACATTACATCCTTTTCCACTGGTTTCAAATGCTTTGTATTAATTCATATGTAGAACTTCCACTGTTAAATTGCTTAGAGTAAAAGTTGGGATAAAAAAGGAAAATGAACTGAACCTTTCCATCCTAATTAGTTGCAGGCTGATGGGGCCAGGTAAAGTTGGCCAGAGAAACAATAAGTTATAACATAGCTTGAATCATGTACAGCATTACCTGGAGTGGCGTCTTTCCCCTTGCCCCCCCGCCTCTGCCACTGCAGCTTCCTCCTCCTGCGTTTCCTTTGGAGCAACTTTACGAGGCCTAGCCTTCATCTGCTGGTCAATAATCTTCTGCACAGGCACGGGGATACGGGGGGAACAGAGTGGAGAACCACTCCAGTTTGGTCAGGAAGGAGCGCAGCATCTCTCCAATGGTCATCACGCAGCCACCCCCCGCCTTCACGTCCAGCTCCTAGAATCAGACGGTGGGAAAGGGCCATAGAAAAACTCAGTTAGCTCACACAGGCAGGACGCAGGTAAATGTGATCGCTTATTTTTTTAATCTTGCCTCAAATCAAAATGTAATTTGTGATGACCAAGTACTGAACCTTCACCTCTGTTCATCTAGCTTAATCTCTCACATCAATCAAATGTGTCTGACTTTACTTTTGATAATTACAAAGAGGAAACAAAACTATAAATATAAAAAGAAGCTGTATTTACAATGTGAGCTTGAATAATATATTTGTAAGATCCATCCCCCCTTTCCTTCACATCATCTGCTTAAAACAGCGTGTTCAAAAAGCGGTTGCATCTACTGTTCAGACTAGCAGTGAAGGGAAGGGAGAGCAGCATCTGGAAACATGGAGACACATTCTCATTGAGTCAAAGGGACAAAAAGAGAGAAGCCTTGGCTTCCTTCTCCAGCTGTCCAATGGCACAATGGACTCTCACATGGCCGTAGGAGAATAAATATTGCCCACAGTGTAAGCACAGATTGGAGCAGGTAGGCAAAGTGCCCACCAGTTGAAGAGTTATCGACTTTATATGGTAGAGAACAGTCGCTTTGCACTCACACACGCAACCCAACAGTGCTGAGATACAATATCCAATTCACCTGCTGCACAATGGGCATCTAAAGAAAAAAACAGGGGGATTAACCAGTTGGGTAGAATTTCATATGATCAATTCAAATATAATGCAAGACAACATCAGTGGAGGCCTGGCTGCACAGCCTGATATCAAATTATATTCTAATTAAATATGGTGAAAACACAATATATTTATGCAACAGTTGACGTATGTTACAGTGCCTTGCGAAAGTATTCGGCCCCCTTGAACTTTTCAACCTTTTGACACATTTCAGGCTTCAAACATAAAGATATAACATTTTTATTTTTTGTGAAGAATCACCAACAAGTGGGACACAGTTGTGAAGTGGAACAAAATCTATTGGATATTTTAAACTTTTTTAGCAAATAAAAAACTGAAAAGTGGTGCGTGCAAAATTATTGGGCCCCCTTGCGTTAATACTTTGTAGAGCCACCTTTTGCTGCGATTACAGCTGCAAGTCGCTTGGGGTATGTCTCTATCAGTTTTGCACATTGAGAGACTGACATTCTTGCCCATTCTTCCTTGCAAAACAGCTGGAGCTCAGTGAGGTTGGATGGAGAGCGTTTGTGAACAGCAGTTTTCAGCTCTTTCCACAGATTCTCGATTGGATTCAGGTCTGGACTTTGACTTGGCCATTCTAACACCTGGATACGTTTATTTGTGAACCATTCCTTTGTAGATTTTGCTGTATGTTTGGGATCATTGTCTTGTTGGAAGATAAATCTCCGTCCCAGTTTCAGGTCTTTTGCAGACTCCAACAGGTTTTCATCCAGAATGGTCCTGTATTTGGCTGCATCCATCTTCCCCTCAATTTTAACCATCTTCCCTGTCCCTGCTGAAGAAAAGCAGGCCCAAACCATGATGCTGCCACCACCATGTTTGATAGTGGGGATGGTGGTGTTGAGGGTGATGAGCTGTGTTGCTTTTACGCCAAACATATCGTTTTGCATTGTGGGCAAAAAGTTTGATTTTGGTTTCATCTGACCAGAGCACCTTCTTCCACATGTTTGGTGTGTCTCCCAGGTGGCTTGTGGCAAACTTTAGACGAGACTTTTTATAGATATCTTTGAGAAATGGCTTTCTTCTTGCCACTCTTCCATAAAGGCCAGATTTGTGCAGTGTACGACTGATTGTTGTCCTATGGACAGACTCTCCCACCTCAGCTATAGTTCTCTGCAGTTCATCCAGAGTGATCATGGGCCTCTTGGCTGCCTCTCTGATCAGTCTTCTCCTTGTCTGAGCTGAAAGTTTAGAGGGACGGCCAGGTCTTGGTAGATTTGCAGTGGTCTGATACTCCTTCCATTTCAAAATGATCGCTTGCACAGTGCTCCTTGGGATGTTTAAAGCTTGGGAAATCTTTTTGTATCCAAATCCGGCTTTAAACTTCTCCACAACAGTATTACGGACCTGCCTGGTGTGTTCCTTGGTCTTCATGATGCTCTCTGCGCTTTCAACAGAACCCTGAGACTATCACAGAGCAGGTGCATTTATACAGAGACTTGATCACACACAGGTGGATTCTATTTATCACCATCAGTCATTTAGGACAACATTGGATCATTCAGAGATCCTTGCTGAACTTCTGGAGTGAGTTTGCTGCACTGAAAGTAAAGGGGCCGAATAATTTTGCACGCACCACTTTTCAGTTTTTTATTTGCTAAAAAAGTTTAAAATATCCAATAGATTTTGTTCCACTTCACAATTGTGTCCCACTTGTTGGTGATTCTTTACAAAAAATAAAAATTTTATATCTTTATGTTTGAAGCCTGAAATGTGTCAAAAGGTTGAAAAGTTCAAGGGGGCCGAATACTTTTGCAAGGCACTGTATATAGTTTGTTTGTCCTTTTGAGCGTGTATCCATATGAATACTCCGATTGCCATTTATCCCAAATTTAGTTTTTGTGCAACAAGTCCTGATAAAAGCTTGTCAAAAAAACAGAGGGCATGCCCTAATATTACACTGACTAAAACATTTACCGTACTTACCCTGATAATAATAAAATAAAAATCAGCAGCAGAGCAGTAGGCAAGTAACCTAGCTACCGAGGTTTAGAGGACAAAAACTGGGGACAATTAGGCCAAATGAAGGCAAAGGTGAAAAATCAGCTAGGAGCATCACAACGGGGGGAAGAGACAGCTTTTAATGTGTCGCGTGGATGTGTGTATTTAATGGAGAGAAAGAAACATCAAATTATTACCCGAGGTGACATACCTCCTCATCATCCAGGAAGCCATCGTACCATTCTACCAAGTCAGCTGGGGGCTGAGTGTATCTGAGCAGAGCAAAACAGAGAACACAATGTGAGCATTTACGCCAGAGAATCATGTTGCACTTAAAATTTCTAATATGTTTTATGAACCTGTTACCAATAATATCTCAAAAACTGCTTCTTAGACATGTCAGGTGATATTAACATGGACAATGCTTTAAGTCAAACTTTTTCATAATCTAAGTGAGGCATCAGAGTAGGGCTGGGCGATATGGAGAAAATCAAATATCACAATATTTTTGACCAAATACCTCGATATCAATACTGCAACGATATTCACAAAATATTCACACAATCAGATTTTTGATAAATAATCATCAATAATGTGGTTATAATGACTAAGTTGGTAAAGGCAAATAACAGAACAGTTTAGCTAAGTTCAGAAAGTGACATCACTCTACTGCAATGCAGCCTTTAAAAGCAGGAAAATACAACACTTATCATGATAGGATATCCAAAATCTAGCCTCATATCACACATCGATATAATATCGATATATTGCCCAGCTCTACATCAGAGATGCAACTAAAACATTGCAATTACATTTCCCTTATACACACTTGAAACATTTCTGTAGGATATATAATATTATATTTCAATATATATATTATCTGATAACTCACTATACTGTTAAGGTCTTGCCTTAAAATTACATTTTCAAAAATAAATTTCTTAAAGAATAAAATTTCAAAAGGATGTCCTAACCAAAGCATACAAACAGGGTTCAAAATTAGCAATATCTACCAGCCAAATGCTGGTAAAATATGCAAGTGGCTGGTGGATTTGCTTCAAACAATAGTAATATATTGAGTGGCTGGTAAAATTTGGTGGACGAAAAAGTTACATTTTAACCCGTGTACAAAATATCTAGTAATACAAGTCTAAAGAAAAAAACTATGGTGGTCAAATGTGACACTCTCAAACAAAAAAAATCATACCTTATGTACATGAAGCCAAGTGCTCTGATGTATGGAGAGTCTGTGTGAGTGATCAGACCCATCAGCTGTTTGCGAGTCAGCTTGAGAGTAAACAGTTTGTATAGAAGACAGAAAGCAGTAGACACAATACCACCGGTCCCAACTCCACGCACCTAACAAGGATGAAGACATATTTGTAAAGCACATAATTGTACATTATTCACAGCAAGCCTATTCATAACAACTGGCCTTTTGACAATAATACTCAGTGAAGTACATTAATTGAAGTACTTATGTATTACCTAAATGTGTCCTCCTCCAGACTGGCAAGGGAAATGTAGAGGGGGAAAAAGATGGGGAATATAAAAAGCACGTACTTCTCACTTACCCCTCCGCACATTCCAGTCTGGCCTGCTGTCTTTCTGCTTCCTTTTTCCCAAGGCTCAGCGTGAGTCACCTGTAGGCACACAGAGCAATATTAAGCAAGTTTACACACTCACACGTGTCTGCCAGACCGTTTTTTGAGCTGCCATTATACACACCACACATCTGAAAGATCCCGCCCATCTCCATGGCAACTTCATGAGAAACGCTGAGACTATTGTGGACGTTCCCCATCCCATATTAATAACGCAGCTTAATTTGAATAATGTTACACACAAGACTATGGAAGTCCATTTTTGCCAATGCGATGATAAAAAGATTATGTAAGACTAAATAGAAAGTTTCTCAAATTAATAAGATAGAAACGTTTCCAATATTAACGTTGCTTAGCTAGTAACTAGCAAGATATCTATTATTTATTAATAACGAGATAGCATCTAAAATAACGAGCTTTCGAGTAATAAAAAAATACACCAAGTCATTAATTTGATATAACGTTACTAAGTGATTTGGAGATCCTACCTCGTTTTTTGAGTATCTAGTTACGTTTCTCAGTAGATGGCTAGCTAGCTATCTTATTATGAGAAAGTAATGACAGCCAACTAACGGCACCATATTTGATTTAACGTTAGCTTAACGTTGGTCGCTAACGTTATGTAGCGTTAGCTTGCTAACAAGTTACCGTTAGGTAGTGTTAGCTTGCTAACAAGTTAACGTTACTATCTAATTAAGAACATTCGCTACACTAACGTTATACATTTGTTCCCATGTTGGAAGTATGTTAAATAAGCGAACAGCTTTCCGAGTCCTAAAGTTATGCCAGGTAAAACTAGCGCCGTCTGATCTCCGCTTCTCTTATTTGACAACTGCAGTAACGTTACATTTATTGCTACCACAGTAGCATGCGGTTTAGCATTTGCTAATGTTACCTTGAAGTAGATTTCGTCCACAACTTCATGGTAGGTCTTTAGTTCATAAAGCTGAACTTTGAAATACGGCGAAGACAGCACATTCGTAAGAATCATTGGGTTGAGGTTCATTGTCTTTTCGTTGCCCCACAGGGGCAATACATTTCCATGTTTTCCTGGTGCAGGCTTGCTAACGGCCTGTGTTGGTAGCTGGTTTCCGACGTTAGCCATATTAGCTGAATCCCACGCTGCTAATCTTAGTGTACAGTTAGCGTATTTCCGATTACAGATCCATTAACATGGGATAGTGAAATGTCGATCGTTATCAAGTTCGTCCCTTCCTTTGTTGCTGATTTGTGGTCAAATTGATGATAACAACTTCCCGCCGTCGTTGTAGCTAAAGTGCTGCTCCGAGGTGGGACCATGGATGGGACACCGGAACTGTAACGTTAGCTAACTAGTGGTGCAGTGTCTGTAACCGCCGGTACGTCAACAGTGTGAATGTTTGGTTTAGAAAATAAAAGCATGTATGCACACACCAAATGGTTTAAATTGTTAAATTGATAACTCATATCTAAGGCTTCTGTAAATATATCATATGGTCTGAAGTCTTATTTTTGGTACACGAGCTTATAGTTTTTAGAATTGTATGCATTATCAGTGACTCAATTACCATTGTGTTAAATGAAAAATCTTTGCAATGACTGCTTTAAAATTCACTTTCCGATTGTCTCTTTCAGCTTTTATTTGGCTTGATTATCCAGGATAGTAAAATAAAATGTAATCATTAATTTGCTTTTAATTTTCTCTTAATTTTAAGGCTGGGTAAAAACCCCTCCACATCCCTTCTGCAAAAAGACTTTATAAATGCAGCACAAAACATAGTTGGGCGTTATCCAGAGTGCACATGCTTTTATATACTTTTTATTTGGCCTTAAATAAAACATCAACATTCTAACATCTTAAAACAACAAATATATCTTAAAACATCATTAGCTTTACACAGCTGACTTTTAATACATACATATTTTACATACTTTAGATAAGACTGCTTAAGTGGCAGCAAATATACATTTTACTAAGTTTGGCACATTTGCAAAATCTGTGGTAAAAATATATTCAGACAACGGAAAAAACACACATGCACACACAAAATAGACATCATACCGAAGGAACAAAACATAACGGCATGGTATTTTAAATGCAGGTTTCCTCACTCACAACCAGGTGGACAGAGGTGTTTACCTGTAATGGGTTTGAGCTACTGACACAAAGTGGTGCTGTAACCAATGAAAATTTTACAATGTCAGTTTATTTATTACATTTAATATATGGGAATTCAAGGAACGGACACAGTCCCCTCTCCAGCTACAGTTAAATGGTGACATAAAATCAACCACCCCAAAACAAAGCAGTTTGGTTACTTAAGCATACTTTTTGAAATAGCAGAAAATCCCCTTAACAGCTCAAGATGGGTGAACAAGATGTGTGTAGAATTACAGTACTAACCCTGAGTCTTACAGTTTTCATAGAAGAAGACCAATAGATTTGTCAGTATAACAGTTATCCCGGTCACCAAAATGTTCCAATAATGTGGCCTTCACCTCCACGTCTTGAACACAAGAGGGCTCTCCTGGTCAACAGACACTGTAGGTCAGATGCAGAAGGATTGCTTAAGAGAAATTAAATCTCCTAGAGTGAGAGGAGCAACTTCTGATGGCACCTCTACAGCTCAATCTTGTCTCCCCCGGATCAGTATACAGCACCCTTGACATGACAGGCACATGCTTCCCAAAGCCTAGCGCTTGATCACCACCTGCTCAAAGGCTCCAGCTGCGACCCTGAAAGAGAATGCCACAATATGTATCTGATCTGGCTG
The DNA here is from genome assembly GCA_026937815.1 of Etheostoma perlongum. NCBI lineage: Eukaryota > Metazoa > Chordata > Actinopteri > Perciformes > Percidae > Etheostoma > Etheostoma perlongum. Next base: position 25,730,494 of record CM049382.1, read on the forward strand.
TAGTGCTTTCTTTTATGTGCAGAACTATCACCATGTAGTGAAATTGAAAGTATCTTAACATGGGGTTAATAGATTCCTTATTAGAATCCCCATTTAGCATATTTTCAATAAATTTAGATTTGTAGTAAATGCCTTCTGCTGGGCACCCACATTCCAAAGTTACATAATCACACCCACCTCATATGCTGGCTTCCCAAGGCTGTACTCCCACCAGGACCAACAAACAAGCTGAGCCCCTCCTCTGCAGCAACACACACACAAACACAGAGACGCACAAATTACAAATAAGGGTACTGACAATCAGTGCTCAGTCCGTGTTTGAAAATGGCTCACACTTAGTTTCTAGAAATCCTAAAACAAAAGGAGAAGAAAAAAGATAATTGATCAGTGGATGTTGTAGTGAAGCTGGTGATATCTTTTGAAAAACATCCAGGGAAGTAGTTATGATGATGATTTGTTACAGAACACCTTTAAAAGATGGGAGTCTTGGGAAGAGTTACATTTTCTTAACACAATATGTGCCTCCCCCCATTTTCATTAGGTCTTTGGTTAAGAACAGGGGTTTGTAACATTGCAGCCACAATGTGTGCTCAGCTATCAGTGAGGTTAACCTGACCTTGTATTCAAAGAACTAATATGCGCTCTAATCTCTGTAATCCTTAATCAAATAAAGTGTAATATTCAGGCTGGTTAAGCATGGTCCAAATTTAGGTTCAATTTAGGATTTGCCATGGTAAACATCTAAACGTCTCAAAGTAATTTGATCCCATCAGCAGGATGGGAGACAACTTTCCAAGTCTGCCTTCATAAATCCACTAAGTTACGGATTCGGTGTACACACCCTCTGCACTGGAGTCCAAGAAGCCATGGCTGAAATCTTGGCTCTGCAGAATTTTCTCTATTATGTCATCAGCATCCACTCTGGTGGCATCAACTCTTTTCAGCTGATTCTCCACTGAGTCCTGCTTTACTGGATGTCTACTGGAGAAACAGAAACAGCGTGGAATATTACACAAATGTGCTTCACAGGGAATAGAAAAGACATAAGACTATACATTTGGTGGAAAACTTGAGATTACCGGATAGTTATAACATGGTCATATATATATATATACAAAGGTCAAAAACAGCATAGAAAATATGGAAAAAGTAAAGTGAGAAGAAGGGAAGAAAATTAAAAAAAAAAACATTACCTTGGAACTTTAGCAGGGGTAGAGGAGTTTTCAGGTGCATGTTGACAGGTTGCTGAGAATAGGGGAGTGGTCCTGCTCTCCCCCTGCTGATCACTAGGTTCTGGGATGCTGCCGATGCCTGTGGAGGCAGAACCCGCAGACCCACTCCTCCGATGGCAAAGATCAGTTAAACTGGAGTGATTTGAGCTGTAACCTACAGGACAGGAGAGGAAACAAACCCACAAAGGTTATGCTTATGATTTGTGTATCTAGTGTACTAATGCACGTGTTGCTGTGTGCGTTTTGGTACCTGAGAGTTTTGAATGCTGACTCGCATGGCTGGGTGTTCTAGAGTGACCATACGCTACCAGCTCCTCTGGAACTGATGCAGACTTTACTGAAGTCACACACACACACACACACACACACACACACACACACACACACACACACACACACACACACACACACACACACACGTTGACTCCTGAATAATCATGGTAAATCATGAAGGATGGTTCTTTGTAGTACTTTGTAAATAAGTAAAATTATAATCTCTTGCTGTTGTAGGGAACAGCACCTCTTTTAAACCTTAGAGTCTGTATGTACATACCAGTGAGTGAATGGAATATGTGCTTGTCCCCTCCCTTTCTGTCCTCAAGGAGACACTCTGCTTCAGTCTGTGGGATTGCTAGAGTCATGGCTGTAGATGGGGGACTAACGGAAACAGCAGAAAGAGTGATGTTAATGCAGAGCATTGGGGGGGTGTCTTCAGTATATCAGTGTTGTTGGAAATGAGCTCCTTCAACCGCTCTGCTCTTTAGATAGACAATAATAATTGGACTCCAACCCGTTATGTGTAGGATGGAAAATTTGAGATGTTGGCGACTCCTAGTGGTAGACTATAGTAAGACATGGCATGCTTGTAGCCTGGGATTGATTCTTATGAACATCAACTTGTGCCAATCAAATAGCTCTAAAAATGTTATTATTACATGTTCAACATAAATACTTGGATATGCAATCAAAACATGTTCTGTGTGGTTCAAGGAGTTCCACCTATTTCCAATGCACAGTTTCAGTTTTATTCTTTTAGTATACTGTACTTCTACTAGTGAATAGAAAAAATATGCACAAAATATTACTTATTGCAAAATTAAAGTTGGAAAATTGCACGGTTCCAAAGTCAAAAAGGCTATGAGCCTGGAACTGCAGTCATCAAACATACCTTTACCTATACCTGTGTAACAATACTTTGTAAGGGCCAAACTGCAGATATTCCAACACATCAGCAAGCAAACATCAAAGTCAGCAGTCTTGTTGATCACGTTATACATTTGTGATAAGCAGAGGTGTCAAAAGTATTTACATTCAATACTAGATACTAGGGTTTAAAACTTCTGTAGAAGTAGAAGTTTAAATATACGCAAGCTCAACTCAAGCTTTTTACTCAAGTAAGTAAAAGTAAAAGTACTGGTTTCAAAACTACTTAAAGGAGAATTCCATCAATTCCAACACATAGCTCTGTTGTCTGTAAATGTGAGGTCTGTCAGTAGAGAGAAAAATGAACCAATCGGTGCTGCCTACACCAGGCTATCCTCCTGCTAGAGTTAGCACCCAACAGGCTTAAGCAGGGCAAGTTTTAAACGTGTTTTTAGCCGCTTAACATGTTCAAAATGTCATTAAAAGTGCCTACCCGTGTGAAGTGATTCCTTCAGAGTGAACACAGGGAATCTGACTGCTGTAGATGTGACAGAAATGCATGAAAGTTGTGCTAATCCAGCAGAAGTGTTGAGACGGCAGTTAGAGAGCTTAGGGACTGTCTACAAACTACAACACAGAAAAGAGATAAAACTAAAATATGTAGCCTATCCATTTAATGATTAAATAAGGTAGTGTCTCCAAACCTACCTCAATTATAACTACAAGACTTACTTTAAAAAAAATAAGCATATGCTTATTTTTGAAAATGTGCTTGTATCACTTTTCTGTGTTGTAGTTTGTAGACGGTCCCGAAGCGCTCCTTGCAGTATCAGCACAGGAACTAAATACAGCTCAATTAGCACAACTTTCATGCATTTCTTTCACTCAGAAGGAATCACTGCACATGGGTAGACCCTTTTAATGACATTTTGAGCATGTTTAGAGGCTAAAAACATGTTTAAGCCCTGTGTTGCTATGTGTTGGAATCGACCAGAATTCTCCTTTAAAGTATAAAAGTAAAAGTAATGTAACCTATAGTAGCTACATACTCAGAAATGGCACATCTTAAGAAAAGCTCATTGTGGGACTGGCTCTAGTGGCTGTAATTCTGCACCAAGGCTGAATTTTGGGAAAGAGACTTCAGATACAGTATTAGGGACCACTAAGGTCTATATAAAAGAGACTTCAGATACAGTATTAGGGACCACTAAGGTCTATATAAAAGAGACTTCAGATACAGTATTAGGGACCACTAAGGTCTATATAAAAGAGACTTCAGATTCAGTATTAGGGACCACTAAGGTCTATATAAAAGAGACTTCAGATACAGTATTAGGGACCACTAAGGTCTATATAAAAGAGACTTCAGATACAGTATTAGGGGACCACTAAGGTCTATATAAAAGAGACTTCAGATACAGTATTAGGGACCACTAAGGTCTATATAAAAGAGACTTCAGATACAGTATTAGGGACCACTAAGGTCTATATAAAAGAGACTTCAGATACAGTATTAGGGGACCACTAAGGTCTATATAAAAGATACTTCAGATACAGTATTAGGGGACCACTAAGGTCTATATAAAAGAGACTTCAGATACAGTATTAGGGACCACTAAGGTCCATATAAAAGAGACTTCAGATACAGTATTAGGGGACCACTAAGGTCTATATAAAAGAGACTTCAGATACAGTATTAGGGGACCACTAAGGTCTATATAAAAGAGACTTCAGATACAGTATTAGGGGACCACTAAGGTCTATATGAAAGAGACTTCAGATACAGTATTAGGGACCACTAAGGTCTATATAAAACTTCAGACTTCAGATACAGTATTAGACTTCAGATACAGTATTAGGGACCACTAAGGTCTATATAAAAGAGACTTCAGATACCACTAAGGTCTATATAAAAGAGACTTCAGATACAGTATTAGGGACCACTAAGGTCTATATAAAAGAGACTTCAGATGCAGTTTTAGGGACCACTAAGGTCTATATAAAAGCATCCAAAAAAGCATGTCATGGGACCTTTAAAACAGAATGACAATGACTTTTTAGCAACACCCTGACATTAACACGGGAAACCTGAATTAACTGCTACTGAGAAGCTGTTAAACAAAGGAATGAAGGTGGACAGGCAGACAAATAGTGACAGAGAAACAATGAACAAAAATGTCTTGTTCCTTCACACACACACACACACACACACACAATGAGTAACACTGTGTGGGATGAATGACTAGCTATCTATGAGTTTACACTTTAGACATCTCCTAGGCAGCAGTGTGTTTGTTATTACACTAAGAGGAAGGAGGGCAGGGAAAGACTACAAAGAAAGAAAGTTGAATGTTTGCACATGGTAGAGACTTTGGCACGAGTATGTTGTTACATCACGTCCTTTGTGACAAACTGCTCTACATACCGACAGCTCTTGAAAAAAATAAAAAATAAAAATAAAAGCTCTGGGAGAGCTGATGACGTATCAGCCGTTGTCTTATAGCAAGGTCAGGCAGATTAATGTCTGGGCGAGGTGTTATTAGCTTTCAGAATGGACCCTGAGACGATCTCGGCTTCAATATAACATTTGATAACTGAACTTTGTGTCAGCATTGTCAGACAAGAGTGTGTGTTTTCAGTTTAATGACAGACAGGATGTGATGACAACACTTTCCTCTGTGGTTAGACACATACTTCTTAAGGGAGCCGCAAACAGTCTTTATAACCACAACCATCATGTTTTGACATTTAAAAAAATTAAACATAACAGACAAGTCAACATTTCCTTAGTAACAACTTTCAAAATGAATTGATATACAGACTTGCAGGATGAGTAATACAACTGAACAGATGAATAAGGTCAAAATGAGCTCTTACGTTTTAAAACAGGGGTCTCCAGACATGAGTTGTGTTGTGATGACAACCTGTAAGAAAAGAAGAAGAAGAATAGTAATGTCAGTTTTAGGCTGACAAGCAACTGTACTTGTGAAGCAGAAAAAAACAATTTTCCCATGAGTGTTTTTTTTAGGGTTGCTGTTTTGTGACATGAATGCCCGGTGTAGATCTGTGCTCCAGGAAGAATATTTGAAATTCATTCCCATGGCTCAGGCAGATTATAGATCACAGGTTCAGACATGTGCAGCATCAACTGTCAGGGCAGTCAACTTTTCAAGAACTGGGTTGAAAATAGGTTGTAGGCTTAACTATGCTTTGCTAAAATGCATTACATTTGTACAAACATGTACGATTATTGGAGTGTACTAAAACATTGTCAGTGTGGTGAAGACTCTTAAGGGCATTTCCAAATATATTTATAGGAGGATTGTGCAGCTATGTGTTGAAACACTACACACCTTCAGAATTGAGTTGTCCTGTCTGGTGTTCTTGGTGTCATATCCCTCTAGGAGACACCGCCGCGTGGTGCTGCCAGACCCAGCAAACTCAGACAGGTTCAAGTCGGCAAAGCCCAGCTGCACAGGGATACATAAGAGATCAGACCGTTAGAATCATTTCACAAGTGTCAGGATAAACAATAATCTATTTTCACATGAAGCATCCTCCTTTGATAATGTGGTGTAATATATAACAGTAATCTACATTTGAAGAAATCCAGTCAAGCTTTTTCAAGGTTTTTATTTGGAAACACTCCACACCTATCTGAGATGGGAGCTTCAATCCTTGAGAAATCAGAACCTAACCTAATTCTTTTCAAGTTATCGGTTAACATAGATTAGGTTTTGATTTACAGAATGTTCAATCAACAACCAAGGCTGTAAACTAGAAATAAAAACATTCTCACCCCACCAAAAAGTCCTCTAAGGGCACTGTTATCACATACATTTCACGATAAGACTGTTCTAATGGATATGTGGCATTCCAGTCTACAGACTCAAGAACAGAAGTATTACCTTTGCAAAGGTTTTTCCACCCTTCAGTTCCTAAAATAACAGAAGAAATTGTGAGGCTACAATTACCTGTTTCATTTTTATATCATGCACCAGTTTAATTAAAACTGTAAGTCCTTGCAGTTGTAAGTACTACTGTCTGCACAAAGCACATGTGATATGGTTACAAATTAACAGTGCTTCTGTTAAGCAAATAAACATGTTCTTAGCACATTAAAGGTCCTATGACATGGTTCTTTTTGGATGCTTTTATATAGACCTTGGTGGGCTCCTAATACATATCTACCATGATGTCTCTCTCTCATGGGTGGGCCAAATTCCCTGGACAGGCAAAGCAGAGAAAGGGGAGGTAACCTTTCCCCTTATGACCTTATAAGGGGCGAGATTCCAGATCGGCCCATTTGAGCTTTCATTTTGTCAAAGGCAGAGCAGGATACCCAGGGCTCGATTTACACCATCCCATTCACCATTTCTAGCCAAGGTGGAACATGGCAGGCAGGCTGGGGGAACGCATATTAATGTAATCATAAAGTGAAATTTTCATGTCATGGGATCTTTAAAGTCTCAGTTAACTATCTGTACTCTATCTGTACTGCTATGAAAAACTGCTACTATACATGTTTTGTAGCGTCAACAAAATAGAGCTGAGAGCTTAATGGCAGAAGAAGAACTAAAGTCCTGTACCTTGCGCACAGACACCCGGCACAAACAGGGGTCTAGTACACCTGTCCCAGCATTGGCACTCATCTTACACACAAAAGAGAATTTCTTTCTCCAGTGTACACAGTTGGCTTGGACTGACTCCCTGCGAGAGAAACACATTTAGAAACAAATCGTCATACAGAAACAAAAAAGCACAGGCATACTGAAAGAGCAGCTATTTCCCAAACCTAACAGATCTATGCATTGTATAATGGTATAAAATAAAATAAAATAATATAAAAATAAGAATTTTTATACACCCCCTACATCAAAAAGAGAATAAAGTTGTGGTTGGAGCAGGGTAAAACTAAGAACACAGTGTTTGGGAACAGAGAGTCGCCATGGCAAAGCAGGGAGGGTTAGCGGTTGTTGACCTGTGCTGCGCCTGTCTCCTTTTTTTACCCAGAGTGACTCATTTAAATGCAAATGTTAAAAGCAGTTGTAATCACAGTTCCAACGGGATTAACCTTGCATGCTTCTTTGCAACGGAAGAACACTGTTTATTAAGGGTGGGAATCTCTTGGCACCTCACGATTTAATTCCGATTCAGAGGCCAACGATTCAATTCTAAAACGATTATCGATGCATCTTGATGCAACTATTTTTTTTTTACATATACATTTCCATGCGTGATTAAAAAAATATCCATACAAATCGAAGTTTGTTACATTTTGACATATGCAGTATTTGTCACACACAAGTTTTAATGAAATGTTTTGTGTACTGAGGTTTTTATTAGTGTAGTCATTCCATGCTTAAGCCTTAAACATGCTTGTTAACCTCACAGTAATATTACATTAGAACATGAAAAAGGAGGTGGTCAGATGTAATGTGATAAAGTAGATGAACAGCCTATATGTGTTTTGCCTAATCATTTTATGTATGTTTTATTAGATCATGTGTATATACAAAACTTTATTTTTTCTCTCCTTTTGGCCATTTTTGGGTGTTTTTTTCTGCACTCTAGCCTAAACTCTAAGATGTTGTCTATTATCCCATCCTCTTTCAGTCACTCTGTTTTCTGATTTGTACATGTCTGGACACAGTAACCTTTAAATAAAAATCAACACATAAAAAATCGATTATTTTCCCCACCCCTACTGGTTATGGTGTTCAAATAGAAACAAAGTGTACAAATTAAAGAGATAGAAATGTAGCTAGCCTGATACAAATTCGTCATCATATGGAGAGTCTCTTCAGTTAAACAATCTCCTAAATGTTATTATTTATTATTTATTATATTATAACAACTGTTGACTAAATAAAAACGGTAGCCTATAACGTCGTTACTCCAGCAGGAACAACGGTAACTTACTTGTTGCATAGCAACGGCTTTGACCAACTATGTACATAGGTTAACAAAAAAGTCCTATAAAAAATAACTTTAACCAAGCTATATGTTATTTAAGTAGCTACTTGACAAGCTATTTTAGAATTGCGTAGAATCACAGCTTTCTACTGTCTCCTACAGCGGTCTTCAACTATTGGTAAGGTAACGTTACGTTAAGTTAATCCTGCTTTATTTCAATTAACGTTGTAAGTTAGCTAGCCTTTAACATTAGTTGATAGCTAGCTACTGTGGTGTAACGTTAGCTAGCTAAACTTTAACAGACGTTACGCATACACGTTAAAAGTCATAGACGCCGTTGCCAAGAATCAAAACCCAGACAACAAATGAAGTTAACGTTATTTGTGTCCAACAAAAACTTAACAGGGACTTAAAAATGGTACAAAAAATAGCTGAATTAACTTGTTCGAACAACCAGTGCTGTTGCTATAAATAGCTAAAACAATCTTACCGAGACGACTCTTCGGCAAAGCCTCCATCAAGGAGTCTAACTTTACAGAATAAAACTCCGTTTACGAAGGGAACCGATGACAATTCCTCCAAGTTGAAGTCTACTTTAAATTTAAATCTCTTCTTCTTCATAAGAATGAAAGACATGCTCTCTCCTAAATAAACGCCAGTGAATGTGGCACAACAAGTCCTGAGAGAAGTGGCTGACAGACACTTTCCCTGCTCCGTGCTGTCTGTCGCTACTGCTCAGCTGCTGCTGGCTGCTGGTTCTTGCTGTAGTCTACAAGTTCAAATCTCCTTCCCACCCACTGAAAATATAATTCATGACGTAAGTGAAATTCCAGCGTTTGATTGGACAATGTAAGCTGCATGAAAAAAAGAAATACCGAGGTCGCGGTTGTCGCACTTCACACACAATCAGAGGTTATAATAACTTGATAATTATCATAACCGCTTTGCTTTAGGACTGAAAATCACAATGCACTATAGTGACATTCTTCCCCTCAAAAGTGTAAAAGAGAAGTGGAAAAAAACAGAAGGGACGATATATTTCATTCAACATCAGGCATGTGACAAAAAGAAGAAATGCAGGCAACTTTTAGTCTATGTGGAATTCATTTCACAGGAATACACTATAGTAGAACAAGTCATCAGTAAAATGCCCCCACCTTCTCAAATGTGATTTGCCGCTTTTTCTTTTAATTATTGGACACAACAATATTTCTGAAGGTGTCTCTTTGGGCTCTGGGTAATTGTGATGGCATTTCTTACTATGTTCATATTTTATTTTATTATCAATTATTGAGAAAATAATCATGATAACATTTTTATTACAGGACTTTTGCTCCCAACAAACAGTGTGGTTGTGGTCATTTTAAAGGATCTGAATACTTCCTCCACCAGTGACAATGCATCATATATTTCTACACACTGTCCACATGTTTTGCATAAACACTCTTAATTTAGTATTAGTATCAGTAGTAGTATTAGTAGTAGAAGGTGTAGTGGAATAGAAGAGGAAAGTCGGAAAAATGGAAATAATATAACTTAAATTAAATTAAATTAACTATAAATTATTAAAAATAATGGAAATGCACTAACTTAAATAGAAAAGACTTAACCTTCCTGTTGTCCTCTGAGTCAAATTTGACAAAATGTTCAAAAAGTTTGTTAATTAGAAATTTGGGTTTCCATCAACCAAATTGTAAAAAAAATAAAAATAATATAAATAATAAAACCTGGATGGTTCCATACGACGCTCTTCACAAGTTAAATAAAAGATCAGTTCACTATTTTCATTGAATTTGGGTGTTTTATTTATTTTTATAGCATTTTAAGAAGAAAAAAAGATTTAAGAACACTGGAAAAAATGTAGGGAAAAAACAACAAAAACGCAGAAATAATCGACAAAGGCATTGTAAAAAGTGAGAAAGAACTTCGGGGAAAGTTAGAAAACGTCAAAAAGTGACAACAAATGTTGGAGAAAGCTTCAAAAACTTCAAAACAACAACAAAAATGTCCAAAAAAAACCGACAAAGAACTTTGGGAAAAAGTGTCTTAAGGAGGTTTTAACATCAAATTTTGACCCAGAAAAACTTTGGTCTACGGGAAGACAACACGAGGGTTAAATATGTAGTTAAGCACATGACTTGACTAAATGAATAATTCATTTATATATATAAAATATATTCGGCTCAATAACAGCAGAGCTAAATAAACGCCTCTGACAGTCAAAAAATACCTATTCACAAGTCAAATGAATCAGGCTATCAGTTTTGTTGAGGAACCCAGAGATGCCACACACAGGGCGCCTGACACACTCCTGTTCTTGTGTGCACCACCATAGACTGTATACATCAATATACCGTATATACAGTCTATGTGTGCACCACCTTTTGAGCGAGGAAACACCGCCCTCTAGTGTCGACCAGCGGTGCAGCGCTGTGGATAGTTACTGCGCTGTGTTTCTCTACTGAGTCTGACACGTCCTGCTAGATGAAGAGATTACATGTCCTCTGCAATGCACCGTAACATATCACACGAAGCAAGGCTTAAACATATGGCGACAGAATGGGAAATCATGCATGAACCGTATTATGCACATGGTTAATCCAGAGTTGATTTATTTCACCGCTATTTTATTTCACTATCCTTCCGGTCTTAAATTAATCATCGAGTGGCTACGTAGCCTTCATTGCTCCGCCTTCGGTCCTCGATTACTGCAGTTCGTCTGAAACATTACGGAGGACACCTCTGCATGGGGCAGTCTGCAAAACAAAGTAACTGGAAACCCATTTTTCATCGCGACACATCTGATGTGGATGTTTTTTACCGGTTTTATGGATGAATTGCAATATGTATTACTAACCAGACCCTGACTGCAGTGCGACTCGTCTCGGCTGCTGCTTCCAGGTTAGCCCCGCAATGTATCAAACGTTACGGGCGTGTTTGCTATCAAATGCCTGGTGCTGGGATGCCGACAGCAAGAGGTCGTGCCAGGATTTGTTTGAGAGGCTTGACACCAATAAAGATGGGAAGGTGGACGTCGCTGAATTACGAGCGGGCCTCATGGAAATGGGCATATTCCGCCAGGGTGCCGCACAGGTAAACCCCAGTGAACAGGAGACCCTGTTTAGACAGGAGTTTAGGGCTTGGCCTGCTATGCCTATGCATTCCTTCGTGTGTGTCTGTGTCTGTGTGTCTGTGTATATGTGTGTGTGTGTCGCCCTGACACTACTGAAGGTGGCAACTGAAACCATTGTATTGCATCTCTTCTCTGCAGAAAATTGTGTCGTCTGGTGATCAGAACAAAGATGGGAGTCTCGACTTAAACGAGTTCAGCAGATATATGAAAGAGCACGAGAAGAAGCTGCTGCTGGCATTCAAGAGTCTGGACAGAAACAACGATGGTAATGAGATGAGTGAAGTGGGTTTCAGGAGCTGCCTCGCTGTAAAAATAGTTGGCACCACTGATCACACATAATGACACATGCCCATGCATGTTTACATAATCACATTTCCTCTGTTTATACTGCAGAATATTTGAGAAGAGTTTTTTTTTTTTTTTTTTAATGTTGTGTCAGGACGCATTGATGCCTCAGAGATCCAGCAGTCCCTTGCAGAGCTGGGCATGGATATCAGCAAAGAGAATGCCCTGAAAATATTACAGAGGTTTGACCTCCACATCTATCCACTTTAACATGTTTCTATTTAAATAAGTACTTTACTAATCCCTCTTGGGAAAATGTAATGTTTAATTTAGAGTGTGGCCAAAATACGTAATCTTTTGCATAATCTGAAAGCTTTATATGGTCATTATCATTAATTTGCTGATTATGATGGTAGGTAAAAACAGATGTCTGTGTGTTTCCTTAGTATGGACAATGATGGGACCATGACGGTAGACTGGAACGAGTGGAGAGAACATTTCCTGTTATGCCCTGCTCACAACCTGGAAGAGATCATACACTACTGGAAACACTCCTCGGTACATATAAACACACAGACAATCGCAGCACGAACACATTTTGCGGACAAGTAGAGACCCAACTGCTGTGGGATTTATTGCATGACGTCTAGTCCTCTTGTGATTTTTCTCTGCAGTCCACATTTTGCCAGCAGCTTTGAAAGATTAGACTGCCCAACATAATTAGGTCACAGCAGCACAGGCTTGCTCCTCCACGTCTTCTTAGTGCAAATAAAGAGGCATTGTCAAGATATGTGCTCCAATATGAGTGAAACAATGCCTTTCTTTTGCATCTAATGTGTCTAAATCTTCACTGCACTGCACATTTATGGTGTCTTAGGTCACAAACCAGACAATGACATGCATAAGCCAACGTGTTTCCACACAGAGTTGCATAAATCGCGACCTCGCCATTTTTGTCACAGACACCTTTTATGCTTTTGGAAAAAAAAAACATTTGTTTATGCCAAACAGCTGATGCGTGCAAGACGAGGGTTCAGTCAGCTCAATGATTATGATTTCACAAGCAGTTGTAGCTGATGGATAAGGAGGTCAATTCATTGAATGTTGTTGAACCAGTTACAACTTCTGCAGTTCTTTTTAGCCTGTTCCTCATAGTGTGACCTTTTTTTGCACAAGATGTACCAAATACACAGCCACCAAAAGCATGTTAGGCTTCTAATGTGTTTTCTTCCTGGCTCAGACCTTACGTTCAACGTTTTGTAAATGGCGCTCTCTCCAGTGTACAACTGGTCATTTGGCATAATTGGAAAAACAAAGTGGCTGCATCCCTGTGGAAATAGACCTCAAAAGGGGAAGTGCTTGTAGTGTTTTTTTTTATTTGTCACATTGACAACCACACACAACAGATGTGACAGATCTATGTGACACGTGCCTTCCTGAGAGAGATACAATTGCAAATGCAAAATAATTCTGCTATGAGACTGCATTTACAGTGGCTTGAGAAAGTTTACACACCCAGGCTAAAGTTGATTAAAAAGAAGAATAAAAAAAATTGATCTTAATGCCTTAATTAAAACAATTTAGGAAAATCCAACCTTTTAAGGACACCAATTTTCTTTGTGAATGAATTATGTAAATAAATAAATGTTCTTCCTTAAAATACAGGGGGCATGAGTATACACCCCCCTATGTTAAATTCCTATAGAGGCAGGCACATTTTTATTATTAAAGGCCAGTTATTTCATGGATCAGGATACTATGCATCCTAATAAAGTTCCCTTGGCCTTTGGCTACACACATTATCACACACCCTTCACCATACCTAGAGATTGGCATGGTTTTATTTCAGTTAGCTTAAAGCTGGTTTGATTTGCTTTGACAGATAATCTTATGGAAAGTTCCCCATGCCTATCTCTATGTATGGTGAAGCGTATGTGAAGTGTGTATACTTATGCCCCCTGTATTTTAAAGAAGAACATTTATTTATTTACAATACATTATTCATTCACAAAGGAAATTGGTGTTCTTAAAAGGTTGGATTTTCCTAAATCTTTTGAATTAAGGCATTAAGATCAATTTCCAAAATATATATATATTTGATTTATTCCTCTTTTTAATCAACTTCAGCATAGGTGTGTAAACTTTCTCAAGCCACTGTATTACGACCAAAAACTTAACTACCACAGGGATCTGAGCAAATGCGTATGTAATCACTAGGTGCTGGACATAGGTGACAGTCTTGCCATCCCGGATGAATTCACTGAGGAGGAGAAGAACTCCGGTCACTGGTGGAAGCACCTGGCTGCAGGTGCAGTGGCGGGGGCCGTCTCTCGCACTGGCACTGCCCCTCTGGACAGAATGAAAGTCTTCATGCAGGTGAAATACATGCAAGAAAAAATGGAGGTTTTGTTAAGAAATATATGAATATCTAAAACTGTCCTCCAAAACTTACATATTTGTCCTGCAGGTTCATTCTTCTAAGACTAACCCAATAAGCCTGGGAGGGGGCTTCAAGCAGATGATCCTAGAGGGAGGTCTAACTTCACTGTGGAGGGGAAATGGCATCAACGTTTTAAAGATTGCACCTGAGACAGCAATCAAATTCATGGCATACGAGCAAGTAAGCTCAACAATTCACATTTGAAACACTTCACAGTTGTGTAACATTGCAAATATTCAGAATAATTTATTTTCTTGCTATCTGTTTGTGTTCTGTAGTATAAAAAGTTACTATCATCAGAGGGCAAGACGATTGAGACACACAAGAGGTTTATGGCTGGCTCTCTGGCTGGAGCCACAGCACAGACAGCCATCTACCCAATGGAGGTAAGACAAGTGTTGCATCACTGTTTCATCATAAAATAAAATGAAGTCAGCCCCAAACAAAATGCCACATGGATCAAAAGAATCTGTTCCTCAGTCTTTCTTCTTTTGTACTTTCTGTCTCTAAGGTATTGAAAACTAGACTGACCCTGAGGAAAACTGGCCAGTATTCAGGAATGTTTGATTGTGCCAAGAAGATCTTGAGGAAGGAGGGTGTCAAAGCTTTCTACAAGGGCTACGTTCCAAACTTAGTGGGCATCATTCCCTACGCTGGGATAGACCTTGCTGTTTATGAGGTATTCAGCCTCTTTCAGGATATTTCACAACAGAGTGTGTTTTTGTAACATCATCTTGGATTGTAGAGCTACATTGGATCAGATAAACTTAAGTTTTGTTTTATGCTGATGTGCACTAGTTCAATTCATCTTTCTCCTGTGTCTCAGACTCTGAAGAACATGTGGCTGTCGTATCACCCTGACTCCGCTAACCCTGGTGTTCTGGTGCTGGTGGCCTGCGGGACCATGTCTAGTACCTGTGGCCAGCTGGCCAGCTATCCACTTGCACTTGTGCGCACACGGATGCAGGCACAAGGTAAACTCAGTCTGACATTTGATAATCGTGATGGCAAAACTTACATGGCGTGTAATTACAGAGTGTATAATAAGTTTTCTGGCAAGGTTTTTATGTGGGGACAAACTCTGTAAAGGTACCCAATGTTTTCTGTAAACATATACTTGAGTTAGAGCCTACATAATAAGTAGGTTGTAAAAGAGCAGGGCTGACTTTAACATACAGCACAAGTGTAAAAAGCATGCTTTCAGATGCAACTCTGCCTCCCTAACTTACTTTTTCTCTCCAGCGTCCCTGGATGCATCAGACCAGTCCTCCATGAGCAGTCTGATGAAGAAGGTTGTAGCCAAAGATGGCTTTTTCGGACTCTACCGGGGCATCCTGCCAAACTTCATGAAAGTCATTCCCGCTGTCAGCATTAGCTATGTGGTTTATGAGTACATGAAGACTGGCTTAGGAATTTCCAAATGATGCAGCAAGCAAATGAACATTTACTTTAACTATATATCTTACTACGGACTTGAAAATGCCTGAAATAACTCCCAATAAAACAGGCAGACGTTAAACATACAGAGCATGACTTCCGCCAGCTGGCACAGCTGTTCAGTGGATGGAAAACTGTATGTATTCCACTAAAGGTCTGTCAGAAGCTAAAGCATTTATCATCTGTACTGAGCATGCTATAATTGTTATCCTGCTGTTACACATAACACACTCCCAAAATATGTACACCACCCAAAACATTATTGGACATAAAGAAAGTACTGTACTACATACAAGCAAAAACATGTTGTTCTTTAAAAAATGCTGTTAACAAACCAAAACGCTAGCTCAACGGGACATGCTGTTTTGCTTTTTGGTAACAGAATAAATATTTTTTAAGAGAAAGCTAAAGCTTATCCAATGGGGATGCACAGCATCGGAAATCATCTTATTTAAAGTAAAATGACACTACAACAGTTTAAATGTTTAAGCCCACACCAGTTCAGAGGTAATTTAACACTTTTCTAAGTTGTAAACACCTGCCCCTAGAGTGACATCACAGCTCCAGACAGCAGCTGTCAACTAAAAATAACTGGACCAGAAAAATCAATAACTTGTTTACACTGGAATACTGTGTGCCTGAAGAAAAATGCAATGTGAAAATCACTAATTCTGTGTGTTATTTGATAATCATTTAAATGTGCCTTAGAGCCAATCAATGTGAACTCTTTAACATCAACAGATGTGTTTTTTACTATGCATATTGTGTGTGTGTGTGTGTGTGTGTGAGAGAGAGAGAGACTATTTATGGATTTTTATGATGGTAACAGTTATAACTGGTCATTGGACTAAAATACTAGCAGGGAGCATGTTTTTGTCTTGTGTCGCTTCTCATTTCAACACATCACCTCCAAACAGACACACACACACCCACAACTGGATGCTATAACCTTTAACATCGTGTTAAAGCCCAGTGGTGGCGGGACATTTGTATCTACCCTGTAAGATGAAAACCAATCTATTGTCTTTATTATAAGTAACATTAAGTGGATTTTAGGAAACTAAAACCGGTTTTGATTCAATAGTCATTAACACTTAGAAGTTTAGCATGGTCTTTAAGGCTTACTTGAGAACAATGGTTCAGTAGTGTAAAGTTCAGATCACTGGTTTGAAAATCACTTACGTGTGTTAACAGTCCCACATAGTGGTTAATAAAGATGAAACACATGGATGCATTTCTATGCAAAACTAAAAAATTTGCTCAGGAGATTGTAAGTAACCCAGATAGTGATAGTATTTTCCTTTTCTTTTATCATCTTAACATTGGTAGTACTTTATTAGAATTTTTCTAATAGCTAGCTGGCCTAATAAAAAGGAGTCAGCAATAGATGTTGGATATATTATTGTGAGAAAGCTGGCAAAATACAGACTCAAGAATTAAGACAAACGTTAAGTTAAAAAAAAAGTCAAAATGATTCCATCAGATTTGTATTTGTGATCTAATCTGGCTTTGGTAATAGAGCATGTTGGTCATCGTGTTAAACCTCAAGTTTCAGTTTCATTCATCTACAAAAGGGATCAAGGAATTTGTAATCTGTGATTTTTTTCAAGATAATATAAAAACGACCCTCCCCAAGGTTAACAGAAGAAATGCTTTATATCATAATCAACCAAATGAATGAATGTAGATGGTTAAATGATTCTGGAAATGACTCTTTCTCAGTGTGCATGCATGAAACAATAATAATCTAGCCAAGTCCCGCCCTACGAAGCATTCCGATTGGTTGTAGTTAGGCATTCAGCTCGAGTGGTTAAGGTTAGGATAGCCGATTGGTCAGAGGTTAGGACCTGAACAAATCAGATTCCGTTACCTTGTGTAAACGTCGATGCCTGGCCAATAGTAGCGTGTTAATTCTATCGAAGGTTGGGTCCGCGTTGTAGCCGAGGCGCCGCACCGCAGTTGTCAGAGACCGTCCGCTGAAAACAAACTACATATTAACATCAGCTGGTATTTGTGAGTTTACTCGCTCTATCGAACCTAAATGATGACGCTTTGTCGCGTTGTCATCATCAACACTGACGTCGTGAATAAGACAACGTGTTGAGCTAAGCTAGCCATTACAAAGTGACAGCTAGCAGCAGGCTAACTGTAAGCTAAAAATATTCTCCTGCCGAAGTGGTTTGAGGTGGGCACAGCTGAACTGCCAGAGGGGACACGTTTGTAGGTTACAGCCAGCAAGCTATGTGTGATTAGTGTTCCTAATTCACGACAACATGGTATCTATAATTTAATTTTGGAAGTTAGAACTTGTTGCTTGTGAATTAGCTAACGTGAGTGAGCGTTAAAACGACGGTGCTGTGTTGTGTCTGGAAGACGATTAGCTAACGTTAAGCGGCTGTGGCATCTGTTGTCGCAGTTCACACGGCGTATATTCAATATAAGGAGGAGACAAAGACAGTACCGTCTGCCAAACTTACCTGCTTGTATCCGAGCCTGTCTAGTCCACTGGTTCTCAAACTTTTTCACGCAAAGGAAACCACAATACAGTAAAATTCAGTATTACACAAATTAGACGTCACCTCAGACCCTCCATTTGATCAGCAAGGACAGGGTCCTACACCTGATTGGGTTTTTTGCTTTTAGAGGTTTTATTACATAAAGCATATGAAACCCATGGCCAAAACAGTCATACATTCTGTCATTGTGCTCCTTATCAGTAGGGAGTTGGGTTGGGAACCGGAGGGTCGCGGGTTCAAGTCCCCATACGGACCAAAGTATGGTGGTGGACTGGTAGCTGGAGAGGTGCCGGTTCACCTCCTGGGCACTGCCAAGGTGCTCTTGAGCAAGGCACTGAACCCCTAACTGCTCAGGGTACCTTTCCATGGGCAGCGGCATTTGTTAATGAGTTTGTTCACGTTGTGGGGGCTCCTTATCACATTTACAGACCATAAAGGGACATGAAATCAACCCCAGTACTGATTCATTTAATCTGTTTCTAGTTCCTGATTGGCTAGATTAAAATAAAGTCAGTGTTTTAGATTATGGTTTGTACCCAAGCATATAAGATGTTTTTTTTCTTTGCAGTAGCGAGGCATTGAGGAGTGAGGCGTCATGGGCAACACAAGTGACAGGGTGTCTGGAGAACGCCATGGAGCCAAAGCCCACCGCTCGGACAGCAGCGGCAGTCACAAAGACCAAGAACCCAGCAGCAAGATGGTGGACAGCACAGATGACCCCAACATCTTCAACACCCATGGGCCAGAGTCCAAGGTACTGCTGGGAAATTCAGAACCAGAAATACAGATTATTGTACACAATCTTACAGTTTGTTCTACAGGAATACCTTTCTTGATTTCTGTGCCGTCTGTTACGTATTATCTTTGAGATGTCAATGAATGGCTTTTAGGTGTTAGAAGAGAAAGAATCCGATCTGGTTGAGCAGATGAAAACTGGTCCTCAGTCTCGACCCACGGTCATCCGCTGGGCTGGAGGGGGAAAGGAGGTCTACATAGCCGGTTCCTTTAATAACTGGGGCACGAAGATACCACTAAATAAGAGGTAAAAGTGTTATTTTTATTATTTTGGTCAGTTTTAGAGCAGCACAATATAAGGCAAGTATGGGATGTGCAATAACGTGGTTGAATATTCAATATTACAATACAACTTGCTGCAAATAACCAGATGTTAAAGTGTACTCAGGTCTGCTGCTATTCTGCTAAAATGCAACACATTGCTTGTTGAATTTAAAACAAATGAAAGTAAATCCTTTCCAGCATTGTTTTATTAAACCAATTGTACATTGAACTGAACACAAAAGGCAACACTTGAAAAGGCATTACAATATAAAGTGCATTTTTCTATTGCTATTTTCTTTTAACTAACTCAAAAGAATTGTGTCTTTCGCAATACGTTGCAGAATTTTGTGATGCGTTTATTGCGCAAGTTGTCGTCCCGCGATGACAGTAATAAAAAAAAATATATAAATATATTAAAAATATAATATTGTGCTGCCCTAATCAGCACGCTATAAATGCCACGGTCTCATAGGCAGGGCTTGACATTAAAGCACCCACATTATGCTCATTTTCAGGTTCATAATTGTATTTTGAGGTTGTACCAGAATAGCTTTACATGGTTTAATTTTCAAAAAACACCATATTTTGGTTGTACTGCTAGCATGCTAGCATGCTACGGTTAACCACCTCGTCTCTAGTGACGTAGAAAGCCGTGCAGATGTTGAACAGCTCATCCGGAGACTGAAGACAGAGGATATTCACTCAAAACAGCATGGACATTTTTTTTTTCTCCTAAGTTTGTATGCATGTGGAAGCACCAGAGACACAAAATAACACCCCAAATCCCAGAAAAAGTGATTTTTTTTTCCCCATAATATGGGCACTTGACAAAAGTCACTTGTTTGGGGAAAGATTTATCATTTTAATTTTATATACTATATTTTATATATGTATTAGATATTTAACTACGTACATTTAACCAATACAAATGCTGCTAATGCTTCTTAGGTAGACCGCTGCTAGCTAACGTCACTTACTTGTCAGCCAAGTTGGGTTGACCCCAGCAGACGCTGCAGAACATTAGCCAGTCAAATTCATCTCTCTAGCTTAGGGTGACCAGACGTCCCCGGTTTCCAGGGACAGTCCCCGGTTTTGGTGACCTCTCCCCGGCTGGATTTGCCCCCGGAAATATCCCCGGTTTTCACTGTGACTGACAGACCCGAAATTGGAATGAAAGAAAGAAAACATTGACCAAACGTAGCTGATAGTCGCACACCTTACACACCAGGCTCCCGACAGCCAGAGCCAGCGCTGCTCAGAGCTCAGAGAGGTTTTATCACTTGGACCAACTCCTGATTGGCCAATCAAAGCATTTTTGGACACTGGTTTGACGCATTGTGGGGAAACAAATGTATTCGTTTCAAACCGATAAAATAAAATCAGTAGAATAGACGTGGCAAGTGGCACATAACGTGAAGTAACATGCCATTTTATTTTGTCTGAGTTTTAACTTCCACTTCTTTAATGTGTAATTTCTTGTACTGCACTGTAACTTTTACTATTTTAATTTTTTTATGTAAAGCACTTTGAACTTAATGTTGAGCGTTGTCGTAGGGGTCCCATGCAAATGATCTCATCTTATCCATCTGAGCTCCAGCCATATGTGACCGCTGTAGAGTTTTAACGGACATGAGCACTAATACTCTTTCTTTTCCTTTCTGCAAAGCCATAATGACTTTGTAGCAATCCTGGACCTGCCAGAAGGAGAGCACCAGTACAAGTTCTTTGTAGATGGACAGTGGGTCCATGACCCCTCAGAGGTACAACTGGGTCATTTTGATTGTATGGTTATTGGATGTTTTTCCTTAATCCCAAACCGCTTAGTCCCAGACTTTTTGACGCTCTTTGGCGTGTTAAACAGATCTGATGTTATAAACTTGGGAGGATAGTAAGCTCTTGAAGAACTGAAGACATTTTTGAAGATAAAATTAGATTAAAATATCAACCATTCCTAATCCTGAAGTGCTACATGATATTCAGTCAGTGTTGCTAATGTCATGGTAGAATTAGCTCGGGAAAACCACAGAAGATCCATTGCTGTATACACAGCATCACCATCAAAGCCTCTTATATATCCCAGGGAAATGTGTGCAGAGCGCTATAAGCAATAATTGTAAAAGTGATTCCTCTTTACCTTCCTGAAACATGTCTGTTTTGCAGGCGGTTGTAACCAGTCAGCTCGGCACCATCAACAACCTGATCCAGGTGAAGAAGTCTGACTTTGAGGTGTTTGACGCCCTGAACGTGGACTCTCTGGAGTGCTCAGACACATCAGGTCAGCTTATGTCCAGAATGTTCCTTCTCTACAGTAAAAACTGAACGGAGGTCTTTTTTAGGGGTGGGAATCCCCAGACACCTCCCAAAACGATATCATCACGATACTTATGCCACGATACAATAGTATTGCAATATTCTGCGATATATATGTATATATATAGCAATTTATACCCTTTTCTGCAACTTCTATTTTTTCCCAATTTCAAATGATGTCCTCAAATGGAAACTTTGTCAACATCTGTTTTATCTAGATACATTTCTGTTTGTCTTCAATTTTATTGCTGCAAGCTGACCAACACATACAGTATATAATAATAGATTGATACCCGCCGCCTGTGTATCGATACAGTATTGCCACGGAAAATATCGCAATACTATGCTGTATCAATTTATTTTTTTCCCTCACCCCTAGTCTATATATATATATACACTACCGGTCAAAAGTTTGGGGTCACTTATACATTTCCATACCAAATCCATTATAGACAGAATACCTCAGCTAATTTGGGTTTAGGGCTGATCTTTAATACAATATCTACATTGCCCATTATCAGCAACCATTCATCCAATGTTCCAAAGGCACATTCTGTGTACAAATCTATCATTTAAAAATAAAAAACTAGAAAATGACATTGGAGAACCATTTTCAATATTATGTAAGCACATAATGTAATCTGAAAAAATGAATGCGGCTGCCCTGGTTAAAAAAAACAATGTAACTGATCTCAGCTGGTATTCTGTCTAACAATGGAGTGCAATGGGAATTTCTATGTGACCCCAAACTTTTGACCGGTAGTGTATATATATATATTTTAGGAGAGTCACAATTTCAATTTTAAATGGAAAATTGATCAAAATGAGCTTTCGTTTTTTGAAATCAAAAGCAGGATCGGCGATTCCCCCAGTATTTCTTATCTCTCCACCCCTGCCTCTGGTTGGCAGCATGCAGCTAAAGACACAAGGTGTGTGTATGTGTGTGTGGGGGCTTGGACGGCCCTTCATGGTCTGTTCATTTGCGTCTCAGAATACTAATAGAGCTTTTGATTGGGCCTTGATAATTTTGAAAAGCTCAAACTGTTGCTGTACAGTACCCTTGGGCCGTCTATCGATTCTTATCGTGTCACTGCTGCTGCAAAGTAAAAATCCTGGATTTGGAGAATGGTGACCCCCGTGATATTGTTCAATGGGAAGTTTAATCCAGCCTTGAAACCCTGTCAGCAGTGTAATGGTGACTGTTGTGTGTTTGCAGACCTGTCCAGCTCCCCTCCAGGTCCATATGGGCAGGAGCAGTACAGCTTCAGACCTGAGGAGCATTTCAAAGCCCCACCCATCCTCCCTCCGCACCTCCTCCAAGTCATTCTCAACAAGGACACCAATATATCCGTCAGTGCCTCCATCACTTTATCCTCAGACCTTGATGTGATTTGCCTTTGTTGTTTTTACCAGTTTCTCTGTGGTTTGTAAATGTTCTCTCTCTCTCTCTCTCTCTCTCTCTCTCTCTCTCTCTCTCTCTCTCTCTCTCTCTCTCTCTCTCTCTCTCTCTCTCTCTCTCTCTCTCTCTCTCTCTCGGCAGTGTGACCCTGCCCTGCTGCCTGAGCCCAACCACGTCATGCTAAACCACCTTTACGCCCTCTCGATTAAGGTAGGGTCCCTGGAAACAGCTGGAATACTCCTCACGTGTTTCCAGATGTTACTGGCACCACATGAAATACACATAAATACACATACATATACATGAATACACACAAATCCCTGAGCAGCCAAATTCAGTGCAGGGAGTTTGAATCTCTTTCAACTGTCAGCCAGTGAATCACACGGCCAGCTAACTGCTACCTAGACTAATTTCAACTGTTAAAGGCTTCATACTTTGAATTATGTTTTTGTCAATGAAGATATTTACCCAGCAAGTGTGTACTACTTAAATCAAAAAAAAACCTTCTTTTTAAATATGCAAGTGTGCTACTGTGACAATCCCAATGAATGTGAGGCTGCTGAACTTATCTTATTGTTAAAGCAACCCCATTGTTTGTTCATAATGGTTGTACTAAATATGCTAATAATGCAGTAAGACATTATTATTAGTAGTATTTTCATAATTCTCTGTCATGCCGTGTGGACCAGATGTCACTTACAGAAGCGTGAGCATCTCATTTGTGTCTGTGCAGGACGGAGTAATGGTGCTGAGTGCGACTCACAGATACAAGAAGAAATACGTCACCTCTCTGCTTTACAAGCCGATCTAAACTGCAACTTGGGTGCTTCACACCGCGTTTAGAGAACAGCATGTTGGCATTCTGCTGTTAGTTTTATTTATTTTTTCTCAGTATAATCACATTTAGCCAAAACTTGCACTGGATAAGAAGCCAGTGGCTGTGACTTTGGAAAAAGGTGTGTGCGTAGGCTGTCGGAGAGAGATGAAAATCATATTGTGGCTTTTACCTGTGACATCTACAGACAGATGAGAGAGAGACTGACTGAATCACTGTGTGTATTTGAGTGTTTGCCGCACTTTGTGAACATATGCATGTCTGTGTTTTAAAACGAGATTTGATTTAAATGTTTAAATTTTGATTTTAAAAGGAAGACAGTGATCTGTGAAAGATCGGCTTCTTTTAATGGTGATTTTAAGGACGGGAAGGCTTTTGCGTGTTATTGATGAGGGTCAGCAGTTTGATTTGGTGTTAATTCAGTCAGAATGTCAGAATGGCTTTGGGTGAACATAATGTGCAATAACCTACATCTTAGATGTTTTATTAAATTTCTCCCAGTTCAGCCGTCATTCAGTGACATCTACCGTGAACTAAACTGTAATGGTCACTAAACATGGATGGAGTAGATTACTTTCCAGATGGGGAATGGAGGTCAATGGTTGATGGTGAGTTCTGCTGTTGCCTTTTATCTTGACATAATTTAGCACTTTACCATCCTGTGAGCAGGAGCGATACAAGCTTTTAACTATGCAGCCGACAACTCCTACTGTATTGTAGCTTCTCCGCATTATGGAACCCAATTTGTGCTTTTTTGTTTTATCAAATAGCAATGTACGTATGTATGTATTTGTTACATGTGTAGTCATACACAGAGGCGTGTATACACGTAAACAGTTTGAACTTGCTGCTTTGCATGCATTGAATGTCTGCAACTTGTGAGGCTACGCCACATTTCCTGAGTGCGGAGCAGATCGTCTGCATTCAGAGGAACTTACAGGGCTAGAAAGATAGACGGCTGCCATTTAAAAGTTGTACAAAGTGTTTTTTAACCTTTAAAGATAATCTGTATTTTGAGGTATAGTGGCTTTGAAAGTATTTTTTGTTGTTGTGCCATGTAACTCTGGACTTTCAGTGGTTGATACACTGCACAGGCGTTGAAACGGGCTTTCATACATCCTGTTGGTGTTCAACTAGACGCTCTAAAAGTATTTAGTGAATGTCGAGCCTAGCCGTGAAGTTTTGTCCAAAGAGTTTTTCAGAGTTACGTCTGTGATAAGGGAGTGTGGACAAGAGCCTAGGATGTGGCGTTTTAAGGTTAAAAACCAAAACTTGAATTTTACAATCGTTCATGAATGTTTTTCAAATGCTGTACAGAACCAGTGTGATGGTTCCCGGTGCACGGTTTTACTTGTTTGCAAATAAAGAGAGGACACGCTGGTCCTAATTCCTACTGTCTGTCTTTTCTTTGGGTCTGGTCTGGTATAGGAAGCCTATGTTCTGGGTCGAAGACATTTGGATGTTCTTCAAGCAGGTTTCAAGTGTGTTTGTTTAGTTTTATTAAAGGGGCGCTATGCAGTTTTGGCCATTTCTTCGCTTCGCTTCTTGCTCGCAGGTGTCTCTATAGAGCCCCCCCACTTATCTGTGTCTTACCCCTCCCTTGGTCAATCTGTTTTTTTCTCTATCTCTGTTCCTCCTACAATGCTTTCCTTAAGTTTTTGTTTATTTTTTGCCGACTCAGCCATGACGATAGTGTGAAAAAACTCCATCGCTACCTTGTTAGCCGGTTCCCAAATGGGCGTATGTGAGCAGTGCCGTGAAGCAATTTCACGAGACCTGATAGTAAGCCATACTTCCTGACGCTGAGTCCGGCGACTCAGCGATTTTTCCGGTCACAGGCACTAGGGGGGAGCGAGATGACCACCATTCAACTCAAACAGTCATCTAACCATTCCAATGACTCCGAAGCTGTTCAGTTAAGGTAAATTAGCTAAAAAAACTGCATAGTTCCCCTTTAAATCCATACACATGTTAGATATTCTATGTTTTTGTCTTGATGCTTGTTTATTTTGTCCGCCAGATTTTATTCTTGGATAACAACGCTTATTGCCCCTGCATTATTTCTATAGCCGTCTGTTACTCTTTCACCAATCTAGTCAAGTTTTAGTTTTTAAGGAACAACTCGACCTTGCTGCAGAGGGTGCCTCAGTCCACTGTGACATCATCACTCTTGGGTGTGGCCAGAGCTGCAACAGCCTGGTGTTAAGATGCTCTTATGGCGTTTTTCCACTGCATGGTACTGCCTCGAATCTACTTGCCTTTTTTGGTTTTCCATTATGAAAATAAGTCCCTGGTACCTGCTAACAGGTACTTTTTGTACTACCTCAGTCTTGGATCCAAGCGAGCAACACCAAAAGGTGACGTGAAAGCCAGCGGACTGCTGATTGGTCAAAGAGAATCGTCGCTATTCACTGCGGGAGGGGGTCCTGAAGTAGTTTAGCCAGCGTTATATTTTTAATTTTTGCTGCCTCCAGCTTCTTTTGAAACTAATTTATCTTCTGGCTGAGAGTCAAAAACAACACACCTTCGACATTATGTGTGTGTGTGTGTTGCGTTAGGTCACGGCAGTTTTCTGCTACGACAACCAGCCACGGCTCGCCTCTCGCATGAGGCGGTACTGATCTGCAACGGGAAAAATAGGACGGGGCACGGCGGTCGAGCAGGTACCATTAATGGAAAAACACCTTTTAATGAACAAAGTTACACACAAACAATACATTCCAACCAAAAGTAAACTACACAAGCTTTTTAAGAGTTTTATTCATTCGTTCCCAAAGATCTGTCATTGATAATACTTTTGCCAACACAGCAAATTTTTAACTGTCATCAGAGACAGGGTCCATCCAGGAGTCCTGTATCGGCTTTCTAGTTCTTTATGCACAAGAAAAAGCTGCTTTCCAATCACATACAAGCTGCACCAATCAAATAGTATATACATACGCAACTCAGGAACAACCATACATTGATTTAAACTGCCCAGCTTTGTTTTTTGTTTACGCTCTAACAAGGTGCTGATCAGACTTTTCACAATCTTTTCCAGTCATTGGCTGTTAGTTTTATTTTACAGTAGACAATTCTTCAAAACTTTTCCCTTTAACGTCTCAAATGTCAAAAAGGAAATACAGAACTTTTTATCTCTTGAAATACTTGGCAACTTTTGTCTTTTTCTGAAGATTTGAGCGCAAACAAAACCTAATTGGGCAGATCTCAGCTAGACCCGAGCAAGATCGAGGCCATTTCTACACTGAGAGGCTCTCGAGCTAAATGTAAAGGCAAGCGAAGCAACATTAATCAGAGCTTTGTTATAGGTGGAGGATATTGTGATCAGTGACTTGGATATCATGAAGGCATAGTTTGTGATTTCATCTCAGACACAGCCTAGGCGACTAATTGAAAGTGACATAATCTAACATACACTGCATTTAAATCAGACATTGCAGGAGGTGAATGTAGCAAACACACTCGTAATACAATGATGTTTAACATCAAAATAAAACATGAAGCTATTGCACAGCTACCCAGAAAATCAACTTTGCAAAAAGCAAATGTTGGAAGTTTTTTTTCTTCAAACACACACACACACACACACACACACTCACTAGTTCATACACAAGAAGCAGGTTATTTACAGCATAAAATGGCAAATGTACAGCAAGAACACATCAAACTAAATTTGAACAGTGAGTGAAACCAGTAGCCTGCCAAAGTTTGGATCATCTAGAAGAACTTGATAACAAATATTGCCATTGCCATGGGAATGCTAAGACGGCCTGAACCAAGAGAAATAACAATAAGACAATAGCATATGGCCACATGGGAATAATCCACTCTGTTGAGTTTTGGTCCAAAAAAAGGAACTCCTTTCCGTTGCACAATTCAAAATAAACAGCTGTCTAACGGTTACCGTCTCTGGTTCTAGAGGCCCTCTGAAAAAAGACACCTCGGTATCCCTATGGTCTGATCAGACCTGTTGTTGTTTTTGTCATTCGCATGGATAAGGCAAGTCAAAGTGAGGAGTTCAAAGTTCAAACTTTGGCAAGTATTGGCAATCCCCTGCTCCATAGCTTAGATTTGACCATTTCTGTCATGCATCAACACTCTGGTTAAAAAGTACAAACGTAACACTGATTGTGTCCTAGCGTTATTATGAGTGGGACTAATAACTCAGTGTCAAGCAAAGAAATAATAATAACCCGGTGCAGCATGATCATTCAAGAAACCGCATCATTATTGCACATGCTCGTATGAGAACTCCTACAGAGGAGCTTGAATACGCGTTTAGCCTGGTTCCATTTCAGCACTTTAACCTCTTTTTTTTATTATTACATATTCTAGTGTACATCCTGCTCACAAATCAGAGCCAACCAGACAGGTCCGACTTTTAATTGACCCTAGGCCCTTGTTTTGGACTTATTCAGTACTTCAAATCAATATCAGTAGGACCCTTAGAGAGGAGGCTTGTGTCTAAAATGGAACCTTTCTCTGGCTTTTGTTCTGCTAATCATAACCCTTGGCTGATGGCTGACAAAGCATTAATACACTTCTTCCACAAATACAGATACAGCTCATACACGACTACTTAGCGGTGACCGCCTACCCCCCCTCTACATTCCTCCACTGTGTGATACATCGTGGGTTTTGTTGTTCTTTGCATTGCATTTGCAAAAAAATAAGGTCCTTGATAATAAAAGTGCCACGAGAGGTAAACTTGCATTTCTGTGGCAGCTAAAGTTGAGAATGATTCGTCTTTGAGTGAGCCGTTTTCAATCACACATACAGTTATACGTATATATGTGTGTGTTTGTATACGTGTGTGCAGAATTCCTCTCTCTAGCCACGATTAAACATAACAACACAAACAACTATTCCGTCCACAGGCTGTCTGGCTCTCAGAAGAAGATGCTCTTAGATACAGATCTAGGGGTGTACGATAGAAACTTCCAGACTTCTTTCAAGTCTCCAGTAATATGGATTTTCTAAATTCTACCTTTTTTTGAAATGTATAAATCAGGTACAAATATCCTGAAAGTTTCAAACCCATGAAACCTAAAAAAAAATACCTTTACTGATCCCTGCACCCCGACCTGGTCTGGGATCAGTGTCTAGGAGCATCTTCAACCAGCTCCATCAGTAGGACGCACGTCACTGAAACCACCAGAGGCACATTTCAAACACCTTCTTCTGCCACACACACGACGAGGCAAACTGCCGACTGTATCACTCAAAGACAATCATACATGTAGTGGGGGGGGGAGTGAGAGAAAATTGGCGAGGGGGTGAAGGGAGTTTGGTAAGGCTTGTGGTCCTGGACGAGGAAGAGGTGGAAGCACTCACATGGCTGGATGGAGGTTGTGTGGGACAATGACGGCTGGTGTGGGTGTCTGGAGGGAGGATGGTGGGGGTGGGGGAGGCTTGGAGCATAGAGGTTAAAGGTCAGAGGTGGTAGCTGGTTCTTTAAAAGTCTAAAGCAGGCATTGGCTGCTGCGCTTCCTCGCTGCTGGACGCTGATTGGCTGCAGCCCCGGAGGCACCGCCGGCCTTCAGGAAACCGCGATCAGCAGCACGCTCTCTGGCAGCACCTCCTGGGTCCTCAGCTGGGTTTAGACAGCGAGAAAGGTATTATTCAACAGTGCTTATACAGGTTGATGAAACTGACAAACTGCAGGCGAGGTGAAATGTTAAAGGAATAGTTAGACATTTTGGCTAATTGGCTTAATGGCTTTCTTGCCAAGAGTTGATGAGATGAGAAGATATTACTCTCATGTCTGAAGCTACAGCCAGGAAACGGTTAGCTTAAAGACTGGAAACAGGCAGAATGAGCCAGTCTGGCACTGCCCAAGTGGGAAAAAAAAAACCCATCCAGAAATCCCCCTACCTGCTAGCTGTTTCCCTCTGGTTCCAGTCTTTAGGCTAAGCTAGGCTAACGGTCTCCTGGCAGCAGCATCACATTTAGCATACAAACAAAGTAAGGGTGCTCCGATCAGGATTTTATTGACAGGAAACGTTCAACATTCTACTTCCTCTGTTAGAAACACACCTTACACACAGCTCTTATTGTTAATTTACACAAACTTAAAGTGTACTTAAACGTAAAGTGCAGAGCAAAGAAAACAAAATCCCATATCTTGGGATGTCAAAATAAAAGGCATGAGGTATAGATAGAAGCTATGACATAACAGTCACACTTCTTTAGAGAATAGATTAGTAATTGTTTAGCTTTTTGTCCTAGCTCAAAATCTAAAAAATGTCCTTTCAATCGCTGCAGACATTTTTTCAGTAGTAAGTTTTTCTCACGAGTCGTGCGTCATCTGATCGGCCTTTATGGAGACCACCGATCAATCGGAGCATCCTTACAAACAAGACAGCGGTATCAATCGTCTCATCTGCAACAAAGTCAAACCTAAAAAGTCAAACTATTCCTTTAAAAACAAGAAAGTCCACAGCAAGAAGTAGTGTACTGTGTGTTATGTTAGTCTTAAAAACATTCCTAAAAGCTTGCAGATGAGAAGCTGAGAATGAGTGATCATAGAATAAGCAATACTGTTACTCAGGTTCTCTCTCCCTCTCACACACACACACACACACACACACACACACACACACACACCCTGTCTTACCTGTGTGTGAGGGCCTTGTGGTGTAAATTAATCTAGGTGTTTGTGACTCCGCTCAACCCGAAAATTGATGGGCGATACCTTTATCACAAGCATGACAGCATACACACAGAATGGAAACTATGCAGTGTGTGCTTATTTTGGTGCTAACTGTGGGGGGGGGGTCTGAAGCTATGAATAGACTCAACTTTAATACAGGGGGACATGTCGAAGTAAACAACACTTTAGTGCAGTGGCGGCTTAGTTGATGGGTGTGTATGCAATTTGGTGTCAGTGTTTTGGGTTCAGGAACAACTCGTGGCTTTTATCTTAAAAATGCAGTTATTTACAACAGCTGGGTTAAGAAAGCCCAAGACTGGTATAAGAAAGTTGTGTGTGTGGTCAGCTTTTTTCCACTTAGGGCAACTTCCAATGCTTTATTTCACTCTAATAAAACCCTCTTAGGAGGCAGAAATGTCTTACTAAGTTAGTTAGACCAGGATGCAGTTTGCTGTGACGGGATGGTAAAGCAGTGATGTCAGCATGGTTAGAAAAAGCAAATCCACACGGAGGTAAAAGCTGCCCCAGACCCCCTGGTCACCCTCCTGTTTGCTTTTACACCTACAGTTTGACCAGTAGGCCTAAACTACTACAGCCAGTCAGGATTTTGAAACACAGTATCTGGGACAACATCTACCTCTTTGCAAGATCACAAAATGTCAAACAATTACCAGCATAAGGAGAGGAGGAGGAAGAGGAGGAGCTTAGAGAGGAAAGTCTCAGCTCGTTCTTCTGGGGGGGTTTAAAGGAGGAGAGGAGAGACAAATGCAGGACGAAGGAACAAGTGAGGTAGAAAAGCCAAAAGTGATGTACTCGCATCATAAAGACACCAAAGGGACATCAGGACACAACACTGATACACACATCACGGTGACCTGTGCAGTATGCACACTGATGGCCTACATTGTGTCTAATATCCTGGATATGATGGGGAATTGTTGCTTACCTCTAAGTTTGTCCTTGCTTTCTTAAGCACATCACGAGTCCTCGACACTGCAAAGAAACAAAAAAGATGTTTAGAGAGTTATTACAAAACTACACAAGCTATTTTAGGGTCTATTTTATTTCTTTTATTTTATTTCCAAAGGCCAAGGCCATTACTTGCGATAAATAAACAGGCATTGAAGTGTACTTAGTTCGGCTGCTTTCAGTATTCTGCTAAAATCCAACAAATGAAAGGAAATCATTTCCAATATTCTTTTATTGAAGTCTCTGAGTGTCTTTCGCGACAGTTGATATCGCGATGACGATAAAAAGCCCTACACATATCAAAACGTGATGTCCTGCCAACATTAACAAGCAAATCACAGTAACACCTTTCCTTCAGGTTTTTGTGCATTTGGACCTGAGATACAAGAGTGTGGACGCTGAGTTCCCTGTCCAGTACTCAACCTGGAATTTCTCTACACTTTCCAGAAAAGACAAGCAGTGTTTGCTGAGAGTCTGCTTCCTTTACACATGACCTTATTAGGTTCTCTCTTTCTACATTTCTTTCTTCTCACACTGGGCCCTGTTTTCGTAGCAGTGCACATGTCTGTGCATCCAAGACCTACTGCTTTTTCGTCTGCTACGCCATGTCTCTCTCATGATCTTTCTCTCTCTCTCTCTTTCACACGCACAAATGCCCCAAAACACTTACACTGGTTGACTATGAAGTGCTCCATGTTCTCCTTGGTGCGGCTGGTGCTCCTCAGTCTCTGAATCGTCCCCTTAAGAACCTCTTCTTGCTCTGACATACGCAGTTTCAGAGACACAATCTCCTCCTGCATACACTGCTCCTGCACACACACGCACACACAAAGCTTTTTAACAGCTCTAAAGCATAGATCTGGTGATATTATATATTTTTTGTATCTATAAATCTGTCATACTAGTAGTATTGCCTGTGTAGCCTAATACAGATTATTTCTCTGTGACTCCACTGTTGTCCAAAACCAATTAAAAACCCATCCTGAGTCCCCCTCGTGCTCCGGGTTCCATGTTCCTTCATCAATATGAACATGAGCACTATATTTTAGGTTTAAAATTCTGTTTTTAGGAAATTATTTAACCTTGTTTGAAAAGGAAAATATACATTTGAGACCTGTTTAACCCTCCTGTTGTCAAATTTGACTCCTTTAAAATATGTCTATATCTGAAATATGGGTTTCTTTTTAACCAAATTACCACAAAACAATGGATTGGATTTCAGACAACGCTCTTTGCAAATCCAATTGATCACTTTCAAGTCCAAAAAAGGGACAAAAATGTCATTCTTCTCTTCATTATTAACAAATGGGCTTGGGGCTGACATGCTGAGGACCATAGTTAGAGAGTAATACGTTGTTGGTTTTGGTTTTTTGTGTAATGGGAATCGTTGCCAATAACACAAATATATCTCCACTTATACTTTCAAAGATCAGATTAGTCAGAAAGATATAATTATTATTGCCAACCTTCTTAAGGTTCTGGATGGAGGGATCAGTGCTGGGGAGAGCAGCTCTCCAGAACATCTTCAGGAGAGACATCGCCTCTTCCAGGATCTGCCTCAGAGTCTTGGTGTTGGACAGCAGACTTTTTATCCATCCATGGTCCAGGACCTGCTTACAGAGCTCAGTTAGATATCTATGCTCTCATTGTTACCTTTGTTTTGTTAAAAAAAGATCTTCTTTGGTCTTTTGGTTCTCACCAGCTCATTGCTGTGCTTCTGGTTGCTCTCCAGCAGCGGTGGGCCGAGACAGGCCTGCAGGGTTGTCTCCATGCGCTGGACGAGGCTCCGTCCCTCTAGGACTTGCTGCTGAAGAGCGCTGAAGTCATCCACATGACCGATGGCGTGGCGGCCGTTACGGTTCGCAAACGATCCGTCTGGGGCCTCCCCCTCCAGCTCAGAGTGAGGGTCAAGAGGGTCTGCTGGAGGAAAAACCGCATTATTGTATTTTGGAATTGGACTCTGAAAGACATTATTGTATTTAATTGTATTGCAAGAGAGAATGTTGAGAAGTCCAGAAGTGATTCAAACTCATTCTGTCAGGCACATTGCAATTAAGACAAGAAATTACTATTGTTACAGAGAGCAATACAATCTCTTTACAACCAGTCCACAAATGAAAGACATGCAGTGCAGTTTAAGTCACACCATTGGCAGTGCTATGGCTATCCTCCAGGTCTGAGTATGGAGGACCGGGGGACCCACAGTTAAACAGACCAATGTCCCTGACTGGTGGAGACGGAGCGGGGTCTGTGGAGTAAACAGATACACACATACAGGCTTGGGCACACGGAAAACCACAGCACAGCACACTGAGCCTTCACAGACATGTTGTTAATGTTGGTGTCATAATATCCAGGAGCCGCTGTCTGTCTCACCGTGCAGCAGCTGTCGCCTGTAGAAGTTCTCTCTCTGAGGGCTGGCAGTGAGAGCGGAGAGGGAGGGGGTCCGAGGTGAGCCCACACCCAGCTTCTGCTCCAGCTGCTTGTGGAGCTCCAGTTGTTTGAGAGCACTGTTCTCCTGGACGCTGTTTTGGAGCTGGGCTCGCAGACTTCTTACCTCCACGAGCAGCTCCCCCAGCTCCACCGGCAGACCTGGGAGCTCACACAGGTAGCCTGAAGACAGGACACACAACCACTGCACAGTCTGACTGGACACGCATCTGCTTCAGCACTCTTTTAAATGGTTTGGAGGGTGTCATACCAGCAATACAATAGAACTATGATTACATGTTTGACAGCACTTGGTAGATGTTTAAGGGTATAATGTAGATACATTTGTAATTATAGCATCTGTCAAACTGTTCCGATGGTATCCCTGAAATGAAATAATCAAATTTAATCAATCTATTGCATCTCAGTGTCCCTGGTCTACCCAATGCCATTCTTAATACTATCACTAGATGGCGCCAACGTATTTTACTTCACATGGGAGGATGGATAGAAAGATAGATAGAAAGATAGATAGATAGATAGATAGATATTAATGTAGCGAGTGTAGTAGCTATAGCTTGTGTACAATGATCACACTGACCTTTGTTGGCCTTTGTGCTGGAACACACTCGATCATACACTTGTAGTTCCTTCTGCAGCGAGTGGATGAGTTCTCTGCTCTCACACAGCTGCTGCTGCAGGAGAGACACCTCATGCTGGAGCCTGAGGATACATCGCAGTACATTACAGTCAGAGAATAGATATCTATACACACAGACGAGCACGAGTCACTGTTTGATTCAATCTGTACACACACACACCAACCTGTTGGTTTTCTGCTGACTGGCCTGTCGTTCCTGCCTTAATATGTGTATCTGCTGTCCCTGCTCCTGGCTGTGAGCCTGAAGTCGTCTTAGCTCCTCTTTCCACTGCTCTGCCTCCAGCTCTGCCTGTTTCAGGCGGGCACGTGCCGTAAACACCGTCTCCCGCAACTGCACCACCTCCTCACATGTGTCTGAGGCAAGAGGAGGGTTCAAACTGGGTTAACACGCATATGTTCCAGATGATTACCATGCACATTTTAGCTGGCATTTAGATGAAGTACCTGTACTGGCCTGCAGGCGTGACTGTAGACCCACGTTTTCTTCCTTCAGGACTCTGATCTCATTGGACAGTTGAGTGACTGTGTCCAGACCCTGAATGTAGATGTTTGTTGGTGCCCCTGGACAGAAAAAAACAGGAGTTATTTGATGCAATTTCTTTCATAAATAGTAATTAGTGCCAATTTGCAGTGAGGGCTAAAATACCTCCATCACGCCCAGTCAAAGCCAGTCTCTCTTCCAGCTGCTGTCGGAGCCTCTCATTGGTCCTGATGGACTCCTCCAAACGCTGACGGAGACACCTCACCTCCCCGCAGGTGCTCCTCTATCAAATTTACCCCTAACGACAAGCATCATAACAATAATATTGTAAGTATTTGACTCTTCTGTGTCTGCTTCGTCAAGTGTACTTTATTATTAGAAAACATGATGGCGTCCCACCTGCATGGCTGCTTCCTTGCTGGTGTCCCGATGGTCCAGAGTAGCCTCCAACCTGCTGAACCATGTTCTCCATGTCCCACAAAGTCCCTCCCGTCACTAGACCTGAGTCAGACTTCAGCGAGTGGCCTTCGGGAATGCCACCCAGCTGATACTGTTGAAAGGCATGATGGGATAGATGGCTGTAGCTGGAGAGGTTGTGCTGGTTGTGGGCACCCGGTGAGAGAGGGAACAGAGGTTTGTCATGGGGAACTGCAAAGTCTGTAACACCACACACACACACAAAGAGTAAAGAGTGTGAAACATGATGTGAAAATGCTTACAGGACAACAGGATTTTAATTTGCGAGTTTGATGGTGGCTAACAGGACGTATTATGAAAGTTATGTCTTTATGTACACTTTTCCCACATGGAACACCCCCCCTCCTCCCCGGTCCCTCACCCCTGTCCTGCACATTCATCTGTTTGTACAGCGTGTCCAGCTCTGGGCGAACAGCAATCACAGACAGGGCCCTGGGCCGGGGGTCAGAAGTGACTTCTCTACCCCAGACGTCAGGGCCAGAGGGGACAGAGAGGGAGTAGGAGACAGGCTCACTGAAAATGGCTGAAGGAGAATGACAGGAAGTGACATACAGAATATGAAGGAGGAAGAAGAGGAAAAAGAAAATGTGATTTATTTTGGTGGGGGGGCTTTGCAAGTCATAGCCATCAGAGAGTCCCATACCTCTGGAGGACTGACTGGTCAAACCCACAGGGGCTGAGCAAAGCATGTTGGGACAGCTGCTGGAGGTCTTGAGGAAGCCATGAGGAGGAGGGATAGATGGATTGACTAAAGGAGAGGGGAATGGAAAGTGAGAGGATAGTAGAGGCCTTTTACAGATATGGAGAAGGTGGAACATTAAACTTTACCTACCGTCTTGTTCGGAGCCGTGTCCTGGTTGGCGCAGCCGGTGCTCCTCCTGATATTCTCTGGCGTCCAAATCGGAGCACAGCTCCAGGTCTTCATTGGTTCTGTACTCATCGGACACCAGGGACGTTCTGTCTGATTGGTCGGTGGTCTCAGAGAGAGCATGGCAGCTGGACGGGGTCTCCGGACGCTGCTGGAGCTTGGTGTGGAGTGACTCAATGATTTTATCTTTCTGCTGAAGCTCCTTACTCAGCCTGCATGTGCACACAAAAGTATCAACCATTACAGTCTGAGCTGATGGCTATTAATGAAAGGGACTGATCTTTTTTTATTCCTACATTTTACATGATATGCATTTGTCACTAACAACAAAATTCACTGTTGCCAGGCATTATTACATTTATATCGCAATCACTGAAAATGATCGACAGAATGCTTTTTTTATTGAGCGCTACATAATCTGCATATGATTAGCCACAAATAGTAAAACATACAACAAAAGGAAGAAGATTTAGTCAATTAGAAAATCTACAGAAAATTAATTTGCAACTATTTGGACAATCAAAAATAAATGCTGGTTTCAGCTTTGTAAAAGTGAGAGTTTTCTTTATCCTACATGATAAACAACAATTAGCATAAATGTATGAATCCTAGTCTTTTTGGAGCTCCTAAAGTAATATGCCTATGTTAAGTAACTTCCCTTACTGTTTGAATTGCCGAAGCATGAACTCCCTGTCCCTCTCCAACAGCAACCTATGAAAAGCCGTCTCTCTTGCTTGGCCTCGAGCCGTAGAAAAAGACCACAGAGAGTCCCTGTATATGGAACTGTTCTTAGAAATCATGGATTTCCACAGAGGAGCCATCACACCATCAGTCCAGTCCAGAAACCAAAGATAAAAAAGTCTTTGATGCAATAGAGCCTGAGCTGGGTAAGCCTCGTCTGTAAAGATCCACCAAAGATGACCTCTTCTGATTCTAGTCACAAGATTTCTACCTTATTATAATAAATAACATCAGTACTCAGAAAGTGAATTTTAAACAAAAACTCAAAAGAAATTGCAGTCGTAAGTGACTTTAAATATTTCAGACAGAAACAGTCTTCCACTAAGCATGGAGGCGACTGAATGAGGCCACAAAGTAGGACTGTCACACAGTCACACTGAGCCTCTTAAGCCCAGCTGGTGGGACACCTGTACTGTAAGTCTATTACTAAGGCAATTAAGGAGGCGGGGTTCCATGCTGTGGATTAACCCCTCTCCACCATAAGGAGCCATGTGGCGTGTCACAGTGTGTCACACGATAAGTTAAACTAATCACTAGGACAGAGTAGGACGCCTTCTTGGCGCCTCCCTAGGGAGGTGTTCCAGGCATGTCCAGCTGGGAGGAGGCCTTGGGGAAGACCCAGGACTAGGTGGAGAGATAATGTCTCCAACCTGGCCTGGGAACACCTCGGGATCCCCCAGTCGGAGTTGGTCAATGTGGCTCGGGAAAAGGAAGTTTGGGGTCCCCTGCTGGAGCTGCTGCCCCCGCGACCTGATACCGGACAAGTGGACGAAGATGGATGGATGGATGGACTAGGACAGAGTAGGTGCTCTGATAACTTTTGTGGGAGGCCCACAGATCACAATGCTGCAGGTGATTATGAAGACCATTGGCTTTGTTGTTGCAACGGTTTAGAGGTTACGATTTTTCAGTTTTGAAAGCACTTTACCAAGCTGACTCACCGCAGGGCCAGCAACTCATGGCCGGTCTTGTCATCATGGCTCCCTGCCTGTTCACCTATGGACATAAAACAGGAAAGACAAAAAATGACAATTTATGTATAAAATAACCACAAAAATGAGAAACTTTTAACATGAACTACCTTTCTGTACAATGGAAGACATGGGGAGTTGTTCCTTACGTCCACTGATCTTGGCGACCACTCTTTGTGCCAGGGCAGAGCTCTGAGCCAACTGCTCTCTAAAGCTTTGACCCATGTAGTAATCAATATCATTGGCCCGCAGCAGCTCCTCGAAGGCCTGGAAGATTTCGGGAATTTGCATGGTATAAGAATATCAACAAAAAGACTCACCACTCCCCTGATATCATTTTTGGCAATATGTAGAAATGTGATCAAATGTGGCTTAATGATTCCTTGAGTTAGTGCAGAACAGTGTGCGGTACCTTGGTGGTATCACCCAGGTGCTGGGTGAGGATTTGACAGACTCCTTGCCCCTCTCTTATCCTCTGCCTCAGGTGGGACAGCTCACGAGCTTGTGCCTGGATCAGAGAATTGTACTTCCTGTAAATTAATAGAGGGCTGTAAGTCATTCTCATGTGCATCCGTTAACTGATTCTAGATACAATAAAGGGACTTTACGGTACACAGGGCTCTCTGTCCACTCACCCAGGCCAGGTGGCACATTTCCCCTCTTCTGCTTGGCCTTTGCCCTCCAGTCTGGAGCTCTTCAGCTGAGCCTCAAGTGATGCAACTCGTGTCATCAGTTCTTGTAGTTCCCTGCTGGGCTTAGGCCTTGAGCGAATCCCTTGGGTGTCAGACATCCAGCCTTCATCCTCTTCCACACCACTGGGGGCTGGTGATGTCTCAAAGGCCCAGTTTACCTAGAAGGTGAGGATAAAATCATATTATTAATTATTACATCATTAATAAATGAACGTGAACCTAAAAGACCAGTGCTGTAGAGCAGCAGGTTAATGTAACAGTACCTTGCGTGGGGTTCGCTCCAGGCTGGAGGCGTAGTCGCTGGTGGTAGACAGGGAGCGGACACGCAGCTGCAGCCCACGGATCACCTTGTGGCAGCGGCTCAGCTGTGAGCGGAGATCCTGGACCAGATGCTGGAGAGAGGCTGACTCATCCCCCATTTCATAAGCGCCTGTGTTGCTGCTGCCAGCGTAAAAGCTACCACCCACACCCTCGTAGTCCTGTTGATGAGACAGCGACGTGCACATCTCCAAGTCGTCAAACTCTGAAGGTAGGAGAGATGAAGAGACATAATGAGGATTAGTAAGTTTATTGTCTTGCTGGAGAGAAAATGGGATGTTATAGTTTGAGAGAGATTTCTTTGTCACCTGGGCTGCTGGCGTCTTCTCTCTCAGCTTCGTTCTCACTGCGACCACAAGTCTCATAACCCAGATCCTGGAGATCCACCTGCACCTGCTTACTGGCCTGCTGGACCGATGTCTCCGCTGCAGAGACATGACTGTTTGATCAAGATTCTGAGCCCTTTTAGTATGTGTCAAATAACATGTCTGCATTCCAGTATACATGTTCCTGAGAGTGACTCACTGAGCAGATCTCGGTAGTCCTTCAGTTGTTCAGCTTGAGCGTGGACCGTGGCCTCAGACACCATCAGCCTTTCTTGCAGCTCTCTGTTCTCCTGGTGGCTCAGAGCCAGATTGGAGCTCAGGCGGGCCGCCTCTTCACGGAGTCCCTCCCCTATATTCTGCCAGAGCGCCCCCACCTCACTGCTGTCACCAGCAGGCTCTATCTCCTGCAACAGCAACGTGTTTTAGCAACTCTGACATGTTATAGACAAGCATGTTTGAATTGACACGCTTACTATCACATATGGCAGGACTCTTACTGTTAATGTTTTAAAAGAAAGGCAGCACAGCAATGAGGGCACAGGACTATGAGGGGAAGAGAGAGAGGGGGCGAGCTAGCCTCCGTTTTGTTTGACAATACTTTGAACGTCAACAAGAAGTGACGTCACCCAACATCGCTTAGAGCACCTTCAACGCTTATCATATTCCTTATAATAGAGAAGGTGTTTACACAACTTAAAGGTAATTATATAAGACGTAGGTCATGGTGTTGCACTGAACCATATGTCATTGTGAGGTGAGTTAAAGGGAAAATAAAAGTAAATCTTTAAAAAAAAAAAAAAAAAAAAACTGACTAAAACAGATTAGCAGCAGCTTTGTTAAATATCTGAGATAGGCAGTTACAAGCTGCTGTTGTTGTTCACTCAAAGTTGAATTCTTATTTAAATGTGTAATGTGTTACCGTGTCAGGCTGGTGTGTGAGATGACGGGGCGTCACACAGCGTGGCCTTTTGCAGTGCCTCTTCCCTCGCTCGTCACTCAGACTAACACACGGATGACCTGGCTTCCCCACCGGCACTGGAGACATTTCCTCCTCTTCATCTTCTTTCTCAATATCCTCCTCCTGCTCTTCTTCCTCTTCCTGATTCAGACTCCAGTGATTCCTCCCTGGGTTTGTCCTCAGTCCTCGGCTTTCTTTCAGAGCCTGGTTCTCCTGCTGCAGCCTCTGCAGTGCACTCCTGACAGGACAAGGAAAGAAAGGCAAATAGACACATGCATGATGAAGCTGTCATCATGTCATCATGCGTCCTCTTAGACAATCAAACCTAAAATTTCCACAGGATCTCTGCGACAAAAATGCACCTCAGCTCAGCCACGGAGGTGTATCCATCCCTCTCCAGTTGTGATCTTATTTCTTCAAGCTGGCCTTCAAGTATCTTCTTCACTTCCTCAAGCTGCTTTACATCAGCTCTCTGTGACACCAGCGCTCTAGTCACAACCTCAGTTTCACAAACCTTAACACAAGTCCAAAAAAAAAAAGACGTTTGTTATGGTGCTATAATTGAAGTCATAAAGTAAATGGCTTTCTTTTCTTAGTATGAGATCCATTTACAACCTGGCTAAAATTAAAAGGATTTAACAGTGAAATTTAGATAAGAGTGATTTTACCTGAATGGAGGTCAAACTTCTGGCCGTCACTTTATTATCATCCTCCTCTATGCTGTCCGTGAACTCGTCACTGCTGCTATCTTCATCATCTCCCTCCTCCTTCTCCTCCTCCTCCTTTCCTCCTCTGTGCTGAGCTCTGGGAACACAACAACCGTATAAGGACAATATCGACGTGTTTACATCTTAATCCTCTGTTATTCCTCTTATTCTTGCTGTTTTTCCACCTCTCCCTCTCTAGCAGTGACTTTCTTTCCCATTCTTTCCTGAACTCTATTTGCATGCTGAATCACCGCTTTGGAAGTCATGGGACTAAAGGGAAATGTTATGTCATACGTTTCCTGCTGGCCAAAACACACTTAGGTGCAACCCAGGACAAGTGTGTGTATTTTTATGTTCGTGAGAAATGAGTTGCGAACCGTTATGGATCTTTGCATCATTTGTCAAATTTTATGATGTTGTGCCAAAACTGAATAGGAATGCAGCATGTCCTTTGTTGTGCGTTTTTAAAAGTATTGTACACACGCAGGAGGCTCAGTGGAAAGTGACTGGCAGGAAGATTACTTTACATAACAGGACCTAATAATACACAACTGACACACACATACATTCACTTCAAATACAGTGTGTAGTATCATGTGTGTATGGGTGTGAATCTACAGTTGCTCAGTGCATTTTTGGGATTTATTATGGGATTACTTCATAATCCGGATAAAGTTCAAAGACACTCAATTACTGCAAATGTCTCCACCCTAAAACAGGTATTAAAAATAAAAATATTAAATCTCGAGCCAACTGCTGGGTTATTATATATTGAACAATGTGCTCTGTAAACTGAACTGACTGAATGCGGGGCCCTGTTTACACACTGTGGCACTACATATTGACACTAGTCTAATGCTGGGGACATACAGAAAGGGACAAACCGTGAAACGGTTGTTGGGTGTATTTGTTATTTAAATATGGATTTCACTTTTTTTTTAAGATCTGGGATGTTGAGTTAAAGGGCTCACATGAGCTTCCCTTATTCAGTGAATTTGGTATTTTACTGTTGTGGATTTCTAATTGAGCGTTACAGTTGAACAGCCATGCAAACATGAAAACCATGCCACAATATCATGCATGAGGGAGCAAGGACATGAAGGGGGAAAAACACTCATTTGGATTGGAAATGTCTGGTATTTCACATAATAGTTTCATGTTTATATTAAAAGATAAAAACTAAATTTTCTGCCGAAATCTGTTGACAAATGTAAGATTAAACACATTTATAACATGTGCGTTCTTATATTATGAAAATTGATATTAGGACACACTAGGAGACTGAGGATGACATAGGAATGGTTCAAAAAGATAAAAGCCACTGTGGGTTGATCTCTGGGGAAAGAAGGAAGGTATATAAAGGACCAAGTGAATTTCAGGTTTGGGATATTCTTCAAACAAATTCCCAATTAAACACAACAAACAGAAGTGTGTTTGACAAAAAGCCAGCACATTTTGTTTTTTTATTTCTGTTGCATTAAAGATACAAAAAAAAGTGTTGACAAGGATTCCATGTCTGAGGCTAGATGAGAGATCAGGGCACAAATCCCAAGAAATCGTACTCTACCTACAGTAATATAGATATTGAATGGGCTAGTATTAGTTCTGGCATTCACATCGAGATTTATAGAGAGCACAGGGCAGACAGTAAAATTATTCAATGTTTTATTTTGCTGCTTTCTTGGTACCAAGCTGAACTTAAGCTCAACAAGCAGACTAACTAAAAAAAAACAATGTACAAAATTACCATAAGTTTACGCGGCTGACCTAACGTTTCATGCATATCTATCTGTCTAAACTCAAACCTAGCTAGTGCAGAGCAGGTAGAACTGCGTGAGCAATCAAAGGTTAAGATGAAGTGAAGGAAACTGCTCGGCCATCTTTTGGGATTTGTATCTTGGGCTTTGTTAAGAGTGCACATCGCATTTACAAACAGATGATATAAAAACAAATGATGGATGGTGAGACGTTTCACTGTAAGGCATGAGCTTGAGTTTCCTCAACAAGACGTAACTTCAGTGTGACAGTAAGGCTTGGAAGAGTGACACCGGTGAGAGACAGTACACAGAAATGGCAATACAGAACAATCGCACTGCAAAGCAATACAGGCCGTTTTTTTTTTTTAAAGAAATAATACAAAAACATATTTACACCACACTCACAAAACATATTAATAAATAAGTCTGGGTTGCACGTTGCCACTTTGTACCATTGAGGTTAACCTGAACAGGCTTCTGATACTGTGAGTAGTGGTTGTGCTATCTCGATGAAGCTGCCTGAAGACCGACAGTCAGATTTAGGTTTTTATTCTCACTTAACAGAAATAATTGTCTTGATCATTATCACTTTTTGCCATATTTTTTCATAAATCTGACAATCGGTGGCTACAGACCGCTCCATCTCACATAAAGAGTGTCACGGAGCAGTGCTGGTGTCAGACAGAGCGTCACACAGAGCGTGAGTGACAGTGCCCCCTGCAGCCCTGGAGGCTGGACCCTGCCCATCCCCACCTCCAAAGTCAGGCTGCCTTTTAGGGGGCCGTTCCAGCACCAGGGCCATGTTACGGGTCCTGGCCAGGACCTCCTCCAGCTGTCTGCGGAGTGCCTGAATCGAGTCTAGCTCGGTGTGGAGGGCCTGGATCTTCTCAGAACTGAGGAAAAAATAAAAGTGTTTCAGGGCAACAACAGCAAAACATCTGCAACTTACTGTATTCATAGGAAACCAGACCTGGGTGCAGCTTTCCTACCTGTCACTGTTGGTGTGAATGAGCGTGAGATTCTGGTATAATTTCTTCTCCGCCCTCAGGGCATCATTCAGCTTGTTGTACTCTGACACAAGCTGCTCTAGCACACACTAGATCAGAGTATCAGGCAGGGTATAGGAGGAAGGAGAAATAATAAATACTTATCATTAAGCAGCTCAAACAGTCAAATGCTGTCCAATGGGAAAAGAGTGAAACAAAATCCTACTTGATGATCAATGTTGTCCCTAGTGTCCTGCTGGCGAGCCAAAGATAAACGCAGAGCAGAGAGCTCTTTCTGCAGGGAGAGGGCACAAAGACATGACATGAGATTAAAAAAAATTAAAAAAGGATTGTTTGTATGCATCATCACAGGGTCCACACAAATACCTGAGTCTCCCTCTCCTTCTTCAGTACCAGCTGTAACTCCTCCTGGAGAGCCTCC
Source organism: Etheostoma perlongum (assembly GCA_026937815.1). NCBI lineage: Eukaryota > Metazoa > Chordata > Actinopteri > Perciformes > Percidae > Etheostoma > Etheostoma perlongum. The sequence goes on from CM049382.1 coordinate 25,774,635, forward strand.
ATCTCTGCCTCACTCTCTTTAGTGGATGGCGGCATCGCCTCCTCCTGGCCCTGCATCAGCTCCTGATGAATGAAGTGTATGGTGAGGATCAGGTGTACAGAAGATGGGGCAAGGGGGGGGCAAAGGAAACGAATGAACAGGTACCTTGATAAAGGCTTCTTTCTCTTTGAGCAGGCTCCGCAGATGTTCCGTCTCTCCTCCCATCTCCCTCTCCTTGTCCTGTCTCAGTTCGTGCAGCTCTTGCTCCCTTGATGACAGCTGTTTGCGTAGCTCTTGCAGCTGGACAGTCCGCTCACTAATCACAAGGGAGAGCCTGTACGAGTAGTCCTAAGAGAAAAGCGAGAGAAAGAATGAAGAGGTTGAAAGCGCTTTGTTGTGCACACCGTTGCATTTTGCATTTCCATTACTGTTACAAAACCAGCAACATGACTTACCTGCAGATACTGGTCTTTGGAGCTGAGAGTGTTCAGCATGTTCTGGACCTGTGCTTGGTGTTCATTGGACTGGCGGCTGCGGTCCGACAGCAGTTCCTGAAAGAGTTTTTCTTTCAGTGCCAGCCGAGCCTTCAACTCCTCTACAACCTCAGTGGGACCGGCCTGAACTCTGGCAATCAGGGCAGCTGTCAGATCCTACACACACACACACACACACACAAAACACAAACAACACACAACACACAACACAAAAAACAACATACACCCAGCCTGAGTCAGGATGCCTGTTTTATTTGTTGAAATGAAAACAAGTAGCACAGGTTTGTCTATGACACACAGCAAACAATTACAGGCAATGACAATAATGTGTGTGTGTTACCTGGGCCTCCTGGCTGTGTGTCTGTAGAGCGGCCTGTAGCTGGCTGATGATGGTGTCTTTCTCTGTCAGGGTGTTTCTCTCCTTCTCCTCGCTCTGCTGCTTCAGCCACTGGAGATTCCTGTAGGCCTCTGCCGCCTGCTCTAGCTCCAGCTCTTTGCCACGCACCAAGGCGTCCAGACTCTGATGGTCACAATTACAGTAAAGGTCTAAGATGTGCACAAACCCTGCCAGCTGTAACCCAAATCAGAGTTCTGTCGGTTCTGGTTGTAATATTGGCAGCAATGAAATGCATAATCTCTCGTTTTGATTTCACAAAGTACATACCTTTAGTACAAGCTGGCAGCTCTGACAGATATGTTTGTACTGTGTGTGTGATGAGCGTACCGTTATGGTCTCCTCGTTGTTGGACAGGATGCATCGCAGTCTCTCCAGGTCTCGTTCCTTCTCCCTGAGGGCCAGCTGCAGCCTCCTCACCTGGCCCTCACGCTCCTCCACACAGCGGAATTTGTCATCGATGGAGCGCTGTGGATGGCGGCGGGGGAGAAAAATGACACTGCTGCTATCCTGGGCACACTCAACTGGGATATTCATCATGTTCTGAGCAGGTGTGCGGTTTCCTAAGCTCATGGTCTTTACAAACTAATTAGATCAAATAGGTAAGGGTATGAAATTCATGAACATTTTTCTATCTGATTTCTATGAAAAAAGGGATCATTTTTTTTTTTCATAAAACATTAAAATAGCACACTTCACTGCATACTAGCAACTAACTGTCTCTCCCATTTTGGTTGGTTGTGGTATTTTATGCTGACCTAGAGTACTGATTTAGGAGGAGTTTGCATTACTGTCTACCATTGGCTCTTTTGACTGCTGCAAGATGCATAATTAGGTCTTTTCTCTCCATTTCACCTGCACTGTACAGGGCATACAGGTAAGACTGTTGCATTAATCACACAGTATATGGTACAGTGATCCACATGGAACAGTAGTTTGTGTGTGTGTGGGTGTGTGAGTGCGTGCGTGCATGTTTTACCTCCAGAGCTCTGTCTCTATCTTTAATACGCTCTCGTAGTTTCTCCAGCAGGGCATCTCTTGGTTTGGAGCTTCCTGACTCCAACATCTCTATGTACTCCTAAAGATGTGTAGAAGGAATCAGAACCAAGTGCATGCATGTGTGCATCTATGTAACTACATCATATATGAATTGATAGAATGGGACTGTGTACAGTACCTGTAACTGTTGTTCCTTGTCCTGCAGAGAGCACTGGAGCTGTGAAATGCGCGTCTCTGATTCCTGCACCGCAGTGCGTCTCTCTGCCTCGGCCTCCTTCAGAGCGGCTTCCTTGGCCTGAAACTCCGAGCGAGTTTTCTGAAGGGCACAGCGCAGGTCCTGCGGCCCAGAGACGAGAAGTCACACCCTTCATAATTCCAAGGCTTCATTCACACTCACACATTCACAGACAAACTAACCTGGTTGTGCTTTTCAGTGACCTCCCTGTGTTGCTGCGCCTCCTGTAAATCAGCGTTGAGTCTTTCCTTGAACCTCAACAGGTCATCTCCCTGCCTCTGGCTCTGTCTAAGACTCCTCTGGCTGGCCTCCAGCTCCAGACCAAGGGAGAACAAGGAGCTTTGCGCCCCAACCAGCTCGCCCTGCAGCTGGGCGAGTGTCATGGACTCGCTGACCCCCTCTGGAGCCTAGAGAAAGACCACAGACCAAAAGGTCAACATGTCATCGACCTGGTGACAAGATTTCTCATCGATAAAGAATGATCCTGGATCAGGGTTTGCGTGAATGACCGTGTTATTGGTTATTAGAATGTGGTCTACTCTATATCTACTCCACCTGTAAAGTGGCCCGACATAACTTTTTTTTGACCCTGTGCTGTAAATATAATTCAATTTAATTGAATAAATGTGCACCATGTCTCACCTTGCATTGAGCAAGCTGGTTGCGGTGGACCATTTCTCTCAGCTTACACAGTGTGGTGTTCTGCTCTTCCATCATCTGGTACAGCTCCTGGGCCTTTAAGCACAATACATCACGGGCTTGAGCACCGTCTCAACTACAGGTGTCATCTCACACTGGTTGACAACACTCACCTCATTGTCTTTGGTGCTGATGGACTCTGTGAGATCCTGAATGGTCCTTTCTTGACTCTGAGCGGCCTGGCGGATTGAACGCAGCTCACACTCCATCTCATTCAGCTTCTCCTGCAGCTTCTACAGACGGAAACAGCCAGGTTACATGTAAGGCTGTCACTTCTATGATGTGGATTCATCAATCATATCTTACTGTAATGAGGCATTTTTAAGCGTCATACCATATTTTTGGCCTCGCTCTGGTGGATCTTTGCCTGCAGGGACTGGACCTGTAGCTGGGCCTTCTGAAGCTCGCTGACACACTGGCCGGCTGCACACTCATACTGGTTCAGTTGACTCTGCTGCTCCTCAACGAGGCTCTGTAATGGAGAAAATAAGGTAAGTGTATGTGTTTCAAGTCATAAAAAACACTCAATGTCTGTGTTTAGGCTTCTGAGACAAAATGCAGCTGCTGAATTATTTGTGAGGAAAATATTTTTTTCTTCTTTCAAATTCATGAAAAAGCCAGAGGCTGCGAGCTGCATAACTTTTACAGTGGATTGAGTAATGTGTGTACAATATTTCCAAAGTCTGCTCATTCATGTGTGTACTGTGTATAAAGCCATGAGAGTGTCTGCATGCATGAGTTCACTTACTAGAGGATGAATATTTGGATACACAGACTTATACTTTGATTCACCAAGATCAATTTGTGGTTTAACATAGCTGAGATTAAATAGATTTTTACTGTATTTAGTGTTTTTTCTAATCAAAATTATTAAGTGAACATAGCATTTAAATAGGGTTATTATAGTAGCCAACCAGAGTTGAGATGATAGAATGGTCTGACATTGCGTGGTTCACTTTGCCTCAAGGGCTCGGAGTAAAACTAGGCCAGTTAGTGGCAGTCACTCTGTCTTAATGTCTCCCCACATTTAACCTACTTCGGTCAGCAACCCTGGCTCAAAGATCACACAGAGACAAATAATCACCCTAAAAATACTACTGCTGAGGTTTATTGTCTTGAGGAATTTTAGTATTGCACACATGAAGAAGCACACTTGTCCTCACATACTAGAGCAGACAATCCTGTGCTACAAACACTAGTTTGTAACTGGGAGACTGGTCATTGGTCTACAGGCTGGGAGTATTTGGCAGCTGGGACAGAAGTCACCGTACAATTACATATTACACATAAATTAAATATATTAAACTGTATGCTTTCTACTTTATTGACATCACTAATTACCGCTTTGTGTGCCCGCACGCACACACAGAGGGTAATTAGGCCATGCTGTGTATCACAGCTTACCCTCACCTGACTGCTCATGTAACACACACACACACACACACACACACACACACACACACACACACACACACACACACACACACACACACACACACACACACACACACACACACACACACACACAGAGAGTGAGGTGGTGAGAATACTCGTTTTGTGTCAAACATCGAAGCCTGTTGGGATGGGTCATTAATAGTGCTGCAAATACTGCAAACTTGCAATGAATATGCAAAAGGCACTACTCCACTGTATGTGTCATCATCCTGTAGTAGTTGCATTCATCATCACCATCCATGTCAGGGTTTTATACCTGATGAGGACGTGGGGGAGGATACTCTTTGTACACATCTTTCAACAAATCTTCCATGTAAGCCAGGTTTAGATCCTGATCACCGAGCCTGATCAGAGGGGGATCCAGCTCAGGTGTTGGCATGTGGTTGTGTCCTTCTCCCTCTGGAGTTCCATAAGACATTCCCAGAACAGAATCAGGGAAGCCCAGCCTTGAACCTCTATTACTGGAGTTCCGTCGGAGCAGCACAGGCAGCTTGCTCCCCTTAGAGCTCATGACTGGCCGGTAGACAGCATAGCTCTGCAGCAAACAGAGTGCCAGAGAGAGGCTGGGTCTAGGTGAGGCTTGGCCATGTGGGGCTCCCATGTGTTCCTCAGAGAGGGAGTCAGATAGCCGGTCATCTACTAGATCCCTGGGGGAGCTCAGCGGCCCATCTGTAATGGCTCCAGGCTGAAGGGTTATATATTCCTCAGTCATCTCTAAGGATGCTATAGAGGGGCTGGAGCTGGCTCGTCCAGCCAGGGTTCGATCACTGTCTGATGTCCTCGAGGGGTCTTGAGAACCAGGGACCAGAGTTAAAGAGGAGGGGGGTTCTTCTGAATCCTCCACATTTTTTCTTTCTCCTACTCCTTCTCCACCACCTCCCACTCCTCCAGTCACACTCCCTCCAATAACACTGGCTGAATATCTGGATGATGGGCCACAGGAAATGCTCCGTGCCAGCTTCCTGGGCACCTTACAGACAGCTTCATAGTCAGAGTCCGCCACCCGCCAGTAGGAACATCCCCGACACTTTCTGGGAGTGCTGGGAAGACACCGATGCGAGCCTGCCACTGTAACCTCTGACCCTGGACCAGCAGGACACTGAGGTTGGTGGTGGTGTTGACAGTCCAGGCCATCGTCGGCCCAGGACTCATACAAAGAGTAGACTAGATCATCCTGGAGCAGGGCACAGTACTTTGCGTGAGTGAGACCTGAAATGTCCACCATCCCATCTCCTGGTCCTTCATCAGCCCCAGGTAATGTTAATGCGCCCTCGTCTGAGTTAGTTTTCCGGTAGAGCCCACCGATGCACTGCCTCAGCCGGTGTTTCTCCTGCAGGAGCCGCTGCAACCTCTCAATGGAAAGGGCCTCCACTCGGGCAATCACTGTGTCAAAGCGGTACATGCGGTCCAGCATGAAGGTGCACTTGGAGCAGGCGAACTCTCCTCTGCCGTCCCGGGTCAGCTCTTGCCCCAGAGCGTGAGACAGCAGCACCTGTAGGTTGAGCTTAGGGGTGGGGTGGAAGATCCATCGCCGCTGGTTACCGCAGAGCTCCCGTCCACAGATGCGACACGTCTCCTTCATCTTGAGATCAAGCATTCCACAGGTTTATAATTATTTTACTCTGGCATGAGGACAACCCCAATCCTTATGTTGAATTTGATCCCATGTCAACACCCAATAGCACGATGTTTCACGCTGCATCAGAGTAAACAAATGCTTTGAGAGCACAATAAAAGCCTTTTTCATCTGAAATAATGTAAAGCTCCACAAGACATCAGTCCTTGCAATGGCATAACACCCAAGGCTTAAACATAGATGGAATGAGGTAGACAAGGAGAAGCAATATTCTTGTAGAAAATGGTTGAGGTTCTTGGCAGGACTGAAATACATGAGGTGAAAAATCTAGGTTAAGAGATATAGTGACTCATTAAAAAAATATCCATCATCCCAGGATCACCATTCATTTGACGGAGGCGCAGGTGCATCGGGACTATGGCGCACACTCCCAAAGACGCACAGCGAAGTCATGTGAATGCCTCATCAATGAGATGCAGTATTTATCTGGAAATCGTCCTTGCGCTGTCACCAAACCGCTGTTTCCCAGCAGCACCGGAGCCTCTGCACCATCAATCGGCTGTCACGGACACACGAGCCGCACCGCGCGCAGCCAGGTTAATAACGCCCGAGGAGCGGTAATAATCCGGAAACGAACACAGAGCAGTAACAGGCGTCCTATAGTACCGTCTTCTGAATCTTCCCCCTGTGTCTGCGCCCGAACAATGGACTCTTCATTCATTTCAGAGCCTTAACCGACAGCACGAGAGGCAAACACGCGCTCTTGGTGTCGTTGCTTCGTGCAGTCGGAGATCCTCCGGGCGGATAACGATGAAGCTGCCTGAGCCAGACCGGCAGCGGCGGAGCGTACCATTTAGAGAACACAGGGGGTTGGAGAAGCCCGGTGCAGTCATACAGAGATGTTGACCGTTTAATATCCACCATGAATCAGATTCAAAACGACCACGTTTATTTTAAAAAACATTAAAAAATGCAAACCCGAAAATATTTGCTTTATTTTGTGGTTTTTGGTAAAGAGACAGAGTGATGTTCCCCTGAGAGTCTGATACCTCCTCCCGCCCGGTTTACTAAACTCTGCTCGCCTGACTGAACAGGTAAAATGTTCATGTTAACATTAGTGACGCTCTGTAAAATTAAAAATAAATATATATATACATATATATATTTATATTATAAAATATACTATACACTGTATTCATTCTTTACTACTGTATGTGATACCATTAGCTATAATATCCTATTTTGTTCTAATATCCTATTCTGTTTTGTGTTAAATAAAATCCAATGGACTGCACAGCACAAATATATATGTGTGTATATATATATATATATATATATATATATATATTGATATAACCATACAGTTTTGTATAATTCAAAATCATTATTATAAGATATACAATGTATTAATTCTTTACTACTGTATGTGATACCATTAGATATAATATCCTATTTTGTTCTAATATCCTATTCTGTTTTGTGTTAAGGAAAATCCAATGGAAAGCTAAATATACAGCACAAACATATCTTCAGTCATAATCATGCTGTAGAGAAAGGGTTGACCAGAACTATTCACTGTACACAAAACTGTACTACATATGAAATACAATATACAAACCAAAACGTGGGTTGTATAAACAATTAGTATAAAACATTGCCTAATTTAGTATTTCTGCAATAATCACGTAACATATCCTGGGAATCTTGCATCTAACATAACTATATAGACCACTGCAGACAGTTCTACTGGCTGACTGCAGAACAGACCAATAAAATTGATAATTTTTATGTCCTATTCTATTTTTATTGCCTGCCTGACCTTTTGTCATTAGTTAGTATTTTATCAGGCCAGAGGAGCTACAGAGTCAAAACAAAAGCCATAAGACCAGTTCCCTAGATAACACAAACTGTACAATCACATCACAGTCAGTGCTTCACATATTCTCATTTTAATAATCAATACATTGAGTCAGTTTTCATAAATAAATATCAGTTTCAGCTGCATAACTGCTGTTACAACTGCTGTTTGTCCTTTATTAAGTAATTAATAGTAGTGACATGTGTAAGACCTGCCAGAGGACTTTGCTTATTTGGGCATTTGTCATTCATTATATAAGGAATGTCAAAGAATTAATGCTAAAGCTCACTTAGTTGACTTGCTAACTTGCTAGCATATTACTGAGCCTCTCTAAAAGTATAATCATACTGGTGTGGGGGTTTTCATCCTTTAACCCTCATGTTGTCCTCGGGTCAAATTGAACCGTTTTCCTATATAAATGTTCTTTTTAATTCCCCAAAATAACATGATTGATTCCACACAACGCTCTTTGGCAAATACAAATCTCTACTTTTATTCATTTTGGGGCGTCTTATTCAATTTTATAGCATTTGGAGAGAAAAAATTGAAGTGGTTTTGAAATAGTACTGAGTAAAAGTTGACATATTCCAGTCTGTGATTATCCATCAACATCCATTCCTTTAATTTTAGTCTAAATAATTCCTAACTTCTACTTTCTCTAACTCAAACATTAGGTATAACTTCCTATAAATGAGGTTTATTGACCATAAATTCCAAAAATAACTGTAAAACAAAAGTTAACAAGTTGGTGTTACGTAGTGTTGAAAACGTCAAAAAAAGGGACAAAAGTGTTGAAAAATGGGACAAAAACATAAGAAAAAGTTAAAAACATTGATAAAAAGCGTCAAAATAAGTGTTGATTTTCAATTTTGACGGGAAGACAACACAAGGGTTAATAGAGCCCAAACCAGACCAGTGTAACTTGTGTCAAAACATGCTATTGCCTCAATAAGTATTATTTGTATTTCTCGTTGCCGTGGTGCAGATATTTCAACAGAGCTTTCACTGTGGCGGTCAAACAACCAGGCCATTCTCATGCATTTGACAGTGCTATCTCTGCAGTGACCACAATTTTGGATTTCCCGAGGGCGCACAAACAGATGGTCATGCTGTCACGCTGTGACTTCCATGAAGAGTCCAGGAACCTTGTGTCTGCCTTAAGATCATTGATTGCTGATTGTTATAATAATAGATAATAACTGGGCCAGAGTCCTTTTCTCTAAATCAGATGTTTATTAGAATTTGCCGCAGATAGCCAACAACACATGCGGGAAGAATGCAGCTGATAATTAATCTGGACTGGAAATATACGATGCAAATATTTGGTTTAAAAATCCGATATGGCGATATATCGGCCAATATATATTTTAAAATAAAATCCACAAACACGTTACAAATCATAAACAGTTTTCCCTCACGTTATTTATTTCTAGTTATTTATTTGTAGTTATTTATGAGTTCTCACTAAAATAATATGATAATTATTAGTTTTATTGTCACAACAGAACAGAGGAACATCAAAATATATTAAAGTTCTGATAAATAAAATGTATAAAAATACAAACTTAAGATATGAAACTTTAAGTCCTTTGAACAAAAACACAAAAAATATCTGTGTTGCCAACAGAGACGTTGTAGAGCGTCCTCTGATGGACAGACTATGCAACGCCATCCCTAACAGGGACGTTGTAGAGACAGACTATGCAACGCCATCACTAACAGGGACGTTGTAGAGCCCTCTGGTGGACAGACTATGCAACGCCATCACTAACAGAGACGCTGTAGAGCGTCCTCTGGTGGACAGACTATGCAACGCCATCACTAACAGGGACGTTGTAAAGCGTCCTCTGTTGGACAGACTATGCAACGCCATCACTAACAGGGACGTTGTAGAGCGTCCTCTGGTGGACAGACTATGCAACGCCATCACTAACAGGGACGTTGTAGAGCGTCCTCTGTTGGACAGACTATGCAACGCCATCACTAACAGGGACGTTGTAGAGCGTCCTCTGGTGGACAGACTACTCAACGGCATCACTAACAGGGACGTTGTAGAGCGTCCTCTGGTGGACAGACTATGCAACGCCATCACTAACAGGGACGTTGTAGGCGTCCTCTGGTGGACAGACTATGCAACGCCATCACTAACAGGGACATTGTTGTTGGACAGACTATGCAACCTCAATGGTGGGACAGACTATGCAGACTATGCAACACCATCACTAACAGGGACATTGTAGAGCGTCCTCTGGTGGACAGACTATGCAACGGCATCACTAACAGGGACATTGTAGAGCGTCCTCTGGTGGACAGACTATGCAACACCATCACTAACAGGGACGTTGTAGAGCGTCCTCTGGTGGACAGACTATGCAACGGCATCACTAACAGGGACGTTGTAGAGCGCCACAGACACAACACCATCATAACAGGGACGCTGTAGAGCGTCCTCTGGTGGACAGACTATGCAACGCCAACACTCATAACATGGTTGACCGTACGTCTTTATTTTTTAAATATTCATTTATCAGAATAATTTATTTGTCATTATAAATTATTCTGATGAATGAATATTACTTTTTTTTTAATCTGCCATTATAAATGGCGATACCGTTAGATCAGGAAATGTCTAATATCGGCTAATAATATCGGCCCGCCGATATATCGGTCGGGCTCTAATCTGGACATTTGACACTACTTCTTATTGATCAGATGTTTGTTATGTGAAATTGAATGTTCATAAACACAAGCATAAAGAATTTAGTTCCAGGCCAATCACTGCACATTCTTTTTGAAAAGGAAACCCTGGAAATAATTGTCTGAAGAGGTTTCAGATGGCATATCCTGGCTCTTCCTCTCTCTCCAGACTGGCTGTGGTTTCTGGGGAACTAATTAAGAGCTCTTATTGCGAGTGTGTCTGAAACAACATAACTTGATATCAGTGTTGTGGTCGCTGAGCACTCAAAGGTCAACCTGACCTATCGACAACCCGGCTGAAACCAGACCCGCTAAACTGCTAACCAGCGAGATGCCTGCATGCACATACGAAAGAAGGCGCCTTATGGGAGTGTGTACACACACACACACACACACACACACACACACAATCTTTATGTCTTGCTTTACTACAGTTACACTAATCAGTAAAAGACGTGTCATTTAAAGCTACAAAATATGGCAAACCATTTTTGATTTAGCCATATTTTATCTGAAGAGCAAGCAGAGGAGATTCCCAGACCCAATGAGATAAACTGACAACATTGACTTTGTTATGACTTTGTATTAACATCCACTTTGTATAAATAATCAGCTGTAGAGAGCTTCCAGTCTGGGCTATTCTGTAGTGTGGAAACTGTCTCCTTGTGTTCACAAGTAGGAAAATGAACCCTGATATAACTTCAGTGGTCTCTGTCTATTCTTGATAATGACATTATTCTAACATATACTGTACATATATATTTTTTTTATTCTATATGCTGCCGCATTCTTGTGCACATATACTGTATGCACCACCAACAAACAACTGTCACCTCCCGTTGCGATGATCCTCTAAATTGACCCAAAACCCTGCATTTCAACACATTGGTAGTTTAAATTCAGCCCTATCCTCGTACTTGCTATGTCTTTTATATCATATCTTAATAACTACTCTAAGGTACTAGCCTACTGTTCCTTTACTAATCCAGACGCATTCCCACATTTGCATCCGTCATCCACCACTAATTTACAAGTTAAAATGCCTTACCTAACAACATATATGTTTGCAATCCATACTGTGATGCTTTCAGGCTATAGTCAAACAACATGGCGCAACACTGCACAGCATTAGAAAGATAAATAATAAAGATAATTAGGGTTGTGATTATTAATTTATAGAACTGCAAATTGATGGTTAAGAGGCCCTCTGAGTAGAGGGAGCTGACATGAAGGTAATGGTCCCCCTCCATTTGTTGTTTCATTAGAGGAAGAGAAATGTGTCCTTGGGACATGTCAAAGTGTGTAAATGTAATGAGATTCTGGCACTTTGTGTGATGGAATAAACCCTCTGTATGGATTTTCATTGGAAGCCCCGGATGATGCTCCATCCATTGCAGTATTACAGTTCTAAGCACTTCATTTTTGCTTTATGTTGCTTGCCTTCCTCTTCAGAGGAAGTTCATCACCATTAATCTAGTATGTGGTTTTCAGATCAGAACAAGCCACCGTCGATGACTCACTGAAACCTTCCGGTTTGGATTGAACAAAGACAAGCAAAGTTTCAGCTCACTGCAGAATGTTTCACTTCATGTTCACTTACTTTTTGCCATGACATCGTATGACTGAGAGTATCTGTATTGATTTTATTATATTGATTTCTGCATTAAACATTAAAAAAAGACATTTCGAATACTGCACTTTCCTTCAGTTGCAAAATAAGAAGACATTGGGTCAAACTTTGTTGGTTCTGTACCACAACCTCTTAATATAAGTACTGGTCATATTGCAATATCTCCCTCTTTCTTAAATACTATAGGGAATTTACTAATTATTCAAATATGTGTCATTATTGTATCTACAGTTGTCGGCCCCAACTTCTTCATGAAGAGAGAAGAAGACTGACATTAAACAATGAGAACTGTGATGCTGTTCTGACACTTAGTGGAGAACTCTATAATGACATGTGAAGACTAATGATTCAACACACATTAAAAAATACAGAGCTCCACATACCTGCATCTTCTGTCCGATGAGCAGCCTCTCTCGACCAAGTTCCTCCTGATAAAACTGGAGTAGAAGAGACAGACTATAAACCTACTGTATGTACTAATCTAATAATGCAAAGAAAATGTTATAAACTATCCTCAGAATAAGGTAGACCTGGGCAATATATCGATATTATATTGATATCATGATATGAGACTAGATATTGTCTTAGATTTTGGATATCGTAATATCGCACAAGTGTTGTCTTTTCCTGGTTTTAAAGGCTGCATTACAGTAAAGTTGTTTACTTTAACTGTTCTGTTATGTACCTTTTCCCCCGTAGTCATTATAGCCACATTACTGATGATTATTTATCAAACATTTCATTGTGTAAATATTTTGTGAAAGCAACAATAGTCAACTCTACAATATCGTTGCGGTATCGATATTATTTGGTCAAAGATATCGTGATATTTGATTTTTTTCCACATTTTTAGCCCAGCCCTAGAATAAGGTAAGTTAAAGAATAAACCTTTACAGTAATCATACTTCATGTGTGTCAATACTTGCCTACGTGCTTCACTGCAGTGTGTGTGTTTGTGTTAGTGTGTGTCTTTGTGTTTGTGTTTGTATGAGTAGCAGTTTGTGTGGGCAAATAGCTCTTGTGACCTACATGAATAGCTGTTAAGATAAGGGTTAGGAATGTCACATATGCTGCTTTGCGAGGCTTGTCTGACCAGAGGAGACATGGTGGTCCAGAGTAATGCACTAAACATGTGCAGGTATTGACAGAAATACTCTACGCACATAACTAGCTGCCAGAAACACATTTACTGAATAATTCCTAAGGTTAGAGAAAGTTTGGATATCCATTTGCTAAGACTCAGCGGCAAGGAAGCCACCTAAGTGGATTTTTGATGTGAGGTGTCATTCAAAACCGAAATAAAAATGTGTGCTTACATCCACATCCTTGTCCTTCTGCAGCAGAGAGGAAGACAGCTCCTGAACCTGTCCCTCGAGGTCTCCCACCCTGAGTGTGAGAGACATCTTCTCTCCGCTCAGCTCTGTGATGAGCGCCTCCTTGGAGCGCAGCTCTTTAGTCAGCTCTTCTATTAACCTGAACACCAGACAGATATATTGTAAGTGAGACAGGGAGGCGGATTTGGTTTGTTTGAGATTGGTGGTTTAAGGACATCTCTTAGTATTTTGCACCTGTCTTTGTTGGTGTTGGATGAAGACAGGATGCTGGAAGGCCTCTCGTCTTCTGTGATGTCCTCCATGGGGGTGTCTAGGGAGAGGAGGGAGGCGTGGGAGTGCGATCCAGCCAGCGAGGCCATCCGCTCAGCCTCGCTGCGTGCTAGCTGGGCCTCCTGGAAATACACAGACATAAACAGTTATGACTTGTAAATCTGGGGCATCTGTGTGTCAGTTTAATAAACTGAAGGTGTGAGCGGACAAACCTCCTGCAGGAGCTGAATCTTGGTCTCAAGCACTTGCTCCATGTGGTCGATTTCCTGTTGTCTCTCCCGACACCGTCTCTGCAGCTCTGCCTCATTGTGATTGGATAAGCTCTCCGCTGTTGTGCTGTTTAACATGGGAAAAGACAAGAGTTAATTAGAGGCATCACACTAAATACTGATCAAATCAACTGAGTTCATAAACACACAAATGTAGTCGGAGGGATCAGCATTAGAATATGATGTCACTTTCCTGTCTGCTACAGTGCTCATGGGATACCCAACACCCTCCCACTTATAGCAGAGGTTTAGTAAGTTGCCCCACCCATGTAGGCTTTACACAGTCTGACAGTGGTGACAGGCATGTCGTAGATACAGCAGTGGATGCAATCTGGGTCTTTATTCCCGTTGTTGGTAACCTAGACTTTGTGGTTTTGAACTTTCTGTAATGTGAAATTCCTCACACGCATCCTGCTTCTTTGCATTCTCGGTTCACTCCTCTGGACCCCAGCTGTGCAAGCATGTGTCACTCAGTCAGTCAACGACGCTATCCCAGAATTTCTGCTCCCAGAATGGCAGACGCCACACTGTCGCCATGAGTCCTGTCCTGGACCCTCTCTACATACGTTTTTAACTCTGTCCACCGCATGCAACAGCTCAAATAACTGGGATATTTTGAACCAGTCTGAGCAATGCAAATGTCTGTCTTGTCTGTCTTTTTGTGTAGCGGACAAGAGCTTCATGCCATGCGCCAGCCTTTCTGCAGGACATAAGTTATCTGGGTCTGTCAGCAACGCAAACAATTTAGAAATGCTTTGAGTTCATGAGATTGAGATTCAAGTCACTGTCATATAAGACTGTGCTTAAAGATGTGACTAGCGCTAGCAAGAATAGGTGTTGTTCGGACTGTAACAATACTACAGAAGAAGAGCGGTAGTGACAAACTGCAACAGAATAGAGGTCCATAATAAGAGCCAATTTATCTTTTTCAAGAGCACCAACAATTGGCCAATGATAAACTATACTGTCAACAACCCTGACATTTGCGCGGCCTCTCTGTCGATTTCAGCAGTAACTATTATGAAGTGTAAGGCATATAGCGTGGGATCTGATATGCCACCATGCTAACAACGCAGAAAGACGTCCACCTTTGCCTACATTGCCCATGCAAGCTACTAAACTCCTGCAGCAGGCTCAAGCCCCATCCTGGAGCAGGAGAAGCACTGCAAGTAGAGGAGGACTTCTGTTTCAAGGAATCAACTGTATCACAAAGAGACAAACTTTAAATAACATTAACTGGTCCTCCCTGTCTTAAACAACCGGTAAACATAATCACTCCTCAAGCACCAATTTATTTTGAACAGATACTTGTTTCCCCCAGTTAAAGGACACTCTCATCATCATGTCAAACACCAGCAGTTGTTACAGCCTGTCAACAATAGTCCTAAACAAGACTTTTGGAATTTGTCATTGGTTTAAGTTGTGGGTTTCATTTGTGTGTGTGTGTGTTATCTCTATCAGCTGCTGTATGACATATGAGCTGTTAGAGATTTGAGGTGTTGCCACAGTTAAGACAGCCAACAACAGCCATAGATGGGCATGCACACAACTTTCATTAGTCAAATGGACCTACAGATATAAATTGAGCATAACTGAGGATTCATCCCAGTTATGAAAGCCTAAAAGTCAAACGACTTGTGTATCTTCCCAGCAGTAAACAATATGTACTGTACTAATCAAAGTTTATGTGACCAAAGAAGACATGACAAGTAATTGGCTTACACAGGCTGTTAATGAAGGGTGTCTAATCAATAAATAACTGCCTATCAAAGATAGTCACTCATTTTGACTTCTCAGTTAAGTAAAACAGTCTCTTTGGTGTAATGTATCCATATAATTAGCTGTTTTGACACAAACATTCACAACTCCAAACCTTAGTTAATTTAAGGTAAGGCTTGCACATACTAACAAATAATTATGATGAATATTTGTGGACTTACAGTGCTTTGTCCAGAAGCTGCTGTTTCTCCTGGAGCTCCTGCTTCAAGCTCTCTACTTCCACCTTCAGCTCGATGTTCTGCAACAGATAAAAGTCAGTCCTCGGTTAATCGCTCATTACACATCATCTCCTCCAACATCTAAATTAAATCATGCAACAGAAAATGACCATTTGCAACTATAGTGCAATAATAGTGGAAGTATCAGTATCAGTTAAAGTGATTGAGAAACCCTGCAATATTGACAAACAAATCAATTTTAAGATAGATGTGTATCTATAAATTCTGTAACTACATAAAAAAACAAACCTCAAAACATCATACTTGCAGACCTACTTACTAAAAAGCATGCCAAATATTATATATATATATATATTCAGATAGCCACTGATTTGGCTCGGAACAGTTGGTAATATATTGTGCCTATGTAAAAAATAGGATATTAGTTTACATTTCTGAGGTGGAAACAGTGACATTGATGGGATGTACAGTATTGTCAAGTGTATTTATTAACACAGAAATATGTGAATATTAAAGCTTAAACACATCTATGGTTCACCCACACAGGGTGAACCTCCTCTCAGGACTGTGTGAGCTGTGATCAGCCAGAATAACAGAAGACACATGCGTGGGCATGGCCTATAATGACAATATTTGCCTTTCACAGCAGACATTTTGACTTTTCATAGCGGGAAATGCACAGCTGTAATCGATAATGTTAGTTCCAGAGTCGTGCATGCTGGCCTGCTGTGAAATAGGTTAAAAGTGATGTAGTCTGTGACTTAGTAAAGTTTGTAAACCAAAGTAAAGTTTCATTATGATGGGAATAAAAACACAATAATAAAAATATTCTCATATGACATATGTAGCCTCACAAATTTGACTTATCATGGACACACTGTATTTCATTGTTGGTATGTTCACTTGGTTTGTCTGAATCAAAGTTATTCTTCCCTCCCTCACATCTTGAGCACCTTTATGTCTTGTTTCTTATATCTTCATCTTCATCCCATGCTAATCTGTCTGTCTCTGCTGTGTGATTTAGGGCTGGTGAGTGTTGTGTATCATCAGTACAGAACATCTGACCGTGCTGTCATGGCTGGTATATTTAGAGCAGGAGAATTCTGGGCGGCTCAGATATTCACCCCTCGGCTAAACTCCACAGCTTGTTTACCTGTTGTGGGCCACAGGGGACATTTCTTGGCCACTAAGGGCTCTTACATTTGGCTACGGGACAGAGGATTTAAACAGCGTGAGGGGATTGGTGGGGCTCATTCTTTCCATTCTGACTTTAGAGAGGAGCGAGAGGACAGTTTATTTGTCTGTCTGTCTGTGTGTTTGTTGGCTCATCAGACTCATACAGCTTGACTCAACTCAACAGATTGTCCACTTTCTCGTCCATCATCTCAATTAAACAGCTTCTCTGTCCCTTCCTCTCTCTCTGTCTCTCCTCTCCTCCCTATTCTTTTCTCTCTTTCTGTTTTAGAAAATGTGATGTACCTCTGTAAGCAGGTCCAAGCCTGTCAGAGAGCCTGTAACCCACTCATAAACATGGTCCTGAGAGGCACCGCGAGTGCTCAGCACGCACATACTGCTGGCTGCTAAACACACACGCACACATTCATTCTGCACATGTGTCCAAAGCACATAGCACTTACACAATAGCTGGTCCCATCTTACAATCATAGTGTAATTTATCAAAGTTGTTAAACTATTCCTGTGCAGTAAGAAAAAAGGACGGCAGAAATGAATTCTAAGGGGCATGATGAGGTTGTCTTTAGTGCATATATTATTAATAGCCAATTTCTGTATCAATCTAAGAGTGGATGTGCATTGCTGCACTGTATTCAATGTTTAATATGTTTTAAAGACTTTTGTCAGGGTTTATTTACTGTAGGCTCTTTAATAACTTTGACACAAAGCTCATGTTGATAATTAAGTTTCTTCAGACCAACTAATCTCTTAAGAACTCAATTGTACAATACTAAGTAAAGTAATGCAGCAACTACATATGCCACACATCAGCAGGCGTGTGCTGCACAGCTAATGACAGTAAATGATTCACCTAAATCAGAATCAGATATCAGAATCAGAAATACTTTATTGATCCCCAAAGGGAAATTCTGTGTTACACATAGTATATAAATATCAGAGAAATATAAAAAAAAAATATATGGAGTGTGGATATGCACGGTATTTACATAGTTAAAGGCATTTTTATTATACAGTATTTACATTTACATATGCTCTGACACCCAAGTAAGAGGAATAGGGATAGACCAATTATGGACCCTAGCCAATTATTGGGACGTTTTTTGGAAGTTTGCAGATTATCTGTATCAGTGTTTTATTTGCTTGATAACTGATAAAGTGAATTAATTAGTGTGCTACTTTGGCCTACTACAGCTCTGTGTCTGTCCCCTGCTTCGGTTTCACTCACCACTGAGTCTGACTTAATGTCCCTCCCACAACACTACGGGCCCTACTTTAATGATCTAAGCGCATGGCGCAGGTGTGTTTAGGGAGTGTCCAAATCCACTTACACTAGTTTGATGGCGGTAAAAAGGGTCTGTGCGCCGAGTGCATGGTTCAAAAGGGTTATACTTAATGTCTTCATTAATTCATAGGTGTGTTTTGGGCGTAAAATGCAATCAACCAATCAGAGCGTCATCTCCTAGCCGCGTTTGTACCTGTTATGATGGTGGATTTGCACCGTAATATTTTTATTTGGAATCTTCTGCATGTGTGTGTGTTGCTGCGCTTCCCTGTGTGTGTTTAACAAGTAGAGCCCAACCGATACGAATACAATACGAATATTTGGTTATTTAAAAAAAACGATATGCCAATATATCGGCCGATATATATACTTTAAAAAAAAAAATTCCCTAACATTAGTTACCGTAGCATCACTTCATTTACATCAGTGAAAAACAGTGAAATGTGCTTTTTTCAGATACTAAATATGTAACGAACAAATATGTTGATGATTTGATTAATCTGCAGATCATTTTCTTTATGAATCGATTAATAGTGTGTCTATAAAATAATTTGTAATTATTTATGAGTTCTCACTAAATTATATGATAATAAAACGAAATAATAACAAATAATAAAAACAAATAAGAGTGTTGCCAACAGGGACGTTGTAGAGCACCCTCTGGTGGACAAACTATGCGACACCAACGCTCATAACATGGTTGCCAGTCCGTTTTTATTTTTTAGACATTGATTTATCAGAATCATTTATTTGTCGCTATATCGGGAAATGCCTAATATCGGCCAATAATATCGGCTGGATGATATATCGGTCGAGCTCTAGTAACAAGCATAGTGTGCGCGCTGTGCATGAGCTTAGGCACATTTTACTAATGCGCTGTCAAAATAAGAATGAAATGTTGCGCTATTTAGACCAGTTTTTGTTGGCCAACAGCACGATCACTTTCTGCTGCCGCAAGATAGCAATACGCCAAGAATGCACCTGTACACACCTGAACACACCTCCATGTAAGATCAGCACGCCCAGAATGCACCTGAACACACCTCCCTGTAAGACCAGCACGCCCAGAATGCACCTGAACACACCTCCATGTAAGACCAGCACGCCCAGAATGCACCTGAACACACCTCCATGTAAGACCAGCATGCCCAGAATGCACCTGAACACACCTCCCTGTAAGACCAGCACGCCCAGAATGCACCTGAACACACCTCCCTGTAAGACCAGCACGCCCAGAATGCACCAAAACACACCTCCATGTAAGACCAGCACGCCGTGAATGCTCCTGAACACACCTGAACTTTGCATTTAAACAAAGTTTTGTATTGGAAATCCTATCCTAAAATGCATATTTGTTCAAAATTTTCGGTTTCGATATCGGCCTTGAAAACCAGTATCGGGCGATCCCTAAAGAGGAACACGTATTCCTGTGTGTATGTGTGTGCGTGTCAACAATTTGGCTTACAGTAAGAGAGACATTTTCCCATCTTGAAGCAGCTCTATATATAGACACCTATTGCAGTGCACCTGCTATTCTGGCCCCTCCTGGCCTGCCACCCCCTTAGCAACAGATCCCCTAATAACCAAACTGTGCAAGACGAGGGACACGGCTACACTTCAAAACACGGACAAAACTGTCAATCATAAACCAAACACACCTGCAACACTGTTACTGATCGCCTAGTGACAGATAATTTACTCTTAATTCATTTTTGGATGATGCTATATTTCATACTAAACCAATTCCATGCACTGGTACCGTAGCATCACTTCATTTACATCAGTGAAAAACAGTGAAATGTGCTTTTTTCAGATACTAAATATGTAACGAACAAGTATGTTGATGATTTGATTAATCTGCAGATCATTTTCTTTATGAATCGATTAATAGTGTGTCTATAAAATGTTACAAAATATACAAACATATTTAGTTTACTATGCCACAAGATTGAGAAACTGGAACTAGGGAATGTTTGGGATTTTTGTTTGATAAAGTAATAAGTTATTATCAAATTTTCTTGACTAATCGCTATAAGCGCCATATTTAATTACAATTCAAATCAATCGCTACATTTTACAGTGTATTAATGAACTGACATGAGTTTAAATGTTTTGAATGTAACAAATCATAGGGTGAAGAGACACATACAAACACATACAATCACACACAAACACACGTTATGATCCATGAGTTGTGTCATATGGACACTACATAAATACATAAATCTGTGCACTCAGGCTTGATCTATAAATAAAATCTCTGGAGCTCTGAGAGAGATCACTATGTGCCCAGGACCACTACACCGACACTGTACTGTATTACACTGAAATGCTGTGGAGAGAAGAACAGTGACACTCATGACACTCAACCAGCAGGGCAATGAGCAACTCAGGTCAGATAACAACTACGGAACAAATATTTAGTCTCCAATAAAACAGTGATTAAACCGATTAATCATTCAGCCACACAGAGTGAGTGATTGTGAAGCACAAGGATTAAAATCCAGTCGGCTTAAGTGGGATGACTTCCCTCAATCCCTGCTGGTATGCATTAATTGTAGAGGATAAGTGGCAGGACGCTCAGCTCATTTAGTTTTTTCTCATATCAAAGAGTTGTCGATGATCAGAAGGGATTTGGAATAAATGGCAGAAAGTAAGAGGCGAGTATTGAATGCCCACTGACAAACAGACAACAGCTGAACAGGGTCACCTTTATATCCATACCATTATAGGTACGCACAGGGATGCAGATGGAGTGCATAGGCCTACAGATTTAAGCACATGCATAGAAATCACACACACACAGAGGAAGAGGAAGGACAAATGTTGCCAATTATAGGACTATAGTAATAAATGATAGGACTTTTTGTGTCTATGTGTGTCTATGATTAACTTGTTAATTGTTTAATAAAGAAATTGCAAAGAAGAAATTAAAAACAACAACAATATTTTAAGTCCAAAACCCAAAGTTATGCAATTTATATAGATAAAAAACAGAGAGAATCAGGAAACCCTGACATTTGAGAAGCTGGAGATAATAAGCTACAAGATAATGTTATATTTTGATTAATCTCCAGCTCTGTATCATCTTCGTGTGGGCAATGTGAACATAGGGCTGCATGATTATGGCCAAAAGGATAATCAGGATATTTTTTTATCAATATTGAGAGCATGATTATTTACCATGATCATTCATTGCTGTTAGGGAAAGATTTGTATTGCACTTTCACATGCACTGTGAATAAACAGAGCAGTCCGGCTAATGTATGTATATTTGCATCAACATAAGACTTAAAATAAGATTCATCTTAACCTGAATTCAGCGCATCTCCTAGAAGCAAAATATAAATAAATTTGTACCAAACCTTTCACCCAAAATTAAATCAACAGAGGACTGCGTTCACTTTCATGTTGTGCTACATTCCTGCTAATTAACAAATCGTTGAATCAGAATAAGACTTGGAATAACTGGTCACTGGAGGGGGTGCTGCTGCACAAATCTCTAAGGAGTGGCTTGTCACTAGTGTACATGGAAATAGCTGCTCCATCTTAAAGGACAGCCCACCTGAGCCTGCTGAAGTTGTTGAAGTAGCTTCAAGGCTAACCCCATTCACTTTAATCAGCAGATGGCAAGCAAGACACAGAGAAGTTGTAGCATTTCTAAACACCTCACTTATTAACATGATTTTAATAAGGTAAAATGAGGCCAGAGACTACTGTGGCACTAAAGATTGAGTTAGGGATGAACGATATGGAGAAAAATCAATATTTGCATACAGTATATATGACATACATGTCTGTATATCACAATATTGTTTACAAAATACCTTGATATCGGTAGGGTTGACTTTGACTATTTTCACAAAGTATTTACACTATTTGATTTTTTATAAATAATCATCATCAGTAATGTGTGGATATAATGAGAAAGTGGGTAAAGGCAACTAAAAGTCAGCTTGAACATTTTGGTCAGCTCAGAAAATGATATCATTTTACTGTAATCTGCCTTTAAAAACATATCTAATGCCATATTTTGATTTGACAAATTCCAAAATCTAAGACAATGATAAAAAATATTAGTAAAATTTATTTTGTTGAAATTTTGTTTATTTTGTTGTAAAAAATAAGCAAGTTAAATCTTTAGCGCGTGACTACAGTAATGCACATCCGTTACATTCAAGCCACTGTCAAATGAGTTGATACAAAGCTAATTAAGACTATCAGCTCCACACAACTGTATATTTCTCAGTATGGCTATGTTCACAAACTGATGTCGTCTGGCGATTTTTGCGCACAAATTAAACCCGTTCGAGTCATGATTCACTCAGATCTTTAACCCGAGTCTTTAAATTGACTCACGAATCGCGAGTCTCTAGTATCATTAACTACTACTACTACAATTCAATCTAAAAAGATAACAACGCCAGACACAAACCTCTTGCAACATTTGCTACTACTATTCCTAGCCATCTTAGCTGCAAAAAGCTTTAGAACTTACAATTACGACCGGATTCACTCACGAGCCCTCAATGACTCGTAAGGCCTCGATGACTTGTGAGTTGTCGATGCTTGGCGAGTCAGTCAATCCGGCGAATCAGCCGGCTAAGAGTGGATCTGATTCAGAGCGAGTGAAGTCTCACCTCGAACTCAGGGTAAAGCAAATCAACAATCAACAGGCTCATGGCTCAGGCTCGTGGCTCGGGCTCGCCTCAGCCCGCGAGTCAGTCAATCGTGCGAATCAGCCAGCTATGAGTGAATCTGTAGCAGACGAGCAAGTGAGCAAGCTCAAAGTAAAGCAAATAATCAACAACAAAAGCCATTCTTTCACTTCTGAAATAACATACAGTGTTCGGCACGTAGCCTAGCTAAGCATAACGTAGGTTTGGTGTATAAATGTAATATGTTAAAATGCAATCAGCTCGAGTACACAGTCGATTTAGAAAAAACAAGTTTTCTTATTCCTGGCAATAATGACTCAAGTGATTCAAGTGACTCACACAACCCGGTTCAGTTTAGTGAGTGACTCAGAATAACCCGAATTCTTAAAAGGAACCAGGTTTGCCAGGCCTGGAAAGCCAATCATGTTTTTTTAATCCTCCGTGTCCTCCTTGGCTACTTGCATTTATTCTTGTCATTACTAAGAATTCACCATGGGGGAGAAGGAAACTACGCACATGCAACGAAACAACGAATATAAAACATTAGGCTACTTATCAATACTTATCAAGAAATAATTTGCCTATATAAACATTGTTTTTCCATTATGACAACATAATTTTAAGAACAATCTAATCAATACATTATTTCCTTAGAAACAGGACAACAATACACAAGAACAATGCACACTTAATTTCCCTCAGGTGAGAAAGTTACTGATTTCCAACCTGTGTAAAAGTCCTTGAACTCTTCATCACTGCTCAAATCCAATCAGTCCCCCGTCTGCTGTATATTTTCTGTGCGCTGCATACTTAAGCTAATTATTACAAACAACTAATGTGATTTAGTAATGAATTTGGTTTTTAACAAAACATGAAATAATAATTAGTGACCACTAAAAAGTTTAATTACAACTAATTATGGATTTACAGTGTACAGAAACCAAATCTTTGGTTAAAAACGCAGACCTGCCAATGGCTTACTACGGGTGGGAAATATAATTATAATTATATAATAATTATATATAATTATAAATCAGGGGCGGCTGTGGCTCAGCGGTAGAGTGGTTGTCTGCCAATTAGAAGGTTGGTGGTTCGATCTGGCCCTGCAGTCCCATGTCGAAGTGTCCTTGGGCAAGACACTGAACCCCTGAATTTCATCAGGTGCCCCGATGCTGTGCAAGTGTGTATGTGTGTGCATGTTTATCTGATGAGCAGGTGGCACCTTTTTCTGGATTAGCGGCAGCAGTGTATGAATGTGTGTGAATGGTGAATGTATCCTGTATGATGTAAAAGCGCTTTGAGTAGTCGTTAAGACTAGAAAAGCGCTATATAAATACAGCACATTTACATTTACATAATGGATTCTTAGATGCATCGCAATTCTCTCTAGAACGATTCGATGCTTGATAAGTTAATAATCGATTATAAAAAAGTTACATATACAAATCAGAAAAGAGAGTGACTGAAAGAGGATGGGATAATAGACAACAACTTGGAGTTTAGGCAAGAGTGCAGAAAGAAAAAAAATATTACACTTAGTATATATACACATGATCTAATAAGACATTAGGGCTGTAATCTCCCACTCGACTAGTCGATTTATTGGTCGAACAGTTCTGGCTGGAAACGACCAAAATTCTGATTGGTCGATTTTTTTACGCCGTGTTAATTTCATCAAATGGAAGCATAGACCGTTACGGCCTATGGGTGGAAAGCACTAATTGCTAATGGGGGTGTTTTCAGAGCACCCCTGTTTCACAGGTAACAGTCTGTCTTCACAACACCCCCCTTGTTTTCACTTTTTTCTGGATTAGCCCGACCCACTGGGGACAGATTGAAGAAAGAACTAAAGCCTTGGTTTAGTGGTTTGCTGAATATTTATTTAATTGTGAGTGTTTAGTTTCCAGTCAGTCCTCCTCTACCATGTTGAAGACATCGGCAGTGTGGCAGCATTTTACAAAAATAGATAACGGAAAAAAAGTTTAATGCAAAGTTTGCAAGCAACAGTTTGCATATCGCAGCTGGTCTACAAACATGGCGTATCACCTAAAAAAGTTTAATCAGTACGCTAACTTTTCCAGCGTTTTTTTGCCCTGTCTGTTTTGAGTAGGCTATAATAACATATCAGAATTGGCTTATTTCATAGTCTAATAATCGTTTTATAACTATCGGCGCACCCACACGCAACGACGGTAGTGCTCCCCAGATACACCCAGACCCCGCTGGATGTTAAGCCTCTATCATCCAAACGCTAAAATAATATCACGGAAGGAATTGTTGACTTTATGGCTCAGGATATGAGGCCCATTGCTGTTATGGAGGGCTGAGGTTATAAGAACTTGTTAATACACAGCGCCAGGACGCCACACCATCATGCATGGACTAACCCAAAATGTGAGGGACCCAAAGAGAAAGTTTCAGAGTTAATACAACACAGCGAGGCACTGAGCTTGACCACAGATATGTTTAAATATACAGTATACATTAAAGTGGATGTGCCTTTTGTGTTTCAGAGTAAAATCTTTAAATGAATAGTCTATTCGTGTCTCAGCCGCGAAGCCGAGCTCCATGTTCAGCCGCTCCGTGCAAGGACATGCACAGAGCGCTGATGCAGCGCTGTCAGAGTCGACAGACGAGTGTCATTTCACTGCAAAATAATTAGGTCAAAAACGTTTAAAATACTGCAAATAGCCTACCAGGACAAGTACTGCAGGACAGTACAGTTAATGAATCTAACATTTTGTTTTTTTCCCGCCACTCCGCACCCCCCCAGTCGATTTTTAGTTGAAATTTCAGGACTTCAGTCAACCAAGATTTTCTTTGGTTGATTACAGCCCTATAAGACATACATTTAATAATTCGGCAAATCACATATAGGCTGTTCATCTAATTTATCACATTACATGTGACCACCTCATATAACTCCTGTGCTGGCCTCACTGCATTGACTCCCGGTTCAGGTTAGAGCAGATTTTAAGGTTTTGCTTTTGACGTACAAAATAGTGAATGGCCTTGCACAGTTATATTTGTCTGATCTTTTAATTTCCTATGTGCCTTCACGGTTGCTGTGCTCCCACGGGTCAGGACTTCTGACTTCTGAGGTCAGGAAGAAAACGGTTGGTGAGCGAGCCTTTTCGTTTCGTGCTCCAACATTATGGAACAGTCTCCCAGCAGATATTAGATTGGCATGCTCAACTGAGGTTTTTAAAAAGCTTAAGACTTACTTATTCACTGCTGCTTATAAACGCTCAACTTTCTTTGGTGTCTTTGTATAGCGGTACTTATTTCTAACTGTTTCAATTTACATTTTAATGTATTGTTTGTATTTTAATTGTATTCTTTTTGTAAAGCACTTTAATTGAAATCGCTCTATAAATAAATGTATTATTATTAATATGTTTCATGTTTTAATAATCCAAATCTCCACCTTTAAACATGACTGAGCCTTTAACATGGAATATCACTGTGAGAGAAGGTGACTCAGCATGTTTAAGGCTTAAGCATGGAAAGACTACACAATAAAAACCTTAGTAGACAAAACATTTCATTAAAACTTATGTGTGACAAATACCACATATGTCAAAATCTAACAAACTCAGATTTTTATGTATATTTTTTTAAATCACGCATGAAAATGTACATAAAAAAATGGTTGCATCGACATAGAATCGAATCGTTGGCCTCTGAATCGGAATCGAATCGTGAGGTGCCCAGAGATTCCCACCCCTATGGCTTACACACATGCTGTCATGATTAACCTTTTGTTAAATTTCTTATCATTGGCTTATTGCTGAGATTATATCATAGGTTTACAGATCTATAGATTTGTAGTGTAATCTAGTTTAGTATATTTTAGCTATGTGGTAAAACTAAATGTAAACTGTCTCACTTAAGGGCATAAAGTCTTCACAAACCCCAGTGTGCGACAGCAAAACTGAGGTCCAGCTGGAGGGACGTCAGAACAAACTGCATCATCCGGAGCAAAGGACTAGCTAATGTGTGTAGTCCCTTCCCAGGCCAGCGTTATCTAAAAACAGCTACTTGGTAAAACAAACACATGGCAGTTTCAGATCACCTCAACTCATCAGTGAGACAGCTGGCTCAACAAACCAAGTGGAAATGGCTAAATAAAGCAACTCTTCAGGAAAACATAGCTGTATACTGTCATGATAACAATCACCTGACTGATAAAGGCACAAAATTGACTCTTGATGACCTACTCAGTGCCAAATCTCTCAAAATCAATGATAATTTTGTTGTTAGTGAAACAACCCTTGGCCCCTAAAGAGCAACTCCCCACAGCACTTAAGAGTCCCACTCATCACCAGTCAAACAGGTTTCCACTCATTTCCTCATGCTCAATGAGAGGTGCCCTACTCACCGTACGATAGACATCCTCACTGCTCTCCTCGTACTTCTGCTGTATCCTCTCCTCCAGGAAGTAGATGCGGAGCTTGAGGCTGAAGTTCTCCTTCTTCAGATCATTTAGGTGCTGTGACAAAGTACGGTAACCGTTAGACATGATGGTCAAAGAACACCGTTATAGGTCAGAAATGAACAGTCGTCTTCGACCTCTCCGTATCATGGGGGAATACGGAGTCCATTTTAAAGGACAGCGACTGTCCCGGCACGTCCATGTGTTAGAGTCCGGTAACCGTTAGACATGCTACCTCCTTCTCCAAAAGAGCATAATATCAAGATAAACAAATTATTTACAAAGTGGTATCCTAACAGGCCATTTAGATACCATCTACAAACACACACTAAAACTAATATACACACACACACTAGAGTCTATAGTGCAGAGGGCGACTCTGCAACCCGGCCAGTCAGAGATGTAGCCATTTCAGCTCCATGGTGTGTTCTGGTCTACTGGGGGGACGTGACAGGCGCTTATTTTACAGAAGGAGACATCCCTGGAATCCCAGACTGCCAGGGGAGATGGGTGGAAGGGGAGAAGAGGGGAGGAGGGAGGGTGTAGGGGGAGGTAAGAGGCTCAGGGCTCACAGGCAGTTGTGATATAAAGGGAAATCTCACCCCACTGCAAAACGGAAGCGCCAAAAAGAACTAACAAATCCCTTTTTTTCATTTTGTCTGCCTTCTTTCAGATGTATTGAAAAGAAATTGACTTTGTCCAATTTAACCACTTCCCTATCTGTTTGTGTGGAGGTTGATCCCCATTGACTGAACAGCTGAAACTCTGTCCACACAGCAGCCTGTATGTTATATAATCACAGCAGTGACTCACCTTTATTTAGTCTCTACCAAATTAGGGACATGACAATCTTTGTTATAGTTTGCTATTTTGCGTATTTATTACTTTAACACACTCAGGGTGCTAATACACTTAACAAGTTCATCCAGCTAGGAAACACTTGATTACACAAGTGTATCAAAGGGGAGACACTGTACAATTACATCCTACTTTGGGAGTTTTCACTAAGAGTTTTCACTCTTTTTTTCTTTCTGATAAATGAACACTCTGTAAATTAAAAAAAAAATAAATGTACTCATTATGAAGAATGACATCTCTCAGTGTGATACTGTATACTTTGATTATTACAGACTCATGTCTTGTGTATTGTTATACATAATCTATTAAAAACAGATCTACTGGTTTGTATGTATTGCACCTTTATCTTCAAAATAACTAGTGTAACTGTCAAAGAAATGTAGTAGGCTACAGAAAAAAGTACATATTTTTGGAGATGCCTAAAGTAGCCTAATATACAATATAAATATTAAAGTTAAATATAAGTTATGGTACTTTCTACCACTGGCCTTAAATCTCCCCAGAAAAAAAAATCAGACAAGTCAGACCAGACCCATATCATTAGAGTATTCATTAATAATTCATTAACGTTGTTTAAAGATTAACACAGAGTGAAAGGACACGGTCTAATGTAAAAGGGGTGACAGCCAACACAAGAATTATCGCCCAACTAAACAGGGCTAACTATACTAGTGAACTAGTAAAGATAAGATAAGCTACTCCAGTCTCAATACATTTGGTTTCAGGCAGTAGCAGCTAACAATTTCAGATAAAAAAGACCAAAAATAAGAGAAAGAAATTGACTGATAAACTGATAAATTCACTGTAACAATGCTACCTGCCCTACATTCGGACAGACAACGTTAGCAACTAGCTAAAACTAGCTAGTGAAGAACTAGCTAGCTAGCTTTAGCTAGTTGCTAATGTTGTCTGTCCGAGTGTAGGGCAGGTAGCATTGTTACAGTGAGCTAAAAGCCCATATAGTTTTCTCAGAAGTTGGTAAAGACTCAAACAGAGCTAAAAGCAGAGTAAATATTGAACTTACAGACATCTGGTGGCAAGAAACATTAGTACAAATGTATGTTGCCTGGAAGCCAAAGCAACTTACTCATGGCTTCCATGAGGGATGATAACATGATGTCAGTGTTTTCTGCTGGTTTTGTGACTCCTGCCCAAACCCAACGAACGTAGCACTTAGAAAAGTCCCTGAGACACATAGATATATTGTTTCTGTTGCACTTCTTTTACTTTAGTTAGAAGCATAATGTTATTAAAGGGGATGAGTCAATGTCATCTGACATTTAAAAGAGAATGCACTTATCATATGCCTATGATAGTTATGCTAAAATCAGAAACTCCCCTAACCAGCATGGGAAGGCAGAGGGGCTAGTGGGACAGGGGAGAGGAAAGAAAGTGAATGAAAAAGGAGAGCTGGGAGCCACAGTGGTATTAATAGGGAAGTGTCCTGAATCTCACAGAGCGGTGAATCCCTGCATGTCCCACAGTGAGATGAGTGAAAAGAAAGAAAATAACACTAAGTCCTTTTTGTTCTCATCAAATCAAGTTTCAAGACAAAGAGCATCAATATGTGACTGAGACATACGACCAACACATGCATCTACATCATTGTTGAGTGAAAGTTGAGTGCATCACATTACAGTCAGGATACTGTTTTGAAATCATTTAAACATTTCTATTAAATCCTTTAAAACTGAATAAAAGACCAAAAATTCAATAAATGTTCATTTTACTTGTGAATAGCGTCGAATGAAACCATCCATGTTATATTGGGGTAATTTGGTTGATGCAAACCCAAATTTCTGATATGGAAACTTTAATAAGAGGTCAAATTGGACCCGAGGAGGACAGCAGGGTTAAAGTGTCACATTACATGTACATACATTCATAAATAATTCCGAGCAAAGACAGGACAGGCGCCAACCGTCTCCACACAACATTAGGGATGACATCATGTACAGTACATAGTGTGTGTGTTTTTAAACTCCACGTGGCACAACTCACACACTCTCTTTTCAGCTCTCCATCAAAGACAAATACATAGGAGTGAATGTGTGTAAATATGTGCGTGCAGTATGTGTTTATAGCTGTGTAAAAGGGACACAACCAAGAATTCACAGCCTTGTAAGAGACTCCAGCTTTCAGAAAGCTTTCGTGACTTGTCTGTGACACCTCCCATTTTAACAAGGTTAAAGTAGTAGCACCTCCAGAATAACTTTAAAGGACTATCAGTGGTGATGAGTTGTCAGTGACAGTTATAGTACTCGACTTGCGTTTTTTGTTTTCCTTCAGATCTGGTATGTGTCATGAGGTGCTGAGGTGTGTATTGTAGAAAAAATGTGTTGGACTTCATCAATATAATACTGGGTCACACAGTCTGGGTATTTCCGAGGATTATCAGCCATACTTGTGTCAATTGTTTTACAAAAAGAATAAGCTGCAGATTCTACTATTGGGTTAGTGTCACATTGCCAGATTATCTCCAAAGCACTGTGTCAGCGCTGGAATGGATGCCTGAGTTATCATTGTGGGATAGGGGAAAGTTCTGGCTTGTTTGTATTTCTTTAAACCAATCACAATCATTTTAAATAGATAGTGATCGCGCAAGGGAGAGGAGAAATAGCCGGTCAATGGAAGGCTTTATCCCAACAGTCTACATTTGGTGAGTTACACTACTATAGGGTACGCTGCAAGACTGCAAATGGACAATACATTCTTACTTACTTGTGTGCTGTGTTTACCAGAAGAAACTATAGATTAAGAATACTTTAGGTTCTAGAAAAAGGCCGCAGTGGTATGTTTTCTGTGTCTGGGTATGAATTTGGGTCAGAAATGGTCTCCATGCTCATTACAACACCCTGCTGTCCAACATCAAAATATAGTCTTTTTACAATGCGACTGGTAGGCTTACAAGGCCCAATAATAGTGCAGGATGAGAAATCCTAAAGTGGGCCATGCTGTACCCAGAGGCAGACTTTCACCACCAGGAGGGTTCAGGGTGTTTTCCATCTGTGATCATCAGCTGCAGGTGTTCTCCTTTTCTGTAGCTACAGCAGTTTTATAACAGAGCTTGGATATGAGCATGAATTATCTTTATTCAACATTACCTGATTGAGTGATCTGATCATATAGCAAGGATATAGCATCAAAGCAAACCAAATTGGTTCATTACTTCTTTAGGCCCATGTGCAGCCACAAGATGGCACTGTAGCATATTTGTATTGTTTTCAAACCAAAGTATTGTTCATTATGCTGAAGGACAGGGACGTGTCACTCACATCAAGCTAAATGACAATTTAAAATAGAGACTCTCACCTGTTCAAACTGCTTGAGTGTGTGGAGCTGAAGAGGAGGAGAGTTGTCTGTTTCATCGCTACACAAATCTAAGCAGAGGAAAAACATATTTTTGGAATTAACAAACTATATGAGCAGTTATTCACACAAGACTAATAGTTTTTTTTAATAA
The DNA here is from genome assembly GCA_026937815.1 of Etheostoma perlongum. NCBI lineage: Eukaryota > Metazoa > Chordata > Actinopteri > Perciformes > Percidae > Etheostoma > Etheostoma perlongum. The sequence goes on from CM049382.1 coordinate 25,806,372, forward strand.
GAGCTAGGCTATGTACCTGTCATGTGACCTGTGATCTTGGATGAAGTCGGCTCTTCTACAGCACTGTCCAGAGACACAAAAAGTAGCATATCAACACACACACACATACACACACACAATGTGTGAATATTGTACAAAGTAAGCTTTGTAATCCTGAAGAGCAACTAGCTCTTTTGGAAATCAAAAAAGCCATGACATCTTTTCACTGTAACAGCATGATCTCATTTGCACCTCTGTGGGGAATTGGGGTCTTTAGGGAGTCCCAACAGGGGGGAGTGGAGATGAGAGGAGCCACTGAGGGTCACAGGCTATACCACTACTGCATACAGGACTGAATACTGTCAATGCATAGCAGGCTACTTCCCCCTTCCAGTCGGTGTGTAAATTCCTCAGACAGCTGCTCCATCAGAAAATCTAAAGACAGCTGGTGCATGCCAGAGGTTTAAATGTTCACCAGGTGGATAAATAGTCTACATGCTTCATGCATCATTGTGGTGGGCAGGGGAATGCCACTACTGTTTTCTTCAGGAATGTGCAAATATCAGTAGGATGGTGTATTTATAGTTACAGTGAGTGTCCCTGTATGTAGGAGGGATTTGGTGATGCAGTAACCTACATACCACACAAAGCATGGAGAATTTGAACTGCTGGAGACTGCCATCACTCTGAATTAATAATATATAACTCTTGTATGTTAATTAACCTGGGATGAGCCTGTCGAAACGGTTTTGTTGTTTAAAAGTCATGCATTCAGTCATTATTCTGTTGTGCATGCTCGGTACCCCTACATAAAGAAATGTAATATTAGTTTTTACTGGGCCTGTGTCCCAGGCATAAAATGCACACTTGAGCCCTTTAAATATTCGCTACTGTATCGCAATGTAAGTTCATTTGTGCAAAGTAGGCCAAAATTAGCCTCCCACTCCTCCTGTCCTTATCCATATATTTCATAAGAAATGTATAGTCTACTATAGTAAATAGGCCTATTGGGAGGGGGTGGGGGATACACACACATCCACAGTCAAAAATTGTATCGCCAGCAGCCTTAATAGCTTTATCCATCAATCCATAAAGGATGCAGATGGCTACTGTATATGATACAGCCGCGGCCTTTATTACACCGAGGATGTACGGCTGCTTTATGAAGACTGAAAACAGCCCATGATAAAGAAACAAAAAAAACAGCCTTATAACCCAAAGGGCTTTTGAATTCGCTCAAACCACGGTTTATAAGCCCGGGTCGTGGTTTTCTTAAAGCCAATGCGCGCTGTAGTCTTCCGCTGCGGTGTTCCCCCCGCACACATTCAGCCAAACGCCGCCTCACCTCTCAGACTCTCCCCAGATTTGCTCCGGCGGCGATGAGCTCCAATCCATATAGGCTGTTCCTTCAGTCAACGGGCATCCATGCCGGGAAGCCGCTGCCTTCAAATCACCAGTCCATTATTCGTTTTAGGAAAAAATACAACCCCAAAGGAACATGTCAATGTGTAGGCTAATGTGCGCGGTCGACGCACCGCACACCGCTCAGGTTTGGAGGGGGTGTGTGTGTGGATGCGCGCCCTGAGAAATGAAAGCAGAGCCCCATCCCACAGAGCAGAGCCCCTGCTGTTCAACCAGCCCACCGCCAGATGAGCTGAGAGGAAAGGGAAAAGTCTTAAAAATAATGATCTGAACCTGTCCTGATTAACCAGAATTTTACAAAATAAAAATAAAAGTACCACAGCCATGTTTTCAAGGCACCATTTAGCCTAGCCTGCAGTTTACACTCAGATATAACAATAAGCAGTTATTATGCAGTCCTGCTCTGTATACTGACATGCCTGCACTGACTTATTATAGTGCCCTTCATAGCCATAAACTAAATTTCTTTGAGTTCTCTGTCAAATGTAATTTTTTACAGTGCATCCACATCTTAGGGGGCAACAGAACCAGTGTGCCCTTCAGAATAAAACTGATGCAACGCAAACAGTTTTGGATGAGTAGAGCTATAGTTCATTATTACTATAGAATCATTAGTCTGAGGTAATAAATACCAAAAATATCAAAGATTCTAAAGTCTGTTTTACTGAAAGTTGGTTGGTCGACACGTCTAAAACCACATTCACATCAGCCTGAAAAGGTTCCTGTGCTTCCTTAACAGTATTGGGGTACACCACATACGCAGTAAAATATTGTATGCACTTGCCAAAAGGCTCAATAGCCCATTGGCTGGCAATGACAAAGGCTATTTGATTTATACAAGACATTTAATTACACATAAACTCAATGTGCTTTACACCGGAATACAAAATATAAGAAATATATGAGAGGTTGAAGTAATAATAATAGTGATAACACAAAGTAATAATTCAATCTATACAGCTCTTTTATTAAAATTGTACTTGTCATTAGTTAAATACATTATTCAGATATATACAAATAATAAATAACAATCCAACCCGCAGTGATGGAAGAAGTAGCTTTTCAGGCGCAATTCCACACTAGGCTACTCCATTACAAGTCATGTATGTAAACCTTACTTATGTAAAATAGTATCAGAAAAAGAATTTGTGCTACTTTTGCTAATAAATAAATATACTCATTTTGCAGCAAATTGGCCCCTCACAGACTTGTGTATTATCTTTATTATATGGATTGTACAATGTTTAAATAGCCTATAAAGTAGGCTAGCAAAATTGTACACAACATTTTACAAGTACACCATTCAAAATCAGAGAAATAACATTTCTGCAAACAGAAAAGCCTTGTAGGTTGGAGATCATTTTCATCCTGTGATATGATCTCTTCTCTAATTTCTCATTTTAACAGAAGTATTGCAACATGCTTGGAAAACTGTTTCAACACTGGATACATCCTTCTCTGGAGTTGAGTTTTCCAAAACAAAAGAACCACAATTCCATTTTCAGGGCACATATTGAGACTGAACATTAAACCGTTATATATAGGCCTAAAGACAGCTCTGGTCTTACAGCACATAACTGTTCTTATGATGTTGCCCAAATACCTGGATTTTATATGGCAGGACATTGTAGTATCCAGACACTTTTCAGCAGAAAAAAACAATAATGTGTACACTCAAATGTTCTGTGAGGTCCCAATCACTTATTTATATCAAATTGGGTTGGCTGCTGATTGTCTTATCTATTTGAAGAAAGTGACCCAGGGGTCCTGCTCTGTAAAAAAAGGGACAAAGTTCATAGGATTATGTCATTGTTCGCTTTAGCAGTAGGAACACAGCTTTGGTAATCTTGTTAGAGGCAACAGAACCAGTGTGCCCTTCAGAATAAAACTGATGCAGCACAAACAGCTTTGGATGAGTAGAGCTATAGTTCATTATTACTATAGAATCATTAGTCTGAGGTAATAAAAGACCCAAAAATATCAAAGATTCGAAGGTCTGTTTTACTGAAAGTTGGTTGGTCGACACGTCTAAAACCACATTCACATCAGCCTGAAAAGGTTCCTGTGCTTCCTTAACAGTATTGGGGTACACCACATACGCAGTAAAATATTGTATGCACTTGCCAAAAGGCTCAATAGCCCATTGGCTGGCAATGACAAAGACAATTTGATTTATACAAGACATTTAATTACACATAAACTCAATGTGCTTTACGCTGAAATACAAAATATAAGAAATATATGAAGCATAAACATGATAACAATACATAAACAACACATATAATTATACAGTATAATAAATAAGCCTGAGAGATTAGAAACAGTTTGAGATGGCTGTTGGATGTGGACACAGTTTGGATGGATCTCAGGTCATCAGCTTGTTCCAGAGAGCAGGACACAGTAACTGAAGGCCCCTCGCCAGACCTGGATTTAGTTCTGGGTACAGCTTGGAGACCTCTGCCTGGCGACCTGAGAGGCCCCCGATGTGGTTGGAATCAGTGAGAAAGTCAGAGATGTAGTGAGGAGCCAAACCATTAATTGCTTTATAGACTATTAGCAGGATTTGGAAGGTGATTCTGTATTGTATCAGGAGCCAATGCTATTATTTCAGTACTGGAATAATAAATATGTTCAAATGATAGATAGATAGATAGATAGATGGATGGATGGATGGATGGATGGATGGATGGATGGATGGATGGATGGATGGATGGATGGATAGATAGATAGATAGATAGATAGATAGATGGATGGATGGATGGATGGATGGATGGATGGATGGATGGATGGATGGATGGATAGATAGATGGATGGATGGATGGATGAATAGATAGATAGATAGATAGATAGATAGATAGATAGATAGATAGATAGATAGATAGATAGATAGACAGATAGATAGCGATGCCTGATGTAAATACATTTTCCATCTTTGACTTTCAAGAACAACTACGGGTATCTCAGTCTCATCTGTATTTTATGGAGAATTTAGCTGTAAAAAAAAAAACATCAAGCAATTGACATCATCAGTACTGTTTACTGATGCACGCTCCAGTTACATTGTTCATGTGCCATACCCGATAGGGTCCAAGCCTCCATTTAATAGCCTTGGACAATGTCAAACTTGTGATTGCATATTGCTTATGGAGACCTTTTACCATGGCGCCCTCTCCCGGAGTGGTGGTACTACTGTAGTACCACCACTCCGGGTCCAGGAGGACATAAGGGGAGTGTAACACTCCTGGACTGATGCTTGGGCTATAATTAGGCTAAAGATGGAAGACAAACTATAAGGTGACTTTCCGATTGTATGTATAAGTACATTTAGATACTTGTTAATACATGGGTAAATGAGAAAAAGAGTTTTTTTATTTGGATGAACTGACCCTTTAGGGTTTAGTGTTTATTGTTCATGGTTAAAAATGATGAATTCATGAGTTGGAAATCCAGCCTAGACAGTTGGAACTGTGTGAATCCAACAACCACACTTTAATAATTTATACTGTTATTGATCCCCAGTGGGGAAATTACAATTTACACTCTGTATGTTAGGATTCACTACACACAGGCCCTAAATACACACATGCTCAGGACCTATTCATGCACAAATGAAGAGATGTCAGAGTGAGTGGGCTGCCAGCTGGACCAGCGCCCTGAGCGGTTGGGGGTACCTTGCTCAAGGGCACCTGGCAGTGCCAAGGAGGTGAAGTGGCATCTCTCCAGCTACCAATCCACACTACTGGTCCGTACGGGAACTTGAACCGACGACCTTCCGGTTCCCAACCCAACTCCCTACTGAGCTACTGCCACCCCCGACCTGACCTTCTACTGCACAATGTGTCAGTCTACAAGTTCCTACTATTGTATGTTGTGTAATACTTCATAGTTCACTTTACAGTCTTGCATTTATATGAGCATGTGCATAACCAAATCATTCAGACGTCAACAAATAATACACTCCACGCTGATATGAAGTGCATGTGAATGTAAAATGTGTGTTCTTTGTGACTATAATCAAAAGACTGTGGTTGCAGACCATTTTAATCCCATGACCTACTTAGACTTAGACTTAGATTTAGACTTCTCTTTATTAATCCTTTTGGGATGACTCCCGCAAGGAAATTGAAATTTCCAGCATATGTGAGAGTATTCTTACAGTATTCTTACAGTATTCTTACATTACTCGCAATACATTAATACAATACCCAGTGCCTCTGGTATTTATTTTCAACGGCATTATTCAGGGTGGCTTCAATCAGTCGTTATTGACTTTGTAAGATGAAGGATGTAGGCTACATATTTTTTTTTCACAGAATTTCAAAATTTGCATATATTGTCATTTTGTTACAAACATGTTGCATCTGTTTACACACTGTTACAACTTTATTTCAATCAGGGGAGACTTCAATTTTGAGTGAACAATTATTTATTGGCATGTGTGATTAGACCCTCATTGTAACGTCATCAAATTCCATGGTGACGCCACCGTATTTTAAAGGGGATCGAGAAGCTGTGAGTATTGTAGGATACCCCCGATTGAGTCTAGATGCTGCTGGTGGTGGTGATGGTGATGAATGAAGAGGATACTGAGATCTGGATGAGAGAAATGAGAGCAACAGAGAGGAGAATATTTAAATATTGGCGGCAAAGATGTGATTGGCTGGTAGACATTGTGGCTAAATCTGACTGGTTTAGCTTAAGCAGAGATCTTCAACAGGGGGTTCAGGACCCTAAAGCCCTTGACAAAACAACCAGACTAACCCTAACCCTATAACAGCAGGCGGCGCGGATCTGTATTGTCACCCAGTTATTAAAACCGGCAGCTGATTGGACGACCGTGTCACGTGGGTCTGGCTTCTCTGGAAATTCTGTTTCAGAATACGAATTTATATTCAACTATATTTTACTCACCGAAATGTCTTTCTGAAAACGTTTTAAGGAGAAATAGGCCGTGCAGCTGCTGAATCTTCATTGCAGATCCACAAAGGTCAGTTTCAAAACTTTTGTCAGATTTTGAGAGACTCTAGTCACGCTCATCCTGCTCCTCTGTTCCGGGTTAGCACTCCACCAATCAGATTGGTCATTTGAGTCCGATTGTCCGGCTGTGCCCACTTCCGACCGAATGGGTCAAAATGAAGGCCGACGGCCCCTCCGACGGACGACGGCACGGAACACACCGAACAGACTCGCGTCCCTGACCTTGCCAGACTTTATCAGGTTGATGCGTCAGGGCCTTAAGGGGTAGGCATGGGCCGGTATGATAACCTTCAACAAAAATATCACGGTTTCACGGTATTACGGCATTGCAAATACAGCTATAAATGTATTATTTTTAACCCACTGCCCACTATTAGGGAGATGGATTTCTAAACTGCCCTTTCTGTCCTTGAAGACTCATAGAAACCAGCTCACACCTTAGGAACCCTATATGACTACTTAGGGGGTCCTCAGAGTTGCTGCAGGGGGGCCCAAGTTATTGTTTAATCATTTAAAGAAAAGTTAATTAAGTCTGCAAATATACATAAACATCAGACAACATATTAGCAAAGATAAATAATTTAGAAATTCTTTCTTTTTAATCTACACAACATTGATGACAGGCCAAGGTAAGGTAGCCATCCACAGATAAGCTAAGATAAGATTCACTGTGCTGCATGCATGTTTAATTAACTAATTAAAACATGATGTATATAATATATAAATGTCAATACTTTTTTAATAGCTTAGTATTGTACGCACTACAAAAAGGTATGTGTAAAGATTTTAGGCCACCCTACACGTTATAGTCCCAGTTTAATATGCAACTCAATTTGATACAATATGTAGTGTGTGTGTGTGTGTGGGGGGGGGTCTCAATTTGACTAAAATAAAAGAGTGAAGGGGATGTGAATGTGTGTGTGTTAAGTGGCATTTTGAAACACTTTCTTACCATGGATATTTCTGAAAATCACAAATTCCTGTGCGACAGCAAATGGGTTGCTGTTATTTTATGCATCATATTTACCCCCCATTTGTTTTTTGTTTTTGTTGTCTATAATATCCAATGTGATTACTGAGTCAATCTGAGTGTTGACAGTTTTGGTTGTGTTTGTTTGGATAACTCCAGTTCTACTGCTGAGCATAAAGCTTTTTTTAATATGTAAGATATCCATTAAAGTGAAACATTCAATGGCCTGAGGACATTTGCTTCCAAGAAATCATCTGCCACCTCAGTGATTGACACCTCTTATAGACGCACTACAGCGGACACATACATGTCTACATTGTCTCTCATTAGTAATTTATAGAAAAAGTAATACGATCTTATGCTTTTGAAGCAATTTTTAACAGAGATGACTTAAGGCATCGTATTTTTTTGTTGTTGTACTGATATTTCTGTGCAATGTGGTTTCTGTGTAGTGCTGCAATTTAGCTGCAATGGCCTCAATAGACACTAGATGTCCTCATAAGACCACTGTGCACTCAGAGGGACCCTCCTGTGTCTACAACATCACAACACATCTCCAGCCTCCCATAGCAATCCTTCATTACAGCTATTTGACTTCTCAGTTGTCTCGTACAATCACACCATTTCTACATCAGTTAAAGAGTCTCTAATCTAATTCCTAAATCCGCTCAAAGACCACACAGGGTCCCGACTTGTTCAGTCGAGGCTCTGCAGAGATGATCCAGATGGCTGGGGCGTTTGTCAAGTCCCTGTCAATCATCTTGTTCTGCTCGGCCTGGGCCAACGCCTCCAGTTCAGGGGAGGTTTCTGGGCACCAGTCTGCCATGAACTTATCCTTGGCCTCACAGTAGTTCACAACCACTTCCTCAGGCTGCTCCCCAAACGCCCAGTCTGAAAAAAACAGAAGACGAAGGAAGAGGGACACAGAGTGGATGCAAGACAGAAAAGCTGTGAGTGATGATATATAAGAGCTATCTTCTGGCTTACGGCAAGGGTCGTCAACGTTTTTCAGTCCAAGGACCCCTCAGCTGAAGAGATGGAGCAGAGACCCCTTACGATGTTAATTTTTTAAAATTGAGTTGCATATTACAATAACGTGGGCCTACAATAATGTGTGGGCTGGCCTTGAGCCTTCACACGTACTATTTGTTGGTGCATACAATACTAAGCTAATCAAATAATAATTGTTAAAATATTCACATATTTAAAAGGAAGTTTTTCCCTCGCCACTGTCGCACTGTTGCTTGCTCTGGAGGACACTGTTGGGTCCTTGTGAATTCATGTGGTCTATGTTTTAAAATGTTAACATGATGTTTTAATGTTAACATGTGGCATAGTGAATCCTTCTGTGGATGGCTACTTTATGTCCATCTACCTATAGGCCAGGAAGCCTATCATCAATGTTGTGTAAATAATAAAAAAAAAGTATCTTTACCAACAATATGTGGAATACATGTTAATGTACATTTTCGGACATATTTAATTTTTTTTTTCTAACAATAATTTGATGGCACCCTTGCAGCAACTCAGAGGAGCCCTTAAGGCTCCAGGACCCCCTGCTGACGATCTCTGATCTATAGTACTGTAACAAACCTGCAAAGTCGTGGAGGAGGTCTGTGATGAGGTGACCTATGATGGCATAAAGAACACCAAGCACGACAAAGACTGCGATGATCAGGTAGATGACGTAGGTAGGCAGGTGGACAGCATCCCGAGAGGGGGGTATGTAGCTCTCGAACCACACCGTCCCATCGTCTTCCCTGTAACGAAAGCGTAAACTGTCCTCGGTCACCTCCATCGTTGTCTGAGAGTCTCCAAAGCTGCTGTCAGCCTGAGAATCCACTTAATATCTCAGAGTCATCGCTGGATGGAAAGAAGCTGGCACTAAGGTTTCAACAGATCTTTGTATGCAAATCACAAAAATTCCTGAAGAGTTTAGCAACCAGAATGTGGATACAAACTTCTAGTTACAGCAGGGAAGCCGGCAACGATCATCCAATTTCACTGGGTGTCCTCACACACCTGGCAACACTAAGCATGTAAGACTTAAATTAAAAGTACCATAACTATAAACTATTTCTCTCAGCCTGAAAGTATTTCATTTTGCTTCCGCTGTACACACCTTCTTCTCTGTCTGTTTGTGAAGCTACACAGATGGAAACTAGATTAGCTACCACAGTTACAGGTAGACAAGGTCAGAGGAAAAATGCTGCGAGCACAGTTTCCTAATAAGTAAGAGAGAATTTACTGAATATAAGAAGAGCATACAGATCTATCCAACTATCTACCTTTGTAAGGAAGAAAATTCCTTTTAAAGTAAACTCTATTATTGTACCTATGTGTCTTACTATAAATGTATCTATCTATATGTTCTTCTTCTACTTACATCATTATCGAACATTATTTAATATGACTAATGCGCAGTAATCCTTGACATTGATAAATAAGGTCACTGGCCCTGAGATAACCAGGTATTAGAGGAAGTTAAGATGGATTAAAAGACACAGACAAGACAAACAGCACTCTTGTATTATCCACTTGTTTAATGGAAAGAAGCTAAGTCCAACACCAGAACAGATCAAACCGACATTTTAGTCTTTACAGCAATACATGTGATGTAAGGGGAAAAAATGCAGGTTATTGCTGTTTGACTGGTCGGTGAGGAAATTGCACAAAAATGGCAATTATTATGCAATTTTGCTACACCTTTTCAGGAAAGTTACATACATTCATGCATACATACATACATACATACATACATGATCAAGTTACGCAATCTTTGGATTTTAATTATTTTATTACATAGTTATTGAAAGAAAATTTATTTTTTACATCTCACATCAACATCTTTGAAGATAGCTGACATACTTTTAGCATGAGAAATGGATGGGCAGCAAACAACAATATAGTGCAATGTATTTTGAATGACTGACATTATGAACCACGTTTACATATATTTTTAATAAGTAATCCGAAGTGTTTCTTATGAGTACAAACTATAAGTGTATTTTTTATGTTGAACTAAAATGCTTTAGCTTATGCATGCATCACTACACTACAACATTGCTCGCTGGAAGGAGATATAACTACTGCTGTGACAGAGTGACAACTCAAAGGGAAGTGGCATAAGGGGTCATGGGCCAGGCGAAGCTCACTCTATGAGCAGACATCCTTTTTTCTCTGGGGCATGATGAAGTGATAGCGCTTCTCAGTGGAGGAGGGGAGGATGGATGACCGCTGCCCTCATCTGCCCGGTAGAAACCGGGCAGCAGCCCGTCCTTTTCCTTCTCCATGTTCAGGTGGTCTTTATCCATCATACTGCAAACGCTCAGTTGCCGCTCTTCTTCTATCTCTGCTCTCCCTTCCTCTGAATCATCCTCCACTGGTTTAGGGCCAAACATCCAGTCTGTGAGAAGAAACAGATGAGAATCAAAACATGTGAGAATGAAATAAAATGATTTTCTGTTACTTCTAAGTGTCTTTTGAAGGGGCACAGCGGCATTTATACTTATTCATAAGTTACATAAATTCAGATTGCCATCGTCATGGAGCCTGGAAAATAAGTTATATACATTTTCTGTGGCTCTGGAGGAAGCTCTCTAGAATAAATAAAAATATATAAAGGCTTATATATACTGTATATTAACCCAGATGATGTCATCAGGGTGCATTACAAACATGGACATGAGTTTGAAATAATAGGCATTTACCATGCAGGGAGGTCAAATTAAAGATGCTTTTGAGTTGCATCATGTGAAATGTAGAAGCCTGGGTTTTAGGGACTAAAAGTCTGGATATCCTGGCCTCCCAACATTGTGGAATTGCACTAGAAAATCAGAGTTCCCCTTTAAAGTGTTACGTTAGCAGAAGTTATTCACTCAAATTTGAATCAGTTTTGGGCAATTACCTTAATGGTATAAGAAGGAAACTGTTGGGAAGGTGTGTACACAAACCTCAAAGTGAATGTGAAGGAGAGTCATCAAACAACAACACGGTCACCCAAGAGAGGAAAGAAGGAAAAGACAAAACACTGATGCAGCCATGACCCAAGAGCTCAGGGAGGATAAGGAACTCAAAGACACCAGAGAGATGAGAAGGTGAACACCAGCCAGGGGTTACCTGCTAGGTCATGCAACAGATCTGTAATCAGATGTCCCACTATGGCATACGTGGCCACTATAACCAACACAACGCCGACTAGGACATAGAGTACATTGCGCGGCAGAGTTATAGCATCTCTGGCCGGTGGTATGTAGTCCACGAAGTAGGCCTCCTCCTCCTCTTTTCTCTTGGACAGCTGGAGGAGCTGTCGGTGCTCAAACACCAGCTGTGTGAGGTTCAAAAGCAGAGCTCCTCCGGACGCGTTTAGGGACACCACTGGTTGTTGGTTCATGGTTTTTAGTTGCTTTGGTAGAGTTGGTTTCGACAAAGGGATACTGTCTTTATAAGATGGTCTGTTCAAGGACTGCTGAGAAGCTTTGGGGCTGCTTCTTTGTGTGATTTGTTGCACATCGAGCTCCTTCACGGCACTGTAAAACTTGGGAAATGGGTGTGTAAAAGGTGCATTAGAGACGAAGAGAGTAAAAAGAAGCTGTTAAACACTTTTATATTTTCTGAAGCCGGGAAGAATGGCATGATTGGTGACGGATGGGAATTTCAAGATGATTTAAAAAATTTCAAAAATGAGAACAAGGTTTCTTGTGAGTGACAGCTCCCTGTCACAAAGTGGTTGTTCAGAAAAGCTACTTGACCAGACAAGAAAAATGTGACACCATAAGTGTGCCAACTCCCCCAATGTTTTGTCTAGACTTAAATCCCAGCTTTCTTCCTTCTAGTGATTTGGAGAGGGGCCCTAGGTCAAATTTCCATGAGAGCCAGGAGTGTGAGACCCACGGGAGGTGAATATAGGACAGACAGAGTTAATAGGATTGAGTCTGTCACAGAGCAATATCAGCTTTCCATCTGTAAGGATTAGAGATATGAACGCAGAGACGTGGACAGTAATTCCACAAAGAGGCTTAATGCCCTCCATGTATACAGGCTATATTTATACATAGGAATAAATATATACCACACATATATTGCAGTAAACCCACTTTCTCCTGGGTTTAAACTGCCATCACTTTATGAATATCTCACGCTTTGAATTCATCTTAAGCACAGCCGGTCCACTTCTTATATTCTATATATGTCCTGTCACATAATTCACTGATATGACACTTTATTTTCATGCTGCATTTCTTGCTTAATAACAGAGCAGATGGCAATATTTCAAAATGTGACCAATGAATATCCCCTGTAACTTATGAAAGATTCATATGAAATGTGATAACTGTTTTATGACACCATACCTCATAATCAAGACTTGAAACGGCCCCTTAGTTGTTGTAGTTCTTTGACTTGTGAATGGAAAGAGCTCCAAATATATATGACACACGGCAGTGTGTCATATATGCCGATGGCTCTGCAAATAACAACAAACACATGACAGAAAGTTAAAGTCGTGCAATCCAAAAAGGCTTACCGTAGTGGCTGCTCGATCACATCTAACCAAACAGCAAACCCACCAGCGTTGATTAAGTGGGCAGGTAATCCAACAATAAGCTTTTCTACTCTCAGATCTTCTCTGTATAGCATCAGGTTGGAGATTGTTTCTTTAAGCTTTAGAATCATCTTCTTGTGGTGGCTCGGGAACTTTGCAAAACTGAGTCATGAGAAATTTCCATTCTATGATGGTAATGGCAACGTTCGCAAAGAGGATGAACCAAGAGACTGGGTGAAGACCCCAGTAGAAGGCGTGTGTCATGTTGTGTAGAAAAGCCAAAAGGTTTAAAAAGATGAAAAACTTAAATGAAAACCAAGTCTTTCCCTAAAGAAGAAACCAGGGGAAAAAGAGACTAAGCGGAAGAATGGATGAAATGAAAAAGCATTGTGAGGTCTCTGAATGTGTCCCAGGATGAGGCTGTCAGGAGAACCAGACTGTATGTGTCAGTATCAAGATGTTCTAGAGTAATCCATGACAGGATTTGCATGACACATGCCAATGTCACCTTTTAACTGAGTAAGCAGGGAGTTCATTAAGCATCACCTGATGTTGACAGTTCCAACAGCTAATTCACACTGTAAGCCACAAATATGTCTAGAAGAGCAATTGCAGATAAGAAAACGTGAAATTCAATGCATTTTCCTGAGCTAAAGTTTGAGATACATTTAGATAATTTACCTGTAAGAAGGACTTCTTTCTCAGTAACTTCCATTCAGTTGAGTGAAACATTTAAAGTACAGTTTCCATGGCCTCTCCAGGTAAAACAGAAAGACAAAATCAGACTCCACAGAAAGCACTACAAGCAGAACAGCTCTTGCTCACTAGTCCTAAGCATAAAAAAACACCCAGTAATTTAGTCAGTCCATATTGACTGTGACTCCCTCAGGCCGGGGTGACCAACTTCTTGGGTTTGTCTTCTGGCTCTGACAGCATCTTGTAGTAGGCATCGCTCAGGACCCAGGCCCAGTAGATCACTGTTAGAGAGGTGTTTACGGTAAAAATGGCGATGATTAAAGGGTGCAGCATTGCACCAGACTCTTCAAGAATCTGTGTCACCTCAAAAAAAGTGTCTGCTGTGTGAAAGGTCGTCTGTATGTTCTCTGTCCGCTTCTACACTGGACTCTCTACCCCTCTTGACTGGCTGTTTTCACTGGACACTAAGTTTCTGTGGAAGCAGCCGCAGCAGCGGCATAATCCTCTTCAGCCGCTTTGTTACAGAAGATAACGTTGCATTAGACGTAGGCCTGCTTTAGTCTGTGTGTCTTGTTTGTGAGCTGCAGATATTCTTGCTGTTGTGTTTTTGTTGTGTCTCCCTCCTTCCCCTATTTCGTCTCTTTGTTTTGGAGTGAAACAATAGATCACAAGAAAGTATTGCTGGCTCTTTAAATTAAAAAAAATGTGATCACAAAAAAAGGATGTAGGCCTGCTTTATCCCTCCTGTCTTTGGGTCAAATTTGACCCCTTTAAAAAAATGTCTATATCTGAAATATGGGTTTCTTTTTAACCAAATTACCACAAAAAATGGATTTTATTCCTTACAACGCTCTTTGCAAATACAATTGATGACTTTCATTCCTGACGAAACTCATCTGTACGTTCCTCTAATCTTAACTATTAGTCAAAATAACTCAAATAATAGGTATAATTCTACATAAATGAGGGTTATTGACCATTAATTCCAAAGAATAGTGTAAAACTAGTAAGGTGGTGTTAGTGAAAACTAAAAAAAAAGTCTGAAAAAGGGACGAAAATGTCAATTTTTTGTCCGTTTTGGACCCAGGAGGACAACACAAGAGTGTAAATATTCATCCCTAAATTGTTGTTGCCTCAGGCATATAAAGCACATGAGTGCTATGAGACACTATAACTAAAGATGTAAAGAAACGGCTAAGATACAATGATGATTTAACCAACCCCAGTGACTGGGGAGAGAAAAAAAAAACATAATCTTGGTTCTAAACTTTATGTTCTCTCTGATATAATCCAGAAACTAATCAAGACTGGAGACATCACACAGAGGAGTTCTTAATCTGACAACAAACAGGACAGATGGCTCCTTAATCAGACCCCAGGGGCCAAAGGAGCACAGACAACACTTTATCTTTTCACAACATACTCATCTCATGTACCTAGAATGCAGAAACTGGATGTAAGTAGACAGCAAAAAGGTGAAAAATCAGTCAAAAAAAGTCATCAAGGAGAGACAGTTAACTTATTCCACCAGATGGCAGTCTGTACAAGCCTACACTGAATGGTGGACGACAATAGATTGTGGTTTTCTCGCACAGCAGATAGTTGAAATGTAATCATTTGCAGCATTTGCAAAATGCGTATTTTACGCATTACGCACGATCCAGAAGTCCATTATCTGCACTTTGCACGGCTCTCCCTTAAAGTTTCCAATCAGTAGACGTGAACACTGAGTTGAACTTTGAGACCTACTAGATAGCAGACGTATTGGAGCAGCAGTGTTGTTTCATCACAGATCAAAAGGCAATGGGTTGACACACTTTAATTACCTCCGTCCCTCGATGGCAGTGGAGAGGACACTGGCTTCTAACATGCCTCGCTTCACAACCAAGCGTTTTTAGCAGATAATATTTCGATCTGGACATTTCTTTCTAAATAAAGAGGTCAAACTATTTGTTTTCAACAATGAGGCCTCCGGTGGAAGTCAGCGTGTTGATCCTTTCTCTTTCGGCTCCTGGAGTTTTTATCACCATGAACAACATCCCTGCACTTCAGGAGTAAGTGTGCATCATGCACTTTCTGATAATTTAACTCTCATCTTGGCCTACTGTAGGCTGCTGTATGGAGCTGCTGCTTAAAGCCGCTGATATTTGGGATATTAAGCGGCCCACAGCCAGAGGGGAGGTTTTATCTCGAGGTAACCTTGTTTAAAGTCACTGCTGGGAGTCTTTAAGCCTACACAAGAAACAAGATTCACTTAAGCCTTAGGATTACATTTGTGAATTTAAGGAAATGCAATACACTTTTAAAAGTAAATACAGTAAATGAATTGGATTGCCTTAAGTGTGAGGCTTTTAAATGTGACTATATCACACACATTCATCAGTGTTCCTTGTTGGTCCCAAAATCAATGCTATTGATCCATAGAGCTGCACTTTTAAAGGTCCCATATCAGGCTTATTGTCTGGTTCATACTTGTATTTTGTGTTTCTACTAGAAATGTGTACATGCTTTAAAGCATAACTCTCACCAAAATGCCACCTAGGGTATTTTTGTGAATGTACCCAAGTCAAACTTTTGTTTAAAAGCATAATTAGGATGGAAGTGCCACTTTTAAGATGACTCGGGTACATTCACAAAAAGACCCTAGGTTGTATTTGTCTAAAACACCCAGTTTTAGAGCTTGTGTCTTTAAGGCCAACCCCTCAAAAAGGCCCAGTCTGCTCTGATTGGTTGACGTTTCTGGGTTTTCCACGTCTTCTCTGTACCGTCACTGCAGCTGGGGAATAACTTTAAAGCCACTTTCTACCTACTAGAGTTGGGAATCACAATCTATTTTGACGTTATTTACATAATAACTCAACCTGCTTTGTAATTTTAAAAAAGACATACAGTACAACCTTACATTTCCTTTTCTTCTTGACCAACATTACTTGTAAACAAAAAAACTGAGAATTTGAATTTCACCAAAGAAAACCTCAAAGGTAATGAAAGGTCTGTCTAAATGAGAGTGGGGGGTATTTGGGCCCTTATGAGTCAAATGACTCAATGAGTCATTTTTCTAAAAAAAAGAGAATGGAGGTTATGGAATGAAATGGTGTCTAGGGTTGCCCACAACCTATAAACCTTTATTTCTAACCTCCTTTTTTTCTGATTTTGCAATAACGACTACTTTCATTTTCAACTAATCTGCTGATTATTCACTCGATAAATAAATGTCAGATAATGAAAGATAATTTTAAAGCACAGTTTGTAAATTGATGTTTGGACTCTCCCTGTTATTCCTCAGACCTCTTCCTATCCTGGGAATGGGAATGGTCATCCTGGGACTTGTTCTTCTTCTCCTTCTCCTCACTGTGCGAAACCTGAAGAAAGTGGACCCCTTATTCTACGGTACAACCAGACAAACACACACTTTAACTTTTGTTTTTGTGAAATGGTGTTTTTTTTTTTTTCATTGTGCGTCTATGTGTCTGTCCAGTCTTTGCAGGGTTTTCCTTCACCTGCATGGTGTTCCTGACCAATGCTTTAGAGCAGGATGGGTTCATCTCTGGCTTCATGGCCTTCTACCTGAAGATGGTAAGAGGACACCACCACAGAACTTAACCTTCACCCTCTCTGTCCCAATGATGCTTTGTATTTCATCATCACATACCCTTCACCATACCTGGTAAAGGATATGTGATGGTTTTATTTCAGTTAGCTTAATAGCTGGGTATGTGATGATGTGTGTGTGTTAAAAAATGCTGGGTTTAACATGTGATGATGCCCCCTGTATTTTAACATAGGGGGTGTATACTTATGCCCCTGTATTTTAAATAGGGGGTGTATACTTATGCCCCCTTATTTTAACATAGGGGGTGTATACTTATGCCCCCTGTATTTTAACATAGGGGGGTGTATACTTATGCCCCCTGTATTTTAACATAGGGGGGTGTATACTTATGCCCCCTGTATTTTAACATAGGGGGGTGTATACTTATGCCCCCTGTATTTTAAGGAAGAACATTTATTTATGTACAGTACATTATTCATTCACAAAGAAAATTGGTGTCCTTAAAAGGTTGGATTTTCCTTAAGATCTATTTCCAAAAGATGTTTTTTTATTCCTCTTTTTAATCAACTTTACCATGGGTGTGTAAACTTATGCAAGCCACTGTATGTGTCAAAAGTCAAAGTTACTCATGCCGTGTGTTCAGGGTGAGCCTCATCTAAGAACCGCCTACGCTGTGATGATGTCTTACTGGGAAGGTGTCGTTCACTTGCTCCTCTCCCTCACCATCATCCATCGCATGTTCAAAGGGTAAGCTGGGACATCACCATCAGAAACCCGTCCGCTATGTGTTCAGTGAATCCTCTTATGATGGATTTTCTGTCCATGCAGGAAGTCCTATCGTAGCCTGGGGCTGCTGTGGGCCGGCTCCTCCATCGGCCATCAAATTGTACACATCCCAGGAGTGGTTATTGGTAAGAGCTGCCTATTGATTCATCCCCTGTCACCTTGCATCTGTTTATATTACTGATGTCTCGTCTGTGCAGGTAAATACGGGTCTAACATTCAACCAGCCTTTTGGAGGAATGTCCCCTTCTTCTTGGTGCCTTTCTGGGCGGCCTCGCTGCTATTTACCCGACCCAGAGAGATGCCAGTCGTAACAGCAGACAAGGTAAATCTCTGCAGATGAGACATTTACAATATTCTGTATCTCTAGAGAAGTGGTGTCCAACCTTTTTTTTCTTTTAAGATTGTCTAATTTGAGTTATTGTCAGAGGAGGAAAGTTTTAAAAGGCAAAGAGAAAACAAAAATTGTGAAGCAGACTGTATTTTTTTCTTTCCTCACTCTGACAATGATCTGACGACCTGTGAATGCAAAATAACAGAATTTCATGGGAAGTTGTTATGATAAATACATACAATGCCTATGCAAATCTGCCTATTGGTCAGGCTTTATTGACCCTTTCAAGTACTGTAATTGCAGGTATTGAATGTTTGGTGCTGAGATTTTTCCTGTGTTGACTAGATTATAGCAGAGCAGAAGAAAGGATTGCTGTCTCGACCTGTTGACCTGCTTCTGTCTCTTCTGTTACTTGGAGCGATGGCCTTCTCTGTTTTCAGAGGCTTTGTGAGTAAAACTATTAATCTATCCAGTATTACTGGTGAATTTACTGAGACACAAGGTCACATGTGTAGTATGGATACCATAAGTGTCTCATCGTGCTCTGCTCCAGGTGGTGCTGGACTGTCCTCTGGACGCCTGCTTCACCTACGTCTACCAGTACGAGCCCTACCTTAAAGACCCCGTTGGCTTTCCAAGAGTTATGGTCAGTCCGGAGAAAAATACACCGGATAAATTCAAATGTTCTGTACATTCTTGTTCAAAATGATAAGTGATCTTTGTTCCTGCAGATGCTGGTGTATCTTTTCTATGCTCTGCCCCTGCTGACTGTCTTCACCTATGGTCTGAAAACACCTGGATGCAGCTGGATGTTGGACTGGACCATCTTCTTAGCAGGGGCCATGGCTCAGGTAACTGTGGTTATTATTGTGGCTTTAATTAATATTCCTTGAAAAAGCTGTAAAAGTGTAAAGCTGACTTCCTCCTGCTGTTTTCTCAGACCCAGTGGTGCCATATCGGAGCATCTCTGCACTCCCGCACTCCCTTCACGTACCGGGTCCCAGCAGACAAATGGTGGCCTGTTATCACCCTCAATGTGCTGCTGGCTGCTGTGCCGGCTCTGCTGGCCCTGCGCTGCCACAACAACCCCACTTATTTCCTGAAACCTGTTCCCAAGGGACAGACCAACAATGAAAAGAAGAAAAACTAGACTAGACTACACACCAGCCACGGACTGTTGAGGAATACTTCACGCTGTGCTGAGGCTAATGTTTTCTGAGGACTCTCTTTGGCGCACAAACTGTATTAAAGACACTTTATCAAATTTTCAAAAATCAGTCAGAAATCAGTCACCTCGCGCAGCAGCAGCAGCAGCACTCCCTGCATGAACTATTGGACCCTGATAAGAAGGCTGTTGATTGAGTTGAGGACTGTGATCAGCTTTCAGGTGACTCATGTAGATAACCAGTTGGTAGCTTCCTAACTAAGACTATTAACTTCAATCATACAGTTTGGCAACGCACTACTGGAGCGTAACAGTCATCTTTTTGTATGCAGAAATCCACACCACAGCTGGAAGTATGTTTCTACTGACCTAAAATTCAGTTTCAATTGTTTAAAAACACTGAAGAAGACTCACTGAATGCTTAAAATGCAACTAAACTGAAAGTTGAGGATAAGTTAGATAATAGCAGATGCTATTCAAATGGAGAATTTGATGGGGCGCTGTATTATGTCAAATATTTGATGACATTCATTCTGTCACCGGGGCAGCAACCAACAATTACATTCTTAATTATTTAATCATTTGGTCCAGAAAATAATGCATCACAATTTCCAAAAGCTCATGGTGACATTGTTTTGTCAGACTTACAGCTCAAACCCCAAAGATATTCAGTTTACAATGACTGAAAAAAAGTGTGTATGGTGTATTTGCTTGATAAGTGACTTAAATGATTAATTGATTATCAAAAATAATTATGTCCAGCAACTAATTGATTCATCAATTTCTACTATAGTTCTGACTGCATCTAAGAGTGGTTTTCCATGTTTTTATGTTCCACTTTATTTTGTACAATAAAACAAATGGAGCACTGAAATGGGCTTGTTTTGTATTCATGGAATACAGATTATTTGAGCTAGATATTGGCTGGTAATGTCTAAAAAAAAGAAAGAAAAATTGATCATAAAACTGAGCAGTTTGCTGGAGGATTATCTCTTCAGATGTCAATGTTGTCTCTGGTTAGTTATGTCATTGAGTCCTGTGAGGTGAACTGCTGGCCCAGTTAACTCTGCTGCAGTTGGCAAACTGATAAGAGCTGAACCCTGAATTAAGGTGAGTCACAACAGCAAACATTACACGTCAGTAAGCTGTCTGTGTAATTCTCTCATGGTGGATATACATGGTTACTCTTTTCTCATCCGTTGTGGGCTGAAGTTCACTTTTTGTATTTAAAAGTCAGTATTTTAAAATGGAGGTTATCAATGCTTTTAGATGCAGTGACCTGACATTTGATTTTCCCAATAGAATGTTATCATGGTGGAGGAAAGAAAAGTAAAAGAAAAATCATTTTAGAACACATGCACGTGGTTTTAAATTAATGCAAATATACACTAATTGCTTGATTATACATCAAAAGAAATATTCTAAACACAAGATTTTAGGGAATTTTTCACATCTCCCATACGGGGCCAAACAAGCTTCCTGGACTTTGATACGTGTGTAGGATTAAGTGGCATATAGCGATGGGGTTCCAGATTGCAATTAACTAAATAACCCTCCTCCACTATTGTGTCTATATTGCCAATAAAACTGATTCTGATTATTGTATGTTTTGTAATTTTTTTATATTGTATATTAAAGTTTTAAATCCCATCAACTTTGTCTCTTCATTAATTCTTCATTAATTCCTGTTTAAAGTTACAGTACAATTGGTATCATGGTTGTTAAAGTTTTTAAAGGTTAGAGGATTGTAAAAAAGAATGTTCAGGTAACGTTTGCTGAAGGTTGCAACGTTAAGCTAACGTTCGGGTAACGTTTGCTAAAGGTTTCTGGGAACGTTCAATGTAACCAAAAACAAACGTTCCCAGAACGTTAAGAAAACTTTCCGATTAACCAACACACAACCAAAATACAACCAAACCTAACCTTCAGGGAACGTTCCCGCAACCAAAAACGAACGTTCTGGGAACCAAACATTGTTAGCTGGGTTACTGCATCCTTTCCAAGTGTGCAGGAGAACGTACATCTAGCGTTCAGGTAACGTAGAAATGCAAAAGGCCCTCTGTAGAGCTGGTGTTTGGTTTGTCCATTCTGGGCTACTGTAGAAACATGGCAGGCTCCATGGAAGAGGACCCGCACCCTATGTAGATTTGAAGGGCCCATTCTAAGATAATGATAACATAGTTCTTAGTGTCAGGAGATTATACACTAATGGAAACAAAGACAAAAATCTGAATAATATATTACATTTCTGCCAATATATCCCCCTAAATTCTACACACTGCTGCTTAAAAATCATCGCTATGGCCCTAATTATGTCCAGTTTAGATAGAAGTGAAGAACCATAGATTTCTGTGGTTGAACTTCAGTATCAGATTAAAATCAAACTGTAATTCACCAGAAGGAAATTGAATGGTTATTTTCACATCAGGGATTCTGTTTTTCTTTTTTGGCAAACAGTCTTTTGTGTTCCACTCACCTGGTGGGCCATCCGTCTCTCTTAAAATATTCTGCTCACAGGCACAACAGAGATGAGAAAATTGCCTCGTGAACTCAAGAGGATAAAACTATTGCTCACTGTGTAGTGCAATATAGTGAGCTGTAAAGCTCAGAAAGATAAAGCCAAAATAAAATGGTTTGATCGAGTTCCATCTGCTGGGGTACCAAGGTGACACGAAAGAAACTATCTCTAAACACAACAGCACTTTCGTCTCTGAAAGTAATGGATTATAGGATCTGTACACACTACAGTAAAACAAAACTCCAGTATTCAGTCATGCTAGTTGCTCTAACTAATTTTAATTAATTTAATTTATACTATTTATTGATCCCCAGTGGGGAAATTACAATTGACACTCTGTGTACACTTTGTTAGATTCACTACACACGCCTGATATACACACACATGCTCATGTCCTATTCATGCCCAAATGGAGAGATGTCAGAGTGAGTGGGCTGCCAGCTGGACCAGCGCCCTGAGAGGTTGCCTTGCTCAAGAGCACCTGGCAGTGCCCAGGAGGTGATGTGGCATCTCTCCAGCCACCAATCCACTCTCCGTACTTTAGTCCACATGGGGAACCAGTGACCCTCCGGGTCCCAACCCAACTCCCTACGGACTGAGCTACTGCCACCGAAGGCTACCTAGGCTAAGGTGACCGGATTGCTGTGATTGATGTGACACGTTGCTCTTGTCACATCTACAACAACGGGATCTGTTGGTCCATTTCTTTAACTGTCTATGCATACGTATGAATCAATATGTGGCTGTAGGGAAAAAGTTAAGGAACCACCAGTAATAAAAAAAAAAATTATAATTTATACTGTGGGGAACGTGAATCAGTGACAATCCATCCAATAGCCTTTTATTAAGTAGCACTAAAGGAAAATCAGGTGATCAAGTCATTAGGGTTCATCTTCTGGGGACCATGAATAGAGAACTGCAGGGATGGCGTTTTTATGTGGGTGAACCTCGACGTTAGCATCGCTCCGTTTCCTTAGACAAAAATTGAATGAAATGTTTCCATTTGAATTTTAGTAAATAAGCTCTGTGACAAACAAATATTACACGTTTTGTTCAGTAAGATAATCTTTAGTAGTTAAGCTAACGTCAGTCTATTAACCATCCAACCCCAGAGCCTTTAGCTTGAATATAAAAAAAACAATCAGAAATGTTGTTCATTTTTTCGATTTATTAAGAATGGAATACAACAGCAGGACAAAAAGTCATAAGAACACCAAAAAAGTGGATGACCGGTCAAATATCAAAGGGACCAAAGACAAAAAATGTAACATTCTACCCATCATGTAAATACAGCCGTGCAAAGTTTCAAAGTATTTAGCAATTCAGATACAATCAAGTGGTTATCTCAAGAAAGTGTAATCCCATCCACACTATTTATTTCAGTGGGACAAATTCATTAGTGCTTATGAGGAGGAGGGGGGGGCTATTTCATTAGACAATGTCCAGCTGTTGATCAGGGATCAGCTCATAATAAACACCACAAATACAATACATAGATTAGAGGCAATCAAATGATTAGTTTATTGTTCATTGTTGGACTTATATACTGGTATAGAAAACTGATGTTACATCGGCTTTTTGAAGTATAAGTAAAAAAAGAAAGCATATTCACTAGCAAACAATTCATAATAAATAGTAACATAACACAAAAACATAACAAATATTAGAAAAAAGCATGTCAGTAGAACAAAACAGACTTTACAGACTTACTGAGAATGGTATGTTAGGTAGGGATCAAGAGTTAGTGTTAGTTAGTGTTCGCATGGACCTTTGTTAAAGGAAGCAGGGTGAAAACAAAAAGAAGCATCAAAACACCCAAACTCAGAGATAAACTGTATGTTAGAGTAAGAAAACCGTAATAATCAGGAGGAATAAAGCCAAACGGAGCATGGTTAGAAGCAGGAGAAAGTAGTGGGAGTGATCTGAACTACTGTCTTTCTTTATGGGCCATGGTTAGCACCTAGGCTTTGTAGATGTTATATTATTTGGTTCAGTAGTAGCTGTGTGCGTCCTCTCTGGCCTTGTGTCCCTCTCCTCCGTGTCTCCTGTGGCCGCGGCGTTCGTTGTGCTGATTACGATGGTGGCGTCGGTACCGGTGTGACCGCCGGGCTAAAAGTGGAAGGAAACAAATGGGTTTCTGTTGAACGTGTACTGTAGTAGACACACAGCTGTCATCAGGTTATTTCCTTCTTTAATGTAAATGTGCTGTATTTATATAGCGCTTTTCTAGTCTTAACAACTACTCAAAGCACTTTTACATCATACAGGAACTATTCACCATTCACACACATTCATACACTGTGGCCGAGGCTGCCATACAAGGTGCCACCTGCTCATCAGATACACACTCACACACATTCACACTCCGATGGCGCAGTATCAGGGGTAACTAGGGGTTCAAAGTCTTACCCAAGGACACTTCAACATGGGACTGCAGGGGCAGGAATTGAACCACCAACCTTCCAATTGGAAGGCAACTGCTCTACTACTGAACTTAGAAATTAAGTGTTAACAAGCAGTTGGACAGGTGTACCTAATAAAGTGGCCGGTGAGTGTACATTTCCATACCACTCCATTATAGACAGAATACCTGCTAATTTGGGTGGGGGGGCTGATCTTTAATGCAATATCTACATTGCCCATTATTAGCAACCATTCATCCAATGTTCCAAAGGCACATTCTGTGTAATAAACTAGAAAAACACTAGAAAAACACTGGAGAACCATTTTACTATTATGTAAGCACATAAAAAACAATGCAACTGATCTCAGCTGGCATTCTGTCTACAATGGAGTGCAATGGGAATTCCTATGTGACCCCAAACTTTTGACCGGTAGTGTACGTTCAAACGTTGTTTAAGTCGTGCAAGAGAAAACTACAGATACGACAGATGATCTAGCTAGTGGTCTGGAAAGAAAGGTGACGGACATCCGGCCGAAAATGAGAGACGTCCGGCGGAATTCCCGGCGGCACCTGAACATTCCCGGAAGTGGAACGACGATGATATAGACCAATGTGAAGATGACACTCAAACATATCTTGCAGTTTTTCTACTGCAATTTCTTGCTGCAAGTTCAGCTGGACATGAACCAGGGACGTTGGTTGGTGCCCTAACCCCCAGAGCACAGGGGCACCCCTAGTTTGTCTTCTTACATTGACTTTATTGTAATTTCTGTGGTTGAAAGGAATGAATCCTATTTTACTCCTGCAACTGTATTGCAAGTTGCTCTAAATATGAGCATCAAAATACTAAAGACCAGAAAGTAGGCTGTATGTAACCAGGATATCCAATAATAAAAACAAATAATGATGCAATGACAATCTGGCAGAGGGTTTGGAATTGAGGGAACTGGGGGACAGCGCAAAAGGGTTAGTCCTCGATGCAGCGGACGTGGGTTTGACTCCGACCTGCGGCCCATTGCTGCATGTCATTCACCCCTCTCTCTTCCTCATCTGTCCTGTTGAATTAAAGGCCTAAATGCCTAAAAAATAATCTTAAAAACATGAAATTGATTGAAATACTGATCATCTTTAACCTCTAACCAGTTGGTATAAGAGAGCCTTTACATATATGACACATGATAAAGGTTTAAGATAGACACTCACACTTTGTGCAGATGATCCTGGGTCTTTCCCAGCTCCCGTCGGCCCGGCAACGAGCGGTGGGGATGTGACGCTGGAAGAAGCCCTCGGAGCACTGGTAGCGTACCACTGCATGGATGTCATAGTGGGATCTCCGCCGACCTATCAAATGGGCGTTCTCCACTGCGGGCGGGGTCCCACACAACACTGCCAAAAACAATTACATCAAACCATATCAATCATACAGGACACATCAGATAAAGGTTGGTATGTATCCAGTGTCTATTTCACATTAATCCAGATATATATATATGTTGCCAAAATTCCATGATGAAATACCCAATATAATAGTCTAAACTTCCACTTATTAAGCATTGGTTAAGTATAAATACTCTTACTACAGCAAAAGAGAGTGTCAATAGACATATTGTCTGGAGTAGGCAGGGAGTACAGCCAAACCACAGAGCCATGAGACCACAGCTCGGCAAACAAACCCCCTAAACTACTTAATCCTCTTCTCCATGTCCTCCTCCATCTTTGTCCTTCCTTTTCTAACTCCTCCTGACCGTCCTCCGTTCCTCCAGCGTGTCTGTCCTAGTCTTTAGCTTTTTCTTTGCATCCTACAAGCTCATTCGCTGCATTCACATTCAGTTCTGTTGAGTCAAGGCAAGGCAGTAATTGGCAATACCTGCAACTAACGGTTCTGCTGTCTGGACAAGCATCCCAGAGGAGGGAGGGAGAGAGAGAGCAATAAGAGGAAGACTGAGATTGATATTGCTCTCATAAAATCAATATCAGTTTGAGACTGAATCACAACTTTCACTTTAGTTTGTGTTTGTGGTCAGTTTTTTTTGGAGCGTCTGCCCAGTGACCTTTAATGGAGAAAACGTGCAAAAAGAGCACAAGAAGTGATGATGATCAATGATGACTAACAGGTGGCCAGCTGGTCAGCAATAACACACAAGCAACCGATTGTTAGAAGACAGTGAAAATCTCTCCTGATGAATTGATTTAGCTTAGATTTGATTATATGCATGTTTGCTGTGCTGCTTGGTTACAGTGGGTCCAGCAGCATTACAGTACCTGTGCCTTTCTTGCAGATGTAGGGCAGGTTGTAGTTGCAGGGCACATCGTTCCACTTGCCGTCCTCATGGGCAATTGTGACCACGCAGTCCTCCCCCTCCCGCAAAGAAGTTATCCGGCTGGCTCTCCCTCCAGTTCTCAAAAACCTGCACAACAGCAAACAACAGAATCCAGCTGCAGTTGCTTTCAGTTTCCAGCTCCTGTGACTGTAACTCTTCTCGCTCGCTTACAGCAAAGATGAAACCTTTCAGACGAATGCCATTTGCAAGATAACACTTGAGGTCTTGCACATAAATGGGAACAGAAAATATTTGAAGATGATATCTTTCTTTGAGCAATGGGTTCTTAATGAATACAAAACTTTGTAAGAACAAGATTTTTTTTTTTATTTGTGTTTTGGTCTGCACTCTTCTTTATAGAAGTTTATAGAACTGCTTTTTGAGTGTAAAACCTTAAATCAATAATAAATTGAGTTCAATACAAACACATTTTAGGGACTTAAAACTGGAGCTTGAGATTCTCACATAGTAGCTCAGTTCAATACTGATCACTGACCAGGTCATTGCTATCAGTCCACTGAAAGTCTTCCTCCACTGTGCGGTCATTCAGACCGATCCAGGCGTTGTCATGACCCAGACCTGTAAAAAACAACAGTACATGTTCCTTTTGTAAAAACTCACTGATATCTCAAATCTATTTAAAGATACACA
The DNA here is from genome assembly GCA_026937815.1 of Etheostoma perlongum. NCBI lineage: Eukaryota > Metazoa > Chordata > Actinopteri > Perciformes > Percidae > Etheostoma > Etheostoma perlongum. The sequence goes on from CM049382.1 coordinate 25,833,687, forward strand.
AACATTTCAGTACATTCAGAGAAAGTCAGTGAATTTGTGTCTTGTGTGTTGGTTATTTGTACAAGTGTGTTATGTGTAGGTTTGTTTATGACAGAAATACACACATACCATTGATAAACTCCTGCTCAGAAGCTGAGATGACGCTACTGAGGTGGGCACTGTGCTCTCTGCAGTCTTTCTCTGCGTCCTCCCAGGTGTGTCTGTGGGTGAAGTACCTGTGGGACAATGAAGTAAAAGTGGAAATGAAAATACATATTTTATACATACCACGACAAGACAAGTTTAAATGGTACGGAGTGCTGCGGGGCGATAACTCCAAGGTATAAAAGACAAATGCAGATAGATAAGGCACCTGTGGTTGTGGGTAAATATATTTATTTTAACAGCACAGACATTTTTTCATCATGTTTTTTACCTGTAGCAGTGGCCGTGGAACTTCCTCCAACCGTGCTCGCAACCTTCTACGTCTGTGAAGATGAAGAGAACAGAGGAGGGGAAGTGAGAGACACTAAAATCCTTTTTTGAAGGGCACCTGAAAGCATCGTTACTGTAAGTGCAGTAACACAAAGTAAGATAAAATGGTCTGGTAAGATGGGAGGAGAGAGGAAGCTTTTTTTTACCGAGCGTGTAACCCATTTGGCAAATAAAGATAAAAGTATATGATTGTGGCATCTTGAGAGGCTAAATACATGAACTGTAATTATACAGGCTCGTTTTCAATTCACAGCACATGTGGCCCTCTCCCTGCACTATTAGTATTCATTAATAACACCACAGACCGTGGATTCATTTATAACTGCAAAGGTTAGATATTCATTTGTTCTCATTACTACTAGTGCACGGCATACACACACACACACACACACACACACACACACACACACACACACACAAAGGAGGACAGATCTGGAGCTGCTTAAAACCAATGAGGTGATGAATCAGCGCGTGGGTGCACGTTGGCATGAGTGTGTAGTATGGGGGGGAGAAGCACAGACTCACAAGTGTGTCTGTGCCTGCCACACAGACTCACAAGTGTGTCTGTGCCTGCCACACAGACACATGACATGAGTGTGTGGTATGGGGGGGGGGGGGGAGCACAGACTCACAAGTGTGTCTGTGCCTGCCACACAGACACACTTGTGAGTCTTATCTCATGAGACTACATTGCCTCCTTTTTGTTGTATTATGGGCTGCCGGCCCCGTGTTGGTGGGTTGATTGCTGCCGTAAGCTTCTTTGATTACATCACTCTAATCTTGATTTGCCTACTTTGATATCAGATTGACTGCATCAAATTATTTTACACCCAGCCAGTTCATTGCTAGCGCAGCCTGCATGGTTTATATTTATCTACAAAGCCATCCGCCTGATTGTTTTCACTGGCTTGTTTCTCTGCCTCCCCATCCTTGGTTATATATATTTACTTCATTATTTGCTTTACTTTAGCTTAGCATAAAGACTGGACACCAGGAAGAGCAACAGCTAGCCAGGTGCTGTCCAAAAGTAACAAAATCCCTGAACCAGCACTTCTAAAACCTCACTGATACAACTCTTGGCAAGACAGCGAGAATTGGTTTTCTTTGGCTTTTTCTTGATTTGACACATTTTATTTGTCTTATTGATTCATATTATAGACAAAGGAGATGGAGGGGAATGTAAATGTGCTGTATTTATATAGCGCTTTTCTAGTCTGAGCGACTACTCAAAGCGCTTTTACATAGTACAGGATACATTCACCATTCACACACATTCATACACTGTGGCCATTTTGAAGGTGCCACCTGCTCATCAGATAAACATGCACACACATTCAAACTCCGATGTTTGAATCACTTAAAGCTTTAGTCTTGCCCAAGGACACTTCGACATGGGACTGCAGGGCCGGGGATTGAACCGCCAACCTTCCAATTGGCAGGCAACCACTCTACCACTGAGCCACAGCCGCCACCTAAATGTGTTGCATAGAGTATATGAGACTAATCCTAGACCCTTTAATGTTGTTTCTTATTCTTTATGTAGATTCATTTTGAGGTGTCCATACACAACTCACTATTGTTAGATGTTTGAATCACTTAAAGCTTTAGTGCGTAACATTTTGATATTAATGAACATCCGTTAAATTCAAGCCATTGCCAAATGAGTTGATACAAAGCTAATTAAGACTATCAGCTCCACTAAACTCTCCCTGTATTTCTCAGTATGTTCAGGAACTAGTGTTGTCTGGCGACTTTCGCGCGCATAAAACTGTGTTGAGGAGGGAGTGTGGGGGGGGGATCACGGAAGGCTTGTATCATGTGGACGCGCTGACAGTTGTCATTACTTAGAATGACAACAGAACTATAGCTTTGACTTGTGAGACTTTACTGGGCTCAGATCATCTTGAAATGTATTTATTTCAACTGTCCTTCCTACTTGTAAATGTTTTTGGTTCAATGTAGATCTTCATCTCCACTCATAAGCACATAAGCAATATCACTTTTCTTTTTTTCACCCCCGTTATTCTCAAAGAAGTTGGACGCAGATCATTCAAATATATCCAATTCCGATTGGCATAATCTTCCTGTGTCTCTGAGATCTATCACCGCTGCTTCAGGACGTCTTTATTTTAATTTGTGTGTACTTAACTGTTTGAGTTCATTTCAAGACAACCTGCTTCACTTGTTCATCATTTCTTTGTGATGAAATTGATTTATTATCTGGGTTATTATTGTATCTAATTTCTTGTGTGTGGGTGAGCAAGCTGTCTGTATCTGTGTAAACATATGTGTTATGTAACGCTGTTTTGTGTGGATGTGTTTTATAATTATGTATTTCTGTTTACAGGACCACCTCAAAAAGGAGATGCTACATGTCAATCCTTCCCATCCTTCCAATAAATTCAAGAACGTAGAAGATTGACTGAAAACTGTGCAAATACTATCTGATGCTTGGGAAACAGTGTGTATATTTTTGTGTCTGCAGGAGTCAGTATCTGTCACCCTTCAGCCCTGTGACACACACAGATACACTGTGTCTGATAGCTGCTGAGATTGGGATACTGTGGTGTGACATACAGCTGTAACAGATTAGACAGTTTGCAACAAACCTTTTACTGCAAGTATCAGATGACCGGGAATCTTAACAAGTTCACCGCTGTGGTTGCACACACAGGGATGTCCTGGATTTGTTGATGCAGTATTTACACTCTCACCTTTCTCACACGTGTCTCCTCCATAGCTGGGCAAGCAAAGGCAGAGGAATGAATCAATCTTGTCGATGCAAGTGCCCCCGTTTTCACATGGCTCGGACTGGCAGTCATCAACATCTGTGAGGAGAAGGAAAAAAGTGTGTGTTTGTTTGCTGCCATTAGACGCAAGACAAGCTGGTCAATAGTCCTGGAATAAACAGTTAAAAGTGTCCATGTTGATGAGTACAGTATCATATAACAGGGTGTGAGGAGAATACAGACTAGTATACTCCTTATTACATTCCTCATTTGCCCTCACTGAGTAAGCACTTCTTTCTGCATTTAGAGCGTAAGTTTGACTTGACGCATGCCTAATGTCTTCTTTTGTCTCTTATCCGTTGTCTATATTTACAAAAAGGCTGCACGAGGGAGAAGTAACACGTTGCATTGCTTTAAAGCAATGAAAGTGTAGTCATACATTTAGACAGCAGAGAGGATGAACCTGACCAGAGGATCTGGATTCAAGCCCTCATTTTGGCAGCCATCCACCCTGCCTAAGAAGCCTTAAGCAGCAACAGATACCTTATCAGCTCCAGGGCTGCTATACTACTGTGCTCCCTAACCTCTCAGTGGGGGAACATAAGGAACATTTCTCCACAGGGATCAATAAAATATCACTTAATCACTGTAAATTGAGGGCATGTAATCTTTATTTCACCACTTTGTGTTTGTGTGTGTGTGTGTGTGTGTGTGTGTGTGTGTGTGTGTGTATATGTGTGTGTATATAACAGATATACCCCAGGACTGCAGAAATCTATTAAAACTCACAGTGAGAGAGCAAAAAGAAAGCGTCTAATGAATTCACTTCAAAGTAGCTCCTCACATCTTAACATTTACTTAGTTCCTAGCGAAAAGCTGAAAAGATTATAAAAAAAGGTGAGTGGCTATAAAGTGTATAAATGTGTCAGACAGACCAAACTAGAATTACCTTTAGCTTTCACTTCAGATTGTTGTCATTAGACACACCGAGGGATGGTTGCAATAGCAAGGATTAATGCCTAATCTGGATTAAATTGGGGTTTACCATCAAAGAATGTTGAAGGGTTCTAGAGTGGGCCTAAGTAAGATTGTCTTTTTAATCTTTTCTAAAATCCAATTTTCTCATTTGCTTTAAGCTTAAACTTCAGTTTGATCTAACTTTGATCTGACAGCAGATGCTGTCTCTCTGTTTATAGAAATGACAACTGGGTTGGATTTTTTAAGAACAGATATAGTAAGATTTATGCTAATGTGTTTTCCCTCCAACAGGCTCACAGTTGTGCGATCAATCAAACAATGTTGTTTGTCTATAAAGATCAAATAGCAGTTCAAGAGCATACTAGCCTCAGAGTTTTTTCAAATGTCACTTTGACAGCTTGGTTCATCGGTTTAAGTCACTTCAAACCACTATGAGTAGAATTGGAAAATGTCCCACTTTTGCTGTAGGAGGAATGACTGTTTAGTATTAAAGGTGTCATAAGCGATGTCACACGTGTTATAGACTAAGTTTGTTGTCACATACAGCAAACATCTCCTCACTATCTGCTAGCTGTCTGTCCCCTGAACACACTGTAAAAACATCTCCTCACTATCTGCTAGCTGCTGCCTGCCCCCAGAACACACTGTAAAAACATCTCCTCACTATCTGCTAGCCGCCTGTCCCCAGAACACACTGTAAAAAACATCTCCTCAGTATCTGCTAGCTGTTGCCCCCAGAACACACTGTCCCCTGAATACACTGTAAAAAACATCTCCTCATATCTGCTAACTGCCTGTCCCCAGAACACACTGTAAAAACATCTCCTCACTATCTGCTAGCTGCCTGTCCCCAGAACACACTGTAAAAAACATCTCCTCAGTATCTGCTAGCTGCCTGTCCCCAGAACACACTTTAAAAAACATCTCCTCAGTATCTGCTAGCTGCCTGTCCCCAGAACACACTGTTAAAAACATCTCCTCACTATCTGCTAGCTGCCTGTCCTCAGAATACACTGTAAAAAACATCTCCTCACTATCTGCTAGCTGCCTGTCCTCAGAATACACTGTAAAAAACATATCCTCACTATCTGCTAGCTGCCACATGACACACATGAGTTTAACCAAACTGTGCAGAGGCTGGATTTCCTGCAAAGTAATGAAGAAATATGAATTAATAATACTTTTCTCAACAATGAAGAGGTTGAACTGGTTACTCAGGCATCAGACAAAATAAGTTTAAACTGAAAGAAATGTCACATGAAAATGAAATGTCCCAAAGCTAATTATGATGTTGAATGACCTCTTGATGTGTTGTTAGTCAATACACACCACCAACTCTCTCCCTCTCCCCCCAATAAAATCAGTCCCGCTCTTTGTAGTTGGATCCCCTCGTCCCTCTCATCCATTATGCAGCAGGGAAGCTGTTCCTCAGAGAGACAAATCTGCAAATTCTGCAAATCTATAACCAGGCCCTCCAGCATACCCACGCATCAGCTGCTGGCTGTCAGTTCCAGTGTCTGTCTGTATCTCCGTCTGTCTTTCTGTGACACTGATCAGACAAACCGGCCAGACACGGATAAGTATGTTACTGGATGATGATCACTTATTCATTAAGTGATCACTTCCTAGAGGAATGACTACCTTATGCGCTTATGAGCTGAACATACAGGTACAAATTTGATCGATAGATAGATAGATAGATAGATAGATAGATAGATAGATAGATAGATAGATAGATAGATAGATAGATAGATAGATAGATAGATAGGGATTGAACAGTGCAGTATATCATCATAAAATATGGACTATGACTATAAAATATAAACATAATAACCTATAAATTGACTGACAGAATAAGAACATTATGTAATAGGGAAAAAGTTATAAGATGTAAGATGCAGATGTTATGACCATAGTCCAGGTTATGCATGAGGGGTAATATAGCCAATAAGAAAGTTGTACAGCAGACAAGTGATAGGATTAGTGATAAATTAGAGATTTATACATGCACATCAAAGTGTTCCAGTACGTCTATGCAGGTGTCTGCCGTGGCACATACTGTACAAGGGACAAATGGCGTTTTTCCATTGATGGTAACAACTCGGCTCGACACGGTTTGACTCGCCTTTACTCGGTTCGACCCATTTTCGGTCGGTTTTCCGTTGCAGATTGAGTAACGCCTCAGCGTGGCTGGTTACCATAGCTACGCGTGATGACGTAATTTTCAACGTGATTCACAACAGCACGCCGGCTACTCGCCAATGTTTTGTTTCAAAAGAAGCTAAAGGAAGCAACAAAAATCACCGCTAAAAAAGCAGGAGTTTGGGAATTCCGACGGAGTTCAGATGTCGACAAGGGTAAGTTAAGTTTCCTGGTAACGTTAGCTAACATTTGCATGTGTTAGGGTCACAGTCAGTATTTACTATATGCAATATAAAGTACATGAACTTTAGCAACCATTATTACACACCAAAATATGTCTGCTGTGTACCGTTTGTGTTTCAGAGCATTAACGCTTTGCAAAACCGCCGCTGCAGACCGTCTGGTGGGCGATGTCCGACGGGTGAAATCTCTGGTTCTGACCTGCTGGGCTTCGTATAATCTTTATGAGAGTCATGGCTTATGACAACTACTGGGATGCATCTGGGCCAGCAGAGCCGGGGGGGACACTGTCACAGGGTGCAGAGGAAGAAGACCGGGATGGACGGGAGAGGGTTTGATGCGCTACTTGAATAGCTAAATAAAAACTTTTCTTTGATATATTGTCTTGTTTTTTTAAAGTAACAGTGTGCAATATTGGAAACAACATAAATCCCCTAATATATAGCCCTTAATATTGAACAGTTAAAGTGAGAATAGTGCAGAGAGTAGATAATCTGTCGGTGTCTGGCTAGATTTTTTTTTAAATGTCCCGTTTGTTCCGGGGACACACTCCGCACTCTTGTCTGCTAAAAACGCAGCGATCCGACCAACCAGCAGCCTGCAGGTTTCACGTCACCTTTTAGTATCGCATCAGCTCGCTTAGAACCTCGACTGAGGTAGTACGAAAAAAAGTACCTGGTAGCAGGTCCCAGGGACTTTTTTTCGTAATGGAAAACCAAAAAATGCGAGTAGAGTCGAGGCGAGTAGAGTAGATACCACGCAATGGAAAAGCACCAAAAGTGTCTCTGTATTATTGGCACGGTTTGGTTTTAAAGTAGAAGTTGGAGGTCGGTTTGGACTAGTCTTTCATATTGCCAGACCTTCCTCCACAGCGCTGAGGAGGAGGGTCTGACTAGTCCACACAGCATTCCAGGATGGGATGGTTTATTGGCATTTCTTTAAACCAATCACAATCTTTTAAACACCGGACGGAGCCGTGGTGCCGCTGCCAAATAGACTAGAGAAAGAACTAGTTTTGGTGGAACATGTGTATGTTCAAAACTTGTTTTAGTCGTGCAACAGAAAACTCTGATTGGACAGATAGTCTAGCTAGCTGTCTGGATTTACCCTGCAGAGATCTGAGGACCAGGTAACCATAGTCCTCAGATTGAACAGATAGTCTAGCTAGCTGTCTGGATTTACCCTGCAGAGATCTGAGGACCAGGTAACCATAGTCCTCAGATTGGACAGATAGTCTAGCTAGCTGTCTGGATTTACCCTGCAGAGATCTGAGGACAAGGTAACCATAGCCCTCAGAAATTCACCAGAGGTTAGAATTCCAACACAAAGAAAGCAGAAGGTAACGGACATCCGGCAGAATTCCAGCAGCAAGTAAGCTGGGAAGTGGTAAATATAGACTTTTGGTTTGGACAAGCTATACATCACACTAATGTAAAAATCCCATCTAAAGCCGGACTGCTCATTGATTTCCAACACTGCTTGCAATGGTCTACAACCTCAAATATTTCATAGAAGCTATCTCGGTATAAAAGGTTAGTGTGGCGAAATGACAGTTGACAAATATCTATTGCCTCATATCTATCATGGTGAACATTACTGTGAGGGGACATAATAAAATGTAAATATGAATTAAAACATGAACTAAAAGGAAAAAACAATAAATCAAATATCAAATGTCTATACCAGTCCATCAACTTAAAGGCCCAGCACACAATGTGCTCTCAGTTATTCTTGACGCGGCCTCTGTTCAAGATAAAGTTTGTCAGAGTTGGGGATTACATGTCAGCAAACAACAATAACAATGATAAGGTTGTAAGACCCCTCCAGGTGCAACAGAAGATTTTATTTCAAGGCAGACATTTTGAATTGTCACGGATGGAAAAGCACTAATAACATTAACAAGGTCTTCTGTGAAAAGGCTTATCAAGCAGCGACCGGAGAAGAAGACAAATCAGGCAAGGTAAGGGAAAACACCTGAGTGGGAGTGTCAGGACTTAGATAAGGACTAATGATTTAAACAAGAAACTGCAGTGAAAAGAGAATAACAGTCTGTGGGTGGAGTTATACTGTATGAGTGGTAGAATAAGCCAGAGTCCATGGCAGCTATTCATTTGTCCATGCCAGTGTGCCTCTTGTTATGTGGAGGCACTTATATGGATTGCAGTGGGTATAATATTCAACGTGCAAACCATAGAAATGCCAACGTCCGTTGTTCAATTCTGGCCGGTGACCTTTGTGGTATGTCATACAACACTCGCTGTCTAAAAGTTCAATTTAATTTTTTTTCAGAATCAATGTGTTTTTAGAGACAGTACAGTGCCCTTTACATTTCAGACTCAACGAGCTATGTTAAAAATGAGTTTGGTAGTCTGTTAGTATATGCTGTTGGTACACATCGAGTCAAGGCGGCATAAGCGGCATCTTTTTAACCATATGGAATGCACCCCATAACCCTAATAAATCACATCTGGCTCCCTGAAACTACAGCGAAACACAGTTACACATCTATGCAGAAATCAGATCTGCTCTTACCATGCCACAGTCAACCAGAAAGCACAAACAAAAGGGGAATCAGCACAGAGAGAAAGATAATTGATTGGGAAGATTTTGAATCTAGATACTGTCAGTCCATCTTTGTCTTGCAGGTAACAATCGGTTTTGTTCAACAGTGCAGCCTGTTGGCCGTGACCTGCTGTGGTAAAATGTATCTAATCTCTCACCTTTACATCTGCACAAGGAGGTTATGTTGTCTCTGCTGTTAGTTGCGCCTTCTGTTAACAGTATATCATCAAATATGAATGGATTTCTATGAAGTTTGTTGGGCACAAAGGCCTTTGGGTGAAGAACAATTGATTTTTGGTGGTGCAGATTCTGCTATTCAGCTATCTTTCTAGCCAGTGACACAACTAAGAGAGACCTTGACTTGATTCCAAGGCCTTAAGGTATTTTTTGAAGCGACAAGAAATCAATTCAGCTCAAAAATTCAATTGATTAAAAGTAGATTTTGGAACTGTTTTTGTGTTTGCAAAATAAAAACCTTGGCAGCGAAAGCTACCAATAGTTTTACCTTGAGGGACAATTCTCATGGCCCTACTCTAGGGGTTGGATCCTAACCTTTGACCCCAGTATCCATTCAAATTCCTCCCTCAATATAAAGGATAGCTTGACCTTTGACCTGCCAATACGCCATTGAAGAAACTTACGTCAATATGTACTAAGGCAGGCCTGACTTAATCATGCCACTGTGTGGATACATGTGTGCTTGTGTGGGATGTGTGTGTGGTTAAGCATCACTCACCAATCTCACAGTTCTCCCCAGTGTATCCTTGTGGGCAGTAGCAGCTGTAGCCCGTTCCCTGCGGAAGGCATTTTCCTCCGTGCAGACATGGGTTTGTCACGCACGGCTCTACATTGTCTAAAAGAGACAGACGGATGGGGGGTGGAGGGAGAATTTGGGGATTTAAAATAAAAGAGATAATTAGTGATACAGTAAAGGAAGGATAAATTTATTCTGGCGAGGACAAAACATTTCTCCCCAGAGGAAATTAGCTATTTAAACACAATTTTCCTCACCAATGCTGTTTTTTTATTTTGAATAAAAACAAAACAAAGGCATGACTCAGAAAAAAAAACATGCCACCTTAAATTTCCATCATTGCAGCTCAACCAAAACCAGCAGTTACAACGCATATCCATTTCAAACTAGGTCTCTTTTCAAAGGGATCAGAAGCCAGAGAGCCTCAACCTCGCCATCCACTCACAGCCACAGTTGTCATGGTTACTATATGGAAAGCGAAGCCTTGGTGCACTCCACTGAGCGTAGTGGGCAGCGTGAGAACTTCAGACATTAGCCATCCTCAACAGAAATGAGCAGACCTCCCGCTGAGTACCTCAGCTTCGCTATTCACCCCCTAAATGTGAGCGTGTGTGTGGTCTCCTACCACAATAATTTCCATATCAATTGACACACTACCACGTGTTTCTCCCCTGAGCCGCTCATTATAGCAACTTAAGGTCTTTGAAAACCACCACTCGTTCATCCTGGCCACAAAAGATCACCTTTGTTCTGCCAGCTCTCTCTGACACTGAGGACTGCGAGAGGGGGTTGTGTGTGAGGTTGACATTCTGTATGTGTGTGTGTGTAGGTTTGTGTACACAGTACAATGAGCAAAAATCAATACCATGGCTATGATTAGCCTTGAGACGGATCATTTCCAATAATTACCCAGAGGCTAACATCACAAGCACACATCCTCTGAGTTGTCAAGATGCCGACTAGCTGCTGTGTTGGGCAAATTAAATGTTTTATTAAATTTGTTAAATTTAATAAATGAAATGTTCCAAGGATTAAAAAAAAGGCTTTTCAATCACAGGAGCTAAATTTCTCAATAGCATCCATAGATTTATGTTACATTTTCCATGCTAATCCTCTGCCCATGATTTGAATTCTGCTTAAGTCAGGTCCTAAAAGCAGCCATGCATTTCATTTTATGATCATCAGTCCAGGCCCAAGTGCACTTGCACCCTCTGCATCAGTCAAGGTCATGGCACACCTTGACAAATACCAACTGTTATGACAAGCAGAGCATGTGTGTGTGTGTGTCTGCCCATGTGTGTGTGAGAAAGATAAACCATGTGCGATTGGCCGTTCATTAAAGTGAGTGGTGCAGAAAAATCAATAGTCTGTAGAAGGAGCTGACAGAGTGGACTGTCCCTCGGTTTGCACAGCGGCCGACACCACTGGCACAAACAACAACAAATAGCTGGCAACAGCAAAATATCCAACTAATAGGTTTACAGAAATAGGAGAGGAAGGGGATAATACGTGTCAAAGGCAACGCTTTGATATCTCAAAGTATTAATCCAAGGATCACTATAGCCTGGAAATATGGTTTACTTTGGAAATATGATTTCCGGATAAGCACTTTAGACCTCACAGGCGGTGTTGGCATTTCTGTGAGGACAGGAGAGCAGAAACAAAGAAACCGTTACAGAAAGATGGTGCGGTGCTTGTGTTTGAGAACAATGGGCTTTGCTACTGAAGGTCCTTGAATCTAACCTGAGGCTTGTCTTTCTCTCCTCTCATTGATTGGACCGACTGATGAAGTACTCTGTGATCCAGTCAGGAGAGAAAACAATGACCACCACCATGAAACCCAACCCCAAGGGACTGAAGTAGAGTCGAGATTGTATAAACGCGCGAGAGAGAGAGAGATGTAAGCCATTATTCTGGTCAAATCTCCTGGGAGTGCATCCATCCATCCATACCTTCTGTTTGTGGAGTAAAGATATGACCCTGTGTTTGTGTGTTTATGGCCTTCTGCCTGCATGACTCCAGGGTGCCAGTCAATCAATCAACCCCAATACTGTACACCAGAATCCCAGATGGTTGCCCTTGGCTTCTTGTCGCTACAGTTTACAGCTGTTTACCATCCGCAGACTCCTCACACCCCGAGCAGGCAGCTCAGCCATGGAAATTAAATAAATCACCATAGAAATGTGTGATAGCATGATGCCTGCGGGACTTTCAAACGCTGGGAGATAGGATGTTCCCTGTATGAACTCTCATTATCAGGCGAGAAATAAATAAACCAGGTGGCCAGCCAGAAGCTTCACTGAGATATACCGTGCTGCAGACTTAATCAACAGATTGTGTGTGGTCTTTGCTTTGCTTCTGGTGGGAATGAAAGGTGCGGAGACGAGACGAGTTTTTTTGAATAAATATGTCAGTGGTGGGGTCAGGGAAGGAAATGAAAAGGCAATCTTACAGGATAGTTCTATTTATTTACAACCGGGGTCTTATTTTTATCTGCCTTCATTCCTTTCGGTTATGATAAGAGTGTACTTATCAAAGTGATTCCTGAGACATGCAGGCGCAGTGAGACAAGCAGACTTCCACTGAGGTTCTAAACAGTGTTGGGCAGCTGTTACTTGAATTAGTAATTGTTTCACTACTTGTATCATTACTGCATGTTCCTCAATAGGGCTGTGTAATTAATCAAACTGTAATCGCAATTTCTCTCTCTCCTATTTTGGCTTGTGTTCTGAAGGGGAATCCAAAACGCTCAAGGAAAAGTATAAAGGGAAATTTCATTGTTTACGGTTTTTTTACCGTTCATTTTTTTAGTTCAATAAATGCAACATGTATCCAAAAGTCAATGAGTGATTGTGTAAAATAATTAACCAAAATAGTTGAGATGATTTTTTCCATAATCGAGCAGCCCTATTTCCCCTATATGCCATGCTATTTCTTGGAGCGGTAACTTACCCCCCCAACATTTGAAAATGGGCACATACAATGCTAACCTGTTGGGCTCAGAGTTGTGGTACTGATGTTGACTGCGCCGCTGTTGCTCTCCTCCTCCACGTTGCCAGGTAACAATGCCCCTGACCCCACAGCGTGGGACCAAGAAGGCTCCTCCACATTGGGGGTTCCCGACAGTAATGGAGGATAATCCAGAGAGCTGTTCAGAACAGCTTTCTCCACTGGGACCCAGCGGGGTGATGGCACGTGGTTAGTGGAGCTGTCCTGGTTGTCTGAGTGAGTTGATGGAGCTGGCTCTCCTGAACCAGCAGTTTGAAATGGGTAATGGGGACGGGGTGATGAGGGAGAGGTTGAGAGGGATGGAAGTGAGAAAGTGGATGGAGATGGAGATGGAGATGGAGATGGAGATGGAGATGAAGATGAAGATGGAGATGAAGATGGAGATGGAGATGGAGATGGAGATGGCGTGGAGGAAAATGGAAGAGTCACAGATGGGGAGGGAGATTGGGATTCAAACAGGGATTGAGATGGGCACGGCTTAGAAAAGGATGGAGATGGGGATGCAGTTACAGATGGCAATGGTGATGGAGATGAGGAGAGGAATTGGTCTGGATCTGGTGAGCTTGATGGCGATGCGGTTTCTGCTGATGAGGTGGATGGGGATTTCGATGTAGATAAGTCAGCGCTTTCCGGCCCAGTTGTGGTCATCACTGTGAGCTCCAAGGGACTAACTGTGGAAGTGGTAGTCGTGGTAGTCGTGGTAGTGGTGGTCTGTCCCTTCCTGTGACCCCTTTCTCTAGATCTTTCTCTGGATCTCTCTCTTGGTTTGCTTGTTCCAACTGGTCGACGCGAAACTTGTATCTCCCCCTTCGCTTCCATGCTGCTGATTTCTCCACTCCCCTCGTCTTCTCCTTTCCCCTTCTCCACACCTCTCCCCTTCTCCTCT